>JANZLQ010000002.1:36910413-36937724 GCA_026212715.1 Elanus axillaris | reverse complement strand
GGGGGGGGATGTAAGGGTGCTGCAGGGGGAGGTGGGCAGAGCCGTGAGCCTGGCTGCTGCTGTTTAATATCTGTGGTCTAAGTGCAAATGGAGCAGGCTCCAGCTACAGTATGTTTGTCTTGGAGATTAAATCTGGAGAGCCTCCGGTCCATGCCGGGAAGAGGGGCGAGGAGGGAGGGGAACCCAGCCCTGCGGGTGCTCGCACCTTTTTAACCCTCCGAAAGCTGCCGGCTGGCTTGAAAATGAAGGGTTAGAGGGCAAGCGCAGGCGGAGGGGGAAAGGCTGGGGGACCATGGGTCTTTGAAATAACTTTGAAAAGATTGGCGCAGCCCGAATTGTTGCACCTGCTTGTGAAGTTTTTGCGGGCAGGAATCTCGCCGTGCTCTTTCTGCAAGATGGAGCGTTGCTGTGGGGACCAGTGATGCTGAAGCCAGGAGCCTTCGTTCTGTAAGTGCGGATGCAGAGCAACTGCACCTGGTGCAGGGCCAGTGTGCGTGAGACCTCAGTCCTGCTTTCCCCATAGCTTGTGGCTTTTTCTGCAGCAATTTTTGTGCCCATCCAGAGGATTGGGTCTGACTCTGCCTGCTCCACTGCATCCCAGCCCCTTGCTGTGCTGGCTGCCCAGCATCACTCGTACCTTCCCCAGCAGGCGTAAGCAGTACGGGGGGGCTTCTCCTTCTGCATATTCCGGACCTCTGGGTGGCTGAGAGCATCTTAGGCTGCAGCACACCATCCTCCTCCTCTGACCGAGCCTCGTGCTTGGGGGTTGCCTTTAAGGCTGATGCGTGGGGCAGGCAGGAGGGAGGGAAAGCATCTCCCCCCCGGGATCCGTTGCAGTAATGTTCCCAAACACTTCATCTCATGTACAGTGCGTACTACAAGTGTTCCTACAGTGCTCAGGGCTGTTTTTGCAGTGCTGTTTATATAAGAGAGTGCGCATGGTGCCTACATGCTTCTGGCACTTATAAACCCAGGTAGGCTGTGTTTATCCTGGGGATTGGCCCCAGTTGCAGTCGTCTGGGGCTCAGCCAGCAGCGTAGCTAGACTGATATATATATTATTTAAAAAAGCTCTGGTTGTCGAGAGGCCAAGCCTGCTTGCTGCACTGATGAAAAACGTGGCTTCGAGCAGTTTTACCCAGTCTGAACTGGTGGAGCTGTGCCAGTGGGCAGGCGGGAATGGGGGGGACGCACCCGCTCCTCCGCGGGGTGCAGGAGCAGGTTTAGCATCGCTATCTGCGGCGAGATGCTTTAAGGAGCCTTGAATGGCTGGAGGCTGGAGCTGGTGGGTCTCCCCCCTCTCGCAGGGGCTGGTGAAGAGGCACAGGTCACGGTAGTTTTCCAGTTTTCCCCCTTACTCTTGTTGCTTTTGAGGTCTCACAGGTTGCAGTTTGCTTTCTAGCTTCTCTTAACGGGGTAGGGATTTGTGAGTGCCTGGTCCAGGACTGGAATTGGGGACAATCCGCAGAAGAGAGACCGTAAAGCTGGTGAAAAGCTGGAAAACCACAGGGGCTGTGCCCCACACGACTCGTTTCATCGAGTCCTTCCCTGCCCTCAACAACCCAACGTGTGGGACAGGTTAGCAGGGTTTGCACGTGGATCCCCATTAGTAAAGGAGGCGTTTTCACCCGTCCTCCCTAGCCACGTATCCAAAGGTCCCCAGCTCCTCTGAGCACCCTCCTAGATGCTGGGTCAACCTCTCCTCCAGCTTCTGCATCCAACCTGGGAGGGAAAACCCAGCGGGCTCAGGGCTTGGCAGCCGGCCGGCTCTACTCCTCCAGCCCTTGGCCGGGCAGAGTCCTCTTATTTGATCTAAAAGGAAAAATTTAATTAAATGAGATGTAGATCTCATCCGCTGGGAATTCTCCTTGTGGGCACCGTGCCCTGGATCATGCCCAAGGCAGCAAAGGGAGCCAGGGGAGGAGGAGGAGGAGGGTGGTGGAAGGAAGGCTGGGCAGTGCTTGGGCTCCTCTCACCGTCTTCTGGCACTGGCCAGGTTTCTCTCCTCACCTACCCTAAGGACGGGGCTGAGATGAAGCTGTTCTGCCCTTGAGGTTCCCTTCCCAAACCCCGGCTTGGTGCCTTCAAGCATAAAACCGCACCCAAGAGGATGGGGCCAGCCTCACGGGCGCGAGAGGTTCACCCGCATCGGGCTGTCGGGGAGATGCTCGTGCCAGTCCCGGCTCCCCCGGGAGCGGTCCTCGGGGCCATGTCTTTTCCGTATTATATCCAGAAGCGCATATTCATGTTTCGAAATGAAGTGAATTCAAGGAAGTTCAAACACGTATGTAAATTCAAAGCATCTCTTGCAAACTTTCCAGGTGCCTCAGCTTTGCTCAGCTGCCTCGGACGTTCAGGTGTCATCACCCCGACGCGTGATGCCGTGGGGTTTGTCAGCGTGATGCTTGTGAGCGTGGGGTGAGGATCACCCATCTTCTGCAGGATGAGTGATCGGGTTTCTTGGAGCACTGGCAGCATTTTGTCTCTGAGGAAAGAAGATGGATGTTAAAACAACAAAGGAGTGGGTGTAGCTTTGAAAAAAATCCTATTTTGCGCCTGCAATCCTTTCATTATCACATGAAAATATCTTTCTTGGAAGCTTTCTTTGCTGTAGACTTGCTTTTGTTGTCTGAGTGCTGGGAACTGGGAGCGGAGACCTGAAAGGTGCTGGCAAGTGGGGGGAGACTGGCCTCGGGGATGAGCAGGGCTGGACCACGACCTGCTCGGGATGGAGGGATGGAGGTTGCAGCAGCATCCTGAAGGGATGTAGCTGCACCCGACTTGTTCCTCCTCAAATCAAAGTGCTGATGCTGGGGACCAGGTCTCATTGCTGTGGGCAGAGAGGCCCTAACCTGGGCTGCACATGGCAGGACCCCCTTGAGCCGCAGTGCGAGTCTTCCCGCAGGAAACACCCTGGCTCCGGTGGGGAGAGCCTATTAAAAGGGAATAGGCCAATGAATAAATCAAGGCACCTGAAAAATGAAACCGAGGGGTTGGAAGAGGGTTTGGTTTTTTTTTTTTTTTCATTTTGTTTTTTTTTTCCCCTTTCTCAATTAAAGCAAACAAAAATCAAATTGCAGGAGGCGGCTGTCCCGGGTGTGCTGCGGAGGGCTGAGCTCAGCGGCTGGCGCGGGTGCTGCGCGGCCGGCACGGAACGCAGGCACGGCTGCGTGTGGTTAAATTGGCTCTGTAAATTACAGCTGCGATACGTGGGAGCGTTGAAAAGGGATCAGCTATTCCTCGGCTCAGGAGGGGAGAGGTCTGGGGGTGCCCCCTGATTGCTGGGGCAATCATCCGTTTCTTCTGGAAGGTGGATTTTCTCTGAAACTTTATCTCTACGCGGATCTTATGTTGGACATTAATGGGGGGATGAAGGTGCTTGTGAGGCTGCGTAGGTTGAGCCGAAGAGGTTTGTCCCAGAGGTCAGCGCAGCATCGCTGCTGTTTGCTCTCAGGGTTTGGGTGACAAATACTCGGTCGGGTGCGTCTCTGTCCCAAAAATGCAGTTTGGCCATGGGGTGCTTTGGGATTCTTTAATGGGGCACATGACACTCACTGCCTTCTTATCACAGCTAGCAGGTTTTGGGGATCAAACGTCGGGATGCTGTTCGAGGGGTGGTAGCAATGCCTTGGTTGCATTTAAAATTGTGTTTTGCTCCAGTTGAAAATGCCAGATTGATTTTATCCCGATGAGGGGAGCAGACATTTACTACTCCGCTGCAATCTGTGCTTGAAACGGAAGAGCAGAGTACCTGGAATAACTGGGAAAGATGTAGAAATTGTACAAAATCAGTGTCTGCCCTGTGGCTGAGGGCAAGCCGGGGCGGGCTGAGCGTGCCCTGGCAGCGGGAGCCCCACCGCGGCGGCACCGCCGATGCCCTCCGACCGCAGGCACCGCAGAAACGGCTGCTTTGCCCTGTAAAAACCCTGAGGTTTGAGACATTTTCCAGGTGCACTTTGCATCGAGCCCTCCCCAAGCCTTTCGCCTGGGGACGGCACCGCAGGGCCGGTCGGACGAGGCGTCGCGCTGAGGAACAAGGAGCTTTTCACTTGGATGCTTTTTTTCCTGACCTACATTTTTATATTCCTGCATCAAGTTTAAGTTTCAACCCATTGGCATTTCTCAGCCAGTAACAGTTTCAAAAAAAATTCCTGACTAATTCTAGGAAATGCTCGGCTGAAAGTACATTTCTGCGTGCCCTCTGCCGAGGTCACCCGAACGGCTGGCCCGGCTGGTGGGTGCTGCTTGCTTTCCTGCAGGCTGGGAACGGTCCCGAGGGACTTTCAAGGGTCACCAAACCCTCACCTTGAACCTTCTCTATCCCAGGACTGAATTTCGGAGCCCTCGGGCCCAGCACGGCAGTGCAGAAATCCCACGTTGTCGCTCTGCCGAGGGCCAGCGGATGGACGGTACCACCTGGGACTACTCACAAGAAACGTGACACGGCATCCCCAGGCGATGCCAAGCCCAAATAGTCTCTAATGCGGCCATACATGGTTAAATTTCTCTTGCGGAATGATCAGCAATAGATTTCTGTCAGGGGGGGCATAATAAAAAAGATTTTAATTTTTTTTAAAGTCCATTAAAATTATTTTTGAAAAACTTGCTTTTCCCCCAGAGCACTCCCCACTTTTCAACAAACTTGAATTAAAACAAAGACCTTTTTCTTGCACTTTTTCCCCTTCACTTCAAGCCCCGCAGGGCAGGAGGTGGGAGATTCGTTTCTGTATCTCTGTTCACCGTCAGTTTTACTCTGAGATCAGCAGGCGATGGGGAGAGCCCGGGGCGGTGCAGGGGGGACGTGGGGCTTTGCCCCACACCTCTCCGATGAGGCTGTTTTTTAAGTTGTGTGTTTGTTTGAAGGGGGGTTGTTTGGTTCTTTTGGCTCCGTGTCCTTGGGTTGGACTGGACCGATTGCGAGACTCGGTTGTTTTATGCATCTTTCTTGTTCTGCTTTAAGGGAAGTTATTTAAATGTAGGAATTTAATTTTTATGCCTTACTGTTTGAAAGCAAAAGACTGGTGAATCTATGGTTTGGACTTCTGCCTTGATTTATGTACCTAAAGGATTTTTGTTGTTGCTCTCCAGTTTCAAGCATCCAGGTGGGACAAAGAGCCCAACTTTGCCTCTCCAAAGGCCAAATTTTGGGTGAGGGCAGTCGCTGAAGCTTCCCACCCCGCCTCAGCAATAAGCCCTAATCCTGACCTGGGGGCCCATCTCACTGCAAGTGAGAGGTAATTCTACCTCTTGATCCGGTGTTGAGGTCCATTGTGAGAATTAAGCAGTGTTTTGCTGTGCTAATTTACCGCCGCAGATTGTGTAATTATCTTTTTATAGCTATGGGTGTGTTGCGGGCTTTCCTGCCGTACGGCAGAGCCGGCTGTGCCTGTGTCTGCGTGTGAGAGATGTTCTGGCAAACCTGGCTTCTGCTCTGGGTTTGCTCTGTGATTTTAGGCAATTACCTGGGGATTATTTTCTGTTACAGCCCTCCATCCGTCGCACAGGGGTGCCGGGGCTCGATGGAGCCCGGGGATGCTGTGGATGTGGTTCTGTGGGAAGAGGAGCGGTGGATGGGTCAATGTTTGGTGGCTCCCACGGAAAGACATCCAGATTTGAGGAGTGTGGAAGCGTGTCAGTGGGTGCAGAGCTGCCCTCAAGGTGGCAAAGGGTTAATCTGGCTCGGTGAGCTGGGTGTGATGGGTCAGCTCCGGGGGTGAAAGCTGGCCTTAGCCCAGGATTTTGGGGAGAGGGATGACCGGAGCTGCCTCCCATTAGGGACCAGGCTCTCGCACGCAGAGACATTGCAAACCAACTTGGTTTTCCATGGCTGCTACAGCCAAATGGGCGAGGAACCCCTTTGGAGTTGTGGTGCTGGCAGGCGACGGGATATGGCTTGTCCCATCGGAGCCCGTCCCCGAGCTCCCGTGTCACCTCAGCGAAGACGTGCCCTGAACCACCACCCTGGAGGCTCCCCGACAATTGCAGCTTTTGCATCCCCCCAGTCCCTGAGCCCCCCCAATCCCTCTCTTTAAGAGCAGCAAACCCCGGCGTGTGGTGGGGCTACGTGCCTCTGCGAGTGACGGCACTTGGAAGAGGAGGCTCCCGCGCTCGGAAAGCGGCAGCCGGATCGTGCCGGGGCAAGTTTCACTGCTCTTGGATGAGTCCCCACCAGTGTCTCTGGTACAAGCCAGTTGTTTCCATTGCACCGAGAGAGCGATGCTGGTGCCGATAGGCCTCACCCCGACCGGCTGGGATCAGCGGATGGGGAGGTTTCTCCCTTCCCTTGGAGATATCGGTTCCTTTGCGCCAAGATAAAGATCGTAAAGCTGTGGTTTGAACCTGACCGTGCAGCCAGCGCGAGAGAGCCGATGGTTCTGTAAGGGGAGGCAGGATCCGGCCCGCCGTGGGCTGCGGGAGCATCTTCCCTCTGCTTGGCTTGCGCTGGGCACCTGCGGTCCTGCTCTCCCTGCCTGGCTCTGCCTTGGCACACTTTGCCGGCATTTCATATCCTCATTTTTTTCATGCACACGGAAGGGGGAGAAGGGGGGCGCAGAGAATTAATCAGCTTAGGGTCAGAACAGGAAAAAACACTGCTTAAATTGGTAATCCCCAGGGATAGAAATCAGCTCAAAGCTGCAAAATAAATGTGCAGCTGGATGGTTTTTCCTCCCTGCCTCCCCTCCCTGGTGGGGCTGGTCTCAGAGGGCAGGGGGTGATGGCAGGGATCCTGCCTCCAGCAAGGGCAGGACTCCAGTGTCGGGGCTTGTCCAGGTTCACTCCCTGATTTAAAGCTTTCCAGAAAACACCTTGACCCAGATGTGAGGACTTTGAACATCTCCAGGCAACGGGGAGCAGAGCTCATCCTCAGGATGGGACCCTGCGGGTTGTGTGGCCGAACCCGTCACCCCCCTGGAGCCAAACCAGGAGGTTTTGCAGCGCTTTTGCAGCGCATCCTGTAAGCCAGTGCATCGCTCCACCAGGATGGGAGCAGAGAGAGATGTGTGAGAATAAGGATGGTACCCCCCCTGTAATCCCTTTTATCCTGGGGACCCATCCCTGCTTGCCTCTGCTTGGATGCAGGAGGTGCTGCAAAGCAGCCCGGGGGGACGTTGGCCGTGCTGTGGGGTCAGCGGGCACGCTGCCTTGGAAATGGAGGGTCTAATCCTGGGATTAAGGCACCTGGGCTGGTTTTGCAGTGCTGTCCTGTCCCACCCGGCATCCCCAGGAGCTCCTCTGCCCTCCTCTACCTCTGCTGGAGCAGGCAGTGGGTGGAGGTCTTGCTCCGAGGAGACCCCAGGGTGCTCAAGAGGAGCCCGAATATAGGGTCTGAATGTGCCCTGTTCTCCCTCTCTGGGATTAGACACCCCAAAATATGGGGAGATATTGTGGTGGCGGAAAGCAAAGCCTGGTTTGTGTCTTCGAGGGATGCTACGCTGGCGTCCGTGACTCTTTTGGTGTGCCAGCCCAGGGAACGGGAAGGTTGAGCCTGGGGGATGGAAAGGAGCTGCTCGGGCTCCTTGGGGGCTGTTGTGGGAAGGTGGCAGCACCCAGCCCCTCACCCCGGGCTCTGCTGGTCTGCAGGGGGGTGATTCCTGGCAGATCTGCCCATCCCCTGCCTGCAAAGCCAACCGCAGCCTTGCCCTGTGGGTATCCAAGTGCCCAAATCGGGTGAGGATGCGGGGAGGCAGCCGAGGAGGTGGGTTACACCTGCAGCCTGCGGCGGGGAAGAGCTTGCTACAGGATTGAGAGAGATCCTAAGGCATTTATGGGTTAAAGCTGAATTAATCTGGTCCTAATAAATGAGGATTTAGCTGGTGGAGGAGCCGCGTTGGGCGTGGGGGGCTGCTCGGGGCTGCAGGAAGCCCTGATGGTCGGTCGGGACGTGGCCTCTGCAGTTGGGGCATCCCCTTTCCCGGGGGTGGGGGGTTCAGGGTTTGCTCTCCCTTTTCATGAGAAGAGGACGGGGGGAAAGCCCTCCAGCTCATCTGGGAGAGCCCAGGGATCAGATGGATCACGAGGGGCTCCCGCTGATGGCAGGAACCAAGGGTAGCTGCTCGCCTCCCATCTGCCCGCAGTGGGGGGGCTGCTGGAGTTCTGGCAGGAGAAGCAAAAATGCTGTGAGGTAATCAAAGTGCCTGCTCAGGGAACATCGTTTTGCTGCTTAGCCCCATGGATCAGTCTGTCAGAGGGTTATGGCTTTGGGGATGCTTTTAATAAAGGAACCAGAACTGTCATCGGGTGCCAGAGCCTGCCCGAAACTCTGCCTGCCGCCTCTCCTGGGAATGCGTGTTGTCCAAGCCCCGACATCGTTCTGTGCTTATCGCCTCGTTGCAAAAATGAAGGAGAATGGGACTTTCTTCATTCTTTCAGCTGCCTGTCAGTCTCAATGTGACACATTGCTGTAGAGTGGCCTTTTCTTGCGGGGAAGGAGGGGGAAAAATTGCTAGAAAGAGCCAGAGAAGGAGGCAGCCTCGTTCCACACGCAGAACAGGTTGGAGTATGTGAGCAAGAAGAAAGTCACCAGAGGTGTTTCTGTTGGGGGGGGTTAAAAGTTATATTTTTAGTCTCACTTATTCTAGGGTGAGTGCCTGTGTTTAGGTCTCAGTGGATCGATCGGGGCTGGAATTTGAGGAGGATACCTGCACCTGGTACTGGGAGCGATGTTTTGAGCTGAGCCACTGCCGGCACTCGCTCGTGGGACATCTCTGTTCCCGGCTGGCAAACAGCAGGATCCCTCCCGGACCCTCATCCTCCAGGATGCAGCCGGGGTGCGTTGGCAATCGCAGCCGTTCCCTTTCATTTCTCTGCAGAGCAGGAGGCTGAACAGACACAGGGTCCTTTCTGCAAATTCTACCTGCTGCATTCCAACCCTGTGAGTTTTTTCCAGGGTGTTGCATCTTAAAGCAAGCTCTCCACGAATACCCTTTGCTATCTTTGGGTTAAATAGCCAGGATTGAAGCGGGGGGGGGTCTCATACAGTCTGACCCCTCAATGGTCCGGCACTGAGCATCCCCGCTCACCCCTTGGGGCTCTGCGGGTGCGTGGACATGGGTTTGGTTGAAGGGACCATCTCTCCGTGACTCACGGCGGTTTGCACCCTGAAAGGTGGGTGACTCACGGCAGCTCCGCCGCAAAGCTGACAGCACCTGTCTGGGCCACAGTTATTTATTAACACGTTACCAGAAAGGGCGGCATGGGAACAAAACACTTGCTTCGCTTCCTCTAGCTGAAGGAGTTTTAATGACATCTCTTCTGAGGCTGTCTGGGATTTTGGCAAGGCTTTTTGTATCGCATGCTTAGGTTAGTAAATGAAGATAATCTCTCTGGACTGAAACTCCGGGAATTAGGTTGGCTCTTGCAACAGAGTCTGGTGGTTTAAGGAGAAGGCTCATTTGTGTTGCAGCAGTATTGAAGGGTTCCACTGAGCCTGGAAGCTCCTTTAAAGCCACATTGAGTGAGACATCTCTCCGAAGATTCCTTATGGGAACGATCCCTTCTGAGCGTGCTTTTCACGCAGCTCCAGACGCTGAAATCTCGTACGTTCGTTCGCAGGGTGGGCACAGTGTGGGACAGGGTCGCACGGGCTGGTCGCTGCCGGGCTCCTTTCCTCCACCACCCGAGGGTCTCCATGGGACCCTGGGCTGGGGTTCGGTGCTTGTGCTGAGATGCGGCCAACTTGGCTTTTGGGTTATTGCCATGCCTGCCCACCCACCCGTACTGGGGTGGGCTTCACCCACCCGGTAGCAGGGGTGCCTGGTGGGCCATGGCCGGAGCGTGCCGTTTCCACCAGATGGAGCTGTGAGATGCTGTCGGGGGCTGAGGGGTCCCCAGGACCAGCCTGAGCCCCCCAGGGAGCCCAGTGGCTGCCCTGCCACTGTGTGGGAGCAGATAACTGGAGGCAGCGGTTTCGGATGCGGTGGTACTGGACGTCCCGCCCTGTGCCACGCCGGGATGCAGCACGTCTCGCAGCGCTGCCGATGGAGCAGGCAGCACGGCAAGAATTTTTTCCCCAGGGTTCCCAGGCTCCCACCCCTGGTCACCTCCTGGGGTTGTCACCTCCGCTGGGTCATGGTGGTGGAGCTGGAGGGACCTCGATGGGGTGTGAGCCCACGGCATAATCCTGGGAGTGGTTCTGCAGCGGTGCTGAGCCAGGACCCCCAGGCAGAGGCTGCACCGGGAGGGTCGCATCCTGCTGCGGTGTGAGGAGGGCACCCTGCGAAGTCGCAATCTCTGCTGCGGAGTGGGCTGTGGGCAGACCCCGCCGTGTTTCAAGCATGGCCTGTGCATGGGTTAGTTAACAGCACTGCCAAGCTGGGTATTTTTGCTGAAAAATAGGTGTTGGGTTGTGGACGTGAGATGGCCCGTCGTGGGGGGGTTCTGCCTGCTGCGGAGCAGGGCTGGCTCGGAGGAGGCGGCAGGTAGGGCAGGAGGAACGAGCTGCGAGGAGCCCCATGTGAGATGGGACACGTGCAAGCAAGCAGAGAGTGATGGACGGGTCCCTCCGCTCATACCCTGCTCCGACCTGCCTGGGGGGCTGCTTACACCGGGGTGGGGGGTATGGGACACGACGGCGGTGGCGGGGGTCCCTTTGCAGGAGGTCTGGCTGTCCCCTGCGTAGGAGGCTGCCCAGGCTCCGGAGGACACCACGCGTTGGCAGGCGCAGGCTGTGACTCAATGGGTCCGTTTCATCTCTCTCAGATCTTTTGCTTTTTTTTCCTTAATCCACTTGCCTCATTGACTTTATTTTACAATCCATCGCTGGGTTCACTGAAGAGCGCTTTGGTCATTAAGCACGTTGGGGCATGTGAATAAATCTGCATCTCTCAGCTGTAAATCGCTTTAAAGCTGCTATCAAATCACTGGCTGGGATGTGAAGGCAACACATCAGCAACACCCCACGTATCCCTCCGGCTGCCTCTCACCTCCATCCTCCTCCATGTCCATGTGCTGGAGGTTTGGAAGGGGTAAGGCCAACGGGGGTGTGCAGGTCTGAAGCCCCATCCCTTCGCAGGTCCTTTAATGCGTCCAGGTCCGCATTCCCCTCCGCAGACCGGGACACGTCAGGGCTTCCCTTTCCCTTTGCAGGGGTTTGGGGCCAGGCTGAGCCCTGCCTGGGTGTGTGTGCAGGGACCACGCAACGAGGTGCTAACACGGCTGTGCTGGGACCGGTTCCTGCAAACAGGCTTTAGCTCTCCAGCTGCATTTTTCTAAATCCAGCCCTTCAGATGGGAAGTGTTTTGACAGTAAAAGTGGAATCGGGGCATGTCTGAGCAGGGCGAGGGGTCTGAGGGAGGGACACCCAGGAGAGGGAGCAGCAGGGAGGTATGAGTGCTGAGCGAGCCATAGTGTGAGCGCTGCCAGAATAGTTTCCCTGCCTGTTGGTTTCCTTTCCTGTTTGGCTTTGCTGCCCACACAGTTTGTGCTCAAGCTGTCTGTAGATTTGATGCTCCCATCCTCCATCGCCAGAAGTCCCATTTCGATTCCTGCGCTTTGCTCCGCTCCTTGCAAACGTGTGTTTGGGGAGGATGGGGCAGGAGGCAGATGCCCATCTCCAAATGCACGGACGATCATCATTCCTCCTGCAAACTCAGTGCTTCCTCCTCTGTTTGCTCTGGATGGATGCAGTCTTCTTCCCGGGCTGCTGCCGAGCATGGAGGCAGCTCGTGCCCTTGTTCCAGTGCCTGCTGTGTCCCTCTTGCTCTCCTGGAGCGTTGCAGTGGGCTTGCGGAGAGAACAACAACAGCTCGGGGGCTGGTGTCCAGGAGGCACCGGTGGCCTCGGGGCTCACGGTGTGTGGCCTGGCTCTGTGGCTGATGCTCGTCCTCCCAGGGCCTGAGCGGTCCAGGGCGCGGGGAAGCAGATGACGCCTCGCTGGGGAGTGTGGGGTTTGTGGGAAGCAACCGGTCCGGGGAAAAAATAAATTGCACCTGGGATATTAGTCTCTGTGTAGGTTTTAGTGCTGGAGGGGGGTGTGCAGATGGTGGAGAAGGAGGGAGGTTTGTCCTGAGTGGGGTTTGTTCAGGTCATTAGGGTCCGAGGAGGATGGTCTTTTGTGGGGGGGTGTCTCTGGGACAAAACGAAGTACTCCTGTATGGCGTGTGGTTAAACTGGGGCACCCCCATAGCACTGAACCTGCCTGGGCTCCATTTCCCTGCCTGAAGAATGACAACAACCAACAAACCTAATCCCCACAGCAAGGACATGCTAACACCCCCGACGTGGGCAGGAGGACGTCCGGCAGCAGCCACCCACCTCGGACACATCACCTCCATTCCCGGTGCTTCCATCTTTGCGGCCGCAGCAAGCGCGCGGCCGCGTGGTGGTTCCCGCACCGGCGGCATGCTCGCGGCATGCTCCGGCTTCATCCCGGCCCGAGGAAGGACCGCGCTGGCCGAAAGGTTTCGCTGGGGTGGAGCGCATCAGGAAGCGCCTTTGATCTCCGGGTGCTAACACATTTTCAAATGAGCCGCAGAAATGACTGCCCTCCTCCCCCGCCGCGGAGGGGAGATAACACATCAGAGCCTGCGCGCATAGCTGCGATATCGCTCCTTTATGGAGCTTTGATTGCTACCAACCATGCAGCTCACTCAAGGGAACTTCAAAAGCAGCGCGCTGGACCTGCAACGCCCTGTGCAAAGAGTCCTGAGCTGGGCTTTCTGCACACACACACACACGTACGTGTGTGCGGCTACACCCTGGGCTCGTCAACAAGGGGTTTTTTTGCCTTTGTCACATCTTCATGCCAGCGGCCGGTAGTTTTTGGTAGACCTTCGGGGCCCGTTTAGGTGGATGCGAGGTTGGGTGCAGTGGGGTTGGACCCTCTGGACCCTCTCCGTGGGGTTAGCTCCCTGCCCTGTCCCAGTCCTGGCTGTGCGGTGGTCCCCCGAGCCCGGGCATTTGGGATTAGTGCCTTGCAAACCCCAGTGATGCTCGTGAGGCAGGGAGATGCTCGGAGCGGGAGGGAGGATTTGCAACCGCTCTCGGCGTGTTTGCCAGCAGCGTGGGAGTTAACAGGCGAAGTTGGGGGAAAGAGGAGGAAAAGGGTTCGGACCTCCTCCACTCCCCCCTGCCGTCCCCCTTGGCTGCTTCGATTTCATTGAGGCTGTGTATTGGCCTCCGGAGGATGGAGCTGGGTAACACCACAACATAAACAGAACATCTGGAAGCTCTTAAAGGGTTTTATTTTTTAACACATTTACAAGAGCCAGGGACACTTGCGCACAGCGTTTTGCAAACTCGGAGTCGCTGCGCTCTTTCTTTCCCCAAAAGCCCAGAGCTGATTGTCAGGCTTTCCCCTGGGGAAGGGGCACGGGGGCTGGTTTATACCTCCACACCGTATTGCTGAGGGTGTGGTATCTTGGCCAGGAGGTGCCAATCTTGCTTGCATATTCCTTGCGAAGTCCAAAGCAAACAGATGATAAGTGTTGCATGATACGTTAGTATAAACCTCTACCCTTCTTTCTGAGTCCCCCTGGTTAATGCTGGAGCAGGACGGGGAGTTGGGCAGGGTTTGCTTGTGAGAAAAGCTGTTTAGTGATCTTATGGAGTGAACAGGGTGAGAATCAAAGAGGAGAGCAAATGAGTAATCTCCCCAAATGGGCCAAGAGCTTGCCTAAGCCAAATGGGAACTGGTTGTGCCACGCTTAACGGTGGAGTTTGGATCCTCCAGTACGTTGCAGCTCATTTGAGAGCTTGTAGGTGGGGAGCCCACAGACAGAGAGGGATAAATGAGATCCATTCCCACTCTGGTGACAGTGTTTGCTGTCAGGCTGTGTTTTCCTCTCCCCATCTCCTTCCAAACACTTGCGGCAGCTTGGGACAAGCAGCCCCTTTCTGCTGGTTCCTCTAGGGCAGCCCAGGACAGCAATGAGGGCTCAAGGATGGGCCTGGGGTGGCTGCAGCCTCCCTGGTAGGTAACGGAGGCAGAGCTCAGGCAGAGCTGCCCGAGTCTCCGGAGATCCGAGCTCTCTCTGGAGCTCGCTCTCCTCCCCACGCGGTCCTTGGTGCTAGCGCAGCGGTCACCCCGCGTCCTGGCTCAGCCCTGGAATGTTTAATCAGTGCCTTGCACATCCCTTGGACTATGCAATGCAGCCCGCGTACACATAAGCAAGACGAGCTGCTTTCCCTTCCTCTGCATTCCCAGATGCCGTTGTTTTGTCTGCCGCACGGAAACGGGCATTGGATTTTCTTCCATTAGCCCCAGCCGTGTCTCTTAACCACCCTTGCGCTATCCTGCATCCTGATCTGATGTCTCCTGATCCCGTGGGAGCCCAGCCTTGGGGCTGCTGCTGCTTTTGGGCTCTCTTTTGGAACGATATGGCTGAGTAATGCCGGTTTTCCCATGGATGTTGTCAGCACATCCTCAGTTGTCAGCACTTCCTCAGCTCTCACCGTCCGAATGACAGCGCTGGCGGCTCAGCTGTGGATGGAGAGAGCTCCTCCCAGCCTGCTCGGGCACCGACTCTGCAGCCGCAACAGGTCCCTACCAGCCCCAAGGGCCAGGGCTCGGGAAGGGCTCCAGCCTCCAAAGCATGGGGCCCTTGGCTCTGCCGAGCGTAGGGTCAGCTTGACGGCACCGCTGCCGAAGGTGCTTTTAGGCGAGGCGTCGGGGCTGCTGGTGCATCTCCTCTTTTAGGCATTGCTCCAAACATTTAGTGTGTCAACAAAGAGGAATCCCATTTTGCTTCATCACAATCCAGCTGCCTACCCACCTGGACCTTCCGTTAACGCCGTGTTTTTCCTTCGCAGGGTCCATGGTGAAGGCTCAGGGTGTGGGGACCTAAGAGGAGACAACCAAGGTGCTGCAGCACCGATCCTGGCCAAAACACCCAGGAGCACCCTCCCGAAGTTGGGTGCTTCAGCTGCGAGCACGGAGAGAGGGACAGCAGGGACCAGCAGCTTGCCCTGAGCTCGCCGGAGAGCGATGGAGCATCGGGGGGCTGCGGTGAGCTCCTTCACCCACCGCCCACCGCCGAAAACAGCTTTCCCACCAGCTGCCTCCTGGACACTTGCTGGGTTCCACGTCCCCAGCCCAGCGAAGGGGGTTTCCTCCTGGTGCTGACCTCGGTTCCGACTCCCACGTGGAGCTGAAAGGACTTCATGAGCTGCTCTCTGCTGGGATTTGGAAATTATCCTCTTGGCTGGGAAGTGCTGGTGTTGGATGGTGAAGTGCTCTTGGGTCAAACAGTAGCTCGATGCTTTTCCCTCTGAAGGACCAAGTGCTTGCCTGGTTCCAAGGAATCGGCTGTGGATTTTTTTTTTTCTTTTTTTACCCCTCTGTTCTTCTTTTTGATGCCTTTCGGGGTTTCGGGCTTTTCGTGAGGATGGCTAGACCCAGCCTGAAGCACGTGGCATTCACAAAGCGCCGATGCCTGCAGTGGGAGCTGGAGGGGGCGAAAGCCTTCGGAGGAGCCACAGGGCAGAAGCTGAGCTGGCAATCGCGGTGCCCCAGGGTTTAAAACTGTCCGGCAGAGTCTCATCTTGTGCCATGGGTGTTGGGTGGCCTCGGGAGGGGGTCCCTCTGCTGCGGTCGGCTGAGCACCCTCGGCCCCGGCACATCCCACGGGAAGCCAAGGCCATCTGGGGCTGGGGAGTGGGCGCAGGAGCGGGGAATGCCAAACCGCAGCGAGGGGAACGTCAGGATGGGGGAAAATGTCACCCTCAGAAACAATTAAACTTCTTAATAAAACCCGTTGCCTCTGTGAGTGCTCAATGTTCTTTTCCGTTTGCCTTGGCTCAGCCACACTTACATCATGGCCCTATCGCGGGGCTGCCGAGGGGATGCGTTTGATTGTACAGGAAACCAGCGCTTTGGCAAACTTCTCTGCCCTAACAAAGCCAGGCCAAGAGTTTAATGCCTTTGCTTTGCAGAAAAATTCTCCCCTGTCCTTTCTCCCTTCTCTTTCTGCAACCCTTAACCGTCACTGCCCGACTGCATGGCCAGGCAAGCCGCCCCCAGCACGTCTCCTGCTCCAAAAGCGACTGAAATGCAAATTAATTCCCCTTAAATCATGCTGTTTCATGTCCCTGGACTCTGCCTTCCCTCACCCTGTAGACTTGACGTGAAGCACTGGAAGGTGCTGTGTGGAAATACAACATGGAAAGGATATTTACGTAACGGAAATATCCTTTTATTATTTTCTTAAAAGATTTAGACCATTATAAAAAAAAAAGGTGTCCTTTCATCTAAAAAGCACAGTAGCCTCATCAGGGTGGATCCAATATAATGGTGTTTGGTGTGCAGCCATGGTGACTTGATGTCCAACTCGCTGGTGTAACTGGTAGGATCTCTGCATAGTCCTGACTTCATTTCTCTGCATGGTGAATCCCCCACAGGGACAAACTTGCAGAAACCTGGTCAGAAATGCAGAATTTTGGGTTCTTTCCTTTGAAACCCATGACTCAGCTCAGAAGCACCTCGGAGAGTTCAAGAACCGTGTTATGCCCTTGGGGAAAACTATGAGAGAACAGCAAAGCCCAGAAATGCGTGAAACTTCACTTGATTTTTGGTTTAGTGATGATGGGGTTTGGGAGACCCTAACAAAAGCCAATGTCAAGCTCATTTGCGTCAATTGAATGACCCTGGAGGTGCAAGCGAGCGGCCGGCGGCCAGGGCTGGGTGAAGCCCTGACAGTGCGCACGGACGCTCTGGAGTGCGGTGGGATGGAGGTGATGGTCTGCCCTTCGTCCCTGCTCGCTTCAAGGTAGGTCCAAAGCAGAGGGTGACTCTGCTCTTCCTTTTCTCTGGGTACAAAGCGGATCCTGCGGGTACGGGAGGAGATTCGGATGCGGTCGCCAGTGCCGTACGTGCGGTGCCTTTGCTCCTTTGTGCACAGCGGACTCTTAGCAAGCAAACGGGTACAGGAGTAAGGCTGGTGTTACTGGGCACCCTGAACTCCCCTGGACTCTCTCCCTGGTCGTTTCTCCTCCGGGGTCTGAGAGCTGCGGTGAAGCCGGGGCCATGCCCCAGACGGCAGCAGCGTGTAGGAGCAGTCCTCGGGCAAATTATAGGTTCCCACCCATGAGTCAAATCTGGATTTTCAGGCTGGGAGCGAGACCCATTGTCTCAGCTTGCCGGGGAGCTGCAGCGTACCTCTCCTGCTGAAAATACAGACTCGGGTTATGGGGAGTCACCTCAAGCGATGGTCCCGTGGTTCCCCCTCCCAGGGAGTGTGTGAGAAGCGGTGCCAGCTGATCTGGTGCTGCCACGTATGGTATTCCCTGCGTCTGGCCTTGCCACGGGCCAAACTCTTGTTTTCAGCGAGGTGTGTAAATCACGATGATGTCCATAGAGGAGAGCTGAGGTGTCAGGGGGGTTGAATGCCAATGGGGAAGGGAGAGGCTTTGGGTCATTCAGACCTGCCACCCCCGGCGCACGCCGGCGATGCCAGGGCCGATGCTGACACTGCGACATCCTTTTTCGAAGCAATTCCCTGCCTGGGAGCTGCTCCGCCGTTAATCCCAGCCTGCGTGGAGCTGCCGATGGGTGCCGGCGCTGCCCGTCCGCCGGCTCCGTGGCTGCAGATCCCGCTCCGGGGATGGATGGGGGAAGGATAGCGCTCGACTGTGGACCTTTTGGGGCTCCTAACTAACATTTACTTCAAAGGCCGGTTGCCTTTAGTGTCGGGCGGTTGTATAGTCCCGGCTTGTTTAGAGACGGCAAGCAAACAGGAAGGCAGGCCGTTAAAAAGGGGAAGGGTGTGGGAGCTGTATTGCTATTTACCTGTGTAACCAGGAGGAAAAACTGCCTGTCATTCTTCCTAATAAATACAAACTGGAAGCACGGATAAACTCATGGGGGTTTATTAGTTTGCTTTACCAACTGCAAATATTAAGACTAGTTGGCTTGGCCCAAGGGCTGCCTTTTGCCTTTTGTGTGCGCTGCAGTGTCTGGCGCCTATGGGTGCTGATAAGGGCGTGCTCTGTGCTTAGCTGGTTTTGCTCAAGGAGTTTCTTTTGAACTGCTTCTGTCTCCCTTTTGCTCAGGCCTGATCCTGCGAGGGGCTGAGCGCCTGGCAGGGATGTGGGTGTAGCTCGGGCTGGCTTTGTCCTGCTCCAGCCTCCCCAGCCCTGACCTGCAGCATCTCCCCATGCCCTCACCCGCCACGCGCCCTGGGACAGTTTTCAGCTGGTGTTTGGATTTGTAGAGCCGACCTGGAGCGGGCGAAAGCTCCCTGTGCTTATTTTCACTGTAAAGGGTAACACACGATCCTGCCCTATGGCCCTTTTTACCCCAGCATTGAAAGCAGCAAGAAAAGCTTCTGATCCAGCTTGGCTTGTACCTGCAGCCACACAAGTCCAGCTTTAAAGAGCCCCTTTTTGCTACCCAAATTACCCAAATGCCAGATTACTGCTGCTTTCCCCTCCCCATCTGTCCCCTTCCTAGCACCTGCTTCACTTTTGCTCGTCCTGAGCATTGCTCAGAGCACATTTACAGCTGTCTCCAACCCTGGAGGTGGCGGTGGTGGTGGGGGGGAGCTTTCCAGCTGGCTCCTTCACCAGCAAAACCCCAACCTGCAGTTCAGTAATTCCCTGCAGGGTCAGCCCTGAGCCCAAGCCAGCTTCTTCACCATCCATGGCACAGCAGGCGTGGAGCGAGGTGCAGATGCTGTTAGGAGCAGGGATGGCTTAGGGCAGGGCTAGCGAGACCAGCAGCAATACTGCTGGGGACAAACGGACGTGAGCGATGACCTGGGGAAGCCGGATTTGGTTTTCCTCAGGTTGCTAACGTGGGAATCCTATTCCGGAGAAGGCTCAGCAGGCGGAAGGCCCCTTGCTTGCTTTCATCCGACTGCTTGGGAAAAAGAGGGAACAGAGTCTAGCTGGGATGGGGAAGGCTCAGGGACAGCGGGTGCTTAATTTTGTTAACTTCATACTGAATAAATATGAAATTAGAAGCCAGGAGCCACTGCAGGGAGGAGGAGGAGGAGGAGGAAGCCAGGTGAGCAGCTGGGGAGGGGGGAGCACAAACCGTCCCCAGTCATCCCCCCTCACTTGCAGTTTTCCATTCTCATCTCTATCTCTGCCCCAGTTCATCTGTCCCCGCAGCATCTGCTGTGTATTTACAGGCAGTTAGAGATGCTCATCTAGATGTATTTTTCCTCCGGGGCTCGTAAAACCCATCTGCTGGAGTTGCCGGCCAGCTCGGGGGGGAATTTCCAGGCCCTGCTTGGGTCCCAGAGCCGATGGTGTGCAGATTTGGAGGCTGCGTGCGCTTCGTTCCCGTGTTTGTTTTGACAGCTTAGCGGTGTCGGGCCGCGGCCGCAGGTGTGCGCAGGATGCATCCCGCCCGGAATGCTGCAGGGGCATGCGGACAGGGACCCGGCCTCACTCCGAGCGGAGTGCTCGGGGGCTTCTAGCAAACGCCGTCATGGCCGGGGTGTGGGTGGTTGGGCTTTTCTGAAGATGCAGTTTTTCCCATTTCTCAATTATTTTTTTTTCAGCTTTTCTTGCTCTCCTTCCCGTGAAATAGCGAAACACTCATAAAACAACAGGAATCTGCACAACAGTGGCTGGAAATAATAGTTTGCATTTCCCACGTAATTCTCTGAGTGCGCTTGTGCGTGTCAGACATGGACCCTTCGCTCGAGCGGTTCACCCGGGGAGCTCGGGGCTTCTCCGCAAACAGGGAACCACGGATGCAGCCCTTGGGCATCATCCAGCTTTCAGCCTCAAGGTGCTGGCCCCGAGTGCCGCAGGGAGGTGACCCAGGGCTCTTTCTTTCCAGTCCCACCATTTGCCGGAGGTCCTGGACCAGTGATCCTCCATGACGATACATGGTCCGGGAGAACCTCCAGCTCAACTCCCTGGGGGAAATGAAAGCATTTAAACCTCTCAGCTGTTCAACTAGGACCACGATGGTTATGGTTAGAGCTGGAGAACCCAATGTCACCTCTGCTCCTCCCAGTCACAGCGACAGCAATGCTGGTATTGAGCTGTGCAGAGCCATTTGAATGCTGCTTTTTTGGGCAGGACTGGGGTGCTGGCTGGACCCCACCCCTGGGCTGCTGCTGAGGTTGAGCCAGGCTATTGCTCCATGGAAGTCTTTCAGCACATCCACTCGTAGGTGGTTTCTGGAGCTCTAACAAGCCTGTTAATGCTTGGTTTTGGTTTTGTTTGTGGGGTGGTTTTTTCAATGAAAAATAGGGATAGAAGATGCTGGGAGTGCTCACCCCAGTCCCACCATAACCGTCCCCTCTCTGTCCCCAAGAGACTCCTGGTATAATAGGTTGCGCCTTCAGCAACCTCCAGAGCTCTTTGAGGGGGTGGTGGTTCTCAGCCACTTTCCCATCATTGACCATCTATAAAACTATTTATTATTTTATTTTTAATTTGTGAAAGAGGGTGTGGGCATTACCTCCCCATCAGAAAATTCAGATTTAAAAGCCAGACCCTATTCAAGCAAGGGGGAACATCTCCATTAACTCATTTGGGGCCAGGCCAGAACTTCTTCTGTCTTTCCTCCTGCGTGTCTTTTCCTCCCCATAGCTGCCTTCATGCAGACTCCATCACTCTCTAGCAGTGGGGTCCCAGCAGAGCTTTTCTGCATATTTTCTGCTTTTCTGTATATTTTACAGCCCCTTGACCCCCCCCCTTTCCCTGAAGTCACCGCCCTGCCCCGGTGCCCCTCATTTGCTCCAGGGACGGTGGGAGTCACCCTTTAAATAGAGCTGGGAGGAGACCCCCCACCCGTGGGGCTTGTCTGGGCAAGGGGCTGTTCCTGGGGCTCTGCTGGCTGGTGAGTTGTTTTAACCTGTTTATTTCTTCCCCCCCCCCCCTAAAATGTCAAGTTTCACCATTAGGTTAGCTGCAAGCAGGAGGGAAAAGGGTCTGGCTTTGTCTCCTTGCTAGGAGAAAGGGTGCTGGTGTAAACGGGGGTTAAACTTAGCCTGAAGCCCCCTGAAAGGTGAGCCTTAGTCTCTGCATGCTGGACTTCTCTCACCTCCTTGGAGGAAAAGTTCCATCCCATTTGGCAGACTGAGCTGGGATGGGGGCTTGGGTCCCCTTGCCACTGTTGTGTAAAAGCTCAAAATACCGTTTTTAGCTTATAGTCAGAAGTTTTTTTATTTAAAGTAAAAAAACCCAAAACAAAACAAAAATGGGGGGGGGGGGCTGTACATGAATGATGCATCGTACTTTTCATGGCCCATGAAAAAGATGGGAAAAGTGTCTTGCTTTGTGTTTGGGGTTTTTTTAAGCTCTTTGGCTTTGCTAGAATAGCTGGGAGTATCGTGGGGAGGCAGAAAAGCTTTTGGGGCTGGAGACTGCACATTGCCTGTGCTTGCTTACTACCGGAGAAATTAGGTACCTACAGAGCTCCCTGCAGTCATGCCATGCAAATGGTAGTGATTAATGAGAATCTTTGTGATTAATAACAATCTTTGTGATCGCCATACGAGTTTGAAACAAGCCCTAGTTGCAAGGGCTATCTATGGAACAGCAAGTTGCACTTTTGGGTTGCACACAGCTTTGCTCACTTGTTTAATTCCTGCTTGTAGCAAACCACACCTTTGAGTAAGGTTGAGCACCTGGGGGCAATTTTTGACCCCCAACAGTTTCCCAGCTTTTTTTTAGCAACTCTCAGAGCCCACCCAGCTGTCCCTAATTCTGGTATCAGTTACAAGCTCCCCACGGAGGCTGAGCCCTGTGTATGTGATGGGGCTTTGCAGGAGAAGCAGCAGCAGCCTGATGCAGGCAGCCCGAGCGGATCTCTTTGCCCTAGAAGAGGGTGTTGGAGGAGGTAGGTGAGGCTGAACCTCTTCTCCTGGAGTTTGCCTGTTGCGCCGGGGTCCTGGACTTGACTGAGGTTTGCGTAAGCTGCAGATAAATGGGGTTGGGGGTTACATGCCTTGGCTATCGTGTCGGTGTGATGTTGCCAAGGGATTTAGTGTGCAAAGAGGGCTGAACCCAGGAATGAAATAGCTGATTATTGTTTTTCGTTCTTCAGACAACACAGCTGAGCAAATCCAAGCCTGCTGTCTGTTCATTAAGGGACTAATCCTTTGTTTTCCCCTGGAAAAATCCTTTCTAGGAATCCCGAGATTTTCTAAGTAGGGCCAAGCTTAGAAAATGGAGGAAAATATGCCCCTTTCCCATTACATCAGGTATTTCTGGGCTGATTCTTCAATTATTTCCCCCTCTTGCTTGTCCACTTGTGCTTCCCTCCTCTTTTCTGCCTTCTGCCCAGAAACTCCTCTGGGGAGGTCTGGTGTCCTACAAGGGATGAGCTGATGTTTCAGCTGTGCCTTGGGCGGGTCTCTCGCTTCTATCTTAATGACGACTTTCTTGAAACCAGTAATAGTATCTTTGTCAAATTAGGAGGAGGTGTGGGGCTGGGAACTGGGCTGACAAAAGATCCCACCCAAGGCTTCCCCAAATGAAGGGCTGCGAAGGAAGGTGGTCCATTCCCACGTGCCTCCTGATGCAATTTGATGGCGCTTGGACCACGCTCTCTCCCATCACCTCTGAAAATAATCCGAGTATGAGCAGGCTGCTGTGTTGCCATGGGGATGCCTCTCATTTATTTTAATCCTAATATGCCTTCCTAGGGAGACTCTCCCCAGTCATTGTTTTTTAATTGTAATAGCTCCTGGGTTTTCAAGCCCTAAGTTCCAGGTGTACGGTGCAGAGCTGGCCCCGCTCCATCCCTCGGGCTGCCCTGGCTGATGTGTCCCTGCCTGGTGCACAGCTCTGCTGGGATGGCTGGGGGCAAGGGGAGGAAAATACGGGGGTAGGAACCGAGTCGGAATATGGAGCGGAGAGTTCCCGGTGGTGTTTTACTTGGTTTTTCCTTTGCTGGCCAATGGGAAATGTTGTTCCAGCTGGAGACTTGACATGGAGAGGAGCAGTGTGTGCTCAGCCCTTGCACCGCTGGAGAGGAGAGGGAAGGCGGCTGCTGGCGGCTTCTGCCCCTTTCTGGCTGGTGTCTTGTGTCCTGCTGAGCTGGTGCCTCTGCAGTCGGCTGCAAACCGGGACACGGAGCTGAGGCTGCCATCCCATCCATACCCCCATTCCTCTGGGATGCTGGGGAAGCGGGTGGGCTGCAGCCCAGCCCATCCCTCCTGTTCCTTCTCTGGTACGCGCCGAGGACGCAGCCTGGTTTATCGCCACGAGCTCCCCTCTGGTTTGCGTGGGTGTGTTTTGGGACCGTGTTTTTGCACGGTTCCCGCTAGGGCTGGGTGTGCCGTGCATCTCGACAAACCCCCCTCCGTTGGAAGGAGCAGCAGCGTTGGGGTGCCTCCAGACCCAATCCCGCAGGAATGCCGATTAGTCCAAAAGCTGCTTGGTAGCAAATGTCCAAAGCTAAGCTCGTTTTCCCTTCTAAGCCTTCGTGTTTTGGTTGCCTTTAAGGAAAGGAAATTCTCCTGCTGGAGATATCACTCTTCCCTTCTAGCAGAGCAGTTTTCTGGTGCACAGGAGTCAAACCTTCCTGTTGTGAGCAGGATGCATTAGCCTCAGCTCCAGCAGTTTGTTACTGCGCTCTGGGGGGGCTGGCCCCGCTCCCCACTGCTCGTGCGGTGCCTGGTGACATTAGCTGGGTGCTTGTAATGGCAAAACCTTCCCAGAGCGAGGTCTGACGTTCTCCCCCTCCTCTTTAAATTAACGTGCCAGCCGTGTCTCACCCTAATTAAAACCAGCAAAGAGGACTGGTCCAGGACATAGCTTTGGAGGTTGTAAAATTCTAGGACAGTTTTATGTAGTGCAATTAAAAGGAAGGTAAAAAAAAATTGTTAAGAAATTAAACACTAATTACTTTTTTTTTTTGCCAGCTGAACTGTTTTGGCAGTGGGGCTGCAAGTGGGATGCAAAGACCTGGGATTGTTGGTTCTCTGCTGCCATAAATCAAATTGATCAAATGTTCCCTTGCTTTTTAGCAGTGTAACTCATCTGCTGTCAATTAGCCTAAATCACATTTTTTCAATTAAACAGGCTTAGAGGCCTGATAGTGAAGTCTGGTGGGGAGGGGGAGGGAAAGGCAGAGCCTGGTCGTAGGCAGCGAGGTGGAAATATCTTTTTAAAAGGTGTGATCCCATTTTAGTGTTTTCCATATAAAATGCGATATTATCGTCTGTGCTCTGGGGAGCAATAAGAGCTGGAAGCCCAGCTGAGGAGGGAGCCCGTGAAGCGGAGGGGACCGGTGCGGGCGGCCCCACGGCGGTGGCAGGTCCGAGGTGGCCGGAGGGATTAGATGGGGAATCCTGACCGGGATGCTTGCAGGTGTGATGGCGAGTTACTGATTGCAAAAAAAAAAAAAAAAAACCAAACCCCAAAACCTCCTTTGGGATGAATTTCAGATGTTCCCTGAAACTCCTGCCCTACTTCCCCTGGGTGGGATAGAGGTTTGCAGACTTGCACAGTGATTGCTGGGCTGGGGGAAGAGGCTGCCCCTCGGAGCGAGCTCGTTTGTGCTCCAGGGAAGGCAAAATTACGCCGTCGTTGGCACGCAACTGGCAATGGGAACGGGTGGCTTGCATAATAGGTGGCATAATTTGCCTTGGATGGTGAAGTAAACCGCTGTTTCCTCTCCCTGTGTCTAGTCTTGTTTGCTGAACCTTTTCTTTCTTGACTGGAAAAGCAAAAGAGGCTGTGAAGTGTTCGGAAAGGGATGAAGAAGGGCAGGGCTTGGAGTAAATGGCTGCTTTTTTTTTTTTTATACCTGTATCCACCCTGTGCCTTAAAAAAAAAAAAAAAAAAGTAGACAAAACTTTCCCAGACTGGAAAGCAGCAAGAGTCTGGTGTGGGAAGAGGAGCTGGTCCTGGCCCAAGAAGGAGGGAGGAAGAGGCATGTGTGGTCTGCTGATTAGTGTTTTAGTTATTACAAGTATTACCTGTCTCCCTCCTCCTGGTGCCTGGTCCCTGCCGGAGCCAGCTCATGCTGGGAGCACTCGGGGTGGCCCCTGGTTTGAGTGGGGAGCGCTGGGTGCAGGGATGGTACGAGCATGGGGGCTGTGGGGGCTTCAAAAATCCCTGCGGACATCCGTCTGTTGGAAATGGAGCTTCATCTCCCTGGGTTGCTTGCTCAAAGCTTTGCAAGAGCTGATGTTTCCTGGGTGCTCTGGGACAGGGGAGGACACCGGTGGTCCCTTCCACATCTCCCCGCACCAGGGCGGGATGTGGTCTCCGGAGCTCCGGAGCCCCCCATGGTCTCATCCTGCAATGCCGATGATTCAGCCCCTCGCTGCAAAAAGGGCTCAGGCCTCCCAGTTCTGCCAACAAGCCCCTGCAGGTTATCCTGTTGGGAAAACCAGACTCATTTATTAATATACATAATGTTAATTGCTGTAATTTGAAGGCTGGCTTCCCACTCCCGGGGATGTGGGTGTGTGCTGCCGGTGTGGAAATGTGCAGAGGAATGTTTCCCCACTGAGCCCCTGCGGTGAGGGGAGGATGCTCCTGTGGTTATAATGGTGATGACCGGTTTGTATTGTGGGTTTGGATTCACGTGCTAAAAGAACAATGGGAAACCCAAACAGATCTCCTTGTTGTAGGCTAAAAATACAGCCAAATGCATATTTAAATGGTAGTTGGTGTAATTCCCCACCACCACCACCTCCCCAGGCAAACCTGGCATTTCGGAACACGCTTCATTCTTCCTCCCTGCCCGGTTAACCGCCCTCAGTCTCCAAAAAGAGCTTTGCTGACCACCTTGGAAAAGCTTGAGCTGGGGTAGCCCAGGCTGGGGAGACCCCTGTAGCCTGCAGGAGGGCAGTGATGCCACTTTGCCATCGGTGCCAAAGGAGCAGGAGGTCTGGGACTGAGATGACCCTTGAGGCTCTGAGTCTGGTCTGCCCTTGGGCTTTGCCAGCATGGTTGTGTTGGTGAGGAGCAGAGGGAAGGGAAAAAAAACCAACTTGGCTCTTAGTTCTCAGCAGGGCTGGGTTTTTCTGACCCATCAATGAGGTTTTGGGATGGAGCACGACTGTTCCTGCAGTGCTTATGCCTCTGGTATCCATCTTGCAGTAGCTGTTGGCCCCAGCTCTGTCCATGTCTAGGTGGTTGTAGCAAGAGCAAATCCAAAGCTCTGCTGGAGGTAAATTAGGCAGCAGGACCTTGGCTCCTGAGGTCTTGGAGGACTCCTGGCTTTGTGTTTCTCATCCCAGGAAAGAAAAAGAAAGCTACCCTCTTTATGGTCATCTGGCAATGCCAGCAGAAAGCCTGGCTCAGGGCCTCTGTTCCTGCAAAAACAACGAAGCGAGGTCCCTCTGCGCACAGAGGTGTTTTGGGCTGCACTTGGGAAATGGCTCCTTTGCCAGGAGCACGTGTCCTCACGAGCCAGATCTGCTGTTCCAGCTCTCCTGCCCTGTACCAACGTTTGCTTTGGAAAAGTAGCGCTGGTGGTTTCTGGAACGTGATCCATCTAACCCACCATCAGAAAACAACAAAACCAAACCTGTAATTGCCTTTGGTCTTGAGCAATTTGAGCTGGGTGTGAATTGGCCGCGAAGGCTTGAAAAGCGCTGCGTGCCGCTGGGCTGCAGAGCCGTGGGGAGACCGGAGTGCTGCCGTGCCAGTGGCAGGAGTGAGCGGATGGTGTATGGGAACCAGGAGCAACCCCCTTTTGCTTTCCAGCCCTCCTTCGCTAGCCTGCCTTACCCTGCATCCCAAAGTAAACCTGCTGATGCTCAGAGCTCCGCTGGCATCAAACTTGGCGTGAAACCCCAACTTGGCAATGGCCACTGCTGCCTGTGGTGGTGGGTGAACGGTGCCACGAGTCCTGGACCCAGCTGGGTGGTTTTAGCTCCTGTGGAGGATTACTAGAAGTGGAGAATTAAGCATTGCGCTTCCTGATTTCTCTCCTTTCAGCAGGCTGGTGCGATGCTAGCAGCCCTTCCCCCCTAACCTTGCACAGTCATTAGAATTCCTTTTGGGAAAGGGGAGAGGGTGAGGGAGGGAGTAAATCTGATTTAATTACAATGACACAACCTGCATGGCCCCAGCAGCTTGGTGGGTTTAATCTGATTTGGAGAGGGGAGGCGGCGCAGCGGCTGCCGCTGGCATGAGCGCCTGCCGCACATGACGGGCTTAGGGCAGCACCAGGCGCGGGCCGTCCCGGTGTCCGGCAGCGGCACGGGGAGACCTGGGCTGCCCACCCAGGGCGGTGGGTCCTGGGGATGGGAGAGGGATGGGGTCCTCGGCCTTTGACTGCAGAGAGCTGCTTGGGAGTGCTCGCTGCTTTCTGTTGTGTGCCGTTCTGGAGGTGGTGGGACCCAGGCAAAGAGACGGTTTGGTTGGAAGGGTCCAAGGAGGCTGGAGAGCTCCAGGCTGGTCAGAAGCAGCTGCATGGTGGGGAGGTGATTAAACATTATTAAGCCC
>JANZLQ010000002.1:36897427-36910313 GCA_026212715.1 Elanus axillaris | reverse complement strand
GGGAGGGAAATAGCTTCAGACATCCTAAAAAAATTGAGGCATAAATGGGTCCTGGCTGCTGCAGCTTGCTCGGTGTCTGTTGAGAAAAGGACCGCTCTGGGTGCTGACAGTCCCTGCTGTGGCGGCTCGAACCGTGTGCGCTGGTGCATCTCTGGTTGCCTTGGGCTTTTAGTGCAACTGTCAGCCAGCTTCCTCCTTCACAAGTGTCCTCTGGCAACTGAGAAAGGGACAAAACCGTCCCATGTGCTGGCACCTGCCAGTGAGACGTTGCCTTCTAGATGCTCCTGCCATCCAAGGGATGGTTCACATCAGCCAGCGTGGTTGCGTGGAGAGCTACCTTGCCTGCAGGTCTCCTGTCCCTCTGCTGTGTGACTGTAGATGTCTTTGGGTGGTTGAAGGTGTTTCAGGGGCAAAAGGGGACAGGTTTTAGATAGAGTTGAAGGCACAGGTAGTTGGGAGAGTAGTGGTTGCCCCTGAATGGCAGCTTTGGGAAGGGAGAGACGTGCCTCAGTTTCACCTGGTGTGGTCTGCAGGCTACGCACAGCAAGGTACAGGGTGTGGAGTCCCAGCTTTCCATGGAAAGTAGGGTGTTCTGGTCTGGCAGAGAGAATAAAGATCCCAAGGACGCAGTAATTAATCGTAACCTTCTTGTCAGTGCCTTGTGATGACCTGCTGGCTGTCCAGCTGAGGAATTTCAGCCTCGATCTACCCAAATTGGGCTGGCCCTCCTACCAGTGCGCAAGGACGTGCTTCTTGGTGGCACCGGTATCTTTCAGGATGTCAGGGGTTAATGGTCCACTCACCATGCTGCCCTTCCCCAATATTCCCACACCTGCTCCCCTCCAGGATCCTACTGCTGTGCTGCTCCAGGGGGGCTGCAGGGAGGGTGGGAGCAGCGGGACCTGGTGGCAATGTCACCTCCCACCCTGTCTGAGGCTTTGGCGAAGGGGAGAATGCACCCAGCTGGGGTGGGGAGGAGAGGCCAAGGCCAGATCCTGCAAAGGCTGGCAAAGAAGATTTTGGATAAGGGCAGGAGTGCCTGGGAGGCGACTATATATCCTGCAAAAGGTGATGGGTTGACGGCTCGGGAGCCCCGTCTCTGCTTGGCCCATGTGGTGCTGGCAGGGGCAGCGCATTCTTCACTGGCCACTGTTTGCTTGGGCACTGGTGTGTTTTGCTACCGATGCGTGTTTTTCTTGAAATGGCTCAGTCTAGGGTACTTTTCCCCTCTCCTTGCAATCACATTTCTTTCCTGGAGTGGCTCAGGTGTGCAGCATGGAGCAGTGTCACAGGTTCTGTCCTGGGAACGCAGGGGGTACATGTAATCCAGTTTGCCTGGCTTTTTTTTTTTTTTTTTGGTCCTGAAAGGCTTATTTCCTCAGGACTGGAACAGCTGTTTTCCTTAGTGGTTGAAAAAGAAGCTTGTCTTCCTACAACTGCCGGATCCTGATGGAGAAACCTCTTTCTTCCTCCTCCTCTCCTGAGAAATGGCCATCTCTTGCATCCTGGTTCCCTCGCAGCATGTGGCTTTTCTCTGAACTTTTGCCTCAGTGTTTTCCATGTGCTCCAGTGACTTCCCACGCTGGACTGTCACCCTTTGGCGACAGGCTGGAGCATGCGATAGAGAGGGGTTTTCTGGGCAGCCCTTGAGCTGCATCCCCACGTGCTCGAGAGGTCTGTCCTGGCACGGCTGAAGGAGTGCTGCCAGGCTCCCGTATGTGCAAATCACAGACCAGGCACTCCAAACCACGAAGTTTTAAAGAAAAAAAAAAACCCAAATAACCCAATAATATATTTTGAGGTTCTTTCTGTTTAACTTCTGGGTTTTAAGCTTAAATTTGAGCTGCTTTGTTTTCTGTGCAGTCGGGAGGTCTGGGAGCCTTTCTGCAGAAGGAAAAAGTAAAATACCCACCTATTGGTGTGAGTCCTGCAGTGGCAGCTTGAGCAATGCTGGGGTGAGGGCAGTGGGCAGCACTGCCAGGGCTCTGGCGACTGATTCCAGGGAAGGAAAAGTGAGAGACCAGCTTTCTCATCGTCTTTTTGAGCTGAGCCACATCTTGTTTGGAAAGCGCTGGGGTGGAGCAGCTGCCATGACCCAGTGCAAGCCTGGCTTCCCAGACCACGGAGGTTTTGCATTTCTGCTCTAAAAATGCTCATTTTAATGCCCTCCACCCTTATCCCACCCCTCCTCTTGAGTGCCAGAAGGTGGGAAACGTCCTCCCCTCTTGGTGGGACAGTAGCTGGTGCTGGAGCATCCCTGGGGTGGAGGTTGGGTCTGGAAAGCTGCTCTGTGCCAGTGCCTGGGGAGGTGTACGTGGGACCTAACCCAGTTTCAAGCAAGGTGTTTCTGCTGATGCAGCCACCATGTGCTTTAATTGTGGGTTATTATGAAGTGCTTTTATTTTAAGAAACTAGCCCCTCGTTACCGTGCAAGTCCCCAACCCCTTTTTCCCTACAAAAGGGGCGTTGTGCCTCCTACCTTTCGGCAGCATGCGCTTTAATTTCAGCTCGCAGCCCTTGCTGTGTAATCTAGAGGCGGGGGGAGCTTTCAGAGCACTCTCACTCAATAACTCAGCCCAGCCTACAGCACTAGTGAGGTATTTTACACTCCACCAAGGCAGACAGTTAATCATTCCTGAAGAATGAAGAAATGTTTCTGGACTCCCCCCGCCCTTTTTAAAGAAAAACAGGGATTTTGAAAACTTGATGCCCCTCTGATAGGATGGAGGAAGGGGTTTGGGATGGGAAGTGCAAAGGTTGGCTGGCTCTTTGGGGAGAGCAATAGCGGGGGGCGATGGGCCGGGCTGGGGGACAAGCGCTTCTCGGTGTCCATCTGACTGTGGCTGTGGTACGTGCACAAGGTGAAGGTGCTGCCGAGTCCTGGGACTGGGATGTGTCGTGCCCATCGCCCCGGGCTGGCAGAGGAGTCCAGAGGACGGCTTGGTTTCCTTCATTGTGTGTTGATGCTCCCGGTGGCTTCCAACTTGGTTGACCAGGGAGCATCTCTTTCCCCTGCAGATGCCTTCCTTGTAGTTCTGTGGCTAATTGTTTACTTTTTTTTTGGCAGTTATTAAATTAAGCAAGGGTGAATTAAAAAAAAAACAAAGCTACCCACCTGAAAAGAATCTTAAACAGGGTGCAGAGCTCACCAGTTGGATGTTTTAAAGCAAACTATTTGGGAAGGTGCATCATCAAGTAAGGATTTCTTTTTACCATTCCCTTCAGCCCCTCTTTCTTCCATTTCTAGTTGTGGTCTGGACTTCAGAGAGAAGGAAGCTGTTGCCTCCTGTCTTTTGGGAGGGCTGATTGGTCTTGTAGGCAGGGAGGTGTTGGGTCAGCACGCAGGTACTTGCTGAAATAGTACAGTTGGGTCTTAATGTCCCTCGTCTCCTCTTTCCGTAGACCATAGCAATGGGAAAACCAGCAGACAGTTCTGCTAAACAGTATCTGAAATGTATTGTCTATAATAAGAGTAAAAAAAGACTTGGCTATCAAGGGGGGGGGGGGGGCTTTTCCCCTCTGTAGGGAAAATAAAGGGATTGTTAGCACCAGGCTGGACAGGCCACGGCAGACCCTGAGCACGAGGGGATGGGTCCATACGTAGCTGTGGGATATGGCACGTGCTGCCTTGCGTGTGCTGTTGCTCATGACCTTCCCACCAGCTCCTCCTTGGGAAGGGAGCCTGGGAGATGCAACGGGTACAGGGCAGGAAAGGCAATGGTGTGACAGCCAGCACTGACTAGGCTTTGCATTACCATTTAATGTAGGTATGTCTTTGGCAGTTGGCTTCGCAGTAAGTCTCTGCAGTTTGTGAGTAGTACTGAAGATCACTTCTCCTTTGAGCAGTCAATTATACAAAGTACCTTAAACTGCTGATCAAAAGATATGTAGGCACAGGAAAAAATATGCATAGTAAAGCAATTTGTGTAGGAAGTACTTCTGGATGGAGCTGTGAATTGGAAGGCCTTGTTGCTCCAAGCCCCTGTGGATCCCATAGGCTTTTGATAATGGAGTGTGAGAGTCTGAAAGAGTGAATGTCTCAAACATTGTGGTGGGGCAAATTCTGCTTAAGGACTAACTCTGCATAACAAGGAACTCTGCCTAGCAAGGAACCCCAGGTGAAAAGAAGCCCATCTGCATGCGGCAGGAGGGGAGGTCGTGCGGTGCCGGAGGGTGCGCAGCTCCCTGCCCTGATGGGCTGAACAGGGCAACTCACTGTGCAGGGAAGGGGAAGTCACTCCCCAAAAGACCCCCAAGTCCCAAAGGCTCACGAACCACTGGTGACACCTAATTAGCCTAGTGCCCGCCTGAAGGAGGGGCAGGGGTGATAAAAGGACACAAACTGAAGTCCCAGGTGCCCAAGCCCACCAGAACCAGACCCCTTGGCTGACCGGACCAACCCTGGACCGGTGAAATCTTTCTCTTCTCTCTCTCTCTCCTTCCCTTTTCCATAATCCCTACACCTCATCCCTTTAGACATAAACGGTTGACCAAGTCTGGGACTAGGAGTGGATCCAGCCGCCCCTGGGCTCCTCTCGGAGGAGTCTAGAAGGCAAGGGGGTCTGCTCTGAACCTCAGGACTCAATGGGAGGGCTCGCCTTGCTGTCTTCCCTCAACTGATTCCCAGATAAGCAAGGCCTGTAGTATATGTTTGGTGATGCACGGTTAGCACGCTATACAGTTTACTGACGTAGTTTCATGCCGATTTTTGCTATGAGCATACCAATTTCTGTGGTGAGCATGCCAATTCTTGCTGCGAGTGAATAAAAGTTGGGTCTTGTGAGTTAAAGGATCCCTGGTGTCATTTCACCTTAATCCTGACCTGGGAATTGGCAAACTTGAGTCATCGTCCTGAGAAATTGGGATGTGACATGGAGTATGTGTTAGCATGCAGTAGGCTGAATCGTGCTCAGTTGTGGTTTTTCCTCCTGCTTTTCCATGGCAGCTTGAGAGGGACATGGCATTCTACACCCGCCTTCCTCTACTACTGCTGCTGGGGCCACCTAGTAGAGATGTGGCTGCTTTTCAGGCTCTTACCTTGTAAAAACTGATGTGAAGCATTATTACCAAAGCTTGGTGAAGCGCCTCCAGTTCCAGGAGTTTTCAAGGCACGATATGGGGGGGAAAAAAAACAAACCCAAACCAGACAGGAATCAGCTGGCAAAGGAAAGCCCCAGGGCAGGCAAGGAAACCAGTATGTGCAGTTCTTCCTCACTGCTGTCCAAACGGGAGCAGGATGGAAAGGAGGATGGTGGTGTTTGCCACCAGCGCTCTCAGGTTGTCCATATTGGGGGTTTAGAGATGTTGGTGGTCGGAATCTTCCAGTGGCCCCCTGAGTGTCTCTTGTGTGTTGCCCCCCGTCCCTAGCAATGTGTCTTGGAGCTCGCTTCAGTAACTCAGGGTGATGCTGATGGCCCTCATCAAAGGGATTGCTCTCGGCTTCCCAAGGCTGATTCAGAGGAACTCGCAGGCTGGGGTACGGAGGCAAGGAGGGAAAGCCCCCTTGGAAAAGCTACCTGCCAGGTTGTCAGCAATTTGTGTCTCTAGCATTGCCATCCAACTGGGAGCTGGAAACACACGTCAGCTCCGCTGAGAGCGAGCCAGCCCTTTGTTCATGCGTCTCCTTGAAATGATATTGTGGTTTACTTAATTAAAAACACAGAGCATTATTGTGGGAATGACAATGAATTAAAAAGATTAAATCTGGGAAAAGACCTATCTGGCCATCTAATCCAGCCCAGCTCTGCTGTTCTCTGAGGTATCCTTCTTCTGCACAGTTTGAGGTGCCTCAGGTGATGCGTTTGCTCCCTGTTCCCCAAGGAGATCTTTCTGTGGTCTATTAGAGAGCTGTTTGTAGAAATGAGCAGGCTGGTTTCATCTGCAGCCTGCTGCTTGATTATTCTCCCAGCTGTCTTTCCACCCCCCAGCACTGGGTTTACTGGCAGAGAAGGCTCCTTGCTGAGACCTTGCTGTTGAGTTGATGTGCCCAAGGAAGATGCCCGTGGTTAATCTGAAAGTGGGGTGCTTTCTCCTCCCTTCACAGCTGCTTTTTCTGAAGCTTTTACTAGCAGGTTCTTGGGTTGAACTGGATAGTGTTTGCTGGCAGGCCAAGCAGCTCTTCCTGCCTATGCAGATGGGCTGCAGGATGCCTCTGCTTCCCGCTGGGCAGTTAAAATTTGTGTTTTGGGACATCCTGCACTAGCTTTTTTGACTGCTGCCTACTTCAGTCCAGAGGTTCTGGAGCAGAAAACATGGGTTTGGGCTTGGTGGCATTCTGGTGGAGCATCTGAAAACTGAGAAGTAGCAGGAGAAAAATCCTCAAAACAGCCGTTCCCTGCTATACCTGAGATAGGGAGATGCGTGTTGGGAAGCTCTAAACTAACACTGAGTCAGTCTGTGTTCTTTTTGTGGCTGTCACTACAGGCTCCCTTCTGTGCCTTCCTCCCGCCACCATCCCTTTGCAAACAGCTCCGTCCCCAGCTGCAGGGCTCTGTGCTGCAGGGAGCTCGGCCGGGAGGACCTTGCGTATTTGTGCTACCAGGGTTCTGCTCCCAGCAGGGCCCTTTCCACTCTGTTTTCGGAGGGGATGTTAGTCTCTTCAGTGTCTTGGGCTGAGCAGAATGCTTTTGGGGAAAACCTGCCTCTTCCTCCTCCGTGCATCAGTATGGAAAAGTGAACTTTCAAGTGCTGAGGGTGGTGGAAAAGGGACATCAGCTGTTCCTGGGAAAGAGAGAAGCACCTAACTAATTCAGAGGACAGAAACGCTGCTGTGGTGTCCCTGCCCCCCTATAACCTAGGGCTAGATCAAGTCAAGGAGCCATAAATGACTGCGAGGAGGAGGATGATGATGGGGGTTTTGGAGAATGATGCAGGTGCTGGTGGGGAAAATGCTTCACCTCCGCGTCCTGGATCAGGGTGGTGGGACATGCAACGGCCACCGTGGTAGCAGAGCGGTGGGAAGGGTCCCACCACATTCCACGAAGCCGTGTGATCCCAGGTCTGCAGCAGGAATCTTGCCCACAGCTGATGCTGGGGATGGGCAAATATTGAGCTGCTGCTGCTTAGGGCAAAGCTGCCCGAGGGAGGTCCTGTGGTGACCTGCTGTGGCAAAGAGAAAACACCAGCATCGACATTTCCACCACCCCAAGCTCCTGTTTGATCTTGGGCAAGTTGCATTGTCTCTCTGGCTGCATCCTGGAAGGCTGCGTGTTGAGGTGGGTCCTGCCAGGATGTCTGGGTGTGGGAAATATGCCTCCCCACACTCCGCATGCCAATGCTGCAGCCGGTTAATGCGTTGTTAAATAGGGACTATTTGCTGTGCCTTGTCCCTCTGTGAGCTGTGGTAGGAGGGGGCTGGCTGCTTTGCCAGGTGGTCTTAGCAAAAATTAGGATTTTTTTTTTTCTCTCTTTTGAAGGAGCCTTTCTCCCTGCCTATGTCTCTTCAGTGAGTGTCTGCGTGTTGCCCCGCGTTAGGAACTGGCAAAACACAAATCATTACCTGGATTACAAACAGAGGTTTGCACTTTGAAAGGTGACACGAATCCCGTGGTGGTTTTCTGCACACCAGGGAGTGAACATTAGCTCTGATGGAGGAAATCAAGACCTTGGGAGCTTCCTACTGAAAATGTGCCCTTTGCAAACAACGTGGCTGCTTGTGCTTGATGGGCGCTTGCTTGGCTGCGGGAGCAAACAGGACTTCCCCACAAAGTTCTCCAACTCCACGTGCTTTAATATATATATGATGGGCATATAAAAGGGATGCAATTTATTTCTAAAGGAGATCTCTTGGAGTCTTTGATTTACCTTCAAATGTCAGCCCTCTGGGGTGTGTTCTAGTCCCCCAGAAAAAAAAATTGTCCTGGCAGCCTGTTGCTACAGAAATGTCATTTTTGAAAAAAAAACAACTGAAGTTGAGGTTTATGTTTATTCCCATGGCTCCAGGAGCTGAGGCTTTGAGAAGTGCTGCTAGTTTTCGACAATCTTCTATTAGTCATGGGAACTGGCAGGTCTGAAATTAATATTTGCAGCCGCCCCCCCCCAGCCTCTGCTCTCTTGTTAATGCAAAGAAAACTCTCACCTCCAGCCTGACTTCCAAGTATGTGATTGAGAACATGTGAATCCACAATGATTGAACTGTGAGTGACCTCCGGGGAGTAAGTGGGTTAATCAAAGCTGGGCTCTTCCCCACACTTCAGTCGCTAAAGCTCCTGCATTTCCTCCTGATGGCTGATAAGGAGGGATTGAATTTATGAAAGAGGTGAAGATGTTTGGATAAGCTACAGTACCAAAGCAAGCCTGCCTGACAAGTCGAGGCCTGAAGGAAGCCCATGGAGTTGGAAGGGGTTTGGTGGGTTGTTTTTTTTCCCAGGCCTCTTCCCCCAGCTGGAACCGTGTCTGTGGGGATCCATCCGGAGATGCGGCTGGGTGGCTGCAGCTCTGCGGTTGCAAACCCTGGTAACCCTGGCCGAAACGATGTGCTCCGAGTCGGGGCTGCGTACAATGAACGGCATCCGTTGTCGTCCCGGCAAATCCAGCGTTGCTGCTAAAGGTGCTGCTCCTATAGCAGAGGTGCTGCCGTACTGGTGTGATGGGGACTCGTGCCACGAGACCCAGGGGATTTCTATGGGGACACCGGCAGACAGTGGCCTCAGAAACGTGTCCTACCTCTTCTTTATCCCCAGCTTTGAGACAGGCTTGGCCGGCTTGGTACTGTCCCTTTGGCTACAAGCAGCGGGCTGCAGGCAGCCCCTGGGCAGGGAGCACTGGGGCACCTGTGACTTTCTTTCTATACCCAGGTCCTAAATCAAAAATGTGGGTTCATGTCATTGAGCGCAACATTTGGTTATTTCCCTGTTCTTCTTTTGCTCTGCCAGAAGGGCCAACACCTGTGTCTTGGAGATCATTATCTCTGTGTATTTTTAGACATGCCTTATCAATGCTGAAAGAAGGCGAATCATGTTTGGGAAAGGGAACTGCTTCCCTTCCAAATGTGTTTTGGAAAACAGACCTGAGCTCCAGGGGGAGGGGAGGGGAAGGAAAGCAGCAGTGGGGAATGACCCATCCCGGGAATGCGGCATCTCTCTGGCTGCCTGCAGGGTGTTGCGGGGAGGACAGCCTGTCCCTCTTGGTTCAGTGGCTCTTTGCTGGGACGTGGTGGCTTCTCGTGGGGCGCCGAGCCGCCTGGCTCCTGCCGTGGGAAAGGCGGTGACAGCCCTAAGGCTTTCCCCAAAGTTTAAACCAGTGGCTCCCCTCCCTATTTCTAGACCAGCGGCTGGTACGATGGTGGACCCACGGCACTCCCATGATGGTGGAGTGCTCAGAGAGGCGTCTGCAGGTTGTGGCTCTGTAGCTGGGCTCCCATCTGCGGTGCTGCGTGCCGGAGGCTGGGCAGGATCCGCTGAGCCCCTCCCGTAGCCTTGCTCATAGTCACAGTGCCTTGGTTGTCCTCCTGGAGCCCCCTGAAGAAGAGTTCTCCACTTGGGTGCAGAGCCATGGAGTGATGAAGCCACCGGCTGTCCTCTTCTGGGAGGACTTGGCTTTTTGCTGCTCTCTGGGCTGCTCTTCCTCCTCCTGAAGGGCACCGCTAAAGCTGGATACCCCGGGTGCTGCTGTCTGTGACCCCAATACGGGAGCTCTCTGAGTTGCCATGAAGGCTTTTTGCCTTCAGGAGGCTTGCAGGTGGGGTGGGGAAGGTTAAACCTTTGGAACTTGGAGCATGAGTGTTGTCCCTTCCTTTGATATCCCCCACCTCCGCAGGAAAAGAAAGTAATTCGGGTTGATGTCTCCATTAAAAAACACTGCAGCCGTAAAGTGGTTGTTTGTGCTAAGAGGGGAATGCCCACAGGTAATTTATCTTGACATTTATAGAAAGCATAAGGGTTTACTCATTCATAAAATGAAGGAACAGGGTGTTTTTCTGCATTGGCTGGGCTCTGGAGCTGCTCGAACATTATTGTAGCTGATCGTAATCGTTTCCGGACGTGCCCCAATATGCCTACGGGGGGGTTGCATGGGAACAGTAACAATGTGGGACAGAAGAGCAAACCTGTTGGACAGGAACGGGCCCGACTGGAGCTAACAAATCCTCTTCTCCCCGGGCTTTTCCAAATGGCAGGTGAGGGTGAGAGCCAAGGGGAGGACCTGCTGGTGGCTGGCACTCGGGAGCTGGCGTGCACTGGGCTCTCGGCTTGTTTTAGCTGGAGCGAGTCCTCGTGCTGGGGCTCTCCATGCTCTGTAGCTCTGAGGGATGGTGAGGAGTGCTTTGTTTTCAGAACAAGCTAGTTTTTTTTTGAAAATGATTTTTTTTTGTTGCTTGTTGTTCGAGCATGGACAGAGGAAGCTGCTCTGTGCAGGATGGAGCAGAAGTGGAGGGTCTGGCTCCAGCCTTGGAGCAGAGAGAACAGCTAGATGCATCTCCAGATTTCATCTTGTGATGATATTTGTCTGTTTGGGGAAGCTCTGTAGCTACCCTTGAGCTCAGACCTGCCTGCTGTGTGGACAGCAAACCCGTGTGTGTGGCTGGATTGTGTAGGAGCAGCCAGGCTGGCTCTGTCAGTGCTTTGGAGGGCTGCAGGGGTTTGTGTGAAAGTGCAGTGGCTTGCAGAGCTTTTTCTCTTCCTAGTGGTGCATGCACAGGCTGCACTGGCAAGCCTTATTTAGCAGGTCAGAAGATCGCAGAGGTGCTCTGGCCCATCTGTCTTTGCTGTTGAGATGCTCATATCTCTTTTTGGCAGAGAACCAGGTATGTTAGGTTATCATAAAGTCCGTGGTGACATTCTGGCTTTTTGTGGCTGACCCTGTGGCACAGGGCTGCTGGACAGCCATGGTATCAGAAATGTTATCGCTGTTAATCCCCCCTTAATCCAACTCGCTGACAAGCCCCAGTCTCCCTCTTGCAAAATTAGCAATTGTGGCAAAACCATCTGCGGAAAAGACCTGTGAGTCTGGCTTTGGGAGCAGGAGTGTTTGAGTTCCTGGGCTCTGATCCTCGGGAGCTGGAGCTGGCCCTTGGCTGACCATCCCTAGGACATAAAGCAATGGGCTACAACAGGGAGAGCAAGATCTTCCCTGAAGATACCTCCTGGTGTTTCTCAAGGCTGCAGAATGTTAAACAAATACCCCAAGCTGCGGTAACTTTGACTCGTGCCTCGGCTGACAGGGAGAGCCCATTGCAAGCAGCGCATCACCCGACCCGTGCTGCTGCAGCAGGGAGGTGCTGGGGACTGTGCAGCTTGGGGCATTGGCTGCCTGGCTCCCAAAAAAAGTATTCTTGGCTCTAAATGGGTTCTTCCCTCTCTGGTTGCTGCCAGCAGTAAGCGCCCAACTTGGGACTGATCCTCAGTGTTGGGCATCTGGTGCTTATCCAGCCACGGTGGCCACTAGCCTGGAAATTGTAGAGCTTGGGGAAAAAGTGGTAAGGCTCTCCTTGGACAAGAAGCTGAGGGAGCAGCTTTAGCTGCAGGACAGCCGTGTTTCGGCCAGGTGCTGCTGGCACCTTGCAGCCGGGCAGATGAAAACAGATTGCCCAAACCTGCCCCGTGAACCGGAGGAGAGCGGACTCGCCTGTGCTTTGCTGGCCAGGCAGGGCCTGTGTTTAATAAACAGTGGGACTAAGGAGGAGAAACCTGCCTGGAGTTGTCTTAAGGTGATAAAATTCCTGCGCTGCTTGAGCGCGCTGATTAGTGCGGCTTTATGTGAGATGACGCTGGCTTTGGCTCTGGGTCTCTCCCTCCCCTCAGCGTGTCTCCTCTGAGCACCCCGGCAGCTTTCTGGCCGTGCACCCCATTATCTGCCTTCATCGCCATCAGGATGTGCCACGTCCCCTGTGGAAAAAGCCTCCACGTTCCACCTTTCCATCTCCCCGGGGTGGGTAGTGTGAGCAGGACCAGCTTGGCCCCCCCCACCCCTGCACCCATCCTCTGCGCCTGGCCAGGTTTTCCTCCTGGCTCTTGGGAGCGGCCAAGCCCCAGTTTTGGCAACAGCATCTTGTGGGGAATGACGTGCCCGAGTGTTTGAGCAGGTGAGCCTGAGCAAGCGTGGGCTGTGACTCAGATGCACCCGGCTGCTGCCGGCACCGTGCCAGAGCCACCCGGGACTGGGGTGCTCCCGGGCTGGGAGGGGGGATGCAGTGGGGTCCCGAGCCCGCTGCGGGGTACGGTGCCTCTCATTGCGTGGTTTTTTTTTTTTTAGGAGTTTGGCTTAATCTAAATCTTGATTGAATGAAGTGCTTCATCACTGGCTTCGTTTGAGGTGGGTGAGTCACCCGTTGAGTCACGCTGTTCCGGTGCCAGACGGGGGACTGGAGAGGGGACGTTGCTTGCCCCCAAATGTGACCGAGCTGCTGGGTCCAGAGCTCTCCTGACGCTGCTCTCGTGTTAATAATCTCCCTCCTGATGCGCTCCTGGCACTGACATCCATGCCGACTAGAAATGCAGGCTCTGCCCCCACCCACCCCCTATTTTCGCCCTTGATCTACTTTTTTAGCACTGATTTAGCCAGCAATAAGCGCGAGCCCCAGAGCCTTGGTGCAGAACCTGCCCGCAGCTCCGCGGTGGCTGCTCCCACCCTGTTGCTGGGATTTTTTTTTTTTGGTCCCAGCTTTGATGCTTCGACAAAGTCGCAGCTTACAGACTCGCTGCCGTGGCTGAGCATCTCGGGTTGTGTCGGGTGTCCAGCCTGGAGGGCTGACTGGGGATGCTCAAACCCTCAATCCCAGTTTGGGGTAAAAAAAAAATCTCTCAAAACAGTAAGAAGAAAAAGAACAAATTTAGCATTAACTCCTTCCCCAAAATCTCAAGAGGCTGAAGCTCCTTTGCTGCAGGTGCGCAGCATCTGTGTGGATGCCTCCAGGTCAAGGATGTTGGGGGGGGGGGGGGGGGGGGGGGCT
>JANZLQ010000002.1:36871393-36890002 GCA_026212715.1 Elanus axillaris | reverse complement strand
AAAACCTGTAAATTGTGTCTTTAGTTCCTATTCAGTTACTCTTTTACCTAAGTGATTCACATACAACACATGTATCTAGCTAGCTACCATGTCAGTGTATGGTAATTATAACGTGCATATAGTATAGTTCAATCCAAAGAAAAAGATTCCCTTGGCTTGGAAAAAGTGAGTAACCCTATAGAAAAAAAAAAGTGAGAAACCCTATAGAATGGTTCAACATATAAAAACTACATGGCAGGCTCCTGCTCCTTGATTTACTTTTCTTGAGTTGCTTTTCTGGTGCACTCACCCTAGGAAAGCTGGATACCAACCAGAACTGCATTAATTCCAACGCCCCTTCATCTGTTACACCTAAAGCAGGTCCCAGGCCTTCAGGTGGAACTACAGATGTATGGGGAATTACAGATCCCTAACCAAGGACACCACAGAGAATCTATTGCTGTTATTGAACTTGTTTTCTAATCTGTCTTTGTCTTCTTTCGACTTCAGACCAGTAGGTCTCATTACACTTCTTTTTCCTGAGAACTTAAAGAGCAGTTTACTACCCCAGATCCTTCCCATTTTGATAATGGGCAACCATGAACAGATTACCACTAATCTTCTCTTGGATAAACTGAACAGGGTGAGTTTCTGATATGACTTATCAGGTATTGCTCAGACAGTAAGGCATTGCTAATTCTTAAGCATGCAGGTGCTTGACTTGGACACAACACTCCTTTCCTGCTCTCAGACATGGTCTATATGGAGCTGATCTCTCCTTGCCCTTACTGTGTGCTTTCATGTTTCCAAGGACCATGCTCGTTCTCTAAGGCACAGCATCACCCCAAGACCTCGTGCTCAGTGTCAGTCCTAGATGGCCCTTCAGGGTATGTCTATGTGTGAGCCATTCCTCCCTAAAATTTTCTGGATGTGGAAGAGACCAGACAGAAAATTATCTGTGGCAGAAAACAATGACAAAAGAGTGAGCTGCAAGAAAGATGGTAAAATAGAGTTAGGAAGCTCGTTTCAGCAAACTCTGCTTCATTAATGCTGATGCCTGTGTCCTGTATTTTTGTTGCTGGACCATGAATCTTGCCCAATATGGAAAGAAATACATCCCTGTCGTAACCATCTGATAGTCAAAATTGCTGAAGCCAGGTAGATGTCTCGCTAGGCTGCTACAGAAAAACCCCGAAGTGATTGTTGTAGTTAATCTTGTTGGTTTAGTTGTGTTCCATGGTGATTTTAATTACACTGTAATCTGAGCTAAGTCAAAGGATGGTAAGAATAGTGGCTGGGTAGAGGTTAGTGGAATGTGAATGGAAAGAAGTGACTTGGGGGGCAGATCTGATGGGCAGGAATATTGCTCTGCTCCTGGGGAGGGGGCGAGGCTGTTCTTGGCATGAGCGTGACAGGGAGCAGTGCCAAGAGGCGGGCAGGGCTGGCGGCAAGGGATGACAGCCGCTGAGTAGGAAGAATGATACTGCACTGATCATGAAAAGAGGGTGAGAAACACTGCACCGATGCTGGTTAAGAGGGAGGAGGTCAAAAGCAGGACTCAAAGATGTAAGGAAGGATATCACAAGAACAGAACTGAAGAGCTGAATGCCAGCACTGAGCATCCGCCCTCCCTGGCAGGCACTTCACAACATGGACAAGGCTGAACCTTGAATTTGCTTGAGGTTTTTTTGCCCTGCCTGACAACAGTGTCTGCACCTCACAGCTAGAGGGGTATCCAGCTGGTAACTTAGCTTTCATGTCCATCAGTAATGGCTACATTCAATCATCAGCTGTGGCACTGATGGACCCTAGATTACTGTTGTTTGATTAAGCAATGCTATCAGAGCTGTGTGCTCTGCAACACTTAAAAGAAATGTTCTTTAGGTGGACCGGCATGGAGTAGCAGTAGTTTTTGACCAAAGTATTCCCAGGAATGTTAAGACCGGTTGAAATACACCTAGCACAGCTACCTTGGACTGTAAAGCCATGCAAGACACATCAAGCAATCATTCTTAAGTCCATGCTGCAGCCTTCTTATGGTAATGAGGAGCTACTGAGGGTCAATATTAAGAACACTTATTTTACTGATGGGGCAAAATATTTTATTTTGATGGGGAAAAAGAGGCAGAGCTCAGAAAAGAAAGGCCAGGGCATTTGTGTTTCTGTAGGATGTACTGTGTACGTGGCAAACAAGTCTTATTACTAAGGGGGAAATGGTAGCTTGTCCTGGCATATAACATATTTTGATGTCTTGTATATCTTAAAAGACAAAAGCAGCTGTAGTGATGACGAACAGCCCTATGCATGGCAGAGCTGACTGCACCCCTCTAGTTAGAGAGCAGTGGGTGGGTGGAGGTCCTGTGGAGTCCTTTGAAAGCCAAGAACTCCCCTATAGCAAACTCATACTATCTCATGGGATCAAGACCACAGATTTCCCCTTTGATTTTCAAGAGCTCTTGTCATACCAAAGAAAAGCCAGCATTAAATGTGTGCCACCTTTGCCCCTGCACTTTGGGGAGCTCTTATCACAGGAGAGACCGCATGACTGCTTTCAGATTTTGGAAGGACACAGAATCTATTGCACTTTCTTACAGTGCCCTGGAACATTGGCTCTAAAGCAGAACAGTAATGATGGACAGGTTGCAAAACAAATTCTGTGAAGTTTGCTTTGTGAAGAAGCTGATCCAACTTTTTTTTTTTTCTTCCCCCCCCCCCAACAAAAGCAGTTCTCAGAATAGGTAGCTGGAAGCTCTGTTGCCTTCTTCCTTTAGATACCACACCAAATTTTGTTGATTTAATAGCAAAATTCATATTCTATTTCCTTCTGTTATATACTTACATAGATGAGATTTTAATTTGCCTTTTTTCCAAGGATAAAGGTATGGATTTCCAAGCCATACAAAGAATGAACTATGCCTTTTTAGTAAAAATTACTTGAATTCTATATATTATTTTCATAATCCCATTTTCCATTCCTATATATCAGCATTTTTTCTGTATAGACTCTGTGGCTTGTATGCAGTCTTGCTTTTTCTACACCCGTTTTTGACAGCAGGATCAATCCTGCTCCTGCCAGGTGCTGAAACTGCTGAACTGGCTTTGGCTGAATAAAAGCTGTGGGTGCGACACCAGCAGCTCTTAGCTCCCCTCTGTGGAATGCTACATTTGTATTAACATGTATCTTTCTTTGTGACTTTTTTTTTTTTAACTGAAAATGATGCCCTTTAAAATCTCTTCCTGGAGGAAAAAAAAAAAAAAAATACACTCCCGTTGGAATTTAACCTTAATTTGAACCAAGATCAGTGAAAGAAAAGCACTTTCGTGCATTGTTCACCAGCTCCACCCAGCCAGCCCCTTATCTAACCTAAGTCTCTATTGCCTATAGCTTTGTAACTTTTGCAGTAGTACACTCCACATGCTCTTACATGCTTTAAAACCAACCTGGAGACACTGTGACATTATAATACCAAGAAACACCTAATGATCCTATCTTGCTAGTCCTCAGGCTGCACAGTGCGGCGGCGCTGGCAGGCACTGTCCTTCCACAGGTTTATAAAGGGCCTAGCGCGTACTGCAAATAAAGAGCCGTGGTTATTCCTGACCCCTGGCAAAGGCACCAGCTGGTTCTGAAGCCCCTGAGTCAGCCGCTCCCTATACCCCAAACCAGGGAATATTTAAACATTGCTAACTCTTCATTTTAACCTGATTCCTTGGATTTCTTTTGCCTTTAGAGGGAAGCAGCCAACCCTTGATTTGCATGACGTCAGCTCAGGGTCAAAATTCAACCTTAAACACACACATAAAAAATCAAGCTTCCTTGTTTGCTGTGCAGAGGCGGACTTCCACTGTACGTCTCCTATCATCTGCACTGGGGACAACAGCCAGTAGATTGCTTTCCTATTACTTTTCACTTCCTAGAAAAGGCAGTCAGCTGCTCCAGGTGTGGTCCACCTTCATGCTGTCCCCTATCAGCCACCTGCTCCCTGCAGTCAGCTCCCTTTCCCAGCACCCTTCAGTTTCTCCTGACGTGTCACCACTTGCTCCACTTTTCCCTGCTTACTGATTGCTTTATGCTCCTTCCTCCCACATCCACATCTTCCCTCCAAGACCTCATCGCTCGTTATTCCCATCCCTGCTTCTCTCATGCTCCACAGTGACAGGCCTTCGCCCTGGTTCTCCAGGGTCTGGCTTCCCCAAGCCCGCGGCCCTTTTTGTGAAGTGCTGGCTCCCTTCACCTGCAGGCAGATGTGGCAGACACCTGGCAGAGGGCAACCGGTGGTGCCACTCCAGCTAGCAAAAATGGTGTCCGTCACTGGCGAGCAAAATGCTTCAAACTGAAGGCAGGAGTTGGGCATTCACGATGACTGCTCAAAAGAAAGACCAAATATCGTGCGGCTCAGAAGGAAAGAGAGGATACTATTAAGTGCACCAGTGGCTTGCCGTGTAACCTCCCCTTTCTTAACAACGGACGGATGATTTTCTTTTAAAGAGGTGTTTTGCGTAATGCCGTTTGTTTTCGTTCTGGATAGCCTAGTAATAAAACCCTTCAAGGAAATACTGCATATAGTATTGTTCTTACACTCCTCGAGTGTTTGAAGGACCCCTTGGAATGAGTGTGCACCAGGAGACAAGAGGGAGGAAGCAGGAAAAATCGAAATAAGAAATATCAAGGAGACACAGTCAAGCATGAATCATTTTGGTCTTTCAATTGAAGCCGAAGCAAGATCAGATTTCACATCCACCCTCGACGGGGCTGGCGTTTTCACACACATTGCAACCCCGATGGCATGGAGGTGGCTTGATTTCATGGCCATTACAGGGGCCGTTGGCATATATTTAAGCCCGACTTGGGGGTGGGGGGCGGTGTCCAGTTTTTTTAAGAACACGGCAGATCAGAAGAACAGTTACTCGCGCTTAAAAAAATAAATAAATAAATAGCCTTTCGGACAGGTAGGCCGTTTTAGTAGGTACCGGCCCGCCGGGGAGCTGCGGGCCAGGCGCCTCAGCGGTGCCTGGAGGAGCCACTGACCCCACCAGGGAGGAGTGAAGGCGGCTGCAGCCCCGCGGAGGGATTTAGAGTGGGATTTGGGAGCTCTTCCCAAGAACGATCCTCATCCAAATTCCCCCAGCTGGGCAGCAGCTCCCTGGCCCTGAAAGCGTCCGGAGGAAACGTGTTTGGACATGTGAGGGGTGTATTAGCATTCCTGCCCGTTGTTCCCCCTCGTCCTCCCCGGGCTGGAGGTGGCCACTTGCCATGGGGCTGGAGATGTTGACCTGGGGTCCCCGCCGGGGCCGGGGTGCTGTTGGGAGACGCTGGCCCCCCCCCCCGCCCCGTGGGTCTCCCCTGGGGTTTGTGCGTGACGTGGGTGGGCAGCAGCCGTGGTGGTTCAGCCACAGGCGGTTACGCTCTGTCCCCGGTTCCCTGCTGCTCGTCCCGATTAACGGATTTTGTAGCGCAGGCAGGGCTTGCTGTTGGGAGCGCGGTGCCAGAGCCTGTGTCTGGCTGTACCGAAGTGGCTCCCAGGGCGCAGGAATGCGGAGGGCTGGGTGGGAGCCCACACGGGTGACCCCAGTGGGTGTGGGACCGGCCACGGCGGAAGCCATCCCACCGGACCCGCGTTGCTCTCTGCATTCAGTACCTTCGGTTCATCCCCTCGGCTGCTCCCAGCAGCAAGGAGCATGGTTTGGTTTGGTTTTTTTTTTTGTTGTTGTTCCTTCTGTGGGAGTAAAAGCTAATTGAGCTGAGTGGCCCTGGGCAAGATGCTATGGCTCTGTCATGGTTTGGAGGTGGCCACCGGGCTGCTACTCACCCGCACGTGGCTCGGACCCCTGCTGCCACCCCCCCTGCTCACAGGCTGCCGTGTCGTGGTGCTCATTCACGTGCCAGAATCAGTGGGTTTAGCTGGGGCTTTGTGCTCAGAAATCGTGGGTTAAGGTGCAAGACAGGGCTGCCGGTGTTGGAAACCCGCTGCTACTTGGGTTGCGTTTTGGCCCTGCTCGCTGCCGAGCGCCTCGGGCTGTGTGGATGCTCTCGGTGGTCCTCGGGTGGTCTCGGTGGATGGGGAGCGAGGAGCCTCCCAAGGGCATCTTGGGGGGCTTGCCACCGTTGCAGCGTAAGTTTTTTCTAGTTGTGCGTGGTGAGGAGAAAATGTCATTACGGACGGGCAGGGTTTGACAGTCCCACCCGGAGCAAAAGGCTGGGACTCAGCCAGGAGGAATCTGGCAATTTTAGCTTTTACAGAGGCTGTTGGATACTAATGGCTCCCATGGCTCTCGCTGGCTAAGAGGAATTAAAGGGAGACAGAGCTCAGCCGGAGCCATGACTAGTTTTCCAATTTGGCACACTTGCTGTTTAATGACTGTAGTTGGGCTCATTTGAAGGCCAAGGACCAAACTCACAAAGCTACCTGTGTGCAGTCGTGTCCGTGAGCTCCGGGCTCGCTCACGCACTCCTACAGTGGCACCTCAGCCCTGGGCTTCTTTCCAGGCTGGGGCTGTTTGGGGTGGGCGAGGGGACCTGCTCCCCTCCTGTGCCCCCTGTTCTGGCGATGGGCAGCCCCAGGGGAGGGGGGCACTTGTATCTGATGGGTCCGGAGGTGCTCCTGAGCGATTTCCTGCTGGGCCCGGGTTACGTTGGTTCACGTTGGCTCCTGCTCCGGATGCCACTTCCATGACATCATTTGGCTCTTGAAGAGTGGAGGAGGTGAGACACTTCTGAGCTATTATCTAGTGCAAATAGCCCATGGTAAATAGACTCAGTGAAGTATTGACACCGAGACTGTTTCTCTTCCTAATTTCCTGCTCTGGGTGAGTTTGCCAAGTAGCCAAAAATAGAGAGGGGGGGGACCCAAACCCTTCAGTCCCAACCTCAACCCAAGACTTCAAATTTCAAGTCGGGGCATATAGCTACTGTCATCCAGGTAATTGTATTAGCGGTTAATGACATAACTTCCACGTGGGATCTTGGCCTAGGACTAATTTGAGGAAATGAGTCTCTATTTAGCTTGTTTGTATTAGCTGGGGATCTTCCTTCTGGGCCAGTGCTCTGCTGTTCTCACCATGACACTGTCAAACCAGTGGTCCCTGCCCTGAATGGAGCGATCCTGGGACAAATTGTCCTAAAGAGACATTAAAATTGGTGCCCGTTGACGTGCCCAGTGGTTGCCCGTTACCCGAATGGCACCCAGGCTGGATGCATGTCCAAGGTGAGGAGGGATGAACACCATCCTTGAGGACTGGTGCACCTCAACTGCGAGAACCAGCGATTTTCCCATCGGAAGAGCGCTGCGTGTGCTCCCTGTCCCCTGCCCAACCTCTCAGCCCCACGGAGCGGGCGCTGCCGGCAGCTTTGCCCTGCTCTCCCCCCACAGCCCCCTCCTCGCTGGCCGTGCGCAGGGTGAGACCCGGCTCAGCGCAGGGGCTCCGGCTGCATCCCAGGATCCCAGGACGCAGCAGATACTCTGCGTTCTCGGGCTGGCAAACTTTAACTAACAGAGCCCGTTTTTTATTAACCTGCATTTCCTTCTGGTTCCACTATTACCTTTGCAGAAAAGAATCTGACCCCTGGCTCTCAGCATCACCTTCATTTTTTTTTTTTTTAATTTTTTTTTTTTTTCCCCTGCTCCCTGCTGTTGCTTTGTGGTTTGGGTGAAACTCTGCAAAACCCTTCTGAGGCTCCCCATGCCGACCAAGTGATCCCTCAGCTGTGTCACCGCTCCCTCCTGCCTTTGTGCAAAACTCCTGAGAGAGCTTTCGGGCTGGCACAGCAGCAGCGTTAAGCCCGTCATAGGTCCCTCTTAATTAAATTTGAAAACTGCTTGGATAAGAGGGCTTTCTGAACGAGTCAGGTGCTGGGCCATGGGCCTGAACGACTGCCACAGACTAGCACTACCACCCACAGTCCTGATCCCCATGACATGTGTACAGATTACGGAGAAATCCCTCAGCAATGAGCCTGCTTTAACTCCTTCGCTCTCTGGGGCTTTTGCACGGAGCTCCGAGCCGTCCCCGGAGCCTGACCCTGGCAAAGGGACATGCTGGTGTCCCTGGGCTGCCTTTCCAGGGGCTGGATCAGCAAACGGTGTCGGTAGCGGTGGCATAGTACCTGCATCCCCCAGAGCTGGGGTGGAGGTGTGCTGCAGACCTCGCTGTGTATGTGCAACCTGTCGGGGGAAAGTACAATCTAAAGATTTCCTTTGGAAGTGGCACCTAATGAAAGGAGGAACATCTCTGAGGCTGCAGCTGCGTGGCCAGCAGTAAGAGGGAGGCTTAGTGTCCCCATTTTGCCAAGAAGGGGTGGAAGTGGACAGAGTCCCATGGGGAAAGCTCTGTGCCATGCAAGGGGATGATCTGCTTTCTTCTGGGAAATGCTGTGCTTGCTTCACCCCAGCCCACCTGGGTCCAGCTTCCCAGGAAGCGTGCCCACTCAGCCTGGAAAAGAGGGCCACGCTCCCTGGTAAATACAAAATAAATGAATAAATAGCCCAGAGCTGTGCTTTAATCTACCCTGCTTGAAGCAGACCCAGCCCCTGCCAGCTCTGAGCTGTGTTTTACCTTGCAGCTTTGAGCTCTCCTCGTACCCCATTTGTGCACCCACCCGCGTTGGGCATCTTATTTGTTGCCACTTATATCCAGCGTGGAGCTGACCATGCGATTGCTGGAAGCCTTGGGGTTTCTTAAAAAAGCAAAAACTCTTTTCCATCTCCACTCAGAGGAAAAAAAAAAAAAAAAGAAAAAAAATCCCAACCCCAGACTCCAGCAACCCAGTCCCCATCCCTTAAGCACATGGATTCTGCCTGGGAGGTTTTATAGGGAGCCTTTGCCAAATGGGTGTTCAGCAGTGTCGAAGCTGTACCTTGCCCCTGTTCCGGAGGTTTTCCCTGCATATGCATGCTGGTTTCCAAAACTCGGTGCTTGCCTGGGTTGGGGGAGAGCTGGAAAAAGCCAGGCAGGGCTGCGCACGTGCAGGGTGATGCGTGACTTCGCTAGCAGCAGCAATGGCTTCGCCTTTTATCGCAGCTCCCAGTTCTTGACTAGTGCTGTGGTCTAGTGGCAGTGGGCGTTTGAAGCAGGAGGGGAGAGGTGGTTTAGGAGGAACATTAAAAAGCAATAATGCAGCTTGTTGAAGTCTATTGAAGCCTCCTTCCAGCCTGGAGTTTTGCTGGAGTCAGGGTTGGTTTTTTTTTTTTTTTTTGTCTCCTATTAAATCACACGTTCCCAAGGAGCCTTTGAGCCTGGCGCACTGGGCACGTTTCAGAGTCGGGCCAAAACCAACAATTATCTCCAGTTTCAGGAAATTTGAAGCTGTGGTTAACAGTGTCTTCTTGAGGACTGACAGATGACACAGGTGGCTTAGCGTGCGGCCAACACTAACCCTGCGTCTCGATGACATCAATCAACTCGACAGGTTGCGGTGTGGCAAAACCGCTCAAGGTGGGTCTCCCGGTTGGGAGGTCAGGGTTCGGGTCTTGGAGGAGGTTTGCATGGGCAGGGGCTCGCGGCCGGCCCTGCTCATGGATGAACTTGCCGCCTTGGATCGACGTGACCCGCAGTACTCTGTTTCCTAGCATGGCTCACTGTTGTTATTTCCCCAGGCGGTGGGGAAATCGCTCTATTGCTTCCTGCAAAGAAATGGAGGTAGAAATTTTTATAGGCTGTTACTAGGCCTTTACCATTAAGTAAGGGCTGAGGGAATACTTTAGTTGCTGAAAAGTCGCCTTTCACTACTTCTGCAACTATTCTGATCAAAGGTATTGGAAACTCGGGGCTCCAGGTGCCCCTCCGGAGGCGGTCTGGGGTCTGTCCCCCCTCCTTCTGACCCCAGCTCCTTTTCTAGTCAAGCTCTGACGGTTTTGGGCTCACGAGGCAAAAAGGGAATTGTCTCAGCTCGGTGAGCGAGCCAACGGTTTTTCCAAGCCCTGTTGGTAGGTCCTGGGATCTGCCCGCCCGTGGGGGTGTTCGGCATCTCTGTGTGACTGGAAAATCCCAGTCTCTTGTTCTACGGGAATGGGGATCACAAGCTCACAGGAGCTACTACCCAAATGCCCGCAGCAGGGAGGAAGGATATGTTTTATCAAAGTGAGTCCCTGCTGTTTGAGTTCCTGGTTAGGAGCTTGATATCATCTAAAAACCAACATGGGGAAGTAAACAATGACTCTGTTTTTATTTTAGTCCTCTTTTTCTTTCTCCCATTATTTAACCTTTTAATTACTTCAAGAGTAGCTGAAACCCGAAGTCCAACAGATGTAATGATTTGTTTGCTGGGGAGCCTCTGCTGCTGGTCCCTTCCTGTAATCCTGTAAAAGCTGAAAAGAGGAAGAAAGATTTTTGTAAGGCAGCTGAAATGAGTCCTCCTTCGGCTGTTCACTGTAATAATACTAGGTGTGAAAAACCCTCTGGTATTTATGAGCAGATGTGATTCAGGAATAATAAAGACCTGAGAACCTGTCATAAGATGATGTGGATCAATGAATCATCTGCCAGGTATGGCAATTTTGCGTATCGGGCTACATACCTGAAAGCAATGCTATTTTTATGGTGGTGTCTGTGCCAGTGGGACTTGTGGTCAGTGAGCAAGTCCAAAGTGTTCCCAGAAGGGAGAGAGACCTGGCTGCTTCAGAGGGACTTCACCAGGAAAGAAACCTGAGTTGACAGGAACCACCACTTACTGCTGTCTGCAGCTTTGATGAGGAAATTTATATTTCTGTTGAGCCGTGCAGAGAAAACAAATATCACCCCCATCAGCTGCCTTCCAAGGAAAAAGCTTCCTACCCCTCGGTTTTGCCAGGAGCGGAGCAGTTAACGTGGCACCCACGTGCCCGCGGGCTGCGACGGCGTGGCCAGAGCCCGGGGAAAACGTGTTCTTCTGTTCTTCGCGGGGGTCTGCAGGAGGGACCGGAGCAGGACGGTGATGCGCAACACCAGGCAGCAGCAGCTGCTGTGTGCAGAGCCATCCTGGGCCAGCATCCCTGGAGCAATTAGGCTGCAAATTATCAAGAGCAGGGATTTGTGTTCCTTAGCTAGTACTGGTAGAGAGCCGCTGAAGCGCTCTTACCCGCTCTACCTTTGTTTTATATCGGCTAACAGCTGACCAGGGGCTTGAAAAGTTTGCTGTTGCTTTTACAAAAGCCTTTCCTTGCTGCTTGTCTTCCTTTCCGTGGTTTTCCTCCTGTGCTTTCTCCCCTTCCCTTTTCCGCTCTCCCTCGCTTGAAGTTCAGGGAAAGCATGCGCAGCCTTCCCAAGAGAATGTTTTGGCATAGTCATAACTTGTTAAATACTGTAATTAAAATATTTTTCTCATTAACTTGGAAAGAATGTTTCTTCCTAAATTATACCAATTTTTTTTTTTTTTTTTTGCTAATTAAGTTGCCAGTTTCAACAAAACTGCTTCAGAAAACCCAGGAGTTGTGAGGCTGCCCTTGCTGGGTCCCTCCATCTGCTTCCTCCAGCCAGCATCATCTGCAGAACAGGGGGAGGTTGTCAAAAGTGATTTAAAAAAAGGGTCTGCTCTGGCTGGGTGGTGGGGCACAGCTCAGAGGTTCACTGTGAGTAGATGTATCAGGCTGCGTTTGGTCTAGTAATGTCTTCTAGTGTTTCCTTGGTTTCTCAAAATTACGAGAATCCCTTGAGGGTCTCGGTCTGGTCTTGTGTTGGGAAGCCAAGACTTAGGAGTGTGCTGCTGGAGCCCTCATCCTCGTGGGCTGCGCAGGCTGACGGAGTGAACCAGCACAGCAGGCAAAACCCCAGCCTGCAGAGGACTTGCTCCCTGCCCTGGCTGCATAGCACTTTCTCGTATGAAGCTAAAGCAGCAGCAGGACCCGAGTGTTCGCAACTGCTGGGACTTGCGTGCAAGACAAGGAACGGTTTCCAGGGGTCTTGGGTGATTTTCTGCATGTTTATGGATTTCCCCTCTAGGGCTGCTGCGGAGGAGGTTACCCATCGGACTCCTGTAAAGGGCTATAGGAGCTGAAACTTGGAAGTGTAATTTTCTGCAAGGAAGCTACTGAGGAGTTTTTGTGTTAAGCATAGTACCCATCTGATTCTGTCTTGGTGGCTTTCCTAGCCTGTTTCTTTAGACTTCTTGTCCTTGCTCAGGTGTAAGAAGGCTTGTGCAATGGTCCAGGGAGCTCAGCGTGGTGGAGTCCGCAGGCTGGGTTAATGCTGTTCGCTTGAGCATCTTCTAAACTTGGCTGTGGTCCTTGAGGCTCCTTTTGAGTATTGCCCCAAAATTCATCCCTTTCACGTGAAAGGGTCTGTTCTCCTTTAGCAGCTGGGGGCCGGTTCTCTGTGGGTGTAACTCCCCCCCCCCCCCCAAATGTCTCTTGTAGCAGAGGGCTCAGTCCCACCTCTCCCTCGCTGCAGTTAAGGTCCCTGCAGTAACACCTGGGGGAAGCTCCTGGGGAGATTCCTCACCTCCTAAAAGAATTTGTGGTTTGATGTTGTGAATCATGTTTTAAGAAAGTCTCCTTTTAAAAACCAAACTTCTTCCCTGCACTTGCACGCTGCCATGCGCTCCTGGTGCCGGTCTCCTCCTCCCAAACGTGGATGGGATGGGGCTGTGCAAAGCCGGCTGGTGCCAGCCCGGCTCTCCCACGGGCTCTTTCCTCCCGTGGTCTTCAGCATCCCGCCCGTGGGATGGGGGGACTGGGAGCCGATGGGTGCTCTGAGGGTTCCCCTGATCTCTCGGGTTACAATCCCAACAAAACATTCTGCTCCTTCTGCTCCTCTGACAATTACCTGTCCACGGATCCCAGTTGGGTGTTTTCTGTCAAGCTGGTGATTGCGGTTCAGAGCAAGGACAGACTTATGTACACATCACCCTGGCAACGTTTAGGTAAAAGCCTCTGAGAAGCACCGGGGTGCATATTATGGGCTATTGCCTTTTTTCTGCTCGTGCTCATATGGTTTTTTTTTTCCCCAACACTAGCCCGAGTGCCGGGAACACCCGAGCTGGTTTAATTACCTTCCCTGCCTTGTGCTTTTGAAAACTTCTACCTTGTGTGGCTTTTTAAATTTTTTTTTAAATTTTTTCTTTTTTTTTCTTTCTTTTTTTTTTTTACTTTGGTCTGTTCCAAACCCCGCTGTGGACTTGTGCCCAAGAGTCTCGCAGGGACAGAGCGCAGCACGCGTGAGCTAACCCCAGGGCAGGGTGCGAGCGCAGCGGACCTGGCTTGGGCTGGCTGATCCAAACTGCCCAAGGGCTTTGTAAGGAGAATGGGTGGCCCTTGGATTTACGGAGTGTATCACTGAGGTTAATGCAGCAGCATCTGGAAAGCTTTCTGCGTGAGGCTGCTTGAATGGAACTCGGGCCAAACTTGTCACAACTAATTTAGTCATCTAGAAATGAAGAGGCTGATCTAGCTGGATAAGTCAACCCACCAGCCTTGGACCTTTATTTTAGGATGGGATGTAGGCTCCCAGCTCTCTCCTCAACTCCCAAGGGAAGCAAGGCAGTAGCCGGAGGGGTGACTGCCCTGCCTAGTGAGAGATGTTCCTCTCCGAGGAGCTGACAGTGTTTGGGACACTGGGGTGAAGGGGTTGCATTTATTTCTCTGCTTGTACGCTCATTTTTGTTGAGGGCTTTCTGGATAGTCAGGGAGCTTTTTAAAGAGCAAAGGATGATATCAAAGCTATTAAATGTTGGGTAGAATAAGCCTGAGCTTATGACCCACTTCAGTTGGGCTAGACAGGGTGTTTTACTGACCTGCTGTTATTTGAGAATTTGTAAATAATCTCCTTAAACTTTAATCTGAGTGTGCCAGTGGGATCATTAACCTCAAGGATGTCCCTGTGTGCAGCTTTCTGAAGCTAATCTAAGTGTTGAAACATTCTTGGGCTTCTGTCTTAAAAATATGATGCTGTGCTAGACTTCAGCAGTACGCTGGAATGCAGAGGCTCCTGGTTTTCACTTTGCTACCAGTGGTCTTCAGAAACCCTGGGCTGATCACTTTACCTCTCTCTTGTATCCCTGTTTCTCCTCGTGCAGAACGGGAATGTTGCCTCCCTCCTGCCAGCACAGGTTGCAAAATATATTTAATGTTACTTCTCCACTTGGGAAAGGAGTAAACCCTTCTGTGCATTTGCGTTATTGTTGTCTTGGGCAGTTTGAATAAAGGCATTCTCCAAAGAAGTGCTTTTTGGCGTCCTAATGCGTCGCAAAGAGGAAACAACATGTTCGGTCTTGTCTTGTGCACAGTGTTTGCTCACTGCAACCAGTTCGTGGACGAGAGCGTACCCAGTGCCAGCGGGCACCCGCAGGGCTTGCAGCCGGGGTGTGCGAACGTCCTCGAGACTGCGAATGGACCAAGCGGTGCTTGCTTGTGCGTTGTCGTTCATGGTGGGATACCTGACTCTCAAGGGGCAGGTTGTATTAAGATCAGTGTTTGGTTTTCCTCATTGCAAAGATGCAGAATTTTGGAGAGTATCAGTTAAATCGGCTCCCCACCCCTGTTGCCACTGATGCTGCATCTTGGGGCTTGTACATCTGTATCCATGAGCAATAAGTTTTGTGGGTGGCAACGTCAGATTAGCTGATGGAATTTATTAGCTCTGGTGGAACCATTTTTAGGCAAGATGTTTTTGCAAACAGTATTTCATCATAAAACACTGCTGTCAATCACCTGTAGGCGAATGACTCTCAAAAACCCAACCCTAGATTGAAGGAAATGATAAGTAGTTCTGCTTGTCCTAAAAGCTTTTCCCCCCCTCTTTATTTAATATATCGCTGGGTAAATAATTATTGGCCTCCTGTACTGAAGAATGGGTGTGGAGGGTCAGCAAGCGTCTTGAAAATGGTTTCAGTTCTGCATTTGATAGCAAAGCCAGCTGTTTCCATGAGCAAACAGGACTGACCACGCTGCATTCCTCCTGCCTGGCTGGCGGGTGGGTAGCCAAAAGCAAAAATGCCTCTCCAGCCAGGGCAGAGCTCAGGTGCGAGTTGCTGGAAGCAGAGCCCTGGCCACGGTTGGGTCAAACCCTCAGCGCTGCGGCGATGGCAATGGCCAGAGCCCAGCTGAGGCTGCTGTCCTTCAGGGCCAGACCGAAATGCAGAAAGCTGGGATTTCCCGGTGGCTGCATGTAGGGAGTAGCTCTGCTGTTCAGTAGGAATTGGGGAAAGAAGGTGACTTTTTCCGTAGCAGGGACCAACCGTGAACTGTAGTCTGGGAACAGCTCCTCCTTGGCAGTGTTGTCTTGGCTGTGCAGCTGGAGATTAAGTCATTAATTGGGTACAGGGCATCAGAACTTAAATACGAATTTACATACCTGACATATTGATGGCAAATATTTTAAGGATTGGCTCAGTATAGAAGCAGCACCTCAACGGGGTGAGTGGTAAGAGATGAGGTGATGCATCTTTCCAAGAGGGCGTTTGATACATGAACACTCCCAACACCAGGAAACAGAGAGACACCCAGGGCTGGAAACAGGCATCAGCCAATTTCACACTGGAAAATAGCGTGTGTGTTGTTCTTTTTTTTATTTATTATTTTATTTGGAGTTTAATTAAATGCTGGACCAGCTTGTGAGGAGGGGGAGAGTAAATTCTCCATCCCTTGGAGTCTTTAATGAGAGCAAGCAGCTTTCCGAAAGACCCGCTCTCATTGCAGCGTGAGCTGCTGATCCATGTGCAGGCGCTCACCGTGTGAGCTCCCAGCCTTTGCTGCTGACCCAAACCCTCCAGGCCACAGCAGCTACTGGAAAACCATCTCCCAGGGAGGCTGCGGGTCCATCCCGGGGTGCAAATCACACCCCTGTACCCGCGGCAGGGCTGCAGGGATGGTGCGATGGACCGTTAACTGGGGCTGCTGTTCTCCAGGAACAGGGCTGGTTATGGCACAGCCCTTCCCAACTCCGACAGCGTTGCCTCGTCTCCAGCTACTTTCACCACCTTGGTTGTTTAACCGCACTGTCACTTTTCTCGCCTGCTTGTTTTCAGTGTTTTCTCTGACAGTTGCTTTTTATAATCGTGATTTTCCCCCCCCCCCCCTCTGTTGCTACCTGTTCTAGCCCTTAGGCGCTGAGCTCGGAAATGCATTCGCTGGGGTTTGCCCTGGCCTGTCGCATACATCATCCCGCGGAGGATGGTGTGCATCTGTTTGGCATTTATTAATCGTTGCAGCTTGACAGAGTTTCTTCTGCTTCTCGCGTTTTCTTTCCAAAATTGTCTGCTTAAAATAACAGAGCAGCCATAGGAGGGGTGGGAAATGATGCTCTTCGTGCCTTTGTGTGGGCTTCTTGGGTGCACGTACTAAACGGGTTATTTGGAAAAGTTCTGTTTTCAGAAATTTGCAGGGATGCGGGCGGTGCCTACCCCCTGCCCCATTGCAAAACAAGAAAGGAGTGGGCTGCATGTAGGATTCACCTGACAATGTCTTTTTGTCTTTGCTTATGAGTTGAAAAAGAAGTTAATGTTAATAGGGACCAAGCCTTGTTACTGCTTCATAGCTCCCTGTGCGTACTACCTCGCCCTGTTACCATTACGAGAAAATCAGCTTTTGCCGCCGACCGCCTTCAGGTGACCATTTGGGACACCTCAATGCCTAATTTGTGAAGGTCTAGAGAAAATGATGCTCTGACCTGACGTGGGTCTGCTCCCCGGGGCTGGCACACTGGAGGACTGCGGATTTACTTCCAAGAGCCCTCGGCTCTGCCGACTTCCCCGAGCCCTGCCTGCCTGCAAGGTCTTGGTGAGAGCGTAAATACCAACAGTGGAGTCTCAAAGGTCTCCTGGTTCAGGTGGTACTTTGTCCGAGAGAGGTGTTTGATCCCAGCTGCCTCTTCCAGAGGTAGAAGTGTTGCACAACAGCATGCTCAGCCCTTAAATGGAGACTTCCCACCTTTCCTCTTCTCTGGAAATATTTAGCGATCAGCCAGCTAAGGGCAGAACGAACTTGTTTCCAGGACGATGTTTTTTTTCCATCTACACATAATAATGTCTTTAGCTGTATGTAATTAACTCAGAAGTGATAGGCTTGTAATTACCCAGCAGAAGCCTGTGAAAAGGATTGCGTTAGTCTTTATCTCGGGAACTTTATTAAGAAAGGCGTTCTGGGCTGTTTTGGGATATGCCAAAATATCTGAAGCAGGGCTGGAGCCACGCGGAGCCCTGGGTGCAGGCAAAGGCTGTCGGAGGGCTCTGGCTCGGCTCTGGGGTGTCCCCGGCAGCAGGACTTGCAGCAGACGGCTCCAGTCGTTGGTTTGCTGATGTCCTCTGTTTCGGAGGTTCATCTCGGATGACAGGAGTCTACCCTTCTGGTCTTCGTTTGAAACTGTTGGGTTCCCTTGTTTCTCTGTGTTCATGGGTGTCATTGGAGGGGTGGGAAGGAGGAAGCCTGTGGTTAACTTGCAGAGGCTATGCCGTGTAGGAAAGACTCATAAAATAACCACGTGATGTGAAATGACTGTATAGCTCTGGAAATTAATACTTAAGGCTTCTGTTTGAATGTGATGAAACCATTGCAAACTCAGTATTTGGGTATTGAACGTACTGAAAGAATGCCATTAAAGAAATGTGGGGTTTAGCCTATAGCTCCCTCAGTGGGGGGATAAGCTTAGCGGCTCTATTTTTTTTGGTGTGCAACTTGCATCAGTTTGTCTTTGTTATCCTCCTGACTGGGCAAGTCTAGCTGAGTTGGTCAAATGGAGATGATTCAGAGCCAAACTAATATGTCGGAGCGTTCTTCAGAAGTTTTGAGACAAATTAAATCATACAACATGCCCCTGGGGGTTAGACCCTGAATGGGTGTTATTTGAGGGAAACCTCCTGCCCTGATTTTGCTCTCTGCAGCCTGTGATTTGTGAGCGAGCAGTGTTTCCCCTCGAGTTTGTAGCCCCTGCGAGATGGACATCGCGCTGGGAGGCGAGGCACGCCCTGGATGCTGTAACGTTACTCATGAGCAACACCCTGCAGAGGAAAAACAGGATTATTGAATTTTGCATCTTGCCTGCTTGGGGTTTGCTAGAGGTAGTTCTTGGTCATCCTCTAGAATTCTTCTTGTGGTTTGAACTCATAAGTCTTGGGCATTTAATGGATGTTGTTTCACACCACGTCCTTGCCTGCCTTTGCGTCCATGACTGGCTGGAGACTTCTCGGTGTTCCACCACCTGCTCTGCAGGGCTCGTGGGCAAGTTGTGCTGCCTGCTCCAGAATACAGATGTAAGAGGAGATGAGGATTGACTTTTAGGTCCAGCTAGTGACCCATGCGTCATCTGACAGTGTGGGTGACTTCAGGCAGCGCGCAGTGCTGTGCTAGAAACAGCTGTCTTGTTAACACCTGGGGATTCTTGTGACTTGGAATAACAAGGTGGTGGGTAACCAGGTTAAAAAATGTAAAGGGAATTGGTGAACAAGAAAAAAAAAAAAAAGACAAGATGGTTAAATAATTTATTTAGCAATTAATTATTTTTTCCCCTGTCAGCTGAGGGATTCATAGAGGAAGAATGGTTCATGGATTAGGGCACTGGTCTACTTCTTTGGAAAAGGAGTCTGTGTTATTCCCGGCCGTGGCTGTCTTGCATAAATTTGGGCAAGTCATTTCATCTCTTTATGCTCCTTGTGTTTTAAGGCTAATTGTAATAAATTCAGTAACCTGTGTATCTCATGCGGGGGGGGGGGGGGGAAAAAGGTTTTTA
>JANZLQ010000002.1:36852219-36871293 GCA_026212715.1 Elanus axillaris | reverse complement strand
GGGGAAATACGTTGTTACACTCAAAGTTGAATACCGTTCATATTGAGAGTCAATATGTAGCAGGAGTAGTGCTAACTACAGTGAGAAGGCTCAGTGTAAATAGGTGTTTTGAATAACGATAGTTAAGCCGCTTCAAGCATATATTAATGAATTTGTATGATGCCTGTGCAGGTGGTGTGGGGACAGGCAGCATTGTTTTTGGTTTGCAATAGAGAAAGTGAATGCAAGTTCTCTTGTGCTATCACAAAAGATCGTAATGAGCATTAATAGCTCTAATTTACAAACAGATATAACAAGTTCAACACATGCTTTTACCCGAATGATTACTCTTCGGAATGGGCTTTTCATCTTTGGCATTTCTTGGTGTCTCCCAATCAAGCCTGGGACTGTCTTCCTGTCTATGTTGTCCAGTCCTAGTTGTTGGGCTTGGTGCAGGCATTGCAGGATGGTGACACATACCGAAATTAGAAGAAAGGCTGAGACAGGACAGACGTACTCCCTGGTTGAGGGAACACCACGTTAAAAGGAGATTTGTAGCACTGAAACCACAAGACTCATCTAGTGATTTGGAGTCCGTGGCCACAGTAGTCCCCTGTAAGGTCCCACACCTTTCCAAATACCAGGACTCTGCACCCTCACAATTTGGCCATACGCTGCAGGGTTATACCAAGGGGGTTCTGGCTCTGCCGGAGCCTTGCAGGCAGCCATGGCCCTGGAGCTGAGAGGGGAAAATGCAGTTCTGAATTGCAAGGAAAATTAAGCCCTTTAGGAGAAAATTCTAGCAGGACACTTTTTGATATTTTTACTCCCTTTGTTGCTTGCATGGGTTGGGTAAAATTCTTTGCTTCTGCACCCTTTAATTTTAACCCATCTGGTTCTTTGTTTTAGGTCCTGGAATCGTGAGAACTTCCAATGACTTGGCAAATCTCTCTGAATCACTGACGTTTTGCTGCCACCTCCACCCATGCCTGTCCCTTGCTTGCTCCCTCGCCGGGTGTCAGTTCGCCAGCCTACGTGCTGAGAAGAAAAGTTAAAAAGGTAAAAGTCTGTAATCTGATTCCACAGTGACCTGTCTAATCCTGTTCCCTGGTACAGTGAGAGCTGAAATACTTGTACTGCAAAACAATGACTTGAGGAGACTAGAGAAGGAAGATGAGAATCTGCAGGGATTTATTTTCATTTTTTTTTCTTTTCTGCCCTCTATCTTCTGTCTTTTTCCGACCAAAAGCTGTCAGATAGAAAGGAGGGGTGGCAAGGAAGAGCTCGGGGCTGGGTGCATGGTTTAGCAATGCATTGGGTCCCTCTCTGTAGGAGAGTAGGAGTGTGGTTTCAGGCAGCCCAGGCTAAATCTGTGTGGCAGTGGCTGCACTGAGTTGTCCCGGAGATGAAGGGCTCAAGTGTGACGAGTAAAGCACTGCAGCTCCACAAAGAGCTGCTGACTATGTTGTGCTCCTACCTGTGGAGCTCCCAACAGCTCCTAAATGTTTCCACACTGGGCTGAAGATGAGGTTTTTTGTTATGTGGTTGGACTGTGTTGGGAGTGGCTGAGCTTTCCGAGCTCCTCCGGGACCGCGGTTCGGACCTTTGCTCTGACCTTCTCTGGTTCACACCTGGAGTCCCAGGCTGAGGCTCTTCTTGTAAGACCAGGGCTGGTCTGCTGGTGTTTCCTTCCCCCTGACCTTGTGTTGGATCGGGGAGCTGAGCCCGGGATCCATCCAATTCCAGGTCTGGGACAAGGGCTGTGGCCATGGGACTTTCCCGTTGTTCCTTGTGCTGCACGTGTATGTTTGTGCAAAATCCTTCGTGGATGTTTTTGGGCTTATGGGGTTTTTTTCTTCCTCTAGCTTGTTGAGAAAAAACTTCCCTGTACTGAGCCTTGATGCAGGTTGCACTCAACCTACCTGCCTCTGCAAAAGGGTATTTGGGAAAAGCAGCCTCTTCAGATGAGAAACAGGTTTGTCTCGGTGGGTTCGGCTCTGTTGAAAGTATAACACGTTGTGTGAGCTGTGTGAGGTCTGGATTACAGAGGTTATGTTTTGAGTTTGCTGTTGTATCAGAGTGCTGTTCTCATAAGCTGCTCTGTCCTCTCTCCTAGAGAGTTTCCTCCTGTCAGGGCTCTGTTTTCCCCTTTACCAAAACCTCCAGTTTGCTGCTACGTTGAATTTGAACCGTGCATTCAGAGCAATTTCCAGCTGTGAACCCGAGCGCGCAGTTCCTCGAACTTCATTTTTCTTAAGTATTTTGGCTGGGTTGCATTATTTCCTTCCTTATTTTTTTAGGCATAGTCCCCTCCAATCCATCTGATATTGCCAACAGTGTTGATGCAAGTGCCATAGGGCTGTAGAAAGGGAAGGCTTGGAGAGGTATGAAATCAGTCCAAGGTCAACTATAGCAGTGCCGGTGGTGCGTGCGTGGAGATGACTCGGGGTGTTACCCTGCAGAAGGAGCCCCTCTGCGGAAGGCTGAAGGCTCTTATGGTTTGGAGGGGTGGTTTGGGGCTAGAAAGCTTAGGCTGGAGCGTGGTTGACTTGTGTCAAAGCTGCATCCACAGAAAACACTTCTCATGGAATTCATGCAACCGGGGCTCTGTAATGGAAAATGTGCCCCGCCTTAAATGCTATCATATTACTCATGAACGCAATACTGGTAATTAACTGAGTTAAAAACCAGATTTATTGCATGTCAATTATCACCTAACAAGTTGGCATATCTGAGAGATGCATCAGCGGCCGGATGTGCTGGTTTCCCACCTGAGGTAAGAGAGGTCACTTGCCTTGCCACCAGTGGAGATTGGATGGATCTTGCCATGTTTAAATATAATCTTGCTCATGTACAAGGATGTGTTCAACACCACGGGGCTGCAAGGTTATGAAGTCCTCCATTGTAATGAGATGCTAAATACCTAGTAGTTTCATCACGATTTTGTGTGTCTCTGGAACCTTCTCCCATCTCCTGATTGCTTCTGATATCAGAAACGTTCTCAGGCTTCACCCCTCCACCCTGATCCAGAACAGCACTGTGTAAATGCTGTGCTGGATTTGAGCTCGTTGCTGCTAACCTGCAGTGAAGGCTGTGGGAACCGATGTGATTTGCTGATTCAGCTGCTTAAAAAGGAAATCTAAAGGCACCCTATGCATGCAAAGTAGCCAGGTAACAGGATTACAACACCTGCAGACTTGCAAATCGTCTATAGCTTCAAGTTGCTGTTTGATGCTTATTCTTCATTTTAGTCTTAAAATCTCCTATTCCAGGGCATGTCTTATTTCCTTCTTGTTTTGGAGGCTGTTTCAGAGCTGAGGTGCCTGTGTGCTGCTGAAGAACCACATCTCGCCTACGTTCAACCATTGAAAGAATTCCGAAATGTGTGAACTTAGTGTGCCTGCAAACTTCATTATTGAAAAAGTAACAAAAATTAAGTATTTGGAATCTTGAAGGGAACATAGCTTTGACTTTCTTGGTGCATACTAGGAAAACCTTGACTTCTAAAGTTCAGGTTTGTCTAGGTACCAACATGCAGCAAAGTACCCTGTGTTTGGTTTTGCATTATTCCATGCCTGTAATAACTCATCTGAGTTTGCTCAGGCTGGCTGAAACTGGACAGAAATGTGACAACATCTCCTTAACTAACCTGACACCTTTGCTCCGAGACCTCCCAATGGCAGAAGACCCTGAGCGCTAGGGAGAAGACTTAGGAACATTGTGTGGCTGGGCTGCTTTTGAGGGTTGAAGACCATGATGGCTGGAGGGAGCACTTCAGCCTGGAACAGCTTCTCTGCCAGTTCTTTGCAAAACCCAGGGCTTCTCGAGCAGTGGCCGCTCGACAGAAAGTGTGTGATGAGACCAAACGCATGGTCTAAACTCAAATCTTGCCTTTTGAATAAGTAGTGGGCTGCTGTGCTTAAGCATTCACTGATGATGCGGTAGTCTCGGGAGGCTTGTCCGTCTTGCTTCGAAGTGGCTTTAGCTCACAGGTGACATTTGCAGTGGGAGGCACTGGAAATGAGCAGGCACTGAGCTTAGAAGGAATTAGAAGTTCAGCTGGTTGCTGGCCTCACCTTTCCGACCAGGAAGTCTGCTCATCTGTACGATAATCTCCTGATTGCACAGAGCCGGCAAGGAGATGTGCCAGCAGAGGTGGGACAGGTCAATGTTTGAGCCAGCTCAGCCTCTGCTCTGGTGTCTCTGGAGCTGCTTTTCTATTTCACAACGTCGTGCTGATCTTCCCCGATGCCAATCCCAGGCTGAAGGACCAGCTGGGAAGGGAAGTCCCTTTACTTTCTTTTGGGTCGATAATTGGTTTTCAGTTTGGGGTGTGTTTTTCAATCAGTGCTGTGGTAGATGGTTCCTACGTGGAGAGTGAGTCCCACACCTTCATTTGCCCGCTCATTAGCTGGAGAGAGCACAAAGCCTTCAGAGCAGTGTCTCCTGGAAGTCAAGGAGAGGTTTCCTACTGTCTTCAGCGGGAAGGACCAATGCCCTTAGGCCCTGCAAACTCTTGTTCCACCCTTCCAGAACAAGCCTGGAAACCCAGCTGGGAGCTGAGCAAGCGAGGAGCGCTCCTCCCTGCTGCCCATCCATCCTGCCTGTCCTCATCCCGCAGCTGGGACCTCCTTTTCCTCCAAGTCATTCCTGTTCCCATAAGCCAAACTTAGAAGAAAGAGCTCTCTGTCTCGGTTCTTCTCCCTGATGGGATGTTGGTCAGGCAATGCCCCGGGAGAGGCAGCTTGTAGCCCGGCGCTGTGCCCTGGCCCCTGCGTGTGATGGGGCTCTGTCAGTAGGAATCGGTTCTACATCTGGCTTTTTCTCGCTTGCCCGCTCTGCCAAGGTCCCCAGAATTTACCATAGATATTGTCCACGAGGACGTGCTTGAGCTCCTAGATGTTCTGGAATTTTTGGGTGTAATGCTAAAATACTTTGGTAATACTCAGAAGTTTTTCTACTTGAAAAGCTGCTGCAGGCGGTGGGTTGCATCGATGTTCGTTTATGTTGTGTTATCTCCGAAGCACCGTGCGACTCTGCACTGCGGTGTACAGGCGTGCAAAGCTGTCCATTGAGAAGCTTATGATCCGAGTACTGTGTTTTCTCAGGGTGCAGAAAAAGGCAAAGAGCCTGCTGCAATTGAGGAATTTGATGTTTTAGTAGGGATCAGCTGTGCCAACCTGAAGCCTGAAGCTTGAGCAGTGGTCAGCTGCCTTTGCCATGTGCTATGGAGGGGAAACTGCAAATTCCGTCAGAGATTTCGGTTTGGGGACACTGCCTCATTTCCCTGAATTTTCTACCTAATTAAATTCCAATTCTTGAGCCATCAGATTCCTCTGAAGACAACACTTTCCCGCTTGGTACCTTCCACTTAAGGTACCTTTTTTTCTGCTCCCCAGATGTTTAATCTTCTGTGCGGCTGCTTTGCTTCATTCCTTCCTCTTTTTTTTCTTTTTTTTTTTTTTTTGGTCAGCCTATAAATCATGTTTTGCTTTCTTCAGACATGTGGGGGAGATCCCAACAAGATTGATGACAGAGAAGGGTAGCTAATATTTCCCTGTACAGAAAAGAGTTTTGTACAGTGCAAAGCACGGAAGCGATGAGGCTACTTTTTCGCAGGATTATGTGGGGCAGTAAATCAGAGAACTTGTTCTCATCTCACCACAACCTGTGGGGCTGCAGCGTGGGAGGAAGATCACATCTGCCTTTGGAGCAGGGTGCTGGAGGAAAGGGAGATGCTGTTGGTGCTGATCCTGCTGCTGCTGTCAAGGCAGGCGTTCCCCCCAAATCATGCCATCCTCTTGTCGCCCGTGCCAGCTCCCCTGGCTGTCGCCCAGCGGCTGGGGCAGTGCTTTGGTAGAGCTACAACAAGGTGCTGTTAAGGATGGGGTTGCCAGATGTGTTTTGGGGAGGGGATACATTGTGCTGTGCGGGATGTTGGCAGATGCTCATTGCAGGTGAGGGGACAGGGAGGGAGGCTCTGAAAGGGTGGATGACGATTTAAAGCACTGCAAAAGAAAAAAAGGGAAATATTATTGATGGTGCGTTTGGTTTTTTTGCTGTTGGGATTTTTAGTTTTGTTTTTTTTTTTTAAAAAAGCTATGTTTGTGTGCATCTTGGCACTGAGTCTGTGCTCAGCCTGCTGCAGCTGGAAGCAGCCAACGAGGTGTCCTGCCATGCAGGTAGCGCTCGGACCTGTGCTGACACAGAAATACCAGTTATATTCCATTCCCCTCTGCTCTGGCAGGCAAGTGTGGGCACTTCCCAGCTGCCTATGATTTTCCTCAAACAGGCTCTGGTGGTCCCTGCAGGGAAGGAAGGAAAGAAAGAAAGAATAAAGTTTTGTGAAGCCCACGTTGCTCTTGCTCTCTGTCCGGCGAGTCCGTCCGGCTGGAAGCGGGACAGGAGGCGATTCCCATCCCCCTGGCCCCGCTCCCCCTTCTCCCCCGCAGCCCTGCCTTGCCCTTTTGTAGAGATTTATAGAGCCAAGTGGGCTGAGAACAAATGAGCAGACATTAAGGCGATGTGTTCTGCATACTAATGACAAGATACTGCTTCTGCACCTCGGGGCAATACTGGGTCAGGCCAGTTTAGCTGTAAACTTTATTTATGTGCTTATTACATCGCAGCTGCAGTTTGCCGGCCTGGGCCGAGGGTTTAGGGATGTGTCCGGCAATAAATTTTGTTTGTTTATTTGAAATAAGATGCCCCTTCCCCCCAACCCTTCCTCTCTTCCCTTCTTGGGGGGGGCAGGGGGGAATCCCTTTGCCATCTCAGATTTGTGAGTGGTGTGGGGAAGGTGGGATGAAGAGCGGGGCAGGAGAGGTGGTGAATGAGCTTTGTGGGGAGCAGTTGGATTTATTTAAGCCTTGCTGGTGTAAGGAGGATTTTTACCCTCCTCAGCAGATAGCAGTGGGCAAAGGAGAGGAAGGGTCCTTCCCCAAAGCTTTGGGAGACCAGGACTCCATCCCTGGCTCTGCCACTGGACTCAAGTCCCTTTGCCTCCAGCCCCATCTGGTACCCAGGGCTCAGGCAGCCTTTTTTTTTTTTTTTTTGCCCACCTCATTTGCACCAGGGATGGGTTTTGCTGCCCTGCTCTGGTACGAGCTGTGGCGAACTGGGTTTGGTTTTGGAGACTTGCTCTGCACTCCTGAGATCAGTGGAGAGATGGGCGGTGATTTATGCCCACAGCAAAGATGTTCTAAAACATCCTATTTTTATGGTATCCCCTCCAGCCTGTTTCCTCCTCGTGTTACATCTTGTCTTTTGGGTTTATAAGCGCTCTGGGGGCAGGGATTGTCGTTCTCTCTTGTCCTGGCTCTGAGCTGCTTTCCGCCTTGCCTCCATTATTCAAAGCAGTAAAACACATGGAAGACACGATGAGTTTGGAGCGGGAGCTTTGCCCGCTCCTGCTCTAGTGCAGAGAAGGTAGGAAAGGCTGAGCAGAGCAGAATTAGTTCCTGTCTGTTTTTCAGAGCCTCCTTTGAGATCACCAGCCTGGCTGAGTCTTGCTGGTGTGGCTGTGATATAAATGAAGGATGCCCTCTCTGGGCTGGTGCTGGGACTTTTAAGTGGCGAGACCTTCGTGAGGATAAGGCATTAGTCCAGTCTTCAGCCCCGATGGCCTCTGATTCCTGGGGCTGGGCAGGTCTGGATGCGGTCACCTGGAGCTGGGGAACGGCTGCATCTGGTGAACTGGGTCAAGGCACAACTGCTGGCAGGACTAACTGGGGCGGTGGGGTGGAAGAGGCTTTGGAGACTCCATCACCTCTCTGGTGAATCCACCTCCAACACCAGCTGTTGGTGCCCAGCTCTAGGATGTGGCTCCGTGATGTGATTTGCTGTCAGATAAGCCTGGCTGGGCAAAAATTCAAGCCCAGCAAGCAGGCAAAGACTGACTGTACCTCTCCGTCGACAGAGATTTCAACAATAACCTTGTTAAGTAACCAGCCCAGCTCATTTCTCATCTATGAGGGTCAGAGACAGTTTAGGTTGTGACGGGGCACCATGTGCCTTGTTAGGGGATCAACAACCACTGCCTAAAAAAAAAAAAAAAAAAAGTGAGGGGAAAAAAAAAAAAAGGGCAAAAAACGCCCAATAACAAAAGAGCCACCTAAACTCCTCCAACCCTTTTTCTTTTTGTTCCCTGGACAGAAACCTCCATCCCTACCAAGTCTTCCCCAGGGGAAGCTGTCCCAGCACAGTCGCTGCCCGTTGCCATGCAGTAGACTTGAGCTCTAATTGGGGTGGACTTGATTTCCCAGGCCCTCTCGCCTGGCAGGGGCTCCAGATGTCCTCGAGGTGATGGACCAGGGTTGGGGTGAGGCCGGACGGAGGCCGCGGGAGGAGGGTCTGGCTGCCGTGGGATGCGTCCGGGGGCCCTGGCAGGAGAGAGCTGCTGGAGCGGGCTCTCCTGGCTTGCAGCCTGCTCTCTCAGCCGGAGGTAACAGGCCAGCCACAAATGCCGAAGAGGAGATCGACGGGGGGTGGAGGAGGGATGAAAGAAAACAACCTTCAAAAGAACATTCCTTTTTTTTATTTTTATTTTTTTTTTATTGAGGGGAAAGGTACTGGACTGGTGAAGACTTCTAATGAGCTTTCCTCTAGGAAAGCCCTTCTTTTGCACTGAATCCAGAAATACCCTCGCTTGATAAAAATACATACGTGTGCGTGTTTGTACGATGTTACGTATTGCTTTGTCGTTGCTGCCAATTCCAACACCGGAAAACTTTGCAGCTCATCAGCATGTTGTCTGTCTTCCAAGCCAGTCTCTGGAGGGTTGTCTCCCCTCGTCATTCCCAGTTTGCTCCTGTCCACCAGTTCTCTAACAGAAAATAATTTTGCAGCTAAAGTTGAGGTCCTACACTGAGAAACAGGAAGGAATCCTTCTGTGCTAAGTTTTCTTCATGCATAGTTTTAAGAGGTTGACCGTTTTGGAAAGCGTTGTTGCATCTGTTATCCTGTGGCTGGGCCCTGGGGGGGAGAGGAGGGTGTAAGGAGGAGGCATCACCCTACCAGTGCAGTGTCCTGGAGCGAAGGTTGGCAGCATGACTATTGCCTTAACTCAGAGATGAATCCTTTGCCACTTCTGCCGTGAAATCTGAGATTTGACACGTTTTTGAAATGGGCTGTCGAGTGCTTTTGTGCATTTCGTCTTGATTGCTGCTCTGCAGTACTTCAAGCTAGGAGGTTGGATGTCCAAGGTCACTGTCCCGTACCCGACTACCTTCTGAAGTACCAAGAGCTCCATTTCTCCTGCAGCCTGTCATTTACAAGTCTTCCCCACTGACTGAAATAGAAATTGGGTAGGATTTGTGTGTAACAAGCCCTGGATGTGTCTCTTATTTTTATATCCCCTATTTGCTCTTAGATGCCCTACGAAGCAGTTACTTCTCTAGGTGCTCCCAGAGCTCAGGGTGTTTTGGGAGGTCTCTGAAGGACTGCTTTACCCCCCATGAGCTCTAGGCGTGGACTCAAGCCCCATGCGAGAAATGGCCTGATGGCTTTATCAGCAAGATGCCTCATCCCTACAGTGCTGTTGAGAGTGCCTGGCTTCCCAGTTAAACCCATGGGTTTCTCTGCTTGCAGGGGAGAGGAACGGAGAAGAGGAGGAGCACAGGTGGGTCGGTTCAGGGCAGGATTTACAGTATCAAGGACCCAGAGTGTGCTGATGGATGAGATTGGGATGGGGAAATGGGGTGGGACAGACTCCTGATTTCTGCAGACAGTCCCCAAGGAGAGCCCTGCTTTCTAGCTGCTCCTCGTTAGAGGTTTAGAAAGCTCTGATTGGGGTTCCCAGTCTGCCTCTCCCAGTGCTCAGCCCAGGGCTTTGGCTCAGCTTCCCATCAGCTCATGTTTTGAGCATGAAGCTGTGTTTTCAGGTGAAACCCTAGCTTCTCCTGTTCCCCTCCTGCCCCGGCCAGCTGAAGGGTTGCACTTTCGGAGCGGATGTAGGAGTTTCCTCCTCATGGCCTTCAGGTAACTTGCCCACCTGCAGCCTCTGGATCAAACTCAAACCTGTTTTTGCAACAGCAATTGCGGAACTAGGCTGGGTTTGCAGGAACGCTACTCCGGCAAATCCGCCCTGTTCAAGCAAACCTCCCGACACCCCCCTCCCTGCCAAGCCCCAGGGGCTGTGCTTCGATGGGGATGACTGAGCACAGATTAACCCTTCCAGCTTTGCTTGTCCAGCAAGTTTAGACATCCATCTGGGTCCACGTCGGAGACAACTGGGGCAGGGGTGCTGTGGCTGTGCCCGTTACCGGCTCTGCACCCCGTGGTCTTTGGGGTGCAAAGCAGGAGGGGGATGTGACACCAAGGTTAACGGATCTTTGGAGAGGGAAGTTCTCTGCTTTGTTGCTGGATACAGCCTCTCAGCCCCGCTGAAGGGAGCTTTTAGCATGCAAATGCACTTTGCCTCATGCTTTTTAATGTTTTACTTCTCGTAACTGCCGAGACCAGTTGTAATTTTTGGACGTGGCCAGGTTTCTGAAAGCAGCTTCCCCTTGAAAGTGGTTCCCGTTGCTGGTGAGATTTGATTTCTGCCCTTTCCCTTTTTTGGTTTATCAGGTTGAAGGAAGCAAATGAGTCGCCCTGGCTGATGTTAGTGCTGGAAAGTCCTGAGGTGCAATAGCGAAAAATAACACGTGTTAACCTTTGAGTGTTGTTGTATTATATTTTGTTGTGCTTCTAGTACAACTTTGCTGGGAAACAATAAACATTTTGGGCCAGGACAGATAATCAGCTGCGTAAGCTGCTGGAGGGGGTCCAGCGGAGCTGCATGGCTTTGCTCTCGGCAGAGGCTCCTGCCCCTCCAGCCGCCTGGGCGCCCGCTGGACGTGATGCCTCTCCATGACGCTTCCCATAGAGATGAGCTTTCCAGAACTCCAGCTCTTAACCCTGAGCCTGGATTGCAACATCACAGCTCTCCCCAAAACCAGAAAAATATCGGTGCAAGCTGTCAAGATGTTATCGTGGTTGTTGCACAATACACTATTCCATAGAGGGCTTTCCTGGGGAAGTGGGGTTTGAGATGGGCTGTCCATCTATCCGTCTGTCTCACTGTCAAGAGCTAAGTCTTTCTGGGTAGTGTCAACAAAATTTGCTGGTGTGTCAGAGGTATAGAATACATCAAATTCCAGCAGGTTTTGCGTAGATAGAGGAAGGCAGAAGAGAAGGTCCTGTTCGAACCCTTGCTGAAGGGAAGGGTGCAACCTTATTTCAGCTCAAGCCTGCTGACACCAGGACGTCAGAGAATCTAATCTGCCATACTGCAGAAAGGCAATCTTCATGGGTTCCCCCGCTCTCGCTTTCTGCTTTCTCCCTGAAAGCTTTGGCTCCAGAGCATCGAGAATCTCAGTTTTCATAAAAACTCAAGCTCTGACTCTCAAGGTTACAGAGAGAAGCATGAAAATGTGACTCTCCGAGGACTTGAAGCTTGCAAAACTCAGCAACGCTTGCAGGAAATTTGGCTCAAATTTGGTCTCTGGCAGTCAGGCGAGATAGACGTGGTGTTGGAGTTTGTTAGGAAATTTGCACTTGAGTGTTAATGCAGATGGATAATTTTTCTGTCCTTGGTCTATATGAGCTTGTGCAAAGCGATTCGCACCAGGCAAGTGGCTTCTGACGGCACTGTACAGGGCAAGTGAAATAATTCTCTGCTAATTGAAATGTGCCCTTTCCCAGTTGTTCCTCTGAGTGGGGTTTCGAGCTCCTGGCAGAGAGGCTGAGGGTCCTCCAGCCCCTTCCCCAAGATGCATTTTGCAAACGGAGAGAAGACAATGGTGCCTGCCCCAAGGAGTATGTGGTCCTCGCAGACGGGGAAGGGAAAGAGGCACAGGGAGGCGAAGGGACACGATCACGGTCATGGATGGTCTCCAGGGCTCCGACAGCTGAGTTCCCCAGGACGCCGTGCTGGCTGGCGGGGGGCCGGGGCTGTAGGTGCCTGTACTCTTGACTGTATTGCCAATTTCCTCCTCTTTACGGTTATTGGCTGCGCCATCTCGATGCTGACCTTGTTCTTGTTTAACTTGGCTTTTGCTGCGGCTGCTGCGTGTTCCCGAGTGATGGATTTTTACCTTCGTGCCAGTTGGTTTGGGGGGAAAGGACATAGCTTCACTGACTTGTATGACTTGTGGGTCTCTCTTCTAAGGCCCTGAAAAAAACCAAAAATCCCAGAGTGCTCTCACCCTATAAAATAGACCCCGGCAGATATTTTCTGTCCATGTCGTGTTAGCGAGCCAGCACTAAATAAGCTGGGATTCTGTACAAGGGCAACACGGGTCCCGACTTCTCTTTCTTAGTGTGGGCGTTTAGCTGAGGCACCCAAATGAGTGGCTTGCTTCTGTTTCTGGTGGGTACTTCCAAGGCAGGGCAGCCCTGAGTGGTCTGGGATCCCTTTGGAGCTGCTGGTCTCCCAGGGATGACGCACCTTCAGCTGAGACACCATCATTAAGTGCCTGAAGCTACGAGGGATGGTAGGGGTTGGTCTTCTAGCAAGCTGAAGGTTTGGAAGACTGTGACCCTATGGGTGCTGGTGCTCGTATGGGGCTCTCAAAGGGATGAGGCTGGTTGCATTGACCACAGCACCTGCCCTTTGCTTGCTCCAGAGACAGCCCCAGCACGCGTGTGCGCCAGAGCCAGGCGCCCCTGCCTGCACGAGTGCCGATCTGAGCCCGCTCCTTTGACGCAACCGATGACAGGAGGGGGATGAAGGGAGAAGAATAGCTCTATCTGCTGGGCAAGCTGCTGGGGATGGCGTGGAGAGCATGAAAGGGGAAGGCTGCCATGGCGGCGGTGATCACAGGCAGCCCGAGCGGCTGCGTGGGCAGCCGGGTCGTGCGGGCAGCGACTCGGACCCGCAGGGTGCTTCCCACTGCTCCGGGGCCTTTTGAATCTTCAGTTTCCAGCTCAGTGGAAATGGGGGCAGAGAAAGCCCCAGCGAGGCTGAGCTGGCTGCAAACAAAGTGCTTAAAAAGATAAAGGGCAAAACCGGCTTTTTGGTCGCCCGTTGCCGTCTCTAAATTCACGGCGAGCGTGTGGTGGACGAGTGGTGCAGCTCCTGGTCCTGTGTGCCCCGAGTCCCAGATGAAGGGGGACGGGGCGTCCTCCCGGCGCCTGGGCAGCGGGGACTGTGCCGATCATTCCCGATCTAATGGCTTACGGCCACAGAGTTCATTGCGTGGCAAGTGACCGTGTAAAACCAGCAGCCCCTCGTCCCGGGCATCGCTCCGGGCTGGAGCGGTCGTGCTTTGCCGGAGGAGCCCAGGTGCCTCCCCACCACCTCCGCCCCTCCCCGGGCATTTTAACTTGTTTCCTTTCGGCGGAGGAAACATGACTTTTCCCATTGATGGAATTCAGCTCCGACAATGCCGAGTGACACAATTTCCCACTCCGAGCATGCCATCGTGCTGCAGCCGATGCTTCGATGCTGGGTAGCCCTTTTCGGATCCATCTGCATGACAATACGGCGGTCTGTGCTACCATTAGCTGCCCTTTTGCTATTAGTACCTAATGAAAATGTAACCATATTTAACCCCCCACAGTCCGAGATTAGCGAGAAAGGGGCCTAAGTGGATTTAATTCTTTTGTATGGCGAGCATCAAACTCTCCATTTTGATTGCTCTGTCCCCTCTTCCCCTCTCCAGCGGGAGAGGGAGGCAGGAAAGCTGTGTAAGGCTAACTCTATCCTCTCAGCTGTCCCCGGCACAATGGGCAAAGTATCTTTTGTGGCATTAACGGCTTTGGCTGGGGGCTGGGGGGAGCCGGGGTGGAGAACAATGTGTGAGAAGCTGAGACTGTGGGTTTCCCACACGGCCCAATATGTCTCCCCGCACCCCCCTCTGGGACAAGCAGACCTGCAGCAGCCCAGCCTACAGCTGATCCTGGCTTGATTGGCTTTTTTTTTCTATTTTTTTTTTTTTTCCTCCTTCCTTCCCCCCTCATTGTGCTCTTGAGAGATGAAAATCCTTTCCTGGCGTGAAAGGAGAGGCGTGCCTTAAATCCCCTCCCTCGGACGGACCGGGCATGTCATATGACGGCCAAATCCACCGGATTAGTGTGTGTGTGTCTGCGTGCGTGTCCTGCCGGGGGCTGGAGGCGGGGGGCGGGATGCCCGATATCTATATTCCTTCCCTTCCCCCTCTTTCCATATTGATTTCTGCCGGGATATTTATTCATTGCACCTGCTGGCTGCTGGCCTCCCGCTGCCCGCCGGCCCTTTGCTGCGGTTTTGAAGATCCAACCTTGAGGCAGAGGAGCACAGTAAATTCTTGACCCTTTTGCCATCTCCTATCCCCTTGTGTTTTCCCAAACCCAAAGCTGAAGGTGGGGCGAGTAAAGGAGCTGTAGCTTTGGCTCCGTGCAATGGAAGGATCTTTGTGTGATGGGACCTTTCCGAGGAAGGGTAGTGTGGCTGGAGTTGATGGCACAGCCCAAGGAGCTTGCCATGGGCTTTGGGCTGCCCAACTTGCCCTCTTCTGCCTGCAGGCTCCCCAGGAGCCTGGCTCCCAACCCCACCTCAGTGGAGACCCCCGGGTGCCCCGGCCGGTCGCTGCTCCGGACAAGCCGGGCACGGTGGGAGGACAGTCCCGTCATGTTTGTCATTATTTGTGGGAACCTTGATGTTAAGGATTTGTGTTTGTGGGAAGTAACCGCTTATAGGGTCACCTCTTCCTTTGGCATAGGAAGAACTGAGGCAGAGAGCTCTTAATCGACAAAGCCAATGTCATTAGCAAAGTTAAATTTGGAGCCAAGAATAGCATTTAGTACCATTTAATTCCTACCTCTGTGTTTTTAATGTCCCAAATTCACAACTGTCTTGGTTTCCCTTCAGTTTTTTTTTGACTTGTGCTGCGTCATTTTGTGCTGGAATGCCTGTTTTTTCCAAGAAAACAGTTTTTACAGACCCCACCAGCCAAACCAACTTCTTCCTCCTGCCCGTGGCGTGAGAACTCGTGTGCTCGTGGAGGAAGTCTGCCTCTGTTGAGATGAGTTTAGCAACCGGGTCTGCAGCATGCGATCTGTTTCTGTGTGCATGAAGCCTTTCTTAGTAGGAAAGTAAAACCTCTGTGGGGCAAGCAGAAGGATGAGGGTGCAGGTGATGGGCCGGGTCAGTGCAGGGCGGTCTAGCAAGTGTCAGCACCCCTGTAACAAAGGGGCAGTGGTGCAACAGCCCAGGGCTGAATGAGGTGACTTGTCCTTGCAGGTAGGTGGGTCTTTGCTGCAGGTGAGGTTTGCTATACGTGTGCAGAGGTTTGCTATAGGTGTGGAAAACACCTTATTTCTAAAGAAAAAATTGATCTGCTTGCAGCAGCCAGCCTGCTGCTCCACACCAGCCCTGGCTGGCAGCGCTGGGGCATGGTGTGCCTCGCTGTCCCTGGGGATGGTGAGCCAGCGGGAATGGGCTCGGGGCACAGGTGCGGAGGCAGGTGGCCACAGTGGCCACCACTACCATGGTCAGCGGCCGAGGGGAAGCCAGCGGGGATGGTGTCCGGCCATCAGATGGGCGCAGAAAGCGGCACTTTTTGGGATTGCCTCCTCCAGTGGCCTCGCCGCGTTGCCCCAAGGTGGGCACCTTGGACACAGGGCTGACAGCTTCTGGAGCGAGAGGTCCCCGCTTGAGGAGATGATCCACCTTAAAAGATGCCCGGAGATGTGCCCACCGCCTGCGGACCAGGGAGGCTGTGGTCCTCAGCGGGACGTAGAGGTGAAGTGTTGCAGGGCTGGGGCGGGAGGAGAAGCGTGCAAGGGGGTGGGGAGGATGGCGGGGGACGGAGGGGGCTGCTGCTTGTGTGAATGTGCCCCCGCTCATTGTTCTGTGGCTTTATTCTCCGGGCCTCGATGGGACTGATTTAGAAATCCTAATCAGGGAGCAGTCTCCTCGCCTCCCGAGTGTGACACAACTCGAGCTGCTCCGGGGTGCCTTTGTTCCCTAATGACAGCTGACTTCATGCAGCAGTGGGAACAGTTTGAGCATAACTCTGCACCGACGGGGCTGGCAGCTGCAGCCTTAACTCTTTCTTGCCCACCTGCACGGCACAGCGGGATGGGGAGCGGGGAGGCGGGGGACCTGGGAGGAAGAGTAGCTGAAATGCACGTAGCCCGTGCAAGGATGCTTGGCTTCACCTCTGGCACCTCTCCCGAGAGTGACTGCAGCGAAGGGGGACTGGAGAGAATAAAACTGTAGACATACAATTCCGTTGGAGGCAATGGGGGGGAAGAAGTAAAGTCTATTTCCAGGGGCTGTTGCTGCTGCGTGGCTCTTTTGGGTGTCCGCTGCAGGTATTCAGTGGGAAAAAACTCAAACAAGTCCAACCCAGGGCAACTTTTGCTGCTGCCTTGGAGGAGGGAGGCGGAATATCAGAAATGGCACCTCCAGTTTTGTTGACGCTTTGAGTGTTGGAGAATGTCTGCAGCCCCGGGTGAGCGTGAAGTGCTTCCACGCTGGCTGCGGGGCATTTACATCACTTGCATTGAAAGTAAAAGGCATTGAGTCACTCCAAGATGTTCCCGGAAGAGATTTCTGGCTCTGCCAGCAAAGAGCTTGAGAGCAAGCGTCGTTCTCCCTCTCTTGGCCTCGGTTTCTTCCCTGGCAAAGTGGGGCTCGTGATACAATGTCCAGCACAGAGCTGTGTTGTTTAGTGTTGGAAATGTGCTTGGTGATGCTTGCCGGGCCAGTGCTAGCAACAGTTAAACCCTTTTCCCCTTTCTGTTTGTTGTCAAACCACTATTCTGACCTGGGAAAATACTTCTGGAAAATTACCCTTATTAGAGGGGGGACGACCCGGGAGAGGCAGAGCTGGCTTGGCCTGATGGGTTGCAGTCCTCTCTCCTGTGCCGGGGCTTGGGGCTCGCACAGGCTGGGGCAGCCCACGGCGGCTCTGCCCTCGTCGGCTCTGGCGGGTGCAATTAGCGGATGGGTCCATACCAGTTACCCGGCACCTGTGTCCCCTCTGCCGTCCCCGAATCGCGGCCGCCCATGCTTGGCCAGGGTCTCCCTGGTGACGGGGCCACGGGATGCTGTGCAGTCCATTTGTCACCAATTGTCACTGTTTTGTTCTGCCTTGTATGCTCACTGGATTGTGTCACGGGGGAGGTGAGGAGGAGCAATCAGGCCTTGTCTAATGGGCCTTGGTCTCCCACTGCGGGGAAAAACCGAGGTCCTGCCCGCGGAGGGAAGGGGAAGGGGAAAGGGAAAGGCAGGCACTGTGGCTGTGCCTGCTGAGAGCATCCCAGGTACCAACGGGATGGGACGGCTGCAGGGCAGGTGCTGGGAAGGTAAAGATCCTTGCATCGATTAGGCGAGAATTTAGATTCAGGATGAATTTGGCTCTTTGCAGTGTGGCTGTATCCCTGCCGAGCGAGGGGTGGGGTGGAGGGGGTGTCAGCCCTCCTTGTGCTTGCAGAGCAGTCCAATGCCCCCCATCATCTTCCACAGTGATGTGCATCCCCTGCCACGCTTGTGCATGGCTGTGGGAGGGGGTTTGTTCTCCCTGGGTCTCTCCTCATCCAAAGGGAGGTGGGTTTCCTGCAGGACAAGCCCACCCCAGGGTACCCCTGACGGGTAAGGCTTGGGAGCTGTGATGCCCCTGGGGTGGTCTGGCTTCCCAGGTGAGACTGCGGTCGGCTTCAGGCTGAAGATGGATTAACGCCTCATTCAGACCCCAGCTTCTGAGCAATTCTTATTTCCCCCCGAGTGGTTGCTGAAAGGGACTTGATGTATTAGGAATTTTGGTACTCCTCTGTTAGCCTATGTCAGTTTTTGGCTGAAGATGTGACCCTGTGCTAAATTATATACTTTTTTTTTTTTTTTCCTCTGCCCTATCATCCCCAATTTACCCAAAGTGGCATGATTCATCTCTCCCTACTTGGCTCTGTCAGCCCCCCCTTTTTTTTTTTTTCTTTCTTTTTAGTCTTCCAACTTCAAGAGCCACTAGGACTAGCTCAAAGTAGAGTTGTGGCCAACTCCAAGCCTCAGCACCCACACTCAAGTTTTTCTGTAAACCCTTAATTCAGACCAGGCTGGCCAAAACGTTTACGGGAATTCAGGGAAGCTGTTCAGCATAGCTGCGAGGAGGTTGGGAAAACTTGAGCAGTCAACCCTAAACCAGGCAAGCTGAGGCGGTTCCAGTTTGGCTTCCAGACCTGGAGCTCGGTGTGAAATACCGCAGAGGGAAGGGAAAAGAGGGTGTCCTTGGCAAAGCGTCAGTCGAGGCAAATGAAACTGCCGAGCTTTTCCAGCACGTGGTATTTGGCGGGTTTCTTTCCTTACTCCCTGGTGGTCATCGGTTCACGCCTCCGAACCACCTCATGGTTCAGCTCACTTGGCTGCGTGGGTCAGGGGAGACTCGGGGGGGGGGATGGCTGTGCAATGCTACCGTGGATCCCCGGGTTGATTTTTGGTGTCTTTTTGGGGTGTTGTGCCAGTTGCCTACCCAGACTTTGCCATCTCTGAGCCTGGCAGGAGACTGCCGCTTGAACGGGCCCTTTTGTGGTGGTTGGATCCAGCTGAAACGTGGCCAGGAGAGCAGGTTCTGGCCTGGAATATCGGTGCTGGTGCTGTTGACAGAGGAGAAGATATGCAGGGAAGAGTGGGAGGCTAAGGGGAGGTCAGCTGAGGGATTGGGGGAGGCTTGTGAGATTTTCGGTGATCCCTCTAACCTCACCGTCCCCTGACACCACGAAGACCGGGCAGTGTTTTGAGAGAGCACCCCAGGGCAGCCCCTCATCCGCAGAGCTGGTGGGGTCCCGTGTCGGGGAAGGGCACGAAGGTCCCGGAGCTCCTGCAGAAAATGAGTATTTTCTCTTTCCTGCTGTAACTGCGTGACGCAGCAGAGCAAGCGAGGGAAGGACTTCCAAGCAGGAGGTGTTGAAGAGGGTCCCAGGCAACTGGATTTCTTCAGTATTGGGCTTTTCCCTAAGGGAACGGGGATGAAATTGCTCCCCAGCCGTGCTGCGGAGTAGTATCTGCTCAGCATTTCTTTCTCAGAAGGGAAGGCGCAGACCTGCTCCCTTCAATCTCATGGTTGCTGGCTGTGGTGGAAGGAGAAAGAGCACGTAACTGCCCTGCCCGGGGCGGGGGGGGGGGGGAGTTTT
>JANZLQ010000002.1:36826130-36852119 GCA_026212715.1 Elanus axillaris | reverse complement strand
CGATCTGGGGAGTTTTATCTCCCTTTTGGTCGGGGGTGAGCAAGGTGTGGGGCAGCAGAAAACCAGGCTCCAACACTCCTCAGTATTTAAGCCATTGCTGAACGCGAGCAGCTCTGAAAGTAGAAAGTTGAGCTGAAAGGTGTGACTTGTCATCAAGTGCATTGGTGTCTCCAGGGTATCTGAAAGGTAACCAGACAGCCGAGTTACACCACGTCTGTTCTATTAATTGCACACTTCAGGGTGTCCTTTGGTTGCTCAGGATGGAAGGAGCCTCTCCTCCCCACCGCTTTGTCCTCTGATGTATTGCAAATGTGACTTGGGGCCTTTTTCCTTAATGTTTTGGATGGTCTGGGGACCCTGAGGGTTGGAGACACATCTGCTGCCTGTACTTGGCACTCAGTGACCGGGTCTGCACCCCAGGGCTGGGTCAGGGGATCTTGGTGTGGAGGGTGGTGGTGGGCCTGGGGGGACTGCAGCAGTGTGAGTGTGCGGAGGGAGAAGGGAAAACGGAGCTTGACTGTGATTAAGTTCAAAAGGGAGGAAATAGGATTTATATGGGCTGTTTGGGGTTTTTTTCTTTTTGATTTTATTAAAGGAGACAATGCTGACGGTGAGCAGTGCCAGCCTGGCAACCCAGGCTGAAATTTATAGCAGGCAGCTCTTCTTTCTCAGTCCTGTTTTCCACCAGGTGCGGTACTGGGAAACTTGCTTTTTACCTGAGCCAAGCTACTCCCATCCCGCTGCTGCCAACCCTGGTGTGGGCTGCCTGGGCTCATCGCTGCTTTTCAGGATCTCGGAAAGCCCTGGGTGATACCTGCCCTGTTGCTGTGATGGCTCTCCATCCCTTTGGGCTTTCTGGTTTCTGCCAAAGATGGCTTTTTCTCAAATTCCTCCTCAAACCATGGGCGGATCTGTTCTCGCAATACCTCGTCTGTGAGAGGAAGTGTCAGAGATGATGCAAATGGTTTTTGTCAAAATATTTTTGGAGAGAATAAAAATAGCTCTTGGACCAAAATCTATTTCTGTTCCTGAGAAGGAGTGCTTGTTTCGACTGTTTTCTACAGGTGCTGTCAGAGCAGGGCTGGAAACTGGAAATGCTCGGCTACGCCTTGCTTTTCGGATGAAAATCAGTTGGTTTCCCACAATGATAGAAAAAGTGTGGGGAAGAAGGGGCTGGTTTCTCTCTGCTAACGTGGCTCCCTTGGATGCAGCTGAGTCTCTGCCTTAGCTTCTGGCCAACCTCCTCCCTCCATCCCAGGGCGGAAAACTTAAACTGGTTTGTTTTCAAAATTGCTTTTGCAAAGATAATGGAAAAACCTCACTCTGTCCTAATCATGCAGATAGAGGTGAAGAATGCGCACGCAGGACGGCCGTGCAGGCCAAGCAGTGGTTGCCCAGCCGCAGGGCAGCGGACGCCCCTCCTGCGCTGCCCAGCCTGGAGTCTGGGAGAGCCTCCTTCTGCGAAGCCCTGGAGCTGTTGATAAAACGGCATTTCAGTGGGGTCTTTTTAGCCGTTTTTCATTTGTTTTCCCAATATTTTGTCTTCTTGCTTTGTTTTTTTTTTTTTCTTCTTCTTTGGAGGGTTAGGTTATTTTTTTATTCTGGCCTGGTAACATGTTCCCACAGGCAGGCTCTGTGTGTCTCCCCCAGCTCCGCTCTTGTGGGCAGAGGGGCAGCAGCTCCCAGCCTGGCTTGCTGGCACTGCGTGTACAGGGTGCTTGTGTTTCCCGGGACACGCATCAGGATATTGTCCCCTGGGAGATGTCAGGAGCTTTCCCAGGAGTCACCTGCACGTCCGTCTTTGTGACCACCCTCTGAGGGCCATACCTGGAGTACCTGTCCGTACGGACGTACAGGCAGGCTGAGGGCAAAGCCTGTAACTCCAAAGAGCTGTCTGTATCTGAGGCTTCCCAATCCCAGCTGCACATAAGCATGGTTTTTTTTTTTTTTTCCCCTCTTGCTTTTTATTTTGCCTGGGAATTTTGCTGTGCGTCCTTAGCAGGCTCGCAGAAAGGGTTCGTGGTCTGGACTGATTCAGGGGAAGTTGAAGCTCTGTGTGACCGTAATCCCAGCTCTGCGACATCTCGGGATGGGCGCTTGTCCGGTGAAGGCAAACACGCTGTGATGTCTAGTTGGGAAGAGCTGGCCAAGTGGCTTCCAGTGCAAGTAGTTCACTGGAGAAATGATGGGCAACGGCTGGTTTGGCCAGAGGTCTGAGGATGACTTTTATGCCACAAGAGTAGTATCCTGAAATATATTTATCGCTGGGGCAGAAGGCAGGTGCGTTTTGCCTGTTGCAGAGCACATTAGGATAAAAAAAGTGAAGGAGGTAATACCTGGGTTTGGGGAGCTCGCAACAGATTGTTGCTTAAAGTTGCCCTGCATTACAAGAACTAGTATTTCCGTCGATGCCATGGGGAGGTTGCAGCTGGGGTGGAAGGAGGCTGTGGGGGTTTGATGCTGGAGGAGCTGGACTTGGATTTCCAGCTGTGGGACCGCAACCCCAGCTGATGGGTTTATGTGCAAGTGAGAACCCGGCTCCGGAGCACATGGACGCTGCTGGGAGAGCCTTCCGTGCACGTGGCCTACGGGGATGACGGCAAAGAGGGGGTCCCGAAGGATGTGGGCTGCCAGTTTTGTGCAGCTGCTCTCCCGAGAGTCGGCTCCAGGAATCTGTGTTTGCTTTGGCTGCACGCTTCGTGCAGAAATGGTAGTAATACAATGCTCCAGGAGGAAGGAGGGGAGAGAGACGAGAGGTCTTGCGCATTTCCAAACATGATAATGTGCCTCACACACGTGGAGCCGGAGCTTTTGGGCTGCCCTCTCGTAGGGCTGCAGCTCGGGGGCGTGACGTGGACCCTGGGGACTATTCCTGAGCAAAAGGCTTGCAGGTTATTTTAATTGACCTGGCTGGAATTTTTCAACCAAAGCTTGGTCCTTTCTTTCCTGAAACCTATCTAATTCCTTTTTGTGGAGAAAAGATTGGATTTGAATTTTCTGATTTTTCAGCTGTCAAAATGGCTTCTTCTCAATCCTTCCCCCTTTCTTGTGTTCTCCCTTTTACTTCTTTGTTCCTTTTTTCCTTCTGTTGCCCGAGTAAAGGAAAAAGGGGAAAAATAATCCCAAGAACTGCAAAAGCAAAAATCAAGAAGCTGGAAAGGTTTGAAATTTTTTATTTGGTTTCTTACTGAAAATGAGAAATATTCCTTCATCTGAAGAGCGGGCAAGGTTTGACTCCTGTCCAGAACAACGCTAACCTGTTGCTTCTTCTGTTTTTGCTTAAACAGTCTTGAATACTGAGCAGGGTCAAGTCATCCCTTTTAACAGGGATGGCTGGAAGAAGTAGTCTTGGAAAAAGAGCTGTTCTTGGAAGTGGCTGTCTCTGCTGTTTCAGCTCCCCTGGAGACCTCTGGGGAGAAAAGCACGTGATGTGGAAAACCCACTGGGATCCGGACCCCCGCGCCCCTCAGCCGTGCTGACCTCTCTCCACTGATGGTGCAGGGAAAGTGGGTGCAGCGAGGCTGAAGCAACAGAGGCCTGAGACAAGTCCGGTCCAGACTTTGCAAAAGTCTTAAAACTGGGAAATGAACCCGGTTTGTTGTCTTGATTTCCAATCTCCTGACTCCTCTGTGGCGTCATTCTTCCCTTGGAGACACCTTGGGCTTAGGCGGGTGCTGACCACTCCAGGCACTTTCCTTGTTCAGTGCCAGTCTCCAGGAGCTAGAAAGGAGCAAAAACGGTAAATGAAAAAGGGGTAAGCTTTTGCTCCTCATTTTTCAGTGGTATTTTTATGTCTGGTGCTCTGTACGAGCAAGGAAAACGGTGGCCCATCTGTTTCTAGCACCATTAAAGGCATTTGACTGCATGTGGCCCTCAAAAATAAAATAAAAATAGGACCCTTTGGTCTGAAAATGTCAAATGCTCTTTCATCTTGGACGACCCCCAACCGGGACCATATCCTCCCAAAGCTGAGAAGCAGGAGTGGGTTCCCACCAGTGTTCATCCCGGCAAAGGCATCTGCCCCCTTCCCCTCCCCATTTTTTTCTTTTTTCTTTTTTTTTTTTTCTTTTTTTTTTTCCAGAAGAAGGAAGTTAGGCACTTGAGGTTCACGCTGGCTGGTGACCTCTGAGTCCTGCTCCCCTGGACCTCTTCTCCAGCTTCTTTCCTCTGATGCAGCAGACTTCTTTGGGACTCAGGAGTGAAGAGGTTAAAGCCTCTTTAACAAGTGTTCGGCGGAGGGAAGTGTGTTTGACATGTTTTAGGACCAGATTTTGAGAGGGCTGTGCCAGCGGGATGCAATTAATGACTGGGAAGGGAAGATTGCTACAATATGGGGTTGCTTTCTCCTCATCCCTGTCTTTCTTGCCATTTGAAGCCATAGTCTGCATTTACGTCCTGCTGGGAGCCCATGTAGACTTACGGAGACTCACCTCCTCTGGGATGGACTGTAAAAAATCGGCATGGTGCCACCTCTGCTAATTTGGCAGCAGTGCACCTTCATGAAGAAAGTTTTGGTGTAACTTCAGGCTTTGGAAACTTCTGCTAATTAAAAGAACATTTTAAAGGTTGCTCGAGATACCTACATAAATACATAGCCTTTTTGACATGAAAGCTCTTTTTATTTATCAGACTCGGAGATAGTGTAAGTCCTGCTGTGTTGGAAAAGGGAAGAAAAGGATTTTAATTTAGGATAAAAGGCTCATTATTTCCTTCATAAAATCTTTGAAGTTTTTTGTACATTACTTTTTTTTTTTTTTTTGCCGTTACATGGGGGTTAATGTTGATACGAGGTACTTTGGTGCATGCTGTCTTCAGAGCGAGTATAAGAACGTGGGGCTGGATTGCTGCATGGTGTCTGTGCAACTCCGCTGGCTTCTGGGAAAGAAGCGGGGCCAGATGTGCAAACCTGCCCAAGTCCCGAAGGATGAGCAAGGGCTGCATGCAGCGACCCGCGGACGAGCTTCCCTGGCCAGCTGAGGCAGCTTTAGCCTTTCTCGGCAGATGACCCAGGGAGGAGCAGAGGAAGGAAGGTCTCGGGCACGACTGTGTTAGTGGAAGTGCTTGAGAAAGTGTGTTTCAAGTGTCTCTGTGTCTGAACCCCAGACGATGTGGGTCTCTTCCCCAAAGCCAGGGCAGAGCCTTTTGATAGCTCGCTGTATTCACTCTGGAGGTATTCAGTCCATTTATTTGGTTTATTGACTAAGATGCCAACCATGGCATTATTGTCACACAGTGCTCTTGCAGAAGAGTGGGGATACTTGTTGTGCCATCCTCTCTTGCCACAGTGGAAAACTGTAAATCCAGAGACCTGTTTCTGAAACTTTGATGTTGATCTGTTGGGTGAAAAGGCTCCTGGGACCAGTGTTGACTTGGTGGGTCTGTGGGGCATGAAGACCCTTGGAAGACTGGTATGTAGGCAGCTGTGTTTCTCCAACCTAATTTGTAAGTAGGAAGGGCACGTTGACTGCTTCAAGTGCAAGAAAAAATCATTATAACTAGGATCTTCCCCCCCCCAGTATTTGAAATGGAATGTTTTAAGGGTTTGTGAAGTTCAAAGGAGCTTTGCCTGTCCCTTCATACAACTCGTGTGTGTGTGTGTGTGTGTTTTCCCTGCTTCTGGGTACCTTCCAGGTCTCAAATGAGTCAAACCAGCTCTTGGACTACGGGGCCGGTTTCAGCCAAGGACTCGTGCAAGATGCACGCGTGGTCCAAGTGTCTGTGCTGCTATTCCTAGGCTTGTTGGGCTCCTTACCTCATTCCTTGGTTTGGCCCCAATGGCTTTCTGCACCGCTGAATGGATGGGTCCGGGAAGTGTGACCGCAGCCCGGGAGGCACAGGCAGCCGCTCCCCCTGGATGCTCATTTTTATTGGAAACAGCCCTTTGAGCCGGGGAAGTGCTTTCTCCTCCTTTGGGCACTCGGACCTCGGGAATTTAAGTCCAGCTTGAGCCATGGCCACCCATTATGGCAGTGGGTGACTTCTTTCCCTATTCTGCACTGCACCTCCCAGCCCGGGGAGGACAGTCCTTCCTTCTCCTCGCTCTTTGCCTCGCAGTCTGTGTTCCCGCGGGGTTGGGTGGCTCCTCTCCCTCCATGTAGGGCTGGTATGTCAAGGGCTTGATCTTGGTAAGAATCCCTTGGTGCTACTGGTGGTGTATAAATAAGTGGAAAAACCACTTGGTATCCCTGGAGATGTGCTTAGGGTAGGGTATTATTTTTTTTTCTTTTTTTTTTTTTTTGCTAACCAGGCCTACACAACAGCTGTTGAGCAATCGTTCCTCCTCTAAAAACAAATAAGGAGCAAGTCTGGTGGCCAAATGTTGCAGGCACGTTGTAATGACTGTTAGCAAATTGCATTTGCAGTGTGGGGCTGCTTAACAAAACAGCTGCTAGGTTTGCCTCTCCTTCTCCTGTGTAACATTAGTTGGTCGCTGGTGTTGCTGAGTGAGGAGAGGGGGACTATTGCGGAGCAGGCTGGAGTCCCCACAGGATGACGCTTGCGGTACAAAGACATCGCATTGGCCATAAAGTTCTTTAATACGAAAGGTCTGAGGTTTTGTATCCCATGAGCGGAGGCCGCTTTTCTCCCACCTCATCTTCACGCGGCTTGACGGCTCCTGGGGTTTCTGCACCTGGCTGGAAGAGGGATGCGGCGAGTGGCAGCAAAGTGTGAGCATCCTGTCCCAGTCCTCGTGCTGGAGGTGGCACAGGGGACAGCATGTGCTGTGTCTCGTCTCCTCCTCTCCTGCCTGAGCATGGCTCTGAGCTTCGGCTTCCGACTCACCTGAAGTGCTTCCCAGGTGAAAATTAGCCAAAGGTTGGGTGTTGCTTAGCACTGCTATGAAACAATAACCCTATTGCTGGTTCACTCAGAAAAAGACCTTGAAAATTGAGCCTGGGTCTGGTAAGGATTCTTGGTGTAACACCTGACATCTGGGTTGAGATGGAAAGTCTTTCCCAAGATAACTCTGCTCCATATGGTTATGAAAAAGTCCTTAGCCATTTTCCCCTGATTATTTTCATTATTGTTATTATTTACTGGCATTTTTTTCAGCCCGGATAATGGAAAAAAGCTGAGCTGATTTCACTGTTGCAATTTCTAGCCCACTGTGTTTCTTCGGTCCAGCATACTAACAAGATGCTTCACGGGTTTGCAGATCTGCAGGAGATCTAAGATTGCTAGTGGAAACAGTTTCTGCAGTTTCGAACTGCTGGAAGCATTTTTCGGTTGTGAAAACTGCTTGGTTACAGTGTTTACAAACAGTTTTGCTTTTCAGTCAAAAAAAAAGTAAATAATGAAGGGAATAAATGCAAGAGCCCCATGGGTAAGGTTGAGCTCCAAAAGTCCGTTCCTCAGGAACGGACGGACTTCTGTGTCCCAGCAGCGTTTCTTTCAGGATCTCGACACCTTCAGCTGCTGCAGTCCCTGTTCCCCACTGCGGTGAGCGGAGGGTTTGCAGTTTCCCCCTGTAGCATCCGTACTGATACTTGGTTTGGTGCTTGCAAGGAGATCGATTAGAATCGCAGTCGGATTTGACTTTGCAGAGGAATGATTCCCGACGGCTGGGGCAGTGGCGCATGATGGGGTTTGGGATCAAACTGATCTGGGATCCAGAAATCCAGCTTTCGGTCCCCACTCAGGGGCTGCGGTAAATCCCCTAAGCTCTCTAAGTCTGCGTTTTCCGCCTGTCACATTTTCTCACACCTTTTATCCTTTTTCCTTATTTAGACTGGAAAATATTTAAGTTAAAACCTGTTTGTTGCTTCCCACTTGTGCCTCCGCTACCCTGCAGAGGAGAGCCCGGATTTGAGCCTGCTCGTGCTAAATGTGCTGCTCGTTAGCAGCACCCAGCAGCAGCAGAGGCTACGTGCAAAACTCCCACAGATCCCATTAGTTTGGGTCCATCAAGCCGTTCCCTGTGCCGGGGCGTTGGAGCTCGTTGCACTGTCCTTCCTTGGCACCGCCGCCAAGCTGCGGCATTGAGGACTTGATGTTTTAGCTCTGCACTGGGTTTGGCTGAAAAATGATTGTAGTTTCTTCGTGCTTTCTTGCACCAGGCAGTCCCCAAACCACATGCGGGAGCTGACCCGAAGCTTGGGAAAACCGTGTGATGGCGAAGCAGAATTTTTATCGTTTCCCTTCTTTTGTGGTAGTTCTTGACACAGATTCAGGCTAAAACTTGAGAGGAACTGATCAACAAACTCCTCTCCGGCTCTGGGGATATGTGGAAACAGCGTATGTTTGCGGGAGGGGATTTTTATTCTAGTTATTTGGCTGAAAGCCTTAGGCTGGGATGGGACGCAGTACGCAAGGCACACAGAGATAGCGTGGGGAAGGTGCCGATCTGTCCCCGCGCACGGCCGAGAGCACAGCACCATGGCTGGTATGGGGTGGTGGAGATAACGTTCTCCTCGTCTGCTCCGGAGACCATGGCAGTCTGTGTAAATGTCACTAAAATAATTCAAACCCTTTGTGCCACTAAAAAGAGTCTCCAGGCTTGTACCTGAAAGATGATGACCTGGAGTTCGGCGAGTTCCTCTCCATCACCTAATGGGCTGGTCCTTCTCTGGCACTGTGACCCTCGGAGACCGCTGAACCTCCCTGCCCCTCGAGGAAAAGCAGTGTCCGGAGGAACCAGCCTGCTCTCCTGGTAGATATTCCTCTTCTGGATTGCAGCTAATTTCCCTCATAATAATGCTTTGCATGAGCCTCCCACGTGATGCGAATTAGTGCCAAGCCTGTCTCCGTAGAAGCAGCATTATAGGTAATGATGATTGCAGCCGCTCACTCTCCCGGCATAATTATTCACCCCCCAGCACAAATCCAGTTCAGAGCGATTTGCAGCCAGGACCTTGCGCAGGAGCAAGCTGTCTCGCTCCTCAAAGGAGAGGAGAGCCGTTGTAAAAGCCCCGTCTGATGTCGGGTGTTTGACTTGAGCAGTGGCTGGTCGCCTCCAGAGACCAGGTGGAAGTGATTCCACTTGCCGGTCACCCACGGATAAATGGGGATAATGGCTTTGCTGGTGGTGCCCAGCACCAAGGGCTTGCTGGAGGAGAAGGAGGTGGCTCTTCGGTCCCAACCCGAGTGCTGGGAACCCGGAACAGGACATCTGCCGCTCACAGGTGTTGTCCAGAGCTCGGCTCTGTCCGCTCCGACGTTTCCCTTTGAGTCTTGTGGCTGGTGTTCAAACAACTGATGCAGTCGTGTGTTTACACTGTCAAAGAACACATCTCCGTCTCCAAACACTCCTCTTATGCAATCTGCGCTCTCCGCCTTTCCGCCCCAAGCAGGAGCAGCTCTGCCAAGCCGTGACCTAACTGCACCCAGGTCCTGGCGATGGGGGAAGCTGAAGCCCGTCCGTGAAGTGGAGCTGGGGCTGTTTAACCTTTTCAGTGCTGCTTTCACCTGGGTATGGGTCCTGCGGCATGGGGCCGCGGCGCGGAGCTGATGGAGACGTGCTGCTCGCTGGCTGCCCTGCTCCGGAGGGGTGGGTTGGAGGTGCAATGCTTTAAGTTAAGGAGAGTATCACAGCAGCAATTTATTCAGGGTTGTGGCACTAATCCTAATATTTAGTTGGTTTTTTTTTTTTTTTTTTCTCCTTTAGAAAGCTGTTTTGCCTGTTGCTTGCATTCTTGCAAACGAATTAAAAGCCCAGAGTTGCCACGTTGTTGGTTGTCCAACTTCTGGCAAGCCTTCAGCATGCTGTGATGAGAAGACCCTTAGCCAGGTGTCTATCACTTCTAGGCTGGTATGATTTTTTTTTTTTTTTTTAAAGCTCAATGTGAGGCTTGCATAAGGCTCTTAAAATTAGTGTTGCCTTTCAAGCCAAAGGGCCGGAATAAGGTTTACAAGCCATAAAAGCCTCTTATCAAAGTTGATTTCCTCCAACGCACCTTTCATCTTTTATAGTATTTGCTTTTCAAATCCTTGAACTTAAAAGGATTAAACAGGTTAAAAGAAAAAAAGGAGGGGGAAAGAGAAAACAAATAAGAAGGAAGATGGATTGAGTATGGATTATGAGAGGCCCATATAAAATATGAATTAGGAGAAAGTCTAAACAAAGAGTTGTCATTTTCTGAACTGCTGAAAGTTTAAGTGTGCTGGAGGTTTAACTTTAGGGAATATTTAATTTCTTTGCGTTATTTTTTCACTTTCCAAAATGAACAGAGAAGAGGGTGGCTGACTAGGGGGATATGGGGAATTTGCGTTGTTCTACTCAACCTCCTTCTGTCTGTGATGGGACGACCGTGTGTGATCTACCCCAGTGAGCTCTTGTCCTGCTGCAAAACCATTGCAGGATCTAAAACAAAGATCTCGCTGGCAAAGAACTGCTAAAAAGAGCAAGAGTTGTGAAAGGGATCAGCGATCCCTTCTCTAGTCGGGGAACTGCAGAAGCATCCTGGTGAACCGGAGACATTTCCAGGACGTTTCCCCAGCCACCACCTCCTCTGCAGCAGGGCTCCGGGGATGGGTGTTGGCAGGAGCAGGTACGGGCAGCAAATCTGGATCTGCTCTGCGGCTCTGCTGCCGGCTTCCCTGCAGTGGCTGTCCCTGGAGAGGAGCGATCCCAGCTCCCGCTGTGGCCTCGTCCCGCTCCAGCGTTGCTCTGTGCCTTTTCCCCAGCCCTCGGCAATGCCCTCGTCCCCCTCCCCAGGCCTTTGCTCCTGGCCCAGGGGCTGGGGCTGCCACGTCGCCTGAATTTCACACCTAGAAAACGCTCCGAGATTTACACCTGGACACCGTTCCCTGCTTCCCTCCGCTCTGCTGTTCCTCGCCCGGCTTCGCAGGAGGCTCTTGTCAACCGAACCATCCAAACCTGGAAAGGAAGCGCTGCCGGCAGCTCCTTTTGGCATGCTCCCCATCCGAGAGGAGCGCGTTAAACCTGCTGTTCCCTCCAGAAGGTTGCAATCAGGGGCTCGGCCGCGCTGGTTAGGGGTCACTGGCCGGGTCGGCCCCAGCTGCCGGCTCTGCCTGCCTTGCTGTGGCAGGGTCCGGGGGCAGGCAAAGCAAACATGCCGGGGAGCTCCAGCCAGGAGCGATGCCTGACCTCCCCGGCCCCGAGCATCCACGGAGGTGGGGGTTTCCTGCAGCCCGCTGGTGTGGTGGACATTTCAGTGGCTGCCTGCGTGCGGGGCGCAGAGCAGAAAGCCCCTGGAGATGGCTGAGCAAAATGATGCCACCTTCAAAGTGGATCCATCTCATTTTTTTTTTTAATTTTTTTTTTTTTTTTTTGGTGGCTCGTGGCTGAAGTGGTCTTTCCCCCCTGCTGCTCTAGCACCGTGCCCAGCGCGTGCACCCACCAGGCAGCTCCACCATCAGCCGCAGCATTCCCAGGGCAATCAGTATTAGGTTGGTCGCAGCATTCCCTCGGCTGAGATCTCATCATTTTTGGGTGGGTGGGAGCAGGAGAGGACGCAGGGAGGGACACATGGGTGTTTGTACCACCCTCGGCTCCTTCACCGCAGCTTTTTCCTATATTCTCTTTCAGGGAAGGGTCATGCGGGGGGAGGTTACACAGGCACACACAGCCCTGCGGGACCGTTAATGAGTACCAGAGCCTTTAATGACCCACTGATATACAGGGTGGCCCTCAGCTGTGTTTTTGGCTGAAATCACTAGTTTTGTGATTGGCGCAGCTCTGCGGGGTCGGTCAGCTGGAGACGTGGGGTGTTGGCATCCTCCGGGGATGTGGTCGGGAGCCATCTCCATCCTCCTCTCGCTGACTCACGCCTGCGTTTTTAAATGCAGCTGCTTCGGGCTCTGCTTTGAGGGAGGGCAAATTCCCAGGGTGAAACCAAAGAGCGGAGCTTGGAGGTTAACAGTTAAACCCAGGGCACCTCAGAAACCTCCCAAATACCTCCTCCCAGACCACAAGTGCTGTGAGTCAACCTGCTGCAGCACGATCCTGAGTCAGGGCGATGCCTGTGGTCTGGAGGGTGGAAAGCTCTGGGTTGCTCCGATAGAGCGAGGTCCTGTCTCCTGTGCGTTGGGAAGCTGTATGTGCGCGACGCTTGCAACCCTGTCCTTTGCTGAGCAGGAATTATTGTGAGGGAGGACAAAGAATGGCAAAAATAATAACCAGAAGTGGTTCAAAGCAGATGCTGTCCTTCCCCGCAGCCCCCATTTCCCACAGGTTTTCTCTGAAATTTCTGTATCAAAAGCTTTCTTGTTACTGTTAGAGAAAAAGTTGGCAAAGCATGTCAAGGGATATGAAAAGACATTGAGACCTCGGTGCCAAAATCCACTTCAGCTGGTGGAGGAGCAGAGGAGCTAGTGTTTGGGGAGGAAAGTGCTTGCAGGGTGCTGCTTTGAGGAAGGATTAGACCTGCCAGGTGTGTTAATCTCGGACCTTCCCAGAAGCATCCCAAATGGTTTCAGCACATTTCAATCACCCGACTGCGCTGCCCAGAACCGCTCCGAACTCGGCCGCTTCTTCGCCTTTTGGGGGCTCTTTTTGGGGGCTTCTTGTTAGATCTTAAGGAAGCGGATGGACGCCCAACCTGGGATGCCTCTCCACCTCCGATCAGCCCCTGCTGTGAGCTGCAGTGCTCGCTGGAGGTGTGGTAGCACTCCAGGAGGAATTACTGATGTTTCGGGAGCAGTTGCGGAGGCAGGATTTTGGGTTTGCTTTGCTCTGTGTGATGGGTCTGGAGGAACCCCTCTGGCCTCTGCCGCTTCGGTGCTGTCGATCTCACAGGGATGCGTGTTTGGGAACCCTGGGCAGCAAGCCGGCAGGAGGAGAAGCAGCTCTCTTTGAGGAGAAGCAGCTTCATTTTGCAAGAGATGTGCGTAAGGTACCTGCCAAAAACCGTGCCGGAGAGGAGGCAAGAACCATGCAGGTGCCGCTTGACGCAGGCAGCTTGGGTTGGTTTCCAGCCAGGTGTGGGGCAGGAGGGAGTAGACATGGTGTGGTTTTGCAGTGACAGTTTTGGGGGGTGATAAAATGCTTCTAAATGTTCTCCCTCGGAGCAAAATCCTCCGACCGGAGGCTCTTAAACTCCTTGCGAGAGTGACCGCTGCGCATGGCATGCAAATCCACCCACAAGTGAATGGGACTTTGCCCGTTAGGAAGTTAAATTCCTTCTGAAAACGGGACTTGGGTATTTCTTAGAGCCCGCTTATAGTTTTACCTTCATTCTCCCTTTAGGAGCTGATCTTTTGCTCTGCCATATGGTGAATGTGGCTGTTCTCAGTGGGGTAGGTAGGTAGATAGGGATGTTTACCCCTGGTTCTGCTGAAGGTATTTGAAAACCTGCTCCTCCTAATTCATAGTATTTCTGGCTCTTGGGAAAATGTGGCTCCTCTGTCCTCGTGCCTTTTACATGCACCCACCAGCTCGCATGGGCTGCCCAAGGGAGCCGGGAGGTCGCAGCTGAGAAGGGGAAGGTTTCGGGAGGGTGTGGGTTTGGCTGAGCAGGGCTCAGCATCGAGCCTACCTTCTCCATTGACTTGTCCTGGGCCAGGTCACCCATCCCTCCCCCAACCATCAGTACGCTGCTTGAACGCTCCCAAGGGATCCCACCAGTATCCAGCTAGAGCAAGCCAGACCCGCTGACCCCTGAAGATGTTGACCTGGGAGCAGAAAAAGCTTTTTTTGAACCTTTTTGGCTGCATGTGAGCCGTTAGGGAGAGCAGTGAGGACGGAGCCCGTCAGAGACACGTTGCTGCGATGGAGATGCTGATGGAGCCCTGTTGTCCCTTGTGGCTGGTGGGAAATGGTTCTGTAGCTGCCTGGAGTGGGGTTTTGAATTTATTTTAATGAGCGAAAGGTATTATAGAGAAATGCGAAGCCCGTGGTTGGATGGGTGCAGTAGAGCCCGGAGGCGGCTGGGGCTCTTTCCCCGTGCGGTGGTGGGGCTGCGAAGGGAGCCCAGCACCCATTGATTAATTAAAATCTCAAACCCGTGCACAGTCCAGTTTGCCTTGGCTAAAACCAGTGTGAGAAACTTCCTCGCAGCATTTCTGCGTCGTCCAGGCTGAAGTGTTGTCATCCGAGGCTGCTTTGCATGACAATGCCTTGGGCTTTAATTATGCACAAGGATGCTAATAGGCACAGAGCAGGCTGGATCTCCATGGGAAAACTATCTGTTTGTGAGGGGCGGGGGAGAAAAGAAAAAGAAAATCCACCCAAACAAAACAAACCATGACAGTTTGCGAAGGGAGGAGGACTGGGGGTGAGGAAAGGGGACGGGAGGCAGCAGAGGGGTTGAGGAAGGCAAGTATGAAGCTAATAAGGTTCAGTTTGGGCTTTTTATTGGGGTCTTTTCTCAGTGGTAAGAGACGTGCCTGTGCTGGGCCTCAGCAGCTCCCGCTGCCTGCAGGACTAAGGTGACTGAAATCACTTTTTCTGTGCTGGTATCTGCGGTGATCTCGCGCAAAATCGGGTGTCTCTGATTTCCAAGTGTCACGTGAGAGTTGTTCTTGCAGTGCTGTGCAGCTGGATCTCGGGTGGCAAGCAGTGGGGGGAAACTGAGGCACGGAAGAGCTCAGATCTGCCTGGATGCCAGAGGTGTGCGCGGGAAGGCTTGGGGGATCCAGCCTTGCTTTTCTTATGTTCCCGGTGCCCTGCACTCCAGCACTCACTTGTCCTCCTTGTTTTATTACTCTAGCCTAGCTACAGGGAGCAATCTCCACTTTACCACTGTAGAAAAGGCAGCTGGAAATGAAGGTTTTTGCCCACAGCTGCATTCAGAGGTTGATCTTCCCAAGGGCTGTTGGGTTCTTCTCCAGGATGCCCTGTTGGCTTTTCCTTCCCTATGTTTGGCATTTTGCGAAGAGCAGGGCATGGGAGGAAGACCGCGTCCTCCGCTGTGTCCTCCTGAGTCTTCTGGGCATCGTTTTCCCTTTTTTCTCTCCTACTTTGAGAAGGTTGAGGTGGCTCTGCAATGGGGGATGTTTGAAACTGGTCACGGACGGAGCTGTCTGAGCTTGGGTTTCCAGGAGCATAAAGCGACAGAGATGGTAACCGTCCATCCAAGGTGGGGGGAGTGGGACCTAGAAACCCCACGTGTCGCCCCAGGGTCTGTCACAGGCTCATGGTATGACAAGCTGGGTCCTCAGGCCTTAGGTTTGGCATCGTCAGAAGAGCAGACAAAATTCCTGGTGCTCTCTGAAGAGCTGCAGAAGGTGCCCGATGACCACGCACCTGACACCTGCTCTGGGTTGTGAGCAAATACACGACAGGCGCACGGACGGAGGCTGCGAAGTGTGTAGTGTTGTTATTCGCCCTGACTGAAATGCTCTCACACTTAGTGAAAACGAAGAGCATTAAAGAGCCAGGTGCAAGCGTCTAAGGAGCTTAAACCTTTCACTCCCTGTTGGTGTTGATGTAGTCATCTGGCTTTAATGATATTGGCATTACCTGCTCTGTTGGCGTTTAAAAGGCGGGATGTAATTTTAATGTCTGGTTTAGAGCGAGTACTTCTGTGTTGTTTCTTCCTAACCTCCTCGTGCGCCGTGCAAGTCGGGGGTGAGGACAGTCCCCACCGGGCCACCACCAGCGATTGCCACCAAAGAAAACACAGCTGAAGACACCTGGGCTGCTAAAACCCCCTGATCAGACCCCAAGCTAAGCAACCTTCTGCTGAGGGTGGCAGGGACGAACCTCACTGACTCTGCCAGGGTAGGACTCCTTGGGCTTTTCGGCGTGCCAAAGGGCTCATCGAGCCGATGGCTAAGGCAAGCTGGGGACCGCAGCAGGTGCTGGATCTGGAGACTTTCCCCTGCTTCGATGTGAAGGTATCCCACCCTGCCGCTTCAGACGCGCGAGGTTTGTCTTTGTCAGTGTGAAGCGTGGTCTCCAAACGCTGTCGACGCTGGTGCGGCTTCTTCCCATGAGACGTCTCGCTGGGGAAGGGCTGGAGTGATGGGATTGCCCAGGTGCTGGGGCAGGCAGCTCCCATGGGGGTGACGTGCATGGACCCACCCTCACCCTGCTGAGACCAGTAGGATCTTCTGGGCTGGGAGTGACTCCGAGCCCTGGAGTCTTCCTTGTGCTGTCATAGGGATGCTGGGCTGAGAGGAGCCACCTGCTTCCTCGGAATCACCCTCCTGTTATCTCGGTACCGCTGCAGAATCCTTTCCCCCCTAAATTGAGGGTATGCCAGCCCAATGCTAACGAGCTTGATTGCTTCGCCTTGTTTCACGCTGCATCACCGAGAGGAAAATCTGAGCCTGGTTTGCCCCGATCCTTGGGGTTTGGGGGAGGGAGAGGAGGACGTAAACATCCAGGGTGGAAAAATAATCATCTGCGAATGAAAAACGCTGGGTTTTACCCTGAGAAAAGGGGGATAGACAGACTGACAGACCTGATGACAGACCCAGCTCGAAAGCACCCTGGCCCCACAGTGCGGAGAGATGCCTTATTGTTTGATCTGGCTGTGAGACAGATTAGCAGCCCCAGGTGGAAAGTCATAATCTGCATTTAAATGGGCCGGTTATAAAAGGTAGGGAGCCCAGGAGCCCGCAGCATTATGCTGTGTCTTTAGGACTCCGTAATCTCTCTTTATTTTCTCCGCAGTCTGACCTGGGGGCACAGTTTCTAATTACCAGGTCACCCTGCTAATATTGTCATTTCCAGCCAGTGGGTGTGAAACCATAGCAACGCCACATTTGCTTCCAAGTTTCTAGAGGAATAAAATTTGCCTTTTAATCACAGAAAATGACTGGGTGTCTCCCACCCCCCACCCCCCCCCAACTTACTCCTCACTAATGCAATTCACTATTGGTTTTTTTTAAAGATATTTCAGATGGGACCTTCTTGAAGCCTCACCTTGTGGCTGTGACCAAAGACAAGGAGCCAAAGTCTTGGTCTGTGAGGTTGTAGGCTCCAAGTAGGCTGGTTTGGATGCCAGCGCTTCCCTAAACGCTCATGCTGCTCGCTAAAGAAACTCCGTACTTCCTTTGTAGTATGTTCTTTATCTTTAGAAAGTTGCAAGCGAGCTGGTAAAAGAGGGAGAAGAGGGTATCGGACACAACTGAGTTATAGGGATGTGACCCGTCGTCGCACCGTAGGGATGTCCATGTCTCCCTGCTTGGCTTGGCTCAGTTGGGAGGTGACCACAGGGGATGGTGGCTCCAGCTCATGGATTTCACCTCCCGGTTTGGACAGCTTGGAAAAAGCCCATGGAGAGTCAGGAGGCGACAGGGCTGGTGTGGTGGGCACATCCTACGCTCTGTGGCACGATGGCGTTGGGTTATCATCCCCTCTGCGTCTCTGGTAGCTTGGGGCTTCAAAATGTACCTCTTCCTCTTCCTCTCCTGCGTAGCAAGTGCTAAATTGAAGGTGTGTTGAGCCGGGTTTTGTCCCTTTGGAGCAGAAGATTAAAGACTTGACTGGGATGAGTCCAGAGATCTTCAAAACTTGGGGAGGCTGGTTTGCAGCTCCCAAGGGCTGTCCTGGCAGCCCTGTGGGATGCCTGGCAAAAATTTGCCCCAACGTAGGAGAAATTCTGGTCAGGTCTGGGCTGAAACTCTGCCCCTCGGGCCTTCCTCCTGGCTCTGCACGATACGTTTACTGGGTTTCAAAAGCAGTTTCTAACTCAAAGTGAGTCAGACGTGAACTGGAATCACATTGTAAGGTGATTTTCCAGCTGACAGGAGTAGGTTAATTGTAAACTGTCTACTGAAGCTTTAAAACTCCTGTCCAGCCTTATTATTAGCAGTTTAAAATTTATGGAGTGAGACTTTGCTTGGTGATAGTTGGTTTGTGCCCAGACAAAGTGTGTAATTAATCCCCACATTGGGGGAAGGAAAATCAAATGTAAAGCTATTTTTTTTTTTTTTCCCCCCCCATCTTTCCCTCTGACACATCTCAGGGTGTGCAGGGGACCTGGGAGGGCTGCTGGGCAGAAACGCTGTCATACCCCCGCTGAGCTGGACGACCACATTGGAGCTGTCGTCTTGAGCACCGAGGGTTAAATCCTTTCCAGTAGTGAGCAACTTCACTTTGTACTGAAGGAAACTCCAGGCTGGGGACTAAACCAGTCCCCTGAACCACTGGGAAATTGGACAGCGGATCCAGACTCTGCGGAGTGCAGATCCCAATGGGATTTGTAAGGAGGATGGTGGAGATGATGCCAGATCCAGGGCCCGGAGCCGACCGGCCGCAGGGCAGGGAATGGGACCAGGTTGCCACCGAGCCGGCTGCTCGCACCGGTACCTCTGCAGCTCTGACTCCGCGTGGGTGTTTTCTGCACGTGGCCGTCTCGGGACGGCCACACGTTGTTCAGCCTGTGGGTTTCCTCAAGTTGGAGCTACGACCTTGTTAAAATTTTACTTATTTCCAGGCTGAATAGCTGCATCTGTCTGGCTTGGGCAGCCCTTGGACCCCGTTACACCTCTCTCTGTCGGGCTGAAGAGCTGTGTTATTGCGTCTCCGCTCCTGGAGCGCTGCGGTTACAGCGCTCGTAAGCTGCACAGACTGAGCTCTCAGACTTTCTCCCTGTAAAATGTTTTAGTCACTGAAAACTGAGAGCAGCTCCCAGGCAGGTAATTAATTAGAAACGTGAATTTGGAGGCTTGTTTCCCTTTCCTTCGTATAGTTGCTGTTATTTCTTATTTCAAACGATTTTTATGGAGCCTCTTATAAACATGACTTTGTTTTAATGAAGAAATAGCTCCCCTCCCCACCCCAGCTCTACAGACAACGTGTCTCAAAGCTCAAGCTACTTGCCATTGATGGTCTCAGCCTCTACGTGCACGCATGTACACGCACACAGAAGCAAGCACGCACACACATACATGCAGAATTAAACTGGAATTTCACAGCCGCAGGGTTGGCTGAGCAGCTCTGATCCAGCTCCCCGCGCGTGGGCCAAGCTCCTGTTGACTTCAATAGAGTCTTGCCCGGTTTATGAGCCTTCGGAGCGCAGCCCTGAGCAGGGGCTGCTTGTATAATGGCTATTGCATGATTAGTATTTGTATTACAATAGCACTTCAGGACCCCAATTGCGGCTCAGCGCCCCATTAGAGTAGTCCTTGTACAAACACGTAGTAAAGAGGTGGGCTCTGACCCAAGGAGCTAACAATCGAGGTCTTTACGGCCCCCGAGGCACCTTAGGATCAATTATTTATATTACAGTAGCACTTACGGCATGTCTGTGCCCACGCTGATGTGAGCGGCTGTGGTGTCTGTGGCCTGTTGTTGGGAATTTTGGGGTCTGCAGGACGGGCGGGTGACACCGGGCTTTGCAATAACGACCCATTCCTGCTCCAGAGGGGTTACTTCTGCAACGGAGGAGGCTTTGCCTTCCCTTCTGGGAGACGGATTGCTGGGGGAGCGGAGGGGTCTGTGGGAGCCTTTTCCTCCCCTCCCTCGCGCCTTGTTAGTGCGGTCCCGGGTGCGACGGGTGCTGCGCAAGCCCTTGCTCTGGCCGCATCCAGCCCTCTGCCCTCCTAACATTGGAGCTGGGGCTGCAAACCCAGGGCATGTAGCCTGGCTGGGGTGGCAGAAGGGACAGCGGCGGCTCGGTGCCCTGCAGCGTTGCCCGGTGCATCCTCGGCACCCGCTTCCCAAGCCACAAGCTGCTCCCATCCCGTCCGCACGCGCGTTCCCAGCCACTGCCGTTCTGATCACGCGGACAGCCTGAAAGGCAGGAGGCTTGTGCTACAGAAGTTTAAGGCTTTTTTTTTTTTTTTTTTTTTCCCCATTATCCTGTCTGATTCCTTGGACCTGTTCATGTTCAAGGCTTTTTTTCAGTAGCCTCTCCGACTCCTTGGACCCGTTCGTGCCTTGCGTCTCTAAGCTCTCCTTTCTTCCCACCTTTTCCAGATGGGTTTATCTTTACAGCATCGAATCCAAGCAACTTAGTCAAATTTTGCTGGTGTCAGCAGAGAGAGGGGAGGCTTGTGTTTGTTCCCCCTTCCTAAGACACCTCTCCTGGGGTGACAGCAATTCCCTGCCGGGGGCGTCCGGGAGGGACCCTAACGCTGAGATGCGGGGGGAAACCCAGCTTGCTCTTTTCGCTTTGACATAGAAATCTCCATCTCGTTTAACCACCTGACTCCTGGAGCTGGGCCCTGAAAAGGGAAAAGAGAAACCCTAGCAAATCTGGGTTGACGCTCCGCTGTGATATATCGCTGTTACATGTCCCAAACGCTACAGCTGGGCAGGAGCCGCAGCCGATCCCAGGATCCCGGCACACAGCTGGCTGTGATCTTGCCTTCTCTCTTGGAGAAAGCCCCGGCTTTTAATACGATGTCAACATGAACAGCTGGCTGAGGAAATGCAAATTGAAGCTACATTTCTGAGCAGCTGACACCGCTGCAGGCGGCCGGCACGCAGAGCTGTGTGTGGCTGTAGCCGGCCGGGCATAGAGCCCGGCACAACGGGGCATTACAGGGACCCGGGCAGAGAAGAAGGGGTGTGCCAGGGCTGCTTTGAAACTTTCTCCCCCTTCTTTTTTTTTTTTTTTCTTTTAAATTTTTTTAAAAAATTGCTTCTTTTTTTCTGTACTACTGAAAAAAAAAAAGCAAACTCATCACTTAGCCAAAATACAGCACTGCAAAAAGGAAAGCAGCCAGGCGCATGGCTCGCCCTCGCTCTGCCCGTCATCCCGGCCTTGGGGCTTTCTGCGGGAGCTGGGGGGGGGGTCCACAGGTGCCTTTCCCCCCCTCTTAGCCCTGCTTGCAGCTCTGCCGCCGCTCCCCGACCCGCCGTGCAGCATTGCAGCACCCCGGTGCACATCTGTCCCTGTGCCCGCTCTTATCTGCTGCGGCTCAAACCTGCCCTGCAGCATTGTGAGAGTTCCCTTCAATCCATTATTTAATTTATTTTTTTTTCCTTTCCTCCCCACCCCTCCTGCTCTGCTTTCTAGCACAATGTACCCTGAAGCTTTGCAGCTTTTCCAGCATTTTCTCTCTTTCTCGGTGTCTCCCCCCCACCCAGCCCCCCCGGAGCGGGACAGAGCCCCGGTGGGTGGGCAAGAAGCTCGGAGCTGCCCACGGACCGGTGTCCAGCTTAGCTTTCCCAAACGGAGGCCAAGAGCGTTAAAGCCCACACCATAAGTAAACAGTGGAGAAATTATAGGTCCAGGGTTGGGTCATGAGCTTTGCTCTTTTGGTTTCTTGCGAGGAAGATATTCCTGGGATTCTTCCGGCTGGAAGGTGGAGAGGGAGGGAGAGGGGAGCTGAGCACGGCTGTGTCGGGACAGAAATGCCACCGGAGACCCCACGAGCGGCTCGCTGCAGCCCTGCCTGCTTGGAATTCTCTTGGCTCTATCCCGCTCCCACCCGCTGGTTCTTGCTGCGCCCAGTACAAATTGGGGGGGGGGGGGGGGAAGCGAAGGGTCCCTCCCGGTCCAGACCCCCGGAGAGGCGGGCAGGCAAAGGCTGTCCTGTTTTTGGGATGTTTTCCAGCTTGTCGCTGGGTGACAGCCCAACCCACCCACACGAGCATCAGGAAGACATTAACTGGTTTATTAAATTGTTCGGCTGCAGCCGGCTGCCGCTCTCGGCCGTGCCGGTGCCGGGGTTCCCCGGGCGATTCCTCGCCATAACCCCGATAGCTGCGTTTGTTCTGCTTTCCAAAGGAGCAGCAAATCCAAAAGTTGCAGCGGGCAAAGTCTGAGTGGGGCAGGGAAAACCCACCACGTGCTGCAGAAAAATGGCCGGGACCGAAGCGTTCCCACCAGCCGCGGTGGCTGATTGCACAGGTAAATAGTGACACTGACCCTAACTAACGCACAAAGTAAATGAATCCCTTTCAGTTAATTGGCTTAAGTGTTACTTGTAGCAAGAGTAAATATTTTACAACTGCGCTGCGGAGGCTTTGCGTCGCAGTCGTGAGCTCTTGGTGCTCTGCGGCGAGCAGCGTCCCTGCCCCGAGGTGCCCGCGGTGAGCCCGGCTGCTCCGGGGAGCAGGACTCGCTGCTGGGGTCGGAGGTGGGCTTTTCGGCTGGAGAGAAGAAACTTTTGGCAAAATAATGGTTGATCGGATGGGAGGCGTCCCGCCATGCGCTCGGCTCGCGGCGTGGGGCTGCCCCACGCCAACTGCCTCTTCCGTGGAGAGCTCGGGTCAAGTTCTGACCTTTTTGCAGAAGTATTCCCGTGTGGATAACTGTGCCCTTGGAGGGAATGGAGGGGAGGGGACCGGCACAGACTCGTGCCGTCACCGGCGACCTTTGCAATGACACCAGCAGCGGGTGCCCGCTTCTCGGTGTTGGAAAGCAGAGGGGCAGAGGACTGGCGAAGCTCAGCACAGCTGTGCCCCAGGGCAAGCGATGCTGTGGGCTGGGTGGCCCGGAGCGCTGTGAGCTGCTCCCAAGGAGCAGCGGGGTTACAGACCGCCCGAGTTTGGAGCAGCGATTTGTCTGGGATGGGGTTGATGGGAAAAGCGATGCCTGGCGGAGCTGGGGTGCCTGTGGGAGAGCAGGGCTCAGGGACGAGCAGTGACATTGGGCTTTGAGGATGATAATGTGTCCCGCTTGGCTGTTTGGGGGATTTCCAGCTTTTTTTTTTGGGGGGGGGGGGAAGAATTTCAGCAGTTTGTAAGGTCTGAAAACCCAAACCCCCATGGCAGCGCTCAGCATCCTCCCAAACCAGGGCAGCTGGGAGCAGACAACCCTCCGGCCGCAGTGCTCGGAGCCGAAGCTCCGTCGTCGCCTTTGGAGTTCACACCCGGAATGGTCGCCCTGGAAGAATCTGGTTTTGTCCGTCTCCGAATCCCGTTGCTTCCCTAGCATCCTGCCAGGGCTTCCCTCGCTCCGCCGTCGCTTTGAGGGCCGGGCTGAGGACCTGCGCTGATAAAAGAGGGGGGGGACACCCCGTGCCCCACCAGTGAAGCCCAAACCATCCTGGGGCTTCAGCGCGGCCCTGGCTTTGCTTGAAGGCTGTTAATAAATCAGACACCGGTGGGGTGTTTAACTTTTAATACAATGTATATTTATTGCAAACAATAATATACAAAAAAAAAAAAAAAGGTAAGTTTCACAAAGAGAAGGATCTTGCAAACAAAACAAACCAAACTTACCTAAAGACAAAATATGATTTAAATGACAGGTCTTTTAAGTTACAGAAATACTTTAAAAAGATCTGCTTTTATACAGAAATAGAAAGATGCCATATTATAAGAGTGCTTTAAGATTTTTTTTCCTCTACTGAATCCCTAAAAAAAAAAAAAAGTTAACAAATATATCATTTTTTTAAATAAAAAAAGTTTGCTGTCTTTTTTAAAAAGCAATCCTTAACTGTTCAGCCACAGCTTCACCAAAGTCAGTGTCCCCACCTCAAGCCAGTTTTGGGGGTGGAAGGCTAAAACGGTGCCGCCCCTGCGGCACGGCCGGGGCGTTGGGTCTCGTCCTCGCACGAGCTCGTGTGTCCCAGAGAGCTGAGGCAGAAAACAAGGCAAATGATTCAGTGATACGCTACATTTGCAATCTTTAGTTTGTACAAATTTTTTTTTTTCCAGTTTATCCTTAAGACAAAAGAAAAAAGGAAGAGCACAAGTTTGTACAAACCCAGGACACAGATTCCAAAAAGAATAATAATAATAATAATAAAAAAAGAATTAAAGAGATAAATAAAGGACTGGTTACAGTTTAGACCATAATTTAACAGGCACGGTTACCTTCCAAATAATGCTCCGACAAATGCAATCGCTTTTGAAAGGACTTAAAAATAGGAGGGAGATTTAAAAAAAAAAAATTGTGATTAAAAACTGCTCTTCTCACAAAATAAATAATTTAAAGTATCTGTGATGTCCCGCAAGCAGAGAGGAGCCCCTGGAGGGGTTTTGCATCAGGCCTGGGGTGGACAGGGGGGGTGATCGGAGGTGGCTGGGGGGGGGGGTCGAGCTCTGCCCCCCCCACCCCCAGGGACGGGCAGAGCTGGGGACAAGTGATTATCACAGGGCTGCTTTTAAGGCTTCTCAACAGCACTTTTTGCTGGTTTGGTTGGGTTTTTTTTTTTAATCTTTTTGTTTTTCTTTCTTAAGGCTCAAGGTTATTAAAAAATAAAGTTAAAATCTCCCCCTGGCTGGTTTTGCTATTAGTTAGAAAAATAAAGCCTCTCCCATGCTTGTCCCCGCGCAATCTCAGCTCGCGTCTCCCGCGCTGCAGAGCTGACCATCGCTCAGCCTGACGCTGGCCACTTAACAGAGCTTTGTTCTGAGTTAAAAGCACGCCGTTTTGCTTTTTTATTTTTATTTTTAGAGAAAAAGACACTTATCTATACAAAAATACCTCTGACTGCAAGAAAAGCTAGGACTGCTCCACTAAGTGTCGGTTTTTAGCTGTTGGAAAAATAAGAGCATTTAAAAAACTCTCTAAAAAATATGTATAAATCCCCTCAAATTGGTAACGAATCATACACAGTACATACTAAAAAATATTTAAAATAGAGAATATTCCTCACAGAGGACTCTTGAGTTTTCTCTTTTTTTTTCCCCCCCTTTTTTTTTCTTTTTTTTTTTTTTAATGACTGCTAAAAAAAAAAAATCATTACAAAAGTCCAGAGAACAGACAGCTGAGCTGGTTGGTTAGAAATCTCATCTCCATGCCGCGCCCTGGAAGCTGAGTTAAAGTCCAGTCCTTGGAAAGTCTGTCCCGAGATTTGCCGGTTCTCGGAGGGGTCTGGCCGCTTCCTGGAGGATGCTGTAGTGCAGAAGGCTCGAGGCGCTCTCTCCTCCCCGCCAGCTTTAACCTTAGCGTCTTTTTTTTAATTCTTATTTTAATTTCAAAGAAGGAGAAAGTCTAAGGAAGCTCTCCGTTCTTCTTGTTGCTTCTTGCGTGCTTTTTTGATTTATTTTTTTTTATTTCTTTCTTTTTTTTTTTCTTGTTGATGGTTCTTTTTTTTCTTTTTTTTTTTTTTTTGAAAAAAAAAAAAAAAAAAAAGACTTTAGGGCCTGGTGAGCTGTGTGTAGACGGGCTGTTCCCAGTGCTGCGGGCTGTGGGTCTGGGGGATGGAGGGGACCCCAGAAGTGTCTGCAATGGGGGTGTACATGGGGCGCTGCGTGGGGTTCATGTAGGTGAAGGTGGAGTAGAGGCTGCTGCTCTGGCCGGCGGCGTGGCTGTAGTAGGAGCTGGAGTTCTGGTGGTCGGTGTAGTCGTACTGGGAGCGGGTGATGGTGGGGTAGGAAGAGCCGTAGTGCTGGAGGTTGAAGGAGCTGTAGTTGATCTGCTGCGGTGAGTGCTGCTGCTGCTCGCTGTAGTGGCTGGGGCTGAGCTGCTCCGTCTTGATGTGCGTCCGCTGCTGCGCCTGGCCCTGCTCCGTGCCCAGCGCCGGCAGCCCGTGCTGCGCCGGTGCCGGCGGTTGCGCCGGCGGCTGCGGTTGCGCCGGCGGCTGCTGCTTGGACATCCAGACGTGGCCGGCCCCGGCCTGCGATCCCGCCGTGCTGCTGATGCCGTAGCTGCCGGTGTAGGTGACCTGACCGGGTTGCCCGTGGGTGGCCGGGACCCCCGGGTGGCCGTTGGGGGGGAGGTACTGATCGAATTCGTTGACGTCAAAGGTTTCGATGTTGGAGATGACGTCGCTGCTGAGCTCGCCGATGTCCACGTCTCGGAAGTCGATGTGGGGCGGCTGTCGGCCGCCTTCTTGCAGGGGACGACCCTCCCGCTTCAGGTCCTGCTTGCCCGGCTGCGCGTCCGTCTTGGGGGTGGTGGGCGGCGTGGGGGGGCCCTGCGATTGTCCTGCCAAAGGAAGAAAAGGCCATGGCCGTGAACGGGGTGTCGCTCCCGCTGGGCACCCCTGCACCCACAACTCCCCCCCCGCCCCGAGAACGCCGTTAATAATTAACCCGTGGCCGGATAACAGCGCGTGGCTTCCGAAAGCGGTTGCGGAGGGCAACACAAACACCTCCAGGCGCGAGGAACGCAGACCCGAGCCCTATCGGCCCCCATCTATTGCACCGGGTAAAATTACCGGGCCTTCAGGTGGGAGCCACGAGAGCGGGGCCATCCTTTGGTTTATTTATTTATTTTTACTTTTTTTTTTTTTTTAAAGTATGGGTTCATGCTTCTGCTGGGCAGAGGGGTTGGAAGCGGCCGCAGGGGC
>JANZLQ010000002.1:36793098-36822542 GCA_026212715.1 Elanus axillaris | reverse complement strand
GGTGGCGAGAACTGAATTTCAGCGCAGTTTGCAAGACAAGGTGCCCCCACGTCCCTCCCCGCACGCTGGGCTCCATGAGCATGTTTTGGGGGGGACACACCTTCAACCCGTTCTCCCTTTACGAAATCCGCAGGACATAATTTTTCATTTCAACTCGAGCGTTAAAGTTGGGGCTTTATCGAAGGTGCTTTAATTTGCTGCTTTAATTTGCAGCCTTTGTCCTGTTGGACAGTCCTCGGGGCAGTGGCCGGCTCGGTAGCCGTAGCCTGGTGTGGATCCCTTATTGCAATTATCACCGTTCCGTTAATAAGTGTGTTTTAAAGGTATTGGAAATGGCACATGAAAAAAAGTCAAAAAAAAAAAAAAAAAAAAGAAAAAGGCAGCAGGGGAAGGAGCTCTGAATAAATGCATTTGAAAGCAATCTCCCTGGTAGACCCTGCTTGTCTTTTGCTATCTTTCCCTGAGATTTTTTTTTTTTTTTCTTGCAAACTTTTGGAAAGTAGTTTTCTTTGGGTGAGTTTAAAGGTAAGTGTCTGTCCTATTTCCAGAGCCTTTGTCTGAAAGAGCAGGGGGACAGCGAGCAGAGGGTGGTTTTTCTTCCTGAGCATTTGGGGTTTCTTACGTCTGCAGCAGCAAAGAGGGTTTTCGCAGCATTCCGCATCCTTACTTTGCTAAACACGCAGTAGTCCGGGAGAAGATAGGCTGAATTTCGTATTGTTATTTGCAGGGGAAAAGGTAAACGTAGTAAACGTTAAAGGCGATCATTTTGAAATATTTTCCCTTGGCAATTTCAGCTCTAGGCTAGTGCCTGAGTGGAATTTAGCGCAACAAATCTCTTTTAATATATGTATTTGTTATAGGAACATCAAAGAAAACTCAGGCAGTCGATTGTTCTTATCTCAGCTGGAGCTGCTGTAGCAAAAATCTGAACAAATGTACCTGGAGGAGAAAAATATGGTGACAACAGATTGTTCCATGGCTTTACTGCTGATTGGCAGAGATAAACACAAAAACAATTTGGGAGGATAATTGATTTAATGAAAAGTGTAATAATTAGAACATTTTTCATTCTGAAAGTCCATCTGCTGAAAGGGACTCTGCCTTTTCATTACAAAAGAATCTGTTTTAACAAAAGAAAGTGGTTTGACAAGTTTGAACAATAAACAAAAGAGAAATGGAAAAGAGCTTTCCAGTTATGTTATCACATGTGATTTTATGATTTCTGCATTATTATTTTTAATTCCTGTTCTATGGGCTATTAAGACAATATGGACAAGTTGATTAATCGCAGTCATTTTGCAAGGTTAGAAGTTTCCTTTAAAGCGACAAGCTGTTGCTGCTTTTACGTCAGGATGGAAGTTTTCTTTTCTTTTTAAAGAATTAACGTTGTTTTATCGCAAGTGGCAAGCTCAGATATCAGGAGAGATTTTCAGCAAGAAGTGCGTGGATTATAAGCCCTCATTTGATGTTTTTTTCTGCCTTGTGCTAAATCAAATCACCGGTTTTTAGGAAACAAGCTTTCCAAGGCTCTGAGCGGAGAGCGAAGGAGTTTTGGTCCTGAAGGGAATAGCCACCGGGCGGGGTCTTTGGTTTTTTTTTTTTCTCTCCAACCTCACACAAATGCAATATTGATGCGCAGCAGCTCCCCTGTGCTGCAATAAATTATATTTTCCTGATGTTTTGTGGGAGCTGGGGGGGGGGGATTGGGGGGGGATGTTGATCCTTTGAACCTGATGAAGTTTGCTCCTTCCTAAAGCCTGCGTGTGCCTCCCCCCCCCCCCCGGCCAAGGCGCTGTGATGTCACCGCGTCCCCCTCTGACCTCACGCCGGGCCGGCGGCATCTCCGTTTCGGTGGGAAACCCAAGTTGAAGCTCCCCGTCCAGAGAAACGCTCTCCCTGCTCGCACTTGCCGCGGTGCGAAACGGGGGCAAAACTGCAGGGTTTGGGTTCTAGCGGAATCCTCTAAAAAACACAGGTGTTCCCGCAGCGGGGCTCTTAATTTTGATATCAAACCCGTATCGATCATTGATCGATGGCACCAACCACGAACGTCAGATGTGATCGTGCCTTTGAAGTTAGCCGGGACCACCTGCTCCGGTGTTTTTGGAGGGCAGCTTTCGGCGGGCAGGACCCGGGGCTGGTGCAACGCAGTTAATTGCAGCGTAATGATCGCTCCCTCCTAAGCAATGCCATTTTCTTAAAAAATGAGAGTTGTGTTGCATCCCACCACGCACAAAATAATTCCGGCAGCCGAACAGCCTTTGTGCGCTCTGGGTTTTTCCTCCCTAACGAAGGAGGGCTGCGAGCCGGGAAGGGTCAGCCGTCCCCTTGGTCGCCACCAAACGTTTTCACGTGCGACACAAGATGTTAGCGTTTTGGTTAATTTTTCTCCATCAACCTTTTTTCACTCGCGGTCGGGTCTCCAGGGCAGGTATCTTACTTCTTTCCAATTTGGGCGTTACTGCGTTAAGCAGCACGAATTTCTTTCCCAGCTCAAAAGCGTTACCGCTGCAGGAACGGGGCTTTGCGCTTTGGTTTGTAGGGTGACCTGCCCAAGAGCCGCGGGACCGGCCGTGGTCCCCAGGACGTGAGGTCGGTGCCGACCCGTTTCCGAGGGGGCCCTCGATGCCACGACGGATCCGACCCGATCCGGGGCCGACCTCGTGCCGGGGCCGTTGGACACGTCTGCCACGGCCTCCCGGGCAGGGTTTGCAGCCTCTGCCTTGCGCAGAGCTGCGGTCTTGTCCTCTTTTGTACTATATCTATTTATTTTTCAAAAGTCCCAGCGTTTCTCAGGCACGTTCTGACATGTCCTTATCGGAAGGTCATTGTACAGTTAAAAAAAAAAAAAAAAGAGAGAGAGAGAGAAGAAGAGCAGTAGCTGATTGGTGATAGACTGGGGGCAGAACCGTCATTCATTTTGTCAATTTAGCTGAGAATTCCTTGATGTTGTATATTTACGTCATTGTATTAATTTCTTTAAAAAATCTCTCTATTTCTCTGGCCCGTCACGATAACATACTGCCCCTCAAAAGCTGCTACGGCTTGAGCTGGAGACAAGGCAGTGTGTTGATTTAAGCTTGGCAAATGCTGACCTGGGAATGGGTGAGAAAGCTGAAGGACGGGCATTTTTTTCCCCCTTTTTCAGCGTGTAAGGTAACAGGGAGCCTGAAGACTCCAAGGCAAGTGCCTGAAAGATATTTGCTTTTACGGCGTTCTAATTCGTGCCTAAAAACACCGTCTTGGTGGACTCGCTGCGTAGCATAAAGTGAAAGAAATTCAGGAGTTTCGGAAGAATAATCTCAGCGCTGCAGTAAAATGATTCTGATTATTTACAAGGGCTGAGCTGGGTGGCAGTGTTAATTTGACCACGTCTGTCTGTTTTAGCTATTAAATAACTGCACACTCATTGTGGCTGGTGAAATAGCATCACTTTAAATAGCGTCAAGATTTACCACTTAAAAAATAATCCTGGGAACACAAAGCTGCTGGCGGCGATCAGGATGAGGCTGAGCCTCAGAGACGGTGGTAAAGGTGTTGTGGGCTTTTGGATCAGAGAAAGGCTTTTTTCCCCCTGGAAAAAAAGTTTTGAAAATGCTAAAAATATGAGAGTCTGAGAAAAGGAGGGGGAAGGACGGGGATTTTTAACTTTGCTAATAAGAAATCCCAGTGCTGATCAGCAGCTCCCCGCTTTGCTGAGCTGCTCCCCCGCAGGAAAACCCAGTGACGGATTTATTCTCACTCACATTTTGGAGTCCAGGTCTCCGAGCTGAGCAGCGCCGGAGGAGTTTTAACACTCCCTGGCTCCCACGCAGGCTCCGCCATAGTAAATAGACATAACCTCGCCGTTCTTTTCTGCTCTTTCTCCCGCAGCTGGAAACCACTGCGCGCAACCTTGTACTGCACAAATGCTCTTTTCTGGAGATTAAAGCGATACGTTTTGGGGCGGTTTATTTATTTATTTATTTGCTCGCCGCGTTTGGCTCGAAGCTCTGCAAACTTGGGTAAATGGAAAATTTATCAGGCTCAGTTAAAGTGGAATGGAAATACCCTCCTAAAAGTGCCGGATTTTTCTCCTAGGAGAAGAAGAGGAGAATTATTATTATTTCCCCCTCCCTAAGGTGCACCTTTAACTTGTGTGACTACTTTTGGCCTGATCAGAGGTGTCTGTTGCTCTGCTGTTGGCTGTGGATTTGCCGTGTTTGCCAGCCACAGCATCCCCTGGCCGTGCCCTCGGAGCGGCTGTCAGCCAGAGCTGGAAGCGGTTCTCCATCGGATGCTAAGATAAATCAATCTGGTTCGAATCACTGCGGGTAAACTGATCAAAGCCAAAAGTAAAGCTCCGGTAATGAGGACAAAAGACATAGTTTTCATTCATAACAATACTGAGCTCTCCAGAAAAGGAAAAATGCCCTAGAGCGAATGCTGGCAACAAGTGGTCAGCATCCGCTTCTACCTACTTTTTTCCATTTTTTCCTTATAAATGGATGAGCGTCGCGCCGTCGGTATCGCTGCCTGCGTTCACCGTGGCTTCAGCCACCACCGCTCGCCTCCCCACGCGGGGATGTGCGTGGCATCGCGAAGGCTCACTCTCTTAGCGAGGTTAAAGAGAAGCGTGATTGCTTTGCAAGGTATAAAACCTGCTTATAAATGAAAAAAAAATCTCTTAACCCAATTATAAGTCCTGGTGGATTCTGGTTTATATATATATATATATATATAAAATTTTATTTTGATCCATTTGTTCTGTACAGCACACTCCTGTAAGCGGCAGTTCGGGTATGGCGTGGAAGCAAGCTAACATGCTGTGCAAATCGTACATGATGTTTCATAGTCACATACAGATAAATAAATGGCCGTAATTTTAAACCGGTCCTATTATGTTTTCCAAGCAATAGTTCAAATTACACAGCCCAGCGACAGCTTACAAGAAATCCATCAGAATTGGAAAGGGGAATAAAACTGCCATTCTCTCTACCTGTTTGTGCAGCTCCTTGCTAATGCAGGGAGAGCCCGACTGTTTATTTGGAGAAGTAAAGTTGTGGAAATATACTTGGAGGGTGTAATGTGGACAGCACGTGTTTCTGGGAGCTACCTGAAGTCTGTGTCCTAATGGCTTGCAGATGTCCCTGGGTCACCGATTTCCTATGGGCCAACGAACGCGGCAGCGCCCACCCCTCCCGCTCTTCAAATTAAAAAAAAAAAGAAATTAAAAAAAAAAAAAGGGGGTGGTGGATATGGGCAGGGGGGAGTTCGACTTCTGGAACTTGTAAAATTGTTTGTTTGGGTTGTTTCCAGCTCCCATCCCACTGCTGCTCCTGAGTGATTTGGAAATTCTAGCTGCCAGGTCCATGTTCGGGTGGAACGATGATTTATTTGAAAAATAGAGAAATCTGCTATGGGATCACTTTTAGTTTGCTCAGGGTGGGGAGTTTATTTACACTGGGATTATTTATGTAAAAAAACCTGCAGTTTTCTCTACTGAGTAATAAACAGGGATGTGTTTTAGTTATATATATATATCTAAAGACAGACTCACGTATGCATGCGCTCATATATATACTGAAAATATGTGTATCTGTGTCTTGCTGTTCCTCTTTAATGCCAAGTGCAGAGCTATGTGCCCGAGCGCTATATAAATATTTTATTTTACGTATAACATAAATCTTCAGACGTGTCTAAGAATTTAGAGGGCAAGTTTTTTTGCATTTTGTGTTGTATTTCTTCCTCGGGGCTGCTGGGTGGGGAAAGCGAAGGGTGTGCCCAGGGCCACCCTGTTCCCTCGCTTCTCGGTGTCCGGTGTTGCGTGAGTCCCAATGGGCACCCACCGCCGGGGATGCTGAAACCGCCACAGTCCGGGTTTGTTTTGCTTAAATTTGGGCACTTTTTTTGCCCTGGTCTCTCTGGCGCTGGATGCGGCCGTGTCTCCCCATCCGTTAGGGGCAGGACGTGACCGGGAGAGAGCACTGAGCATTTTCCAAGCCCCAAGGATGCTGCTCAGTGTGGGACGTCGTTTTTCCTGCTCCCCGTGGATGCTGGAGGTGCTCCGTCCTGGGAAGCAAGGCACGTGGCGCTGAGCAGCTCCCAGGCTCCTTTTCCCACGGCAAAAGCATTTCAAGGCATTTTTAAGGCGCCCATTTTTGATGGTGGTGCCTGGATGGCAGTGCTGGGCACCCGGGGGCCGGGGGCTGGTGGGATGCTCCTGGCGGACCAGCATTCCTGAGATGGTCACGGTGCCTTCACCCATTTCCTCCCTTTTTTGCCCCGTGCTGATAATTAAAGGAGTTTCCCGGGGTGGGTGGCCAAAGGGGCCGGGGTAAAGGACTGTGAGCCTTGTTCAGAAGGCGCTGAAGTTAAAGGCTGATTTGAAATACTTGCCCTGGGGGCTGGACTGAGGTCCGGGGCTCCGTACGGACCCATCCCGACCGGGAGCTGGACAGCCCGGCAGCCGCTCCGGTGCTGGGCAGCTGAGCCAGAGGTGCTGTTTTAATTTCTCTCGAAATCACTATTTACTCCGTAAACAGAATTACTTTATTTGAATTTAACAATGAAACTTCACCGGGGTGTATCATTTATTCCATTTTCCTTCTCTTTTAATTTGCCTTATTTATGTAGCAAAAAAAAGGGAATGGCTGTCGCAGGAGCAGCATGCTTATGGTTAAAAGAAAAAACAGCCTAACACTCATCGTGTTAAAATTAATATACCAAAGCGGAGTGTGATAGAAAAACAGAAATTGGGAGGGCAGGGAGTACTGGTTTTTCTGTGTCTGCCTGTCTACCTGCCTCTCCTATCTGTGACAGATTAGAAATATGCGCTGGCCATTTAGGTTGGCAAAAATCATACTTTTTTTGCACGAACATGAGAAAAAAATCATCCTGCTGCGAAGTGGGAAAAGCTTATTCTGAGAATAACACCATCCAGCTCCCAGTCTTTTACCTAGAAATGTTTGCTATATCTTAATAATAACACAGAAAGTCTCGGACTCCATGACAGAATATCATTATATTTTTTGGTTTTAGGAAAAAACCTATTATAAATATGTCTCCGAATGGTGTATATATACCTTGGCTTGCAGTTTAATTTGCTGTCAGTCTGAAACCACTCTTTATCGTAATCCTGGGTTCCTACTCATAACATACAAAACGATTTTTGACTTTGAAGAAGAGGATGAAAACAGGTGCTGCCTTCAGACAAGGCAGACAAAACACTGCTTTCCCATAGCCCGGGTGAGGGAGCGATAGCCTGCAGCTCTGGGAAACCCCGGCAGAAGAAGACATCCCCAATTTTTTTTATTTTATTTTATTTTTTAACATTTAATTCTGAAACCTGCAGTTGAGAATCTAGGGCTACAAATTCTACTTGCCACACTTATCCAAAATAAACTCTGGCTGAAGAATAATATTTTAGTGGAGTAAATGAAACGGCCGCAAAAGAAGCATCATGAAAACATACCTTCGTGTGGAGCATGACTGTCGACCTAGTCCCGACTGGCTAAGCGCTGTCTTTTACAGCCACTTACGCTGGAGAGACTTTACTGGGAATTCAGGGGGATCCGGGGAGGGAGATGACTTTTAATGTGGTGTTTTTAAACATAGCCCAGGTGCTCGCAACCGACTGTTGTGATCCCCCACCCAGTCTGTCCTCAGGTAGTTAACATTCACCAAAATATTGATGGCAGTTACCTTTCCTGCCAGCTCTTATCTGAGTGGGCTTGAGTAGGACTTTGGCAGTGCCTGAAAGGAGGTATTGTTACCTTACAAAAAAAAAAAAAAAAAAAGAAAAAAGAGAAAAAGAAAAGAAAAGGGAAAGAAAAAAAAAAAAGCAAAGAAAACTCAAAGAGCCAAGTTGAGAAACAAAGGAAGATTTTGGATCGGCTCTGCCCGGGACAGCGTCTCTCTGCCAGTCCTGCGACGGGACCGTCCTTGCGCCATCGGCCCCAGGGCCTGGCAGTGGGGAATGTTTTCTTTTTATAAAACAGTTGGTTGTGGGTTTTTTTTTTCCTGTCTGCTATTAGTGGGGCTTCTTAGCGTCCCTTTTGTGTGCCTGAACTCCAACCAAACAGAGTACGAGCGTGTATATATATGTGTGTCTCCTCCTCCCTCACCGGTGCCCTGCATCCTCCTTTTGAACTCCTGCTCCAACTTCAGCCAAATTCGACAAAGAGGACATTGAAGAGCTCAGGTTTTTGGGGTGATTTGTGAAGATGTAGTAAAACGCTGCTGAGCAAAAGAACGGCGATGTGAGCTGCCCCTATACTAGACCTCAGAGATGCTGCGGACTACCTTTGCCGCCCATACAACTCCTCAAGGGCTTTATTTCGTTATTTGCTTGTCCATCACCTTATCATTTGTCCTAAGTTGGCTCAAAGTCTGATTTTCAGCTCTGGAATCAGATCCTAAATCTTTGGGGGTCTAACGGTCCAGGTTTGGTGTCCAAACCAAATCATTTCCAAGAGGTTTGTTTCTCTGAGACAGTCCTTGAGAAGGTGACAAATGTGAGGTCTCCAAAATTACCTGAAACTACACAGATAACGCTCACATTTTTTCTGTATTACTGGGGTAGGAGGGATATATTTTGGGATAAGAAAAAAAAATAATCCCCCGAAGAAAATCAAGTCCAGTCTCGCTGGTCTGGCAGCCTTTGTGAAAGAAAAAGCCAGGAGTACAACTGGGTGACTGTGGAGCGTGTCCCTGTGCGAGAGGAGACCTCTCTGCCTGGGTAAGGCTCTTAAGGCAAATATCAGAAATTATTTTAGGGGAATCTGGCGGATCGGACTAACGAAGCCAGCGCTCTGAGCCGTTAACTCCCCGCCTGGTGCTGCCACCCTCAATCGGAGCTCTCCTGGGGGGAATCGGTGCTTCCCTCCGGCAAAGGCTAAATCCTGGCAATCAGCAGGATTAGCCTCGTACAGCAATCAGCACTTGGAGTTTGACCTTGCAGGATGCTGACTCCGTGGTGGGGTTGTGACTGCTCGGGGCTTTATGAGAGCTTTCTTCTGCGGCGGCTCACGATGGCCCCAGGAAGGCTTTTTAGCAGAGCCTTAGGGGTCCTCGCTTCAGCTGAGAAAATGAGGCTGTTTGCTCCCACCACATGCCATTTCTCCAATCAAGCAGTTCCCTGTCAGCCCCAGATGCTGATTAATTTTCAACATCTTGTGCCTGACTTGCCTGATCTAAGACGGTTGACTCGGAAAACAGGAAAGGTCAGTTGAACTAACATCTAACCCAACGCACCAGGCTTCGCATCCAAAACAAACAGCCATCGCGCATCGGGATGCAGGCTCGCTGGAGATGATTCCCAGGTCTGTGTGCTTTCCCACCGTCCTGACATCCCAGGGCTGTCCTCCCCTCCGAGAGCGGGAGGGGGAAGGTGTGGAAACCCTCACGGGCTGAAAAACCAGGAATGCTTTTGCGGAGGGATTGTTTCAATTAATTAAAAAAAGGGAGGGAGAACAACGATCTGCTGAAATCTAGGCGAAGGAATGCATCGTTGTTTGTAGCGTTAAGATCCTGGTTTCTAATCTCCTTTGCACAAGGTGGGACAACACCCTATGGCTATGGCTCGGGGAGTGTTTTCTGTCCTGGCACACCAGGACTGGCGATGGGCTCTGCAGAACAAAGCCGATGAAATTCTCGGCACGGTATCAGCTTTCCACCACATTTTTCTGGCACGCAAAGAGCTTGGCCCAGGAGATTTACAGTGCTGTGCTAAGCGACTGTGCCCTTGCAGTGCCACGGGGTCGCTTGTTTAGTGGAAAGATGTTGTTAAGGGTAAGGAAGACCGGAGGGATGCGGTGGTAGGTTTCAGCTGTGGAGCTGAAAGTCATTTCTGAGAGTTACCTACTCTGCTGAGGTCCCAGCTACGGTCACCTCGGGGGTCTGCGTTTCGAGAAGCCGCTGATAGTTCCCTGAGGCCAAATCAACTAGATGGTTCCTCGCAGCCTCCAACTCATCGAAACAGCTCCCCAACTATTAATATAGCCCATCTACAAGATAGGGCACTTATAAAATACCCTGTAAATGAAGCATGGGGTTTGGTTTGTACTGAATTTTAAAGAAACAGTTTTGCTGTGGGATCTCTGAACGTAGTCACAGTAATCCACCGCTTTAAATGGTTTTGCAAAATCCACAGAGCTGGTAATCTGTGATAAAGAAATCTCCAAACGGTACCGTCTTCTTCTTCTCCTCTTTACTTGTGCTTAGAGCTGCATCAGTTGAACAGCCTCGGCCTGGCTATGTGCGTGCGGGTAGGCTGGGTCTGTGTTATAGCAGCGTAGGACTAGGAAACGGGCATTTGTGTTTTATGATTTAGGGGAGGCAGAGATACCCAACTGACCCTGAAGTTTTTTTCCCGATCCAACTGCTAATGCAGTACCTTGGAAAGGATCGCAGTATTGCAGAGCCACATTTGACCCGGTGCAGGAAAGGGCCAGAGGAAAAAATACATCCGTGTTCCTTAGTCTGGGAACTTGGCCTTGGCCTGATGAATAAGGAGGTAACTGAGTCGCTGCCGTAATTGTGCAGTGTTTAGACGTGGAAAGGGATACTGCATTTCCACAGTAATTCCAGTTAGTGCTCCCCTGTTCCTCCCACCACCTCCAGATTATATTTCTAAATGATCTAGGACATTAGAGCAAAATCAGTAGCTGATTAGCCAGCCCGCTCAGCTGCAATCACACCTTTCAATATTAATTACCCACTCCTTGAATCTGATGATGTTGAGCGTCTGCAGCGAGGGCTGCTCCGTGTTCTGCTCGGTGTTCGGTATCGTTGGCCAAAGACAAGGATTTAAAGGGACAAAGTGCCCGCGTTCGCCGAGCCAGCGGGGAAATGAGTGCTCGTTTGCAAACGTGATTGAGGAACATGATCAGTTCTTCCAGTCCTCTTAGCCTGAAGGCAGCCAGTCTGATAGCACCGACCTGGCTGTGCATGTCGAAGGAAGATCGCGGGGGAGGCTTTGCATCGCAAGGCAAGACAGAGGAGAAGCAAAACGGTCTGCGGAGGGGTCGGGGGCAGGTTCTGAGCTGGTGGGAGCCAGTGGAGCAGTTGGCATCAGCAGAAACGCTGCTTGTCTGGGTGCTTTTCTAGGGAACACAGAGGGTTTTGCGGGCTCGGTTTGGCTCGGTGTGAAGATGTTCGGCAGCGCAGGCTGGGCTCTTGGAGAACTGTTGGAAGTCAGGTTGGAAAGAGATACTCAAGCAACATCTTTATTTTGCAATTTTGGTTTGTCTCTTACTAAACAAACTCCAGAACCAGAGCAGTACAAGAAGAAGAACTAGACAACCGTATTCGCAAAGTTTTTCCCCAAAGCCCAACAAGATTGCCGCACGCACACTTGAGCTAGCGTGGCTTGCGCCAAAGCGCTTCGGTATCTCTCCTCGCCCTGCTTCTGGCTGGTGAAATTTCTTCCCTGGGAGAAGACCAAGAGCCAGCCTTGGGCTTGTGGCCACCGCAGGGGACAAGCCCGGCCGGTGCCGAGCATGGGGAAGGTGCAGGAGGCTGAGCTGCTGCTTTTGTGCAGCTGGGAGCAGGGATTCGAGGTGAACGCCTTCAGCCTCGGGCCGGGGGCTGGCGTGGAGCTCAGGTGGTGCCGAGAATTGCACGTGGCACGTTCCCATCATGGAGTTCAGGCAGAGTTCGGCCCCGGCACTGGGAGCCGCTGGAGACAATGCAAATCCCACCTGCTCCTGCCAGCTGCGCATTTTGCCCCTGGTCTAACCGCTTGTCTGCATATCACAATGAACCTCAAAGCTCCTGCATAAAATAACACTTTATTATTATTAATAATAATAAGTAGAGGTAATTTGTGATTCTTGAAACTGGCCCAAGCCACCAAATTCAGATCGAGATCTGACTTCAACCTCCTGAATGTGGGGGTTTGGGCTAGTCCCTATGCATGCATGGGACCAGTTGTGAAATTTGGAGTTCAGATCCTAAGTCCCTTCCTCCTGCCCCTGAGCTTTCAGAGCTGTGGTCTGGCTCCAGGCCAATGTTTAACCATTATGAAAACCTCTCTATTTAAGGGTGTGCCACCTGTGTCTCTCTCTCTCTTTTTTTCTTCTTTAATTATGATCTTCAGGAGGGTGAATTGCATTAATGAGATCTGCTGGTAACTGCAGGGTGATCAGTAGGGTTTTTGCTTGCAGTGGCAGGGTTTGCTATGGTGGAGGAAACCGTAGGGACCGGTGACCGCATGTGAATGGCACGGTGTGACCTTCTCGGTCTTTATGGCCGTTTTTGCATGCTTTGCCTGCTGGAGAGTCCCAGCCTTTGCAGTGGCATCGGCACAGGCTGCAGGAATGTGGTAAATGGCAAGTGTAAGAGGTTACGACCGGGCTTTTTGAAAAAGCCGAGTGCTGGGTGTGGTGTGAGACCGTGCTCTGGTGCTGGTGCGCAGCTATTGCACGTCTGGCTCAAGAGGGCTAGAAAGAAATTGTTCTCATCCTATAAATCTTGTTCCAAAGATGAGGTGGTGGTGGGAGAAACTCTTACTCTGTTAGCAGAGCAGACAGGTGAAAGCTTTTCCCATTACTGGGGCATTCACAAAAGCTTTCTCTGGCTAAATTCTCTGATGTCCAATGCATCTATGTGATGCGTGTCCACAGGGCATTCCTTTCTCAGTCACATCCATAGGCTTCTCCTCCTCACCCTGACCGTGTTCTGCCCCAGAGCTCCGTCCTTTAGGAGCTCCATCCTTTCCCAAACAGGCTTGAAACTGGCCAAAGGGTCGGTTTATCTAAATAACTTTTGAAGTTACGAGACTGACAGATCCACAGGCACACAGAGGAAAACTACGTAACTGTCCTTTGGAAAAAGAAGTAAAAATAAGAGAGGCTGAGGTGGCGTACTTTTCTTTTGCGTGGCAGCTTTCAGACTGGGTATCCAGCACGCTTCTTGGCTTATCTTGGTTTTCTTTTAAGACCCAGCAAACAGAGCGAGGGTGTTTGTGTTCAAGAGCTGCTGCAGAGCAGCTGTGTGTGTGTGAGGGGAACACGGTGCAGAATCTGCCCCCGCCTGTTCTCTGACTTCGAACTCCCCGTGTGTACTGGGGTGTCACTGCCAGCACCCCCCAGCAACCAGTTTGGTGGCAACGGTGCGGCCGTCGAGCGTGAGTCTCCCCTGACTTCAACGGCAGAAACAAGCTCCCACGGGGGAGAGCTGAAACGAGCTCTTGAGGTCCAGCAGCAGGTCTGTCCCGGAGGCAGCCCAGTGAGTTCTCTGACCTCCATCCTCACCCAAAAGCCGGGCAGACCATGGATGAGTCCTCTGCAGAAAGCAAAATCTGCTGTCTGCAAAACCGACCTGTGGTAGATGAGTTTTTGCAATACAGGAGGGTTTGTGTCATTCAAAACCATTTTTTTTTTTTTTTTAAGAAAAAAAAAAAGCTCTGACCAACCGATTGGCATTTTTATTAATAATTTTTCAAAGCTGCAAGCGTACAGCCTCTCCCTTGTTCCAACAAGCATGGGTGGGAGAGGGTTTGCAGCCCAGCCTGCACGCCCAGGCGCGGAGGTGGGCAAGTGATTGCAGGCTGGCTCTGGCTGAGCGTTGGCTGCGATGCAGCTCTGCTTCCAGGGCTAAGGAGAAGCCAAGCCGGCGGGAATGTTCTCCGGCATCGTTTTCTGCCATTCACGGTAATTTTTATTTATATGTTTGCTTTTTCACATGCAGATGGCCAGCATCAATGGCTCAGAGCTGTGGTTTGCGTCCCAGAGCCAAGCAAGTCGTCTTGTCCTGGCTCAGCCTTCAAGCGAGCTGGCTTGCCCATGTCTACCTGGGCTGTTGCTATCTCTGCAAAGTGGGTAGTTCGCTCCACGAGCTTCCAGCAGTAGGTTGCTGGCTGTTTGCATCATAAACTAGTGTTTAAAGTGTGGTTACGGTCAGAAAAGAGCCAGAGAGCAACTGTAAAATTGACATCCTAGGGTTTTTTAAATATTTATCCCTTGTCAATGGCTGTCCGTATCAAATTTGCTCCATTTATGAGTCACAGTGAGATTTCTCCCTCCCAAACTCAGCGTGGCAGCTGGAAGCTGCTTTCAGTCTTTGCTTCGCATGGCAAAAGGAAAGCACTGGAAAGCAAAGGGACAGCAGCCGCTGTTACTTCGAGTCACACAGGCTTCCAAGGCATGTGCTGGACCCGGCGTATAGACCAATACATGCTCATCCATGCCTAGTGCCAATTTGTGTGGACTGAGCGACCGGGAGGACAGTGTCTGCGTGTGGACTCCCTCTTCCAATGAGCGTGGGTTTGGGCAGCTTTTGAGAGGGCTACAAGGTAGGTGGTAGGTGCCCTGAAAGAAGACTTAAGCCCGCATTGAGCTGGCAGCAGAGGTCTGCCCATCTTGTTTCCAGAGAGAAGTGGCTTTTCCCCAGGAGGAATCCAGCCGGGAGGCTGGTGACCATCCCACAGCAGGGATGGCTCAGACCAAGAGGGCTCTGCTGTAGGAGCTCTGGCTCGGAGCAACGGAGACTTGGACTCTGCTCCACCATCAATGGATTTTATTGTCCTGCGGGGTTTTGGTCCAACAGTTAATTCAGCAGCTCCATTCATTTTGATCGGTACGTACATATATACCTTGGCACTTGGCTGCCAGGACAGGCCAAACGGTATTACGCAGCCCCAGCCAAAAAGCACAGGGCGAGGTAGGGAGGTTGCAGAAAAATTCCTCCCTTGCTCGGGTGAAGTTCCTAGAATCTGCGGGGAGGTACGGGGCGAGGGTTGGCACCGGTGTGGCGGCCCCGCCGGCTTGGACAAGGGCTTGAGAAACTTCTCAGCTTGACTTCGAACCGTTCCGTAAAAAATTCAGGACAAACGTTGGAGGTAAACTGCTAAATCATGTCTTAAATCCCTTCCTCCGGAGTCAGATTCCACTCCCGGGCGCTTACCCGGCACATCTGGAGAGGGGATGCGAAAGTCTGAAATTCACTCTAAACACCCCTTCTTTCCCTTCCCATCTCCTCCCCGCTGACCTGAGACCTCCTTGAGCGCGGGCAGGGCTGGGGGGGGACACACGGCACTAATTACTGTCCGAAATGTGGGTGAATTACGGCCGCTGAGCGCACAGGGCTGGTTTTGTGTGCCGAGCTGGGTGTGGGCATTGCTCTTTCCTCACAAAGGTGAGACCTCCAGGTTTTGAAATCGGAAAAAAGCTCCAGTCCAGCTCCTGAGATCCTTCCTTCGCTTTCTCCCCTAAGATTTGTATTTTCTTAATTGGAAGGACTTGTACAGACAAAATCCCTCGGTGGGCGTTGGGTGGTGACGGGACTCTGTGGCTTAATTTGGTGTCTGCTCGGGAGCAGTGGGTCCAAAAACACTACCGTAAAGAAATGAATTTGGCGTTTGGTGATCAGCAGAGCAAAAACAGTGGTAGAGACCACAGATCTGGGGAAACCGTGTCCGTGGTGCAAGGTCGGATAGTTTTGGTGGGTTTTATTTACGTAGTAGTGCTGGATGTTTGGAAGTGAGGGACATGTTTTCAGTTTGCTTTTCAGCTGGTGCCTAATCTTGAGAAACTTGAATTTTTCGGCGCTGTTGCCCGTACAGCATCACGCACATAACAATGCAAAGAGATTCCCAAGGACCTGTTGTCTAGTCTCTAGACAGAAAAAAAGAATTACAGATACTGCATTGCTCTGTGGGGAAGGAGCAGATGGGCAAAGCATTTTCTGCAGATTTCTGTCTGTGACTCTGAAGAGAAAGTGGTTCATTATTGTAGGTCTGCAAAAAATTAAATCCATCATATTTCCTAGTCTGCCTGAAGTTCTAAAGTCACAAATTAATTTTTTCTTTGGCATAGGGCAAATTGTTGGCCTCGTGGGGCTCCCTTTGGTCAGGCTACTGATGGGGACAGTAACCAAATATGACAGGGCTGCATGTTGCATTTCCATTTTCTTTACAGAGCCCCACTTCCTTAAAATTAGGTAAGATTTATGATTGCTTCTTTGATATGCCAGCCAATAAGGAAAAGTATCTTTAGCCCAACTTATAAAACATGGAAAATATGTTTTTTAGTAGAGAAGTTCCACTTTATATAGTATGTCTGTCCCAAAGAGTGCACTGAGGGTGGAATGGCCTGGCCTCCGGCTCCTGGGGAGTGAAGAAAAGGTTTTTCTTGAAAACTTTTGTAGCCTGCTGATCCTACTCTTTCTCCATTCGATGGATTATTTTTATCCCAAAGGTGGATGCCTCATTGTTGGCCAAGGCATGCTCCAAATAACCGAAGCCCCGTTTTCCAAAGGGCGCCTGGTCTGGGTTGCATCGGTGGCTTGACGTTTCAGCTGGTGGGTCCCACTGCAAAGCGATGTCGTTTTGGAGCGACCTCAGGCTCCAACAGCTTTATTGCCCATCTCTGATCATGGAGTCCCAGTTTGAAAATGGCTTCTGAAGTCTGAACTTTTATCCAAATTGTGAACCATATTTACATATATATATATATTTTTTTAATTAAAAAAACAGAGATAATCTGATGTTTCCCATCAGTTTGGCCCCGGGTTGTTCGGCACTGGAAGAGGATGGGCCAAAATATCCAGAGAAAGACAATTCTCACAGCACCAGCTTTCCGGCCTGAGCATAGGGGCAGGAAGTGATGGAAATCTCCTGGGAAATCCTGTTCTCTTCTCATAGGATTCCTGGCCCAACTTTCCACTTAGTCCAAAGTTCCGTGGGAAAAATTATATATATATATATGTAAAAAGAAAAATACATACACACACTTGCACATTGCCTTTATTGTGTTAATGGAACCGGCCAGTTTTCAAGAGCTGTAGGCAATATCTCAGTTCACTACTGATTGCCTTTTGCTCCAGTAGTGCTTTAAGAGAAATATTGCAACTATTTTTATGCAGTTCCTTGCCTTTTTCATTTTGCCTTTGTTTTCTGTATATCTTAATTTTAGGAGCTGCAATAGGAAAAAAAACTTTCTCTCTATCCTCCCTACCCTGCCCGCGTCTCAGGACTTTAACTGGCAGGGATAAAGAGCAGGCTTTTGGAAATAGGTGCACGAACAACGGTGAATATTGTGCGTGGAGGGGTCGGTCTGTGCGGGGAGGTGGCCGGGAGGAAGGGCAGCGATAGGCATATGGCTCTCCAAGCAAATAACCCCCTGTTCCTCCAAGAAGTGCCCTCCCCTGAAACCCTCACCACCCTCCTGCCCAGCGTTTAGTTTTGACTCGTGAAATGACAAAACATCTTTTCCGACAAAAGATCTTTTCCTTCAAAACCTGCCCCAGAAACCTGGAGATCCCACTAGAAATGAGCACGGAGAGGGAGCGCGGCCACAGGAAGGGGCTGCGCGTGCAGAGGAGGAGGAGGAGGAGGATGGGGCGCGATGAAGGGCCGGTTGCTGGAGCTGCTGGCTCAGGGAGGTGTCTCTGCTGCTCCCAGGATATTCTGTTAAACAAATGGAGAGCGATCCTGGCCTCTCCAAAAGTTTTTCCCTAAAGCAGGTGCCAGCGCAGGTATCTGGGCACTTGCAGGCTCTGCTCCCTGGGGCTGTACCGTTGCAGCCCTGGGGTCCAGAGCCTGATTTAACATCCAGCCAGGTTTTGCTGGGTCTTTCCCCTCCTGCTGCTGCTGCTCGCCCCCTCCCTATTTGCAGGACCTTTTTCTCTACCTGGGGGCTGTTTTGCAGGATTCGGTGCCAGCATGGATGATAATGGGGTGCTGCCGGCTCTGGGGCTTTTTTGGAGTATTTTGTTCCGGAGGATGGCACCGAGGTGTTCCCGTGTGTCGGGTCCCAGAGCTGTCCTGGATCCGGCTGCCGTGTCGAGGAGGGACCCACCGTAGGAAGGCAAAGTCTCCCACAAGGCCAGAGAGGCACCTTTGGCATTGTTAGAAAGTCCTTGACATCTCTTGTCACACCACCGATAAAAAGGGATCACGGGAAGCGTGGGAAAGTCGGCAGAGTTGGACGATCCTGCCTGTCCTCCCCTGGGCACTTGCTGCCGCCTGCCCGCGCTGCCCGGCAGCTCTGCTCCCGTGTTTGGTTTGAGCGGTGAAAGTCCACGTGAAGAATGAGAGGAATCCTGCCGGCTCAGGCCACCGGCATCAGCCGGGGCCGGGAAGCTGGGGGTCCTCTCGCGCTGCCCAGGGCAGGAGCGCCCAGGGCAGGGGGGACTGATGGCTGGTTTGGTGTCATATCTTCAAAAAAATCTGGTTTTCACCACTCCCCTGGAGGGCTATAGGGCTGGTCGCTTGAAAATGGTAGTACCTTCTATCACGTGCTACTGAAAAATATCTATATTTATAAGCCTCCGGTGCGTTCCTGGTCCAGAACTCTTTGTCCGTCTTATCAGGGTCTTAAAAGTGTTAGGCAGGAGTCCCAAATGAATGGCAAAAAGCTGTGAAGTCCAGGTGCAAGGCATCTTATTTTGGGACTATATGTTTTTAAATCAAAGTTCTTTCAATATCCGTATCTGCCTGTGGTTAATGGGTTACAGATGCAAATTGGCACTTCCAGCTCCTGACCCGAGGTGCCCCGGCCAGGTCTCATGACTGAATTGAGCGGGGCCAAGAAATATCGACAGGCTGGAAAAGCACCGGGCTCTCCACTCTGAGGATATTTTCCTTAAAGCTCCAGCTCCCGGAACCGTGTGAATCCTGACTTTTCCTACCTGAAAGCTACATTTCGGTGGAGCAGAGCCACTTCCCTGAGCGAATATGAACAATGTGAAAGCCACATGCCCTTTTCATTTCATTATTTCTTTATTTCCATTTAATGAGGGATTTAATTATATTTTAAAGCGACTGCTTGATGAAGTCTGGGGACACTTCTTGCTTGTAGCATCCGGTTTGCACGGTCTCCAGCCCGGCAGCACCAGCCTGAGCCCAAATCCCTGGGGCTGTTTGTGCACCCGCACCCTGCGACGGGGGCTCGAGGGGATGCTAAGTGTGTTGAATCGCCCAGAGATGTGTCTCGCTGCAGGGTACAAGGCAAAATTCCTTCCCAAAACACGTGCAGTGATTCTCATGTATTTTGAAGGTATTATCCCCAGCAGACAGACTGGGGGGCAGGGGTCGGGCTTGGTTGACGTAGAACTGGTTCACAAGTGCTGAAACGTGCTGGTGGGTGGTGGGGAGCACTTGGCTACATGAGCTAATTCTCATCATACCCTGCAAGACTCGGCTGTTTTCTCAGGCTCCTCTGGGAGTGGTGGATTAAGGGCCAGGGTCTGTTTGGTTTGGAGGGTGTAACTGTTTATGGACCTGTATTAGAATGGGATATTCGGAGATGCCAAAGTGAGCGCAAGTCCTCTAAAAATCAGCTGGAGGCCTGTGCGCCTAAGTCACTTTGGACCTGGAAGAATCCCGTGTTTAATGTGGATATGGCTGCTGGGGGATCAGGTTGCTCTTGGGAGGTAATTTTTATTTATTCATTTTTGTCAAAGCGATGCTGCTTTAAATACTATCCCCGCTGTCGTATTCCCCCTTTTTTGTGAACGTGTTGGCAGCACAGCTGGGTACTGCTAATAAATCAATAATAAATAAATTATTAAGAAAGAACACTTCACGTTAGACAGTTCCTGATGTGCTTTTGGACATTTCCCTTTGGCTCGGGCTTTGCTGCCTTTCTCAGCACAGAGCGAGGGAAGCGAGGAGGGGCTGGGGCTGCTGGGCAGGGCAGCGGGCGCAGGGCACGGTTCAGGTGCCCCATGTCCTTGTTGCATCGTCTCCGTGTAGCACGGCTTTGCAGAGGATAGGTTATGGAGAAGCTAAAGGTCATCCGTGGGGTTTAGCAGGAAGCAAGGTGAAAACACAAGATTTTTTCCTCCTGATTTTACCAAAGTCATTCCAGGATGGAGTCTGTTAGCTTTACAGCAGACCAAAGCAACCCTGCATCCCTGTGCAAACTCACTCTTGTTTAATTAAGGTGGCCAAATGGCATAAACTCCTGAGCCACTTGTTCTTTATGAGCAGCTTATTTCAGTTTAGCTTAAGCCCGTTCCTAACCAGTTGATGCCAAGGAGCATCCCCGGAGCCAGTGGCACCAGGGAACCCGGCATGGATCAAAGTCACAGGTGAATTTAGGGCGCTTTTAACACTTTTGTGTTTAAACTGGCTGTGAACCATCGGGGTTTGGGGCATCGCGTCAGGGACCGTGCCTAGCTGGAGCGCTCGGTACCTGGCTGGTGATGGTGGTGATCTCCCTTGCCTTGGTCTCCCTTTGAGGAGTATTCGGGCTCCCCTGTGCAAGTCTTTGCCTGCTCCTCTTGTAACTGCGCTCGCAAGGAAATCTTCAAAGGCTCAGTCCTATCAATTTTCCCCACCATATGTTCTCATTAAAAAATTTATTGCGCACTTTATCTTAGGATTATTTGCCATCAATTAATAAAACATGTTGCAAGCTTCAAATGAACATTCTCCCCTCCCCACTTCCCTTTAACGAGGGAAAGGACAGAGAAATATGAAAAAAAAATTACCATGACAGATGGTGTTTTTTAACCTTTCTTTTGCCCAATCTGGAAAAAAAAAAGTTCTCAGAATATTGACATGGGTTTTTAATTATGAGTTACGTCACTTGAAGGCCTAATCCGAAGCTTAGGGAGCTCAGGGGACAGACTGCCAGCCCGAAATGCGTTCACGTGTTAAGGTATAGGGATGCTGACACACGGGCACGTGCCGGAGCAGGGCAGTGGGGACGGGGGGCTGCGGGAGCGGGTCCCCCCCTCTCCTCCAGGCACCCGGATGGGCAGGGAAAACTGCAAAATCTACTCCTGGAAGCAAACGGTTGGTGACGGCCATGGCGGGCAGCCTCCCGAAGGCATGTGTAGTTGGCAGCCAAAATGTCGTGTCGTCCTTGGCAGTAGATGTCCAGTCTTGTAGGTAACGGTGGGCTCTGATGGAGGTTTGAGAAAGTAGCATTTGGGTTTTTTTAAAGAGTTCCCGAAAGGAGACCTCCTCCCTGCTGTGCCCCTTCACATGGGGAATTTAATCCCTGATTTAGGGGGAGGAAGGGTGACGTGGAGGGAGGCCGATGACCCTCAGGCTAACGCATGACCCTCTCTCTCCTTTCCCACTTGATGAGATCAGGAGTGTGGTTTTTCCCTCCTGTTATTTGCAATTTTGGGCCAGCCGACAGAAGCTGATTCCTGGGGCCAGCAGGGTTGGTGGTGAGGAGATGGGGTGGGAGGAAAAGCAAATACAACATCTACCAGCAGTCCCCGTGGATGCTGCAGGGCTGGTACATGGTGTACCCTGCGGAGCATTCGCTTTGTGTCTGTGCCTACCAGGGGAAAATAACACAAAAATAATGCATACAGCTGGGTTTCTTTTATAAATAAATGTCTGGGGAGAGACCTGGCTGTGGGCAACCTGCTGGGAAAGTCCTGGTCAGAGGGGAATTGTAGAGTTAAACACTCCAGTCTCACTTGGATGTGTCTTGGCTTTGATTTATACTTCTGATTGGATGTTTGCCTGGGCTGATCAGAGAGCTTGGGCAGCGGCTCATGTTGACACTTGGTGTTTAGCTCTGGGTAAAGTTTAAACAGGACTTATCATGGCTCTGACACCTCGTGAAGGCTTCCCTGGTTTAACAGCATGCTTCATGCCATCTCCTGCATAGATTTTTACTGCGTTGCTGTCCTAGATATTCAAAAAGAAAAAGGTAAACTTGCAAAATAAATTCATGGGATAGCTTATTCGAAGGCTCTTCTAATTTTAAAATAACCCCGTTGCCCTCGGATCATGTGGCCGTTTCTCTACTCGCTTATGCTGGTAGAATATAAAGCTGGAAGAAGTGATCTGAGGTCAATGAGGCCGATCCAGCCTTTCAGAAACTGTTAACTGCATTGCCCATATGGCTCAAGTTTGCCCCAGAAGCAACGTTGGGCTCTGCTGGGACTAAAGCAGCCTCGTGCGGGAGGAAAGGCTTGTTTTTAGGGTCTAGCGTTGCAACAAGACTTCGGCTGGAATGGGTCAAAATGGTAACTCTAATTTGCGACTATCTCATATTTTTCCCCTGCAAATTGTAATGGCTTCTTCCTCTTTTGCTTTTACCAGAAATAGCTCAGATTAAGAGCTGTCAGGTTTGTTCCCCCGTTTTTCTCCCGTCCGTAGAAGGGGAGCGTTGAGACACCTGCTGCCGGTGCACCCTCGGGGGCTCAGATGGCCAAGGGCTGCCCCCAGCTCTGCTTGCACCCTCTCGCACAGGCTGGGAGACAATAGTTAGAAGGGAATGGGTGCCAGTATTTATCCCACTCATCCCAACTGCTGTCCACCTAATTTCAAACATAAGGACCAGCAGAGAGGCACATTGGAAGTGGAGTTTAACACAGCCATTCCCGGCCTGATGCGGGCTCTGGCTTTGGACAAAGCTCATGCTGAATAACATTGCACTAATTTAATTTTATGCTTTGGGTTTTATGAGTAACAATTAAGAAAAAAAGCGGAATGTAATTACAGCACCTTGAAGTGTAGTGTTACTGGGCCAAAGACTGAAATGAGATTACAATATGACAGACTTTTATCTCGGATCTGATAGGGTTGTTATCCATTGTATTAAAAAATTGCCAAGAGAGGCTTCACTGAAAATTAACCCATGTTATCACAGTGAGTAATATCCTGGTTTTATCATGTGGAATAAATAAATAGTACAAATGTATGCTTTTGCTTAATGAGGTTACACTGAGTGCAGAGCGAGGAAAAAGCGTTAACTCCGATGCAAGAAAACAGTGATTAAGGTGAGATGAAACTGGAACAGAAAGTGTCCCCAATTTTCTTGCACAACAGCAGAGCTTGTATTACTATTAATTATATTATGCAACAGGAATAGGGTGGAATTTGGCTCTATCTAGCAACAGACCGGGGTGAAAAACTCTTTGCGAACATCTCTGTGATTTCTCAGGAAAATTCCACTTTTGTGGTGCTCCTGACACCGTTTTCTTGCCTTGACTGGTTGTGGTTGTTTGGCTGCGAGCCACCCTGCCGAAACAACAGCCCGGGGAGCCTTTTCCACTTGACCTCGCTGGTGCTTTTCCCACCTGGATCCCCAACCTGCTGCTCTGCACCACGGGACCAACAAATCCAGACTCAAAGTGATGTGGAGTATTGGCATGACCGATGGGGAAAACCCCAAATTAGAATCACAGCTTATCTCAACTTGGAAAGGACCCATAAGGATCACCGAGTCCAGCTCCCAGCTTGTGAGAGCTGAGGTCTGCTTGGTGATGATGGCACGTGGACCTGGCTTGCTTGAGCCCGTATGATGGGCCAGACGTGCTGGACAGGCTCTTTCCCCAAGTGACTGATGGTATTTCTTTAGGTGAATACTTAAACCCCGCAGAACATGCCGGTGCTACCGGTGGGAGTGGGGCTGGCAAAGCTTCTGAAGCCAAGGGAAGGAGAGGGCTGGGGTGTGCCCGGCCACCGTGCCATGGTGCTTGGGGACATCCCATCCCATCCCATCCCATCCTACAGCATGTACCGGCAGGGATGGAGGGGATGTTCGCTCGTGCCGCAATCCTGGGTTTGGGCATCAATTGGCCTGATGAAGAGAGCGTTGTTATGGGCAGAGAGATGAATAGCCCGATTCTGGACTTCATTAGCCAAGAGCCTGAAATTGTTTCACGTGAACAAAAAGAGCGTCCGGGATGTTAATCCCTTGCACCTGTTTAGCTTTGTTCAACCTCGCTCTGCCCCAGTTGGGTTTGCGTCAGCAGGCATCGCGCTGCAGGCAAGAAGAAACCGGCCGCAGCAGAGGAATTAACCATGCTTTTCAGTCAACACGTTCGCGGGACAGAGAGCCGAGCTGTGCCTGATGGGTTTGAACTCCCGAGCTGGCACGGGGAGCCTCGACCGTCGCCCCGGCACACGGAGCCTGTGGGTCGGAGCGGTCTGGAGGAAGGGGACGAGGTGGCCGTCCCATCGCCGCAGCTCTGCGCACAGAATGGACTGCGGAGCTTGGGCTCGGCACTGTTCCCGGCTCCGGCTGCACCCAGGTTTCTCTTCCAAAAAAGAACTTTTTCCTCCCCCTCTAAAATAACTATACTGAAGAGCTTAAAAAAAGCAAACAAACCCCTTGTCCCTTTGTGCCAGTGGATGTTAATAATACCAGGAATACTATTATCCTCTGGGCTATCATCATCTATAATACCTCCAGAAATCTCTTGGGTAGTTTTAATTATGTTTGTGCCTTTTCTTTCAGCCCTTGTTATCTCTCGGGTTCCTCTGCGTTGGGGGAAGGGTCATGGCACCAAAGTCGCTTCTGTAAAGCGCCTTTGTTTTCCCTGCGCAGGTATTAAGTTGATGGCACAACAATCCCCCGAGTACATTAGATTCGCTTTCCTGCCCTCCCCTGCCTGAATGCAGACCTTGTGCGTCCCCTGTGCACGGAGCGAGCCCGGCGTGGGCAGCCCGAGGAGCAGGCCCGCAGGAATGCAGGTGAACAGAGCCAAATTGTTCCAGCTGCGAGAAGAAGGGAAGAGAGAGGGAGAAGGAGAGAAAGCAAAAGCAAAGGAGAGAAGGAAGAGCTGGGAGGGGGGGAGAAAAAAAAATCCTGGTCTGTGCGTGGTGGAATTTCTCTGGAGATATTTGCAGGATAGTGCAGTTACAAAAATAATGCTTAGAAAAAATAATAAAGAGTCCTGCCTTCCACGTCTGCCTGCAAGGGGAGGTTTTTGTCAGTGGCCTCCATGGGAAGGTGACGTTTGAGAGAACAATTGCCGGGCTGTTGTACCGTGCCTGCTGCTATGAATGAAGCTTAAGAAAAGGTGTCCTTGGACTCTTGCTAAAACCCATCATCTTCTCCATTCCCTGCGTGTGCCTGCTCGCTGCCGCTGCCTCCCAAAATGGGTCGAGAGCTTATAAACAAAGCAGTATAAAAGATGAGATTGGAGTATGCTCCAGCCTCATTTCCTTGCTGGCGGCGGCAGCCGGCTCGCTGCTCGTCTCTGCTGCAGCGCGGTGGGATGCCCGGGCTGCGGCTTTGGTGGTCCCGGCTCTCTGGGAAGCTCTGGCATTGCAGAAAGCCAAGTCGTGGACAGTGATGGGGAGGGAAGCTGGTCCTAAACGGGGGCTTTGGGGCAACTTGTCCTTTGAGCTGGGCCACCCGGTCCCCGTGAATGGCATGGGTGGTTGCTCGCTGAGGAGTGGGCAAGTACTGGCCACGCACCTGCCTGGTGCGTTGCCCGGCTCGCAGCAGCGTGCTCCGGGCTGTGAATTCCCCCGTGAGCGCGAGGGTTTCTGTAGCACCACAGAGACGTGGTCCTGGTGATGGCACCGTGTTGGTCTGGGGAGGTTGGACATCCGTGGTCTGCAGAGGGGCCCTGGGATCCTCCCCACGGATGAAGTGGATAAAAATGAAGAGCGTGACCTTGGAATGGCTTCGCATAAACCCCGGGATGTGTAGGTATGTATATGCCTACGTGTGCGTGTATATGTATAGGTACAGCGTATGTGCCCTCCCTCTGTTCCTGTCCTGGCTGTACTATGTTCAGCCCATACGAAGACTCTTACCACCTTCTTTCCCCAACCTGAAATGGGAAGTAAATCCAGCTTTTTGTTGCTGAGAGTTTAACTTGTTCAAAGGTCAGGAGACTATATAGCTGTATAGGGTCCTAGCAGCATTGTCGTAGGATCTTCTCTTTGATCGTGTCTTCTCCTGGAGCAGGGCTGAGGAACGGAGCGGCAGTGGTCCAGGGAGAGGAATGGTGGTGGCTGAATGTCACCGTCTTCACTGAGCTTTCCCCTCTGGCATGCTCTGTTTTATTAAAGGGTTTGAAGTTTAGCAGGCATTCACAAAAGATATGAGTAAAATAGTAACTGTATTAATAATGTAAAAGAGAGTTCTGTGGTCCGTATACAGGTACACAGCAGAGCATACTATATGCTGTGCAAGTACAGAGCTTTTATGTAATATCAAGCACCAAGTTTATGGTGATTGTAGTTTTGAGCTGTGCATATCTTTTCAGCTGAGAAGATTTTAAGTTGCAATGAACATTTAGGCCATCGGGAATTTTTAAATATCTTCTTGTAGATTTTGAATGTATTTTTCTTTTCCTTTCTTCTGACATGTTACTAGGCATTTACCCAGTGATGATGCCTCTCAGTGCTGCACTTTATTGTGTTACCTGTTTCTGCAAAATAGAGTGAGGTTAAGGTCGTTAGGAACGTGTGTCTTCCTTAGCAGGATGGAGGGATGACTATGGACACACAGGAAAGCCTTGCCTGGGGGTTAAACAGAGGCTCAGGTTCAAAAGAAACATTTTCCCTTTCTGCTTCTGCTTTTTGCCCGTGGCAAATTACTTACTGTGTCTCCCTGCCTCAGTTTCCCATCTATTCAACAAGAATGATGCTAATTATGAACACTGCCAGTAATGGTGAGATAGAGAAGGAGGGCAGAGTCTTTGTGGTAAGTGTCGATGTATTCACTTAGGCAGTAGCAACGAAACTGCAGTTACCGAAGTGTCCCACGGAATCACACTGGATCTGCACTGCACTAAATAACAGGGATCTGTTCTGAGCACTGAAGTGAACAGAAATTCATAGTGAATGAATCAGGTGGAGGGAAAAACCGATTTGCCACGAGTTTGTCATTGGTAGATGTTAGAGGAAAGTCTCCTATTGGTTTTATTAAAAAACGAGAAAGAAGCAGATGCAAAGGATGCCTCTGGCACTGTGTTAAAATACTGCGTGCATCACTGAGCTGAGAAATCGTCTGTCATCACGCTCCCACACTTAGAATCTACTCAGGCCATAAGCTCTTCGGGGCAGGAATATGTTGTCTGTTTGGTGCTACTTCGCAAGTGCAACGCATCACACCTAGAAGAAATAGTAATGCAGTCTCAGACCAGGATCGCTGGATAACGCCCCTTCCACTTGTGCTCAGGGGAGCGGCTGGGGGGGGTATGCTCCCACCGGGGATTATTTTTCCCTGTAGACAACCGTGGCCATCCCTCACCCGATACTTTGCAAGTGGGTTTCATTCTCACAGTGCTCAGTAAAGTGAAACCAATCTTTTTTTCTGTTTTACAGGGAAGAAACAGAGGAGCAGCTATGGGACTTGTTGTGCAAAGCCCTGTGGAAAACAGCAGAGACCGCAGCAGGGAGAAAACCCACCAGACTCCACTCCCGTCCCCACTTTTCCCCTTTATAGCCCGAGGGATGAAGAATGGGCACAAACCCTGTAGATAACCAGCTGAGAGCCCTGCCGTCCTTCTGACCAGCCCTGTTGCCCCCCTGGCAGCTCCACTGGCTGAAGCAGGTTGGACCCACGTCTGGCGTGTGGGGTGGGCACAGCACGGACCTGAGGACTCATGCTGGCTCGTTGCCATTTTCTCTTGGCTGATAACTCCAACGTTCTTCTTCTGTAGTGTATTTATTTACTTTTTTTTTTTTTTTTTCCATTGGAGAACAGGCAGCGCTGTAAAAGAGTTGGAGTTGCTGTGGAGTGGGTTGGGTGATGAGGGGAACCTGGCTGGCAGTAGCCCGAGGCTATCATAAAAGAAACTGAAATGGGAGTGTTAATGCTTTAGCTGAGTTATGGAGAAATAGTTTCACTGTTTGAAAAGAAATTGTGAGAGTAATACATCTGGGAGGGTCTGGGAGCACGCTGCGCCCCTTCAGAGGCTTGGGAGCAAGTGCAGGCTGGAAGGACACTTGGGGGCACTGGTGGGGGGGTGTGTGCAGAAAGGTGTGGAACTGCAGAGAATTTCAGCTGGAAAGGACCCTCTGCAGGTCTCCAGTCCAACCCCACTCAAAGCAGCACCAACTGCATTGGGTTGCTTGGTGCATGTCCTGTTTAAGTCCAAATATCTCCAAGGATGGAGATCCCACAACCTCTCTGGGTCCCTGTTCCAGAGTCTGACCACCCTGATGGTGAAAACAGTTTCTCCTAATGCCCTGTGTCCCTGCTTGTGACCATTATCTCTTGTCCTGTGCCCCTCCAAGAACAGTGTGGCTCTATCTTCTCTGTACCCTCCAATTAGGCAATTGAAGACAACAATAAGATCCATCCTCGTCCTTTCTAAGGCTGATCAAACCCAGTTCTCTCAGCCTGTCCCCAGCTCTCCACCTTCTCGGTGTCTTCTGCTGGACCAGAAGCCAGTATGTCCCTGTCCGTCTTGTCCAAGGGGGAACCAAGACGGGACACGGTACTGCAGATGTGGTCTTGCAGGTGGTGAAGCTCCTTGGGCAGGCTGCACGGGGCTCTGCCCTCCTCTCTCTTTCACTTCTGGTTCTTTCAGAGATTAAATGATGTGCTGGCAATGGCAGCCCTTGAGCGTACTTGCATCTATGATGCTTGACAGCACTGCGTCATGTCACGTGGAGGAGGAAAGGAGATGTCCTCTAGTTTAGGTTTCTCAGTCCACATCATCATTCAGCTGGCGCCTACCTGCACGATACGGATTTGGGGTGTTTGGTTTTGGTGTTCTGGTCTTGTCCTGTTCCTGATGTCTTTAGGAGAACATCTTCAGCCAGCGTGGTCCTTTGCTGGCAAGAATCAGATTAACTCCACTGAAGTCAAAAGCTCCTAGAACAACAATCTGCTGGGAATTATGAATAAATGCGAATAGTGTTTGTTTGATTTACTTTTCAGGTCTGGCCAGGAAACCTTCAAGTAGCAGCACTTTCCCTTTTAAGCAGGTAAGTGCTTTTTTAAAACATACACGGGAATGTCTGTGCTCCTCTGTTTATTGCTATAAATCTTTCTGTGCCTGAGCTTTTAAATAGCCATTTGCATGGTAACTTCATGCTTGTGAAATTCATGAATGTGAGGGGCTGATGGACCGAGCGGCCGTAGCGCATGGTGGGACACCTACTCCAAATTGGAAACGGGGAGAGAAACCATGGGTGCCTGGGGAATGGGGTGGTGGGGAGAGGAGGAGAATGGGGATGGAGGAGACCTGGTGATGGTTGAATCCTTGGTCCCGGCTGGGGGACGGCGATCTGCGGTGCTGGCACATGGGAGGTGGGGCTGTTGGTTCATGGGTGACTTCTTTCATCTGGGGAATCTGATCTGTTGAGATGAATGGCAACATAAGAAAATTCTTTGAGAAGAGATGGTAACTGATCCAATCAGCTGAGATTTTTGGCTTATATATTTTGTTTTTAAATTCTATAATAAAAAATGGTTTTTTAGTTTTAATATTCATTTTTTCAACGATTTTCCACAAATGGCAGAAACTTTTTCAGGGGAGGGGGAAGTGTAACCTAACCTCCAATTTTCTGTCCCAAACCAGTTTTGACCAGCCATACCAACAATGTAATCATCAGAGGGTTGGTTTTTTTTTTCCCTCCTTAGCAAACAGCAGGCCAAGTATCATTTAAAAAAGAAAAAAAAAAAATCACCAATAAAAAAAAATCACAGCCTTTTGCCATACATGGCTGGTGTATTTTTCCTTTGGAAGTTGGCCACCCCAAGCACACACAGGGCTCTCTGTGAGCCTACCTCACCCTCCAAGAAAGAGCAGAAGAGAAAAACTTCCTGTGACTTGGATGGGTTCCTTAC
>JANZLQ010000002.1:36749617-36789905 GCA_026212715.1 Elanus axillaris | reverse complement strand
TCCCAGGAATCCCCCCTGCTTTGTAACCCCCCTCCTCCCCTTCCCGAAACACGCACGGCCAGGAGGCAGCAGGTTGTAGTTTTAACTGTAACAGAGCAGAAGGGAAATCAGATTCAACAGGAGCAGGGTCTCCTTTCAGTCTAATGGCAGATGTGGAAAAGGTTTTCTAGCATCATTAGAAAGGATGAAAAGCACTAAAGGCTGGGTTGTGCCCTGTCCCTGCCCAGCGAGGGGTGCAAGAGGGATGGCTGCCTTGGCTTGCTTTTGCCCTGTCTGCTGTATGCAGCTCTTGGCACGTAGCATGGCGTGCCCCCTGCTCGCCTTGCCTCGACCGCTGGCAGCCGTGCCAGCATGCCTCAGCCCCTCTGAGCCACACGTGGTGGTCCTTTAGGGTAAAATTTGCCCCACCGTGAGCAGATGCTGCACCCTGTGTAACGCACGGACCAGGGGGCTGCTCCGATAAAACCCTGTTTGAGAAGGTAAGTGCTGTTTTGAGCATGAACGGGTAGGAGTCGTGGCCCCAGAATTTGCAGCCAGCTTTGCAGCCAGCCCAGAGCCAGGACGAAGCACTGAAATGCCAGTTTGACTCGCCCTCAGCCCGTGCAGAGACAAAATGCGCTGCGGCCATGGCACAGGGGTTGAGCCCAAACCAGCTCTGGCCGTTAATGATACCCGTCCATGGGCTGAAATATGAGGGGATTAGTACAGAGCTTTTCTACAAATTCTCCTTGTGTACAGTGCGTTAGCCCATGTGTTTCTGTAGCCTTGAGAACAGGCCATGGACAAAGTCTCAAGATGTTTCCTGGGGAAAACCAAAGAACCTGGTGCTCCACAGGATCCCCAGGGGTGGGCTGCATTGCACGGACAGGACAGAGGCTGGGGGAGAAGGAGATTTCTCCTTCTGATTCAGCCTCAGAGAAGCAGCTCAGCAACGTACACTAGAGGGGACTGTTTGAGAAGAAAGTCCTCGCAATGATCAGGACTTTCTGACCCCAGGTGAGATGGTGCCCAGAAATGAAAGGCAGCTGCAGAATTTGCCTCATCCCAAGACTGGATGAAACCAGAGCGCTTTAAGATGACACAGTGCAAGAATTAATCCGCTCAACTGGCACCAAAGGATTGTCTAAGTATGTTGAGCATCTCATGGAACAACATTGTGTCGGTATCTATACCAGGCAGACTAATTTCATAATTCCTAATCAAGGCTTTGGAAAGAAAACAGGCAATTCATGCCATCCTCTAACAGCTACCTCTCCTTAACCTTTCAGACTGGCTTCCAGACCCAGGAGAAAATGCAGTGGAAGAGATGAGCTGCTCTTCTGGGGAGCAACTTCTTTCTCAACGTTAATGAGTGAATCCTGCTGCAACCTCAGGACTGTAACTATCATCATGGTTATATTGGTAAGGAAGGAAAAAAAAAAAAAAAAAAGGATTTTTAGAGCTGACAGGATTTGCCCAAGTCACCTGGATAAAATTGGGAACACTCCCTGACCGATCAGGAACAGACTGAGACTGGAAACCAGTTGCCTTGATGCCTTGCTCTAACCACTAGACGACCCACCCTGTATGAGCAAACGGAATAAAATTTGAAAGAAAACAAAAATCTGACTTGAAAAATGTGTTCCGCATAGAACCAGAATGTTCAGCAGAGAAAAAAGGATGCAGTCCAAAGTTTTACTTCCAGGCAAACATTTCAAAATGGACTTATAATGTACCCTTTCATTTAGATTTTATATGAAGGTTTTACTTGAACTTGTAATGAAGATGGAAAAATCCGAGGTTACCATGGCTACTGGCACTTTGCCTAATACACTCAAATCTTTTTCCCCTAATAAAATAGATTTCAGAACCCCCCCCTATAAAAAGGGAAGAGTTAAAGACCCTATAAACAACTGTAGGACGAAGAATATTATTCCGTGTAAAGCAGGTTCTGAACATCATGGTGAGGTAATTATGTTCATTCTTTTTTTTTCTCCTCACCAGTTAAGCCCCCCAAACCCAGAGTCCTGCTCTAGATGGTTCTCCTGCTAATAACTAGGAAAATGCCAGGAGTGAGAAAATTGGGTGGTGGGGAGCAAAGTGCCTGGGTACCCTTTCTGGAATGTTCTCCTCTTGGTTGGAAATGCAGCCGCCTTGTCATGTAGGAAGAAACGTGGTTATTTTGGATGCTCTGGCAGTCTGCAGCTCCGTCCCGGCTGTGATGGACCCTCTTGGGCAGGCATTTCAGCCAGGCCAGGTTCTGTGAGCACTCATGCCAGCAAAATTTGAGATAGCTCAGGGTCCCCAGTACTGCACAGCAGTTGCTGCTGGTGAGGTGATGCATATTTGACCTCAATTAAGGACTGGACTAGAGATTTTGTTTGGTTAGCATGTATGTTTTTATGCTCTGGGTCTTTGCTGGGAGACGAGCTAGTCTGAACCTTGATGGACACCTCTGATATTACAGGCAGAAAGCAGCTGGGAGGGGGTAGAAGAGGCAGCTTGTAGCCATCTCCTCCTGACTGCAGGTACCTGGCCGAGCCAGGAGACTTGGATGCAGCAATGCTCTTCAGCTTTGGCTGCTTCTTCTTCCTGACATCCCTGCAGGGATGTGTTCTTTGTTCGTGGGAGGAGAGAGGGCTCTGGCCGTTCCCTTGTCCTTTGCAGGGTGGTTGTCTTGTTTGCCCGATGAATTCAGGTGAGACTTGGGCTTTTGTAGCTTTTGCCCTTGCAATTTCCCCTTCAGATCTTGGTGGGAGCTGATTTGGGCCATGCAGGAAAGAGGTTGGGCTTTGAGGTCTTCTCAGAGGAGACTGAGCATGCTGAAGTTTCGGGGATGCATGGAGAGGGTGTGTGCACACAGATATCGCTGGGGCTGGTTGAAAAATGGTGGTGACATCCATGGGGGTAGGAGACAGCCCAGCCCGTGGAGATGCATGATAAAACCCCGTGGAGCTGTCCTGGCCCTGGCTCTGCTGGCGGGCTGGAGGGAACCGCTGATGCTCTTGTTCTCTTCAGGCTTTCGGGGGATCCTTTTAATGCAACGGCTCTTTGGCTTTTAAAAGTGGTGGCTGACTGCCAGCCCGATTTATTTTAAACATGTGTTTCTGATTTGAAAATGTCCAGATCCCAAAATCTTTAATCTTCTCACACCTAGGGATTTTTTGTTTTGTTTTGTTTTGTAAAAGGCTGAACCACGTGCACAGGATAATGGTTAGAAAGCAATACAGACTGTTTAAAAAAAAAAAAAAGAAGAAAGAGAAACAGAAAAAAAAAAAATAATCCAGCTGGCACTCTTCTATTATCAAAGCAAGATGCAGGACAGACATTCGTGGATGCCAACAAATAAGGCTTTTGTTTGTCTCACCACTGTAATCACTGGTGAAACTCCCTGAACTTCATGCTGAAAAAGATCCTCATAGATCCCTCCCAGATGAAAAAACCCACGGAGTATATGTAAGGCTGAAAACAGGTTGTCTTCCCATACAGTTCAATCCAATCCAGTTCTGGTGTAAAACTGGAAGAACTGGGTCCTCTTGCTGCCAAAGGCTCAGCAGGGCAGGAAGGCTTTCCTCCTTGACCTGGGATTTGGGAAGGTCACTTGATCTTCCCTGCGTCTGCCACGGAGTCGGAGGGGAGAGGAGGTCAGGTCAGCCTGGGGAAACCTCTCCTGGGGAGGGGGCAGGAAGGACTCGGGCATGAATCACCGGGAAGACTTCAAAGGAGGTTCCTCCCCTCCCAGCGCAGGAGGAACAGCACGGGATGAGCCCTGCTCCACGCCGGGAGAGTCCCCAGGACGTTTTGCATTAGTAGCATGTGATGGAAATCAAAACTGACAGATTTAAAATGTGCAAGGGGAAAAAACTTTTTTATAGCAACCTACAATTAACGTGTGGCTCAAAGGGGCTATATATACAAACGTCTAACCGAAGACACTTGCTGCAGAAAGATGTTTTTTTCAGGCATGTGGCTTATTTAAGATCTAAACAAGCGATTAAACTTCCAGCTCTGCAGAAACGCTCATCACTTGCCAAGCTGCTCTGGGAGCGCTACCGCCGGCTTCGGCCGCACCAGTGGTAGCAACTGGAAAGCGAGTTGACCGAGCGCCTTTGCAGGCTCCCTCCTGCTGCATTTTTCGTGCTTGTTTGCGTGCTGCTTCTTGTGCTGCTCTAGCCTCTGGTGCGAAGGCCTGGGCAGAACAGAGATTAATTCCAAGTATGGCTGATAGATGGTGTCTTCTGTTCCCCGCTCCTCCATCCAGAAGCATCCCTCGTGGTCCCCGCAGCACATCGCACGGTCCTGCCGCCACCGGCGGTCGGTACAGAGAGATGCTGAGGGGATAAACACGAGACGCTCTTGTACCTTCGGTGGTGCAGCTGTGCGGCCCGTGCGAACACAGCAGCCAGCATCTTCCCCAACATCTCCCGGGGATGGTGGGCCAGCAGAAATGGGAGTGGGAGGGGAGAGCCGTGTCCCCGTTCCCCCCACGATACATGCGTGGGTTGGGGCTGCTGCCTCTTCCTTCTCCCGATTTCACTGCGGCTCTTCTCAGAGCAGAAGGGCTTTTAAATGTCTCCCTGTGCGTTAAGAGTTAAGGGGACCGTGCAGCTCTGAAGATAAGAAACAGATGATAAAGGTTAGAGGAGGGATCGCGTTTCCATTATGCAGCCTGTAAATGCAAACTAATTAGAATGCGGCCTCGTTTCTGAGAAAATGCAAAGAAAGAACCAAAAAAATTCCTCCTTTCCTCCCCAGGAAAGAAGCCGAGTGAGCACTAAAGGCCTGAGAATATGGAATAACTCAGCTTTGCTCCTTCCGTGTGCTTAGAGCAGGAAAATACACCTCAGCCAAGGTGTGCATGCACGTGCAAGGTTGCTCCTTAGTGCTTTCCTGGGAGTGCTGGGAGGCGGCTGAGGAGGTGCTGGGCTGTCCTGGCCCTCTCCCGGGAAAAACTGCGGTATTTACCCTATCCCGGGACTGGCAGCAGCTGATCCCTGCCTAAGTCGGACCCGATTCTTCATTGTGTTGGTCTAACGCTCAGCTGCAGAAGGACAGGAATTAAAGCAAACCCAGTGGGTTTTGGCACGTTACGAGATTTTAGAGCACCGAACGAAAGTCTAGCACAACTTCAGCACAGTTATTGCCGTTTAAGAAGAAAGCACTTAAGCGTGTGCTAAAGTTAGGCATGTTTATTGCTATTTACACCGATAGATACCTGCTGGGCTCTCTTGTCTTACTAAGAAGGGAAGCATGCCCCTAAAATTTTTGCTGACCTGGTGCCTAGGGATTTATTGGCAAAAAGGGTCTAAATGCTGGTTATTTCTGGGACTTTTAACGCCTCCTATCCTTAACCATTCCCCAAGAAAGGAGGGTAGGTCAGTCCTTATCTAGTGACTTAGAGACGCTGCAGTTTCCCTCTACGGATCAGCTGGATGTGGATGTATGAACAACATTAGTGTTTCATTTTTTTTCTTTTGTTTTCATTTTCTTTTAAGCTTTATTTTTCTCTCCTCTGCAGTTCATTAGCATCTTCCCTTTCCTTGCTTGCTTTCCCCCCCCCTTGCTTTCTTCTGGAACCTAGAAGTATTTCACTGTGGCTTGCCAAATGATTTCTATCTCAGTGAAAAAGAACTTGCTATTTCCTGAAAACCTACCACTGTTTTTTCTCTCTCTCTCCCCCTCTCTCTAATACATTCTGAGTATTGAAACAAATCCAGGTAACTTGATAAGAAGTTAATGAAAACAAATGAATTCTGTTTTGCAAAGGTGCATTGAGGAGAAGGGCAGCAGTGTTTGGAAGGGAGGGAATTGTCTCCGCTGAAAAGAGATTTCAAGGGACATCTGGCTTTAAAATCCCCCCGTGCCAAATTTTGCAGGGGAGAAATGGCAAAAGAAGAGGCTCTGTAGTTTTCCACTTCTGCATTTTTTTTTGTTATTTTAGACGTTGTTTGTGAGAACGCGCTGGGATGACACGGTTTGGTCAATATAATGTGATGTGGTTTCACTGCCAGCTGTTTCGCGCTGGGGAGCGAGAGGGGCTGCGCTTTCCGCCGGGTGAACCCCGACCTCCCGAGGAGCCCCCGCTCCTGGCGTCGGTCCCAGCAGCCATCCCCGACCACCCATCGCACCCACCTGCCCACCCTTCCCACAGCCCAACCCACCCCGGCACCCCGTAACACCGCGAGGAGAACCATGGCCATTGCTGCTAATGCCAATAAAATTCCCAATTTAGCCGTTATCCTACGGGCGGTTGAAGAGCTGAGTCCCCCAAGGACCTGGGGGACGTGGCATCCAGCCGTGCTCTGGCTATTGCTCTCGGGCCAAAGCATTTCTAGTGCGATGGAGATGTCACTGTTTCAAGGAGCGTTTCGGCAAGCTTTTATATTTTGTTTTCCGTGGAGCTATTTTATGAACTGCACTGGAGCACACTGGGTAAAAAAAAAAAAAGAAAAAGTCTTCGTTTAACGAGCTGATTCTTTTATTAGGCTGATTTTCAACTGCATTTTACCTTTCAGCACACGGGAAGTTTAGCTTTTAAGAAGTTTATTTCTTTATCGTGCATTCATTTCCGAAGGCTTCGCTGTACTCCAGGGTAGATTTCTGTTTGGTTTGGGACTTGGAGAAATGAGCCTTTGAACCGATCAGTTGTGGGATAAGGTACTCTGTTGGTTAGATGGGTTTCTGTGTTGTGTAACTCACAAATATCACCTAGCATTTAAGAAAATGGATGATCTTTATTTTTTTCTTCACCTCCTCCCCCTTTTTGGCCCTCCCCATCTTCTGTGTGATTTTTTTATGGTCCATGATTGGAAGCAAAAGGTCTAAAAGAGAGAGGAAATCAAGCCCGTCAATAAATGCTAAAAATATTTAGTGTGGCAGCCTCTGTATTTTCTTTTTTGTGAAACACTGATTAATATTCAGTGGTTGAAGGTTAATACCCCATTCATTTTATTCCCTTTACATCCTCTGCACAGCAGTTGCTGCTCCAATTTCGACTTCTAATTCATGCAAATCTGGTTCCAATCAGGATATTAGTAACTCACTGCATAAGCAGGAGGGGAGTTAAAAAAAAAAAAAAGAAATCACACAATTGTTAAACTTATCTTTCAGTAGAAGCCCATACACACACATGGACACCCCAAATCCACAAGGCTGCTGTAATGAAAGGGTGTTTATTGTGCGTTTCTCTCCTTTAAAATACAGAGAGAACATCCACATAGAAGTTTTTTGGCAGGCTTAACCAGAAGTTATTGTTTTGATACAGCAGCAAAAGTCTCTGGCCTGGGTTACAAAGGAGATGGATGAAAATAATAGCTCATGCTGAGCTTAAAATCTAAGATGCAATGCAGGGAGAGGAGTGATCCATGCTCAGGTGAGGTTATCAACCCCAGCTTGGTGCATGAAATGTCTAGGTGCATGAATAATGCAGAAAAAAATTATATTTTGTTTCCTTTCCCCCCACTTTTTTTTAAAAATGTGAGTGCAAAGCAGTTTCCGTGAGTGAAGTGGCTCTTTCCAGCCATCTGGTGTTGCCCATGGGTGCCTGTGCCTGGCTTTTCCATCCTCTTTGGAGGGCGATGGGGTTCTGCACCGCTGCGGCACCGTGCTATCTGGAGAACAAGCTCTGCTGAGGGCTGCAGGGTCTGGATGTGGGACCTCAGATCTTGCGAGGCGAACCCCGGCGATTCCACCCTCATAGGCTGGATCCTGCAGCAGGCCACCTCTCCGTCATCTCCCCACGGGGAGGGTGCCGGCGTGGACCCGGACCTCGGGGAGGACCACGCTTCCAAGGCTGATGCGCTGCTTGCTCCCGCCGGGCTGGCATATTGTGCCGCGGCACTTCCAGCATCTGGTCAGAGCAGACGGGCCACAGCAAAAGGCCTCCATAGAGTAAACTGCCTAAAGCCCAGCGTATTTATCTTGGAAAACACACAGGGTTCAGCCTTCCCTACCAGGAACCCCAGGCGAGGCTGGGAGCCAGGGTGGGTATGTCAAAACCTGCTGTCTGTGCCTCTGGGGGTGAGGATCAGGGTCGCTCGGATCCTGCACGTGCAGGGATGGGGATAGCTTTGCTGCTGAGTGATGCTATCCAGACTCAGGGTGCTGTGAGAGCTACGGCATGTGGCCATGCATCCCCATCCCAGCATGCATGGGTTCTGGTCCCTGCAGTGGCGTGGCTGATCTGTGGCTCTCCGTGCTGGAGAGGGAACCCTCTGCCTGCCACTACCCCATTGCGAGCGGTTCCGATGTCCTCGAGCACCGCTCCAAAGCAGGAGTGGGGAGAGGAGTGTGGTTATGATTTGATTTAGATGGGATATAAGGAAGAAATTTTTTACGAGAAGGGTGCTGAGACACTGGAACAGGTTGCCCGGAGAGGTTGTGGACGCCCCATCATTGGAAGTGCTCAAGGCCAGGCTGGATGGGGCTTTGAGCAACCTGGTCTAGTGAAAGATGTTCCTGCCCAGGGTGGGTTAGATTCGATGATCTTTGAAGGTTCCTTCCAACCCAAACCATCCTATGACCTATGGCAGGCCTTAGCCAGCGAGCAGGAGGAGGTGGCAGTCCAAGGTCTGGTCTTCACCCATGCACTGTTGGACCGAGAGGCACGCATGAGTGTGATGGCCCCCTCGGACCCCCCAGGAGTGTCTGTGCTCCCTTCCTCTGGAAGATGCTGCTCCTACAGCATCTTCCTCAAAGGCAAAAGCATTTTCTCCCTCCATGGATCACTGGTGACTTCAACTTTTAAAAATAAGCAAAGGCTCCAGCACAGCCCTGCACACGATGTCTAGCCAAAATGCAAAACTTTACCACAGTGCACAAGTGGGCTGTGTTTTTCCGACCAGGGAACAACGTTAGGGCCCTTTCATCACCTTTCTTTTGCACTTCTTTTAAAAATGATTTAAATTGGAGGCAATAGTATTGAACCTCTGACACTCAGACAAGACTTTCTGAATCACACACTTAAACTGCATACATTTTCTATAACCACTTTGCTTGCAGCTCTTGTGGTTTGTTTTATTTTTTTCTCCTAAGCATTTGTTCTTTCCACTTAGTTTGCTATTTGTGCCATCTCTGTGAGATTTCATTTAATTTTTTGCCTCGATATAGGAGAGAGCACTGGCGACCACCAGGGGTTCATTTCCCAATCCTACTGCTGATGCACTCCAAAAACCAAGGCTTGCTTCCAGCCCTTCTTGAGCAGCAGCATTAAAAACCGTCGTGCTGAACCCTCAGTCCCCATGTCTACTGCTGAGGAATAACGCACAGCAGAGGAAAGTCAAATTCCAGATTGCTCAGCAGAAAGGAAAAACCAGCTTGGAAGCCCCTCTGGAAAGGGGCCAAGCAATAATCTCAGGCTGTGTGGGTGAGAACGGCAGCATCTCCCTTGGACTTAGATGGAGCAAGAGCTGCTCGCACCCACTCAGCATCCAGCCTGCTACATTTACAGCCCTGATTTTGAACCAGCTGAATGAAAATACTTGTGGGCAGTAAAAATAGCTGGTGCTGAAAACCTGTGTCTACTGAGGGTGGAAATTGCTGGGAGTTCCTCCGTGGCTGCAGCCCATCATTAGAACCTGTGTCATAAATAAGGCGCTGTTGCACGGCATGCCGTGGCCAGGCTCCCCTCCGCTGCGGCAACACGGAGCCCGTGCACTCCGGCTGCAGCCCCGGTGCGCTCATGGCCCCTCGGCCGCAGCACCATAGCCCAGCGGCTCGGAGGGTGCTGCCGAATGGCTCAGCGAGAAACGGGCCTTTTTTGGGGGAAAAAAATGCATTTTTCCATTGCATCGGCAGAGTATGCAGTGGGTCGGAGGAGTCTGTCACCCCAAACATTAATGTACTTTCTACTCCCTCCCTTAGTCTTGCGATGCCAGAGTAGGAGTGGGATTACGGGGAGCCACTGGGGTTACCGCATCATCTATGGCACGTCCACAAAGCGGAATTTAGCCCTATGGGTATGTAAACATGCCGTGAAATGCATGCAGACCCAAATTTTATATCAGCTGGCAAGATAAACAATGTAATCTGGAGCCCTGAAGGGAAATGTTAATGCTATGCAAACCTCTTGCTCTCGCAGAGGGGAAGGCAGTGCTGGCAGAGTGAGTGCCAGGCTCCCGGAGCCCCTTCCCATGGGAAGGACAAGTGGGCTTATCCCCCGGCTCCAGCCACGACACCCTTTGGAGAGCAAGGAGGGGAGAGCTGCTGTACATCGCTGTGGGGATGCTTTTGTGTTTGAAGAGCCCCGAGTGGGACTGATGGAGCAGACCCATCCTCGTGCTCACGCTGCGGGGGTCCCGCGAGGGGTGGGCAGCAGCCACGGTCCACCAGCCAGCAGAGGGAGAGTCGGCGTGTGAATTGTGGCTATTCCCAGGGTTTATTTCCCAGGAGCACGGGTTTTGAAAGCCATAGGTTGCTGTTGGATTTTAGTAACCATAAGGAAGCCCGTTGCCTCTCAGCGGATGCTGTCTTGGGCAAGAGATGGGGATGCCACCACCGGCGTTTTCGTTGGCAGAGCCCAGTGCCAGTTAACCGGGTGATCTGGGCCACGTCCCAGTCTCATCTCCTCCTGCCTCCTGGGCTGGAGGGTAGGGAGGTCAGATAGGGGTACGAGCCTCGCGCACGCAGCAGCTGGGGTCGCTGCCAGCGCTGCTTTGCCACAGCAGTACAAAGAAGCAGGATGAGCCTGGCTTTAGCCTAAAGGCTTTGATGGACAGTGCTGGGGAGGTGCAGGACGGCGTGGCCACACCAGTAGCTGGATTGGTCGCAGGGGCTGCCTCGGCTGCCCCGGCTTTGCCTCTCCCCGCAGGGCAGCGGGAGCACTGGCCGTCAGCTGTTGGTACCTCTGTACTGACTCACTCATTTGTTTTTTTGGTGCTTCCAGAGCTGGCTCTCAAAGCCCATGTGGAAATGCTTGAGCAGCCATTCTAACCTTTGGGCTGCAATAATTAGCCTCACATGGCATCTGATCTGCAACATGTGGCCCAGGCCATTACTTTGCTTTAGCTGCTTGTTAGGCCCTAATCTCTGTTTGATTTCAAGGTGAAACCGATTTGAGTTTCCTGAGGTTTCTCAAACGAGCTGCAGGGGTGCTGCCCCCTTCAATCCCGCTTGTCTCCTGCAGCCGAGCCTGTGTCTGGAAGGAGGAAGGAGTCAGAGATCACCTGCTGAACCCGCTCCTCCGGGTGCCATCCCCATCACCGAGATGCTGCCGGGAAGGGAGGTGACGTTTGATTATATTTGGTCCTTATTGATCTGAAGTATCCGCAGGCTCATTTAGGAGCAGGTAAGTCCCTGGTCACCTCGAGAGGAAGGTTTGCATCCTGCTTGTGTGCTCCTAGGTGGGTGCGTTGTAAATTGGCTACTTGTTGTTACAGATGTTTGAAGCTTTCCCTGTCAGCTTTGCATTTGGTTTCCCTTCTGCCCTAATTGAGACCAGAAATCCAATTAGACTATAATCCTGTCCTTTTTGAAGTCCCCGGCTGCAGCGCCACATAATCTGAGACGGTGGATGTTGTGCTAGTGATGGGACCAACTGGCCGCGGTGAAATCCTTCTCTGGTGCAGATGATGAAATGCATTTTTTTAAGATCCATCCATCGCCATCCATGTCAGGAATCGGCGTGTGCTGTACTTTGCTGCTCCTATTAGGGACAGCAGATGTTCAAACAAGGGGCTGTGGCATGCACAGCCTTCTTCTCACTGTTACTGATTAGGCACGAGCCCCTGCCTCATGCGGAAGGGACGGCTGTTGCTTGAAGTGGCTCGTATTTATTTGCACAGATGCACTGGGCGAAGGGAGGAGGGGCAGGTATGTCAGCAAGGCCCCCAAAGAAGCTTGTTTAGAAGTGGCATTTCCTTCATTCAGAGATCTTGAGGGCAACTATGAGCTGCTCCTGCTTAATTCTGGCTGGGGAATTGCTGTCGCTGACTCTGGTTCGAGGCTGTAATGCCTGTCTCGGGAGCTGGGCATGGCTGTGCAGCTCAGCACGGTGGCAAGTGAGTGTTACTGTCAATTAGTTGGCTCCTGAAAATATAGTAGTGCCCTGGAAACTGCTATTCTCGCAATGCATTTGACATATGTGTATGTTACGTATTTTTAATATGATTATATATGTATGTAGTGTGTGTACGTATGCAGTGTGTAGACACATTTATATGCATACACTCTTGGTTTTGTGTGTGTTGTGCAGAGACTTCGAGGAGTTTAGATATGTATGTCACCATTGTACTTCGAGAATAATGAAGTAAATGCTCACGTATCAGGCTTACGCGTTGCAGACTCAGTGGTTGCTGAGCCTGAGGGATGTCAGCAATGACCATTCAGAGCTGGAAGGGGCTTGTGCAAGCTCCGAGCTGGCTGGGCAGCCGCAGTCCATGCTGCAAAATGAAAAGGCTGCCGAGCAATCGAATCAAACCCCCTCTCTTGGCTTTCAGTTGTGAGACACGAACTACCAGCTAGCCATCTGTTGCCTCACAGTAGACAAGCTGCTTTGGGCTTGGTGTTGACCGTGGGCTTGAGCTGGGGCTCTGAGCGCGCTGCACCGAGCTTTTCAGCCCAGGAGCACAAGAGCTGCAAGCCCAGGCAGCTCAGATTAGCTGCATCTCCCTTCTCTCCTTCTATCTGCTATAGAAAAACAGGAAACTGCACCAAATTAGCTCGGCAGCTGAGCCTCCCGAAAGCCACAACATGGCAATTGTAGGCACCGCTCAATTGCTTTTTTCCTACCCTAGAGCGGCCGCCTGTTAGGCCAGCAATTTGATTTGGTGTCTCAGCCTGCTATTGTGGAGGAAAGCAAGAAGGGAAAAAAAATTAAGGGGAGAGATTTTAAGCTCAGGGCCTCCCATTGCATTGTTTTTATCCTTTTCCCATCCTGGAAAAAGAATCAAAAATAGCTCAAAGCCCATATTTCTGCACGATTAAATTAGGCTGAAGAGATGACAGAAACAGCGCTGTCCGGCTCTTGATGCTTTTACGCCTCGTTGGGCAAGACAGAGTCATGTCGGCTTCGTGAATTTAAGTGTTCTGGTGGAGCCAGGCTCCAGCCACAGGTCCCGAGGGCTCAAGGACGAGTTTTCTGCCAGCAGGTTTCCGCAGGGAGTGCAGCCATGGCCGTATCGTACCTCCCGTGGCCTGGCACATCTAGTGTTAGTGATGTGAGTAGTTCAACATCACTGAAGTACTTCTAGATGGTTGTTGAGTGGCTGTGCTTTTGTCCGATTAAAAAAAAAACAAAACCAACAAACCAAACAAACCTCAAAACCTAACATAGCATAATGTAATACTTCAAGCTGGGACTGTTTCAGCTATTAATTTCAAGTATGTTTTCTTGCGATGGGCATCAACAGCATCAGCAGTAGAAAGGATATTCGTGTACCTGGGAGATCAATGTTTGCAGGAATGATTGCATGAGGGGGTGAAGCCCAAATGGCTGCAGCGTGAGGTTGGGAAGGGGGAAAGTCCAAAATTCCTGAGAATCTGGAAACCTGTGCAGAAGGAAAAGACAAAAAAATGGGTGATTAATTCTGGGAAGGTTTATAAAAGATGATTAAATACAACATCTAGAAACACAAGCTGCTCTATGCTGGTTTAGAAAGGAACAGTTTGCCCCAGAGGGGCACCAGGAATTTCAAGGGAAAAGAAATTAAGCCTCCCGCAGCTGCACAGGCCTGCATTGCTCACGCTCACCTGGCTTGTCCTGTCGTCAGTGTAAAGGTGTACCTGTTAAAAGTGCAATTACCCTCGGTTTAATTTTACGTCGTTTTGGCAAGGCTGGTAGGGCAGACAATGGTAACATGGAGGGATTCAGCCTTTATTTTACCAAAAGTTGTTTTTTTCATCTCTCCTGCACTTCCATTGTTTCTCAGCCTGCCAATTCCTTCAGCCTTGCCTTAAAGCCCTGATTCTCAGCTGGCAAAATTCCCCTTACGCCTGTGATTTGACCCATTATTTGACTTGTTTACTTTTGGCTGTTCTCCAAATATGCCTTGCTCCCAGATGCCTCCATTTGTGGATGCTTTAGGTTGAAAACTAACTTATACGTATTGATGATTTAAATATAACCTCAACACCTTTTTGGGGGGGAAAAAAGAAATTGCAGCCAGTGAAAGGATAGGAAAAACGTTTATGCAGGGCATGGACCCTGGTGCGCTGCCGGCTTTGGCTAGTCGAGGCTCATGCAGCTTTACCCTCTGACGGGGACCTGCTGCTCGGGATGGCCACGGCCGCCAGCCCCACTGCAACAGGATCCTCAGCTGGAACGAGCGGCCGCAGATCTGGACGGGGATCCGAGCGCTGTCACCCGGGGCTGCCAACTTTTTAGGCAGCTTTGGGCAAAGCGACTAACACAAAGCGGAAGCCCTCAGGAGGACCAAATTCTTCCTCAGCCTTTCAATTAGCTTCTAATCCCTTCGCTCCCGTAAAATCTCAGCTGCAGGCTGCCCCTGTTTGTGTATTTCCACTGGCCACGAAAGCCACCTCCCTGAGCATCTGTCTATGCGGTTTAGGCTGAAACGTCTCTCTGTGCCAATGGCCACACCTCTCCGCAAAGAACATGTAATTGCAAACTTTTTTTTTTCTTCTTTTTTTTCCCCCCTTTCCTCCCATTTAACATAAAACAAGCAGACACCCGTCACCATCCTCTGTTTCGGCTCTGATGCAAGCTTTTTCCACCTGGCCAAGGCGTTCAAAAATTATAAATAAATATGAAGAGAAAAGGGGAGGGGAAAAAAAGGCCGTCAGTAGAGATATTTTTAAATACATGACACAGAGGAGTGTGACACACTTGGTGTTCTCAGTGGGTGGGTGCAGTGTTATTTCATGTTATTCTTGTCGCTGGGCCCAGCATTACAAGTGTACACGTTATTAGTGGTGTCTGATAATAGCGTGTGGCACGACTGCCTGGTCCCAAACTGCCGTGGGGGGCTGGGAGGCTGCGGCGGTGGCTGGTGGGGAGGGTCTGGTGGGTCGGTGTCCAGCTGCAGCCCTGTGCCGATGGTGCCGGGCTTGTTTCTGCCTCCGAGCATCGTTAGGATGAGGAGGCTCCAAATAAAGGGCATTTAATTGCCTCGCTCATACCTTGTTTTGCTTAGGGATGTCCATCGGAGCTGGCATTGCTGCAAGTCCATCTTTCCATGTCCACTTGTCCATCTGAGGGGTACTGGCCCTCAGGTGGTGGTTCTGGAGATAGAGATGGAGGGAGCGTGCGGGAGCCGGGGAGGTGGCGATGAAGGTGGCAGAGGCTGGTGCTGGCCAACGTCTGACAGACTCGTACATGAACTTGTGGTTTTATAGCCCTGTAAAAGGCAGCTGACAGAAGAGGTTCTGATTTTGGAGGCTCCAGCTGAGTTGGGAGGAGCCGGCCTCCTCTCCCGGCGCCGGAGCCGCGTCTGCTGGTGCCGAGCCCCGGCCGTGACGTTGGGGAGGGAGAGCCAGGCTGGGATTCCCGGCGTGCCGAAGGGCAGGAGCCGGGCGCTCACCCCAGCTATCGCCGTGGCCCTGCCAGCAGCACTGAGCTGCTGCTTTCCTGGCTCGTCTCTTGGAGACTGTGTGCAATGCTTGGAAGGGACTTCTTAGCACCTTGCTCCGCAGGTCGGGCGCATCTCCCCCCCCTTCCCTGGGTTTACTATTGGCAGTTGCATTGCAGGTACAGGAGTTTGCAGGGAAGGATGAGGCCAGCTGAGGTCCTAGGTCTCCGTTCATCTCCAGCGCACGTACGCCAGCACAATGGGCAGAGCTGGTGTAAAGCAATACAGCTCCATGATCTGGTCCGCAGCTGGCCTCCCTAACATGGCCTCTTTCACTCGCGGGTTTGCTTTCCCTCCCCTGCCCACTTCTCCCCATATCCACTCATACAGTTCGTTTCTGTTCGATACCTAAATACCTTGCTGGAGCCAGGCCAGGTGACTTGGCCCGGGTCCCTTCTGGCACTTGCTGCTTTCTCGTGGATTGCTGCCACCGTCTCTGGGGCTGAGCCCTCGGTGGGACCACGCCAGTGATGGAGCAGGATGGGCACAAGGTAGGGCTACAGGAGCACCACCTTAAGATCCACTTACTTTGAAACCTTGGAGGTTTCAAATCAGGGCAGGGGCAGGGCTGGGGATGCACCTTCTATTCCTGGTTGTACCTGGGACTAGCACAGAAAGTTTGCTCTCGTGGCAACGTGTGCTGGTGTGAAGGTTTAATGTTGGACTCGGGGATGCTCTATCTTAACCAGACTTAGCCCTGAGTTACCAGCTCAGAAACCAGGGAAGAGTCCTCCTCGTTCCAAAGCAAAGGCAGCAAGGAGAAGCCATGGACTCAGAAAAAGGAGAATTAACCTTTTCTAAAAGTTGAATTTCTGTTAAATCCTATAAGATGTGGATAAAAGGAGAAACTAATGCCTTGGAAATGTTTGACTCGGATATGTTTGTTCTGTAAAGCTGGAAACTGGAGGAAATTTGTCTTTTGACCCATTTCTGTATGAAACATGGGAAAACTCACTGTAAAACTCAGCGTGTGGCACGTGCTGTTTCATCGCCCGTTATCTGCATGGAGATGCAGGGCCAGCTCAGAGGCTCCTGGGCCTCGGCTGGGTGCTACGTCACTGGAAACTGGGGAAAGAAAGTGAAAAGCGAAGCCCTGAGCTTTCCCTTTCTCCCACTCAGCTTGCTCAGAAATCTCCGTGGTGCTCCTATGCCTTGATCCCCCACCACGACCAATGGATCCTGGCTTTTTTTTTATGGAGACTCCCCACCGAGGTAGACGCTAGTTAAAAGGTTACTACCCAGCTGTGAAATATGTAGACAGGGTAACAGCTAAATGGCGGAGTGACCTCATATCTCATATTTATTGACTAAATGTGGCTTGAACTAGTCACCACTAGTAAAATAAACCACAGCCCCAAGTACTGCAGGAATATTCCATGGCAGACAGACTCCTGGTTCCTTGTCACACTCTTTCTTTCACTTGAAATACAAAAAAAGGCAAAAACTTTGTTACTAATCTCATTTTGTTTACAAGGTAGGTCCTGCAGAAACCCTTTCAGTGCAAGCTTACTTTTTCCTATGAGGAGAGCTGGGAATCTCTCTGGTTTTGCACTGAAAGAGAAGGAGCGAACGAGCCCTCTGAATTATGTTTTTTGCCAACATCCACCTCAAGAAGAAGCTTGATCAGACTAGGCCAGACATGTTAGGCTCTAACAGAGAGAGCTGGGGTCAGGTGGCTTTTTTTGTGACATCGATGTCCACGTCCTCTCTCTCAGGGATGAGAAATAGCTATGAAAAATCAGGAGGCTGCCTTAGGTTTTGCCTGCCTGAAGAAACTGATGTGTTATAAAGGTAAAGTGATTCATTTCTTACTTCTGCAGTGAATTAAACCCACTCAGCATCAGAGAAGTTTTCCTAAGCATCTCCAGCTAGCCTAACCCCTCTGAAGGCAGGAGCGGCTGTGTCACGGGTGTTAGGAGCCTGGTGAATACGCTGGAGGCTGCAGAGTGCTGAGGGGTGCAGAACAGATGAGGTACATCGGTAATGCTCCCAGAAACAGGGAATCGCCACTTTCAGAGCACTGCCGTCAGGAAGGACCGCTCACCTCCAGCTTCCTTTGCGCAGCAGCCAGCAGAGATGGGGGCGAATTGGGAAAAGCTGCAAGGACGCGGTTTTTCAGCTTCGGTGTTGCAACGGGGGTTGCTCACCTTCAGTGTAAAGAAATGGAAGAATACAGTGATTTAAATGCTTGGAAGTAGCGACGGTAAAGAGTTTGTGATTCTGGGTGCTGTTCAACCAGGAAGCAGAAATTCAGTTTGTCCCATTCCCTGGGACCCTGATTGCTCTTGGCATCTCTGTCTTGACATGGCACGTGCCCCCACGCTGATCCTGGCCCGGGCGCTGCAGGGAGCTGTTGCACGCACGGCATCGCCTTCCCTGAGCCCCTGAAGTCACTGGCCAGGTGACCCATTTCTCGTCGCCTCATGACCCAAAAGCCTGTGGGGTGTTGTAAACCATCTGCGTTGCGGCTTATTAGCTCACGGCCGTCTGCGGGTCCCTGCGGGGGGGGTGGGGGGTGGTGGAAGCCCTGTGCCACAATAACGGTAGTCTGGGCTGGAAAAGCCACAGCGCGTTGCAGGTGTTGCTATAACGCACCTCCCGGGATTACCTTTTTGGTCAAAATCCATGATGCAGTGTTTCCTTTTGCATGCGCATGGTGGTGGTGGGGATGCCGAGTATTGGAAAAAAGACGAACTTGGCACCAGGACGGGATACAGATGTTACAGCCATGAGCCCACGTCAACACGGGCTGTAAACTGCAGGCTCGGAGCCGAGCAGCAATTCGTGGCTACCTTTCAATAGGGTAATGATGCAGAAATCCCTTCCTTTACCCATCCTTCCCCTCCCCACCCACCAATTTCTCAGCTAAACTATTAAAGAGACTCAAAATTCAAGTGCTGAATGAGAATGATTATTTGGAGGTTACTAGTGATATGCAGTGTTGATACCTAGACCGGTCAAAAGTCATCTTGGTCATGTCACCTGGGATCTTATGCTAATTGTTACCGTGGTTAGTTTTTCCAAGCTAATATGTAGATAGATAACGAGGGTCAGAGAAGGGAGAGGAAATGGCCTCGTTAATGCTCTGTAGAGATAATCATTCCTGCTTCTGTCTGGAGGGAACTTTGCCAGCGGAGAACAGCAGAAGCATCTTTCCCTGCTGATGTGACACCCATTCTTCCCTAGCAAATTGGGTCACTGAGACTGAAACCCTCTCTCTTTCCTCTTTTTTTCTTTTAGGTAGGAAAAAATAATTGTCTCCTACTGTCTATGATAATATTTTGATAGGGGAATAAATATTAAAAAGCCATTATAAATGTCCTGAAATACCATAGCACCATTGCAGAGTTCTGCGTTTAGGGAAGCACTCTTCGCAAATGGTAAAGCTAGTGAATTGCTATTTTTCAACCAGAAAAAAATAACTTCATTGCTTGCTTGCCCTTATTATTCTTTGATTTGTTTAATTTCCTGTCTCTGACTTGAGCAGGACACTGGTTTGATTTGTGTGTCAGCTACGTTTACTCAACGCACGATGAACAGGGTTTGAAGACTTTGTTGGGATGCGTTTGTGCTGTTTAATTTAATCTGTGCTGCTGGCTGTCCCCCATTCTTCAGCACCGAACACAGCCAAGTCTGGGCTGGGGTAGCCGACCATCCTCCAGTTTGGGGCTGGAGCCATCGTGTTTCATGGTTTTCACCTGAGGTCATAAATCATGCCGGAGCTGGATTAAAGCTTAGGTTAGATTCACTGGCAGTTTTGCTATTTTCACTGAACCTTGCAGTGATTTGGACATGAGCTGAAGATTTATGCGTATTTGCAGAGCCCACGGTTCCAGGTCAGAGCTTGGACTGAGGCATTACCAGGGAATCATTGCTTCCCTGAACGTCTTTGGTGGCCTCATCTGAAGCAAGAGACATTGCGAGGAAAACGCATCCAGCGCTTATCTCCCTGCTGAGTCTCCTTCTGAGAAGCGAGAGACTCGATAAAACGAGCCCCAAAATGCTGATATAAACATTGCTCAGGAAAAATGTGATCTGCTGTTGTTGTTCTTGACTCGGGCAATATCAGAGTCTGCACGTAACGATGCTGGGAAGAGCATATGGGCAGCTCATGAGCAGAAAATTAAAAGCGGAGTGGAATATAGGTTTTATTTTCCTTTTGTAATTTCAGTACCTGCAAATGGGGGTCATAGACGGATGGAATATCTCGGGGAAACCCCAGCTCTGTGTCCCTGACATCGAGATAAATGGGCTGACGCGATACCAGTGTTTGAACCAGGGTGATGTCCTCCAAAACGTCCTGTTCCAGGGCAATCCCTCTCTCGGGAAGGGTAACTTGGCTGACCTTTTCATTACAGCTGTTCCCTCTGGATTGCCGAGTGGTTCCCTGATGTGATGCACATTGTCTTGTATCTGTGGCCGCAATTTTCCTTTCTGTATTCATCTGGATATCGTTGTCAGAGCTCGGACCACAGGTGAGACCTTGTTTCAACCAGTGGGCAGGGGGATCAGGCTTTGCATGGTCCCTTGGGATGCTGTGATCCGAGACACCTCCCCGCTTACCCGCCTCACACGTGCCAACCCACGTGTGCATCCATACACGCACATGCACGCGCATTCCCTCGCCAGCCGATCTCCAAATCTGTTCTGGAGGAGTTGGAGCCATAACAATGCGGCAGTAAAAAATAATGAAATGCCATCATAAAAAAGATGTGGGAAAGCAATTATTTATTTATACCTAGGGAACTAGGAATAATACACCTGTTTCGTAGGGATGGCTGGCACAAAGCTGGCATTGCATAGTGGTACTTAATAATTTTTTACCACACTTTATAGGCTCTTTCCTGCAATTAATGCTAAATAAAATCAACATTTTTCCAACTTGCATTTCTGGCTCTCATTAACTCCCTTCTTGCCATTCACCATCTCCTTCCCTCTCAGTATCTTTTCTTCTTTTGTATTTTTCTCAATTTTTCTTCACTCTTTGCTTCTCATGAGCTCTGGTGTGTGGCAGCTTCAAAGTAACAGGACCTGCTCTCTAATGGAATTAACTGAGATTTACCAGCCTGGTGCAGGATCGTTCCAAACCATAGGGCTTAGCAAGGGCTGCTCCTCCAGATGGAGCACAGGCATGTACCCACGTGCGGGGATGAGCCCCAGAGCCCTGGCACGGGGCTGGGTGGCAGCACCCTCCCCCTCGATTCAAGCCCACAGCGGGGATGGCAGCAAAGCCGCAGAAAACCTGTGGGGACCTGATTTGCAGCCGGTGGGGGGGCAATGCAAAAGGAAGGCTGGAAATTTAGACCATTATCTGCTCAAGCGAATGGATAGATAAATGAACGTGTGAAGCAAAATGCTATTGATGGTGTTGGGAGGTGATCTCAGGACAAAACCGGTCCTGAGCTCTGCACTGAATTAATCATCTTTCTTTGCTTTTTAGGAAGGAGAAACTTCAAGGACTCACAGCAACTGGGACCCACCTAGATGTGCTGGAAGCTCTTGGTGGTGAAATGTTTGTCTAGGTCTCGGGAGATGTGAGTCCTCTTGCTCTCTTGCTTTTGCATCCCTCCCCAAAATTCCAACTGATTTCAAATTATGGGATTTCAACACCGTCCTTTGTTGCGAACCCAGAGGACAAAAATCCCTGCCAGCAACGCTGACAACAGGTAGGATGGAAATTCTGAAGAAACAGAAATCTCCTCTTAAGGGTCCATTTCAGGCTTTCTACATTTTCATATTACAAATATCAGGCAGAAATATCTGATGGTGAAAATGTCCCCAATTTGGTTGATATGTTCTCTGTTACTTCACTTGATCAGGCAATTTTTCTTTCCACTGCCCCCCCCCCCCCTCAAATAACTTCTATTAATTCCAAGCCCAAAATCAAGAGTGATAACTTTTGCCTTCATTAATCCTCCTCCCCCTCTCCCCTTCTGATTTTAAGATTGCAGTTTTTCCGGCTTTAGTTTCTATTCTTTTAAACAAAAAACTTCCTGATTTTTCACACTGAAAAAAAATTTGGATGAAACACTCTCCCCTTCTCAAAATCTCCTGCTCCAAAATGCATGTATTTGTTCCTAATGTCACTGAAATTATTTAATGCGTTTAGTATTTGTTTAAGTAGATAAAGTGAGCTGGGAGAGTAATTAAAAGGCAGGGTTTTCCCTGTGCCAGTGAACCTCAGGAGAGAAACTGGCCCATAACCTCAAAGGCAGGAGAGGTTCAGCTCCAAGAATATGCACCACGAAGCCTGAAACCAAAGTCACCCAAGGCACTTTGCGACGGCGTGGGGAGCCCTTCCGAGCCTTGCATTCATCACATCGAGAGGGATTTTTCTTTTTTTAATCAAGAGCAGTTGCAAACATGCCTCAGATCGCAGGACGGCTTTATCTGCCATCTCGTTCAGATGTGGGGAGGGTGGGGGGAAATAGGACCCACATGTTATCAGCTGATATATGAAATAGAGAGAGGATTATTAAGGAGGATAAAGGCCACAAGGAAAGAGGAGCCATGCCTGCTGCTGAGACCCATCTCTCCCTCCAAGCCTATGTTCCCTCCTCTCCCTTTTCCCTACAAACTCCAGTTAAATGATGAAAAGGCTGGTGTCAGGGCTTCAGGATTTATGTGGATAACGGTGCAGTGAGGCCTGGCATTAGAGAATTAGATCCACGTGTTGCTCCTGCAGGATGATCTATGGGCAGGTTTCTGGGGATCAGCAGAAAAGTGAAATATGACGGCGGCTCTCCGGCTGGCTCTAATCTCGCCCCGCTCCCATGTCCCCAACCTGCCGGCAGCTCCTCCCAGCTGTCTGCCAGCCCACATGCCCAGCACCTCAATTATTTCTCTGTGGCTCGTGGGTGCTCCTCTCAGGTGGCCCGTCCACGAACAGTGGCTCAAGAGCACCGGCCAGGGCCGGGCATCCCGGGATGCTGCAGCCCGGTGCAGGCTGGACCCTATGGAGAGGTCGGGAGGCTGCACGGTGCCCTGGGGTAAGACTGTTTTGAGCTTTTGCAGGGGCTGTGGAGTTTCATCCAGCAGCTCTGACAAGGGCTGAATGTATTTCCACAATATTTCTGGTAGCAAATTGGCAGCTGTGCCCTGGCACATCCACAACCTCTCGTTTGCAGAAGCCTATCCAGCCGAGTGTATTGGGGAAGGGGGCAGGTTTGGTGTCAGCATCTCTGGTGGTGCCCAGATTTGGTAGCAGGTCTCCCCACCATCCTTTTGTCCTGGAGGAGAGAAGAAGGGATGACAAGCTTGCAGTTGCACCATCCATGCAGGAGGGTGGGAGGGCATCCTGGCTCAGCCCCCTCCCGCTCCCTGTGACTGCTGGTGGGACTGCAGGTGCTTGTTTGGCTGCATGAGGAGCTGTTGTGCAACTGGTGATTCAGACCTGCGGTCCAAGGCAGTGTGTCTTGCCCCAGGACCTGTTTCCCTACAGGCTATGGTCTTCCTCGTGCAAGTCTGCTCATTAAATGCACACCTCCACACATCCATAGCTGAGGAGGCAGCAGGTGGTTATTATATCTCTGGAACCTGATTAATCTCAACCTAGACATAATATTAATAACTTAATATTCCCCTGTATATAACATTTCACTTGCCTCCTACATTGCCCAAGTAAAGGGTTAGAGATTTGCCTCAAATAATACTATCTCTGTGTTTTTCTCCTCTGATCTTTAACCTTTCCAGATTTTCCCATTAAAACACTCGGAGGGGAAAAAAGAAACAAGACCTTGTTAAAAAAAAAAAAAAAAAAAAAGGAACCTCTAAACCTGTGACCACCAGCCCTTCATTGGAGTGGGTTCCCCCAGCACTGGATTTGGGATGTGAGTTGTTGCAGTGGCCTCTTTGAAGTCTGTCATTACTGGAACAGCCCTCTTCCTCCTCCTCTTCTTCAGGTTAAGGCACCCATGTGGGTCAATGCATCCTTGCTACCGTCCGCTCATCTGTCTGTCCTGGGCCACTGCACTCCTCCAAGATGATGGGTGCCATGAGCTAGAGTCGCCATCCCAGGGCTGGTGGCAGGAAAGTGCATCTCTTAAGGCCTTTGCATGCCATAATCCTATTTATACCTCCTGGTCTAGCAGTTGCCTTCCTCGTGAGGGCAGATGACTGGTGACTCCTGCTTGACTACAACATGGGCTGTGCCAGGCTCGCCCGGTGGTCAACAGTCATTCTCCGTAACAGTCATTCTCCGTGTCAGTCATTCCCCGTTCTGTGTGTGTGTGTACTCTGTTATTGCTTGTCTTTGCTGAACTGTCTTTGGGAGTTTTTTCAGGCTCTAGCTCCAATTTTTTTCAAGATCAAGCTAAACGCCTGATTTTGGCGTTGTTGTAGGAATTGTCTTGCTTGGACTCTGTGTGAGTTTCCCCATCTTCAAAATAGGGCTGACACTAATTGCCCATTTGCAATGCATTTCCAGACGCGTGGCTGTAAAGTGCTATATGAAAAAACAGGCATTGTTATTATGAAACCTTTAGGAAAAAAAATTAATAGATTCATATAACTCCATGGTCATTAAAACAAACCTTATGTGCATGGAAGAGACCAGAACGGAATAAACCTTGAGCAAACACAGCCTTTTACAATGAAACACAAACTGGTTTTAATCAGCAGTGCCAAATCAGTTTTATTTTCTGAGGTTTCTTTTTCCCCCATCTCCTTCTTTCAATATTAGCAACTGCAGAAGAGCACATTGGCCTGGTGAGAAGAGAGGAACCTTGCCCGACTCCTGGTCTTAATGAATATCATTTTTAAAAAACAACAACAAAATACTCTGCTTGGGCTGGCCAGGTCTCAAGTTGCTTTCAGCTACACTAGGATCTCAGCCAGCCTTTCTGAGTGTGTTATCCTGTGGTTAGAGCACTGCTATTTGTCCACAGATTTTGGACAAAATTGGGTTTAAGCCCCATCAGATGGTAAGAGATGGCTGACGATCACCTCCTTGTGTTCGTGTCCTTTAGGGAACCCATGCAGCCATTTTTCATTCTGCCTCCCCAAAGCTGCTCCTGTGTTTGTTTGGGAGACAGAAATAGCCTTCTGCTAAGAGGATGATGAGGTTACGCATCCGTCCTGAGCTGTCATGGTGAGTCAACAGCCTGGAGCGGTGGAGCTGCCTGCAAGGCAAGGAGTGGGAAACACCCTCGGAGGGGAGCCCTGTGCTGTCCACCTCATCTCTGCTTGCACTGGGGAACCTCTCTCCAGCAGGACACCTTCCACGCAGGGATATTCTCATCCCTTTTTAAGTGCCCCAGCTCCTCTGTGAGGTTGATGGCTTGATCCTGAAAAGGCCACCATCTCTACCTTTCACCAGCACGAGACAGCCTCCAACTGGAAAAGGACGGGAGAGCTAACTTTGATTATGCTGATGACATCCATCTCTCTGCCTATCCCTTTGCCTCTTTGCTCCATCCAGCCTTTAGACTCTCCATGGACCTTGCCACCATCTGCCTAATGACTGGGATGCTGGAGGCTGGGGTCGTCAAATACTTACAAAGAGTTACCTTTGTACAAATTTGACCCTGTGCTGATCACCCAGCGTCACAGGCTTTCCATTTTCATATATACCAGTAACTTCAGCATCCAGGGCAAAAAGCTGTTGTTCTACAACAGGTCTCAGGTCTTGTTGGCATCTAATTGACATGAAGGGCACTAGCTCTAAATCACTGGTGGTGGAATTTGTTGAGGAGAAGGAAAAGAGAACTTCTGTTCTCACTTAATCTTGGTTTCCTCACACTGAATCCAGGATCATCTCTGGGTTGAAGAAGGCGGAGACTTAGCATCTTGTGAGCTGTCAAGGAGGAAAAGCTGGGAGAAAATGGCCCAGTGATTAGCATCCTTGCTAATCCACACCTAATTTTTAGTAAAAGCTGTGATGTCTAGTTGCAAGTTCATTTGTAAGCACTAAATTTTGTGACATGTCTTGCAACGACGTATGGGGAGAAGGGCTTTTGGATGATGCATGGGTCGGTCTAATTCCTGCATGGGAAACTTCCAGCCTATGCTACTTTCACTGTCTGGAATAAATGAGCACCCTCCTGGTGATGCCATCAGACCATGTGAGCCCCAGCCAGACCTGGAAGCATGCAGATTCTTGGTAGCTGTAGGAGTGTAAGATTGTGTAACTCATTAGCAAAAGTGTGTAACTATTTGCAATCTATTGTTTCCTGCTAACAGGTTTTGGTTCAGATCAGTAATGGTATTTAATCACCTACTTCTTTGTAATTACATTGGTATGTAGGCATTTAATTATATTTTGTCCTCAGCTAAGCTAGGTCCATCATTTTTCATTTGTCGCTGGCAAAGACTGTGCACAAAGATGTGTAGTAACTTTTAAGCAACTGCCAGTTCCTGGTGATGCCGAGACCTTCGTTTTTTAGCTCAGCTGGCTGATGTATAGGTGCTAAAGCGGGTGATCTTGCCTTCAAATCTAATCCAGCCTAAGGTTCGTAAAAATGGCACAGTCATTGCACTGTCAACAAGTACTTTCAAACAGTAATGACAGTGCCCTAAAGCAATTTCCTTCTAACGTTGCTTGAGATGACGACAATGACTTGTAAAAGGTAGAAGCCTCCAGATTCTTTGGCCAGGCAGGATGTCCTGCTGATGCTCTGAGGGTCTCGCACTTGGGTGAGACTTTGTGTCCCATCAACCCAAAGGATGTGGGTGGTGTCTGGGCAAGGCTGAGGAAAAGAGACAAGGTGGTAGCAGAGACCAAGAATAGAACTGATGGTATAACAGTGGGATGAGTTCTGGATTTTGCAAGCAAAAGGAATATTCCTCTATTCATCATTTCTGCACGGACTAATTTAAAAAAACATTTTCTTTTTATGGCACTTCTGCAGACACCAGTGCAGGAATACGCAGTCCTGTCACTGAGGAAAGGGTGGCAGGCTGCCACGTCCCCTCCCCAGTTGTCTATGATAGCACTGGGCAGATTCTCCAGCGATGAGAGAAGCACAGTGATGCACATGCGTCTGTTGGGTGGTTGAAGTTCTCGGTAGCTCTGCTGGAGCATGACTAAGAGGTGAACCAAGGAGAAAGATGCAGGAGAGGCACTGCACAAACCCTGAATAGAGTCCCCTCAGCAAAAAAAGTGCAGCCTGATGAGATGGGGACAGGGCTCTTGAACCACGATGGCTGATAGTCGCACCTGTTGACGTTTCTGCATATGAACTCATGAACGCGAAGCACCAGCAGTACATCACCAGAGACAATTCCTTGAGGCAGCCAGTCTCTCCACTGCGTTTGTCACAAATCAAGTTACTACCTGCCACATCCAACGTGACTCTGGCATTACTCACCGTGTTTACTTTCCATCCAGCTCCCTGCTTCTGCAGCGCAGAACCAGTCGTGCCAGCTAACGAATGCCATCTAAACAGTGTGGAATGGACTTCTTATGTGCTAGATATGTTAGGTCATGTAAGTCCTTCCCAAGGGGTATAATTAGGGATCGCCACACCCGCCTTACACATGTTGAGCTTGACAAGGCTTGTTGGGCTGCAAACCCCCCAGTAGCACAAGTAAACAGCTTGCAATGAAGTCTGCCCGGAGGGCTGGCTGTTCCATCGCTGCGGCACATCGCCCGGTGCCAAATTCATGGGCTGGAGCCGCCTGCCTGTGCGTTTGCACAGAAGAGTCGTGACAGCCAGCTGGGCGATGCTCTCCGCTCGCAACCCATTCCCATTCGCTTGCTGCTCCCATGTTGCAACCAACATGGGCTTGGAGGTGACTTGTAGCACTCTGCTATGCAATATTACTGGGGGTGGGGGAAATACCCTTCTCTTTGCACAATTAGTTTGGCCATGAATGTTTTCTGTTAAAAAATCAGTCTCTCCAAACTGAAGATGTTTTGCTTTTTCCATTGCTGCAGCTTCCTGCCATATTCCAGTAGCATAAATGGAAATGAATTTTTTTTTTAACTTCTTATTTTGCGAAAAGACAAAAAAAAAAAAAACCAAAACCCACCTCAATGAGGTAAATGCATCTGGCAAAACCTTCACTTACTAAAAAAAAAAGTAATCCAGCTTGGAAGGACATTTCCAAGAGAATATGAGAAATTGTATGATCAGCTCTCTTTGAAAAGGAATTGCCTTCTTCCACTGACAAGTGACAGAGAGGAAACCGTTGTTCTTATTTAAACATAGCCCAAACCTGCAGCGTATAAACTTCCATTGATCTCAGGCTTGTGGTCCCTGTTTCTTTTTGCTTTTCATCTTCAAATGCGGGTTTTTTTGTTTGCTTGTTTTTTTCCTTTTATTGTCATGCCTGACTCCTTTTCTCTCTCATGTAGGAGGTCAGCTTTTCAAAACTGATCTTATGTCATCTTACATCCAGAGTCAGCATCCTCGCATCAAAATAGCCCAGCATCACTAGGGTATTTCAGTGCAGAGAGGCTGCTGTCTGTGAGCTGTTTATGCAACTTTCTCTGAGGTATCTCGTCCAGGCCACACGGATGCCTGGCCTGATGCAGGCTGGAATTACCCATCTTTCTAGGTCAAACATCTCAGAAGATCTCTCCGGACAAAAAGCCCACAGCCTTCAAAAAGTGAGGAGGATGCCTCCAGTTAAGCTATCAGAGGGGAAAAAAATCCCATATTTCCTTTTAATTGATTTTTCAAACTCTGCCCTTCCAAAAAAATAAAATAATACCCAAGGCGCATGTAGGTATGAAACAGAGCAGGATGTTAAATACGCAACCTACGTCAGCAAGGAGCTTGCTCTTAATCAACCATCCACCTGAAATACCTGGGGGCAAGGAAGGAGGCGGTGGGAACGTGTTGCAACAGAGCAAAGCCATCTCGGAGGAGAGCTGCCACACAAACGGCGAGCCGGAAGGGTGCCTTCAGAAGCCACTTGTTAAACGTCTCCTGTTTGATCCCCACCTAACAGCACGCCAGGAGCAGGATGAAAATGTTAATTCCAAGAGAAGTCCCCCCTCCTCGCTCCAGCAGGTTTATTATCCTAATTGACTTACGGCACTCGGTTCTAAATTAGCCTGCTTGGAAATGTGATCGGCACCAGTAATTTTCCACTTTATGACATACTTATAATAAATAATTTAAAAAATCATAAATAGCAGTAGTATTAGATCACTGGCGCTCATGAACTAGCCTTAGTTTAAAGTATGGTGTAGAAAAGAGGGTTTTTTTGATGATGCATCCTTAAAAACCATGTCTGTGTTACTCTTTTGCCATAATTAAATTATTGCTTATAAGAACTTTTGCTTGGTCAAAAAGAGAAAAAAAACCCAATTATAAGAATTCCACTTCAGTGTTTTCCATAAGCTCCTAGCCAAGTTGGCCAATAACTAAGGCAAAGAGCAGGGAAAAAAAAGGTATGTATTGTATACTCACTTAAAACTTGGCTAGAAATGACCTTTTATTGTCTAATTTTTTTTTCCATGCCCAGCTTGGCTACTTGAGGCAAACTCATTGCCAAGTTTCTATAATGTGTTATTTTCCTACATGTTATATGTTCAAAAACATTTTTAAAAGCTGCCCTTCAAGCGTTGTACAAAGGTTTTGCATGGACAAGGCCAGAGGACGCTGGGTTTGATAGCGTTACCAGCGAAGATGCTGGCATTAAAACCCAAGATAATTTGCTTTTTTTTTTCTTTTTCCTCCCCCCCTCACCCCGTTCCCCATGCAGCCCAACATGGCAAGGTCTCCAAATGGGCTGTGCTAACAAACACAGCTGAAGACAGCCATGTGATGTTAATATAAACCTCCTCTGTCAGCTTGGAGAGGCACCAGGAAATCGCCCCAGGAATGCTTTTTTGTAGCGCCTGTCTCTGCTTGGTGCCACGCGGTGGCATTTGTCAGGCCCACTCAGTCGCGGCTCTCCGGAGGGCGCGGACCCTTTTCCCTCTGTCTGGGTCACTGTTACATGTGTTGTGTTGTGTCTGAGCACATCGATGACTTTTTAATTTAAAAAAAAAAAAAAAGGAATCAATTCTGGGTTACAAAAACCAACCTCCAAACCGGTTCCTGTCATTCTGGCTCATCCATAAGGATGCGGCCATGGCATAAGTGATACTTGAGTCACGATAAAATAAGAACTGAAACTCTCGTTACGTTCAAGGGTAATTTCTCTTTGAGTCCCTCATTAAAAACACCACACTGGAATAAATATAAAGACCAGGGGCTCAGGCATATTCTTGTTTGGGGTCATTTCGTTTTAGAAAGGAAGAAAAATCATTTTAAAGTTTGATGCAGTTTCTTTTGTGGTCATGCAGTTTAAGTTTGCATTTCACTGCATTTGCCTCAGAGACATGTTTAATTTCTTTCTTTTTTTATATTTAATTTCATTTTTCTGGTTTTTATGAAGTCCCGCAATGTTTTTTTGTGGTGAGCTGCCATGGTGTTACCAATGCATCTGAAATATTACAGGCAGAAAGAGAGCCACTTGAAAGCAATAATGAGGGCGAGTCTGTCCTAGCTTTTATTTCCTATATGTATTTTGTCCTATATAAAGTTATACAAAGGGTAAAGCTTTCAGACATCCTGATCCTGCAACTGCTTATAAACATATTTATTATGGAGCAGTACAAGTTGAATGCATCTATAATACAGAGATATAAGCTTTAGCTTTTGAACATCATTTAGAAATCCAGCTACGGGAAAGGAAATAAAAGTGCAATTTCCAATGTCGTACAAGTTTCCTCTCTGCATTTTGTGATACCAATCATCTTTTAAAACCCCACCCCAAGTGATTTAGGAGCACAAGTCCCACTTAATGGAGACAGGAGCCTAAATCAGTCAGAGGTGGCAGAAGGCGATTATATTCCTGATGGGGCCTTTTCCATTTTATGGATCATCCTATTTTCACTTCGATGTAGATGGACTCACTCTTCATTAGCATGTTGGTAACCGAGCGCATATTTAACTCTGCTAATGTGCACTGCTGGCATTTGTTGGGTTACTTAAACGTAGGGCAAATCAGAGAGGACTTGGAAGAAAAGTGGTGGAGACAAAATTGAGAGGGGAAAGGTCGTGTGCAGCACGATGCACACAGATGGCTTATTATCACTAGGACCATGTGGCAGAATCCAAACTCATCTGACAGCCTGGTTTTGTGATACAAAGCTCTCTCAGGGACTGCTGAATCTCTGAAAGTATCTGGGTGCCTTCTGCACGACGTTCACACTTCGCTGACCTCGCAGAAGCCTTGGCGTAGTTGCAGTTTCAAACGTAGTTTTACAAACTAAAGGGTTTAGTGCAATGCTTGTGGTGGGACGGAGATCCAACCAAACATTTTGGTGTTTGCCAGGTCTCTCAAGCCAGACTCACCAGGTTTCTGTAGGTTTCCAGAGAGCGGATGGACATTTTGAGGGCCCCACCTTGCCTGGCATCTCTGCGGGAGTGAAAGTAACTCAACAGAAGCTCTTCTCTGTGGATCAGTCCTTACCTTTCTCCTGCTCAAAGACGACGCAGAAAGCAAGAATCAAACGACTGGAGGATTTATGTTGGAACTAGATCCCCATGGATCAGAACATGAATAACACCTCCATCCCCTCCCAAATCTTCCAGGCCTGACCTTTCACAATCTCCATTTCCTGACCAATGGCTCCAAAGAAAATAGAGCTGCTAGTTGGTATTTAATGGAAATCTGCGCAAAACTTGTCAAAATACACCACCATGCCTGTCAGATGCCTGGGACAAGACCTCTACAGTAGTTTCCAGAAACCCAGTGCAATTACTTACATTTTAAATTATCTTTAATTGTCGCATGTGAGCTACAGAAACATTTTTCCCCACTCTGAAGCAAGACCTCGCTATTAAGAGTCACCCCATAATTGCGGCTTTAATAGGGGGACCGCAGCAGGTCAGCCGCGAAGGTTAGCGCAGGGCGCAGCAAGGCGAGAGCGGCTGCCGAACGCCAGTAAGTGGAAGTGACACATCACAATAGTCCCATCAATTATGTAGGGGCAGTTTGGAGTGTAAACTTTTTAGTGAATCTAATTACCTCGCCAGATGTTTTAATCCAATATCCTTGCCCCTCCTCTGCCATCAAATACTACATTGTTTTTTGAGTCCCCGATAGGAAAAAGTCACCTTAACTATAGAATCTAGAATAAACTTGTTGCGTTTTTTTTGCAGGAACTGAGCATCCTTTTGCTATCCAAGAGATTATTCAGGTTCACGTGTGACTCTACTTGTGGGATTGCACTGAATCAGAATGAATGCGCTCATGAATTGATAAGGGTGTCATGAAGGGTGCAAGACTGATGAAGAATAGATGAGGAGATGGTGTAAATATGCTCAAGAGCTGAATGACAACTGTTAGCCCGGCAATGCCGAATTTAAGCAGGCCCTGTCATAGCATTAGAGATGCTGCACCAGATTTTCCAAGGCTGCTTGCAAATTGACCTAATGTTCCTGTTGACACAAAACCTTGAAAGCGCAGCTAAAAGCAGCGTTGCTGAACGCTCCCGATTCACTCACAGATTGCGGTCAGAAGTAAGCGTGAAAGAAAATACTTGCCTACGCATCCCGGAGAGGGGAAAATAGTGAATTAACTGTGCACACAAAGGCATGATAATACCTTCCAGAAGCGTAGAGCAGAGGAGGAACCTGCCAGCACTGGGAGGAGTTTCCGTGTCATTCGTGAACTGTGGTTTTTAGTTTGGTGGGAAATCTGGGTGTGCACATACAACATTGATCTGTCTTCAGCCTTGACTGTGATGCATGGAAAAATCTTTGACAACTTAAATCCCTAACGTGAAAAAAACCAACTCAAACCAGGGATGTCTCACACCGTTCTTTGTTAGAACTCCCAGTTGACCAAGTTGATGGTCTTTATTTTCACCAGCTTATCACATTAATAGTGGCTTTTCTTCACTTCTTGCCCCATCATGTTCCCCAGTGAGAGAATATGCACACTTGTACCAGACATAACGTTAGTCTCATGCTCTTGGAAGGAAACATGCAGAGCAAACAATGAAGCAAAGCTGTTTATAAAGCCTTCAACACATTAGGCAGTGGAGAAGAGCCCAAGTTTCCACGTAAAGGCCTGAACGGACAAGAATGACGTGAAACACATGGAAAATATGGAAAATTTAGAGTAAGTAATAAAATTATAAATAAAACAAATACAATAAATTGGGAATGCAGTTTTACTCATAATGATTTGTGTTCCTAGTAACCCAAGACTCCCTTACCTTTGGAAAATAGCATGTTTTTCCAATGGGGGAGCGGACTGCAGGTAACAGGCCTGACGGGTTGTGCGGTGGCTCGGGCCATTGAATGGCTCGAGCGTTCAGCAGGGACTGCTGCAGCCTTGCATAAGCCCTTCCTCTGACAATGACTTGCGTCGTGGTCTCAGGAAAAATCACTTAATCAAGCGAGGATTAGCATTAGTGCAGGAATTTTGGCCAGAAATGAATCTTGGCTTGTTCCGGGTAGAGAAGCTTGCTTGATGCAGTTACCCGGATGCATTGCGCTAGGTTGGCTTTTTCCCACGAGTTTTCTTGGTTCTCAGTGCCTGCGCTTCCCTCCATGAGCGTGCTCTCCCAGTGATACCCCGTGGGTGTACTGGTGGCATGGGGACTCCAGTTTGTCATTGCCATGAAAGTTGGCGGGTACTTCTGGATCTCATACTGTGGGCTTGCCTGCAAACCTCTGCTTTTATGCATCACTTGTACAGAAGCTGTCTTTAACAACCTCAGTATCCTTCTCAGCTCCAGAAAGGAATGCTCAAAAGCTAACTCTGAATAAAATAAAAATAAAGTGCTTGTCTGCTTTAACCACTGCTGGTGCTTTATCGTTAGATTAACAATAGCTAGAGTTATAGAACAAGCTTATCAAATACATGAAATATGGCTTGTATTTGTAACTAGTCAAAGGTCTGTTGGAGCCCAGGAGCCAGCATGGTTAAGGGCACCTGTAGCAAAAGCCAATAGGACAGAAAAAGTAATGGAGCTGGACTCGGCTGCCTCTGACCCTTTGTACCAATTAATTAGGTACCAATTTAGATGTAGTCTATTGGGAATGGCTTTGGCACAAGCCAAGAATAAGGCTTAAATTCATGACTTTCAGACAGAATTTATATCAAAATGGACCATCTAAAAGGGCAGCAGAAGCCCGGAGGAGTGAAGCAACTTGCTCAAAGTCTTAATGAGAACCGAAGTGTGCACACAAAGCACAGTGCCACGGTCTGAGACAATTAAATGCTGAGTTCTATGAAACTGTCCCTTTGCTGTTGTCAACAGCTTGGAAAAGTTTCCTTTGCTACCACTGTGATGATTTGTTTTGCTGCGCTAGCAATAAAAGAAAAAAAGGGGAGAGGGGAGTACTAGCAGCCTATGAATTGCAGCTATTCTTCAAGGTGAAAGATCTGAATTTCCATTTCCCTGTGCCATTAGGACTGATATGGGTCTGACTGGCCAGTATATGGTGAAAAAGTCCCTCCATGTGCCAGTATTGAAAACTGTTTGTGCATTAGTTGGAGTCTTTGCCAGTGAAATAATATCGTCCCCTTTGTTTATTATATTGAAACTCGATAAAAGAAAGTGTCGGAGGGGGAAAAAAATAAGGTTGCGGTGTGAAATGAATGTTCTCGTCTGGGCTCCAGGATGCAGCCGTGAGTAACGTCTGTGGCATCGCTGGGCGTACTACTGCAAAAGAACAAGATTTTGTGCTGCAGCTGCAATCTGGGGGTTTGCAGGGAGCGGGACAGTCTGTGTTTTGCCAAGGGACCGCCACACTCCATCAATTATGGGGACTGTCCCCTTTCAGGGGCATTGCCTCCTGGGGTGATGGCAATGGCATAGACTCTGTAAGTAACTCAAGTCCAGCTCTGGATGCTCCACACTCTTATTCCCAAAAAAGGCAGACCCATGCAAGCTTGTTCTGAAGCCCAGCATTATCGTGGTGCTTCAGCATTCAGCATAGATTCCACTCCTCCATTCTTTCTCTGAAGAAGTGACTGCATGTTGGAGATATTTCTGGATCAAAAGCTAGCTTTGCTGCATTGAAAATTAGCAGAAAAGACCCCAGCCAAATGAAGTGTCCTTCTCAAATGAGAAGGGTAGACTCTCTGTGTTGTCGATGTGCTTGCAAGTTGATGGAACCCCTTTACAAAGTAGTGGCAAGGAATTCCTTTAAATTACAAAATCAAAGCAAACCCAAAACAAAACCAAACAACCCCCTCCAAGACTACAAGGTCCCAGTACAAAAAAAGCTATAAAAATCTCACATGGCTGAAATGCTGTGAGATTCCAAAAGTATTAAGCAACATCAGTTTGTAAGGGGGAGGAAAAGTATTAGTCAGATTATAGATGCTTTGGGCCAGTCCTCACAATTTTATTTCACATCTGTAAGTGTTAGCACTGAGGGCTCGCACTCTATGACAGGGGACCTAGGTGTTAATTCAATAGGAACCGTAATAATAGCAACAACAACAGCAATAACACCAGTAGAAATATTGGCATCCACCTCACCCAGCTCAGCACACACATCCCTGGACTACCAGACTATATTGATTTTTTACCTGGGCAGCTATAACATGTGACTGCATGGATGAATACAATAAAGCAGAAAGGCAACGGTAGCACAATACGACATGGTCGTAATCGCACTTTCCAGAGCCTGAGCTGGTGCAGCTCGGGGAGGGAACAGCCGGTCCCTGTGAAAGCGCTTGTATTTCCTTGGGTCGAGGACCAGTGCAGCACCTTCAATATTACCGGTATGGTCTTTCAAGAAATTGTTTTTCCAGAAGAAAGACATTGGCTAGATGAATGAAAATAATAAAGGTTTGTTTGAAAATGAGGATCCTTCCTGTTTGGTTTTTAGTTTTTAAAACTTTAGAGGGTATTTCAGATCATAGTTTCTGGTGTTTGAGTAACAAGAGCGTTAGAAGCAGTGTGGGTTTAAGTGACATTTGAGATTCACATGACTCCAAACCTGAAGTTTTACAAAAGAAGAAAAATGAACATCCCTCTGCTCCAGCTTACATCATGGCAGTTTGGAAGGTAGAAATAATACTGCTTTCCTGAAATGCTGCGACTAGTCAACCAGGCTCTTCTCTCCTATGCTGCTCTGTAGGATAGGTGTCTATCCTTTTCTTCTTGAGATAAGGCTGTGATAAAAGGATACCCTATCAATTAATAGAAAAAATAAATACTAAAGAGAAAGAGCCCTTCCTGGCATCAGATAGCTGCAGCTTGGTTGAGTTTGAGAGCAGGGCATCCTAAGGGTTAAAGAAAGAAATATTATCCCCTTTTAAGTGTGCGTGTACATGCACAAGAGCCCAACCTAGCATTTTGTCTGCACTAGCAAGCAGCACACACACACACTCAGCATGATCCAGGTCACGCCGATTTCAGGAGACTTATTAGCTTTACAGTGTTAATGGAAACCAGTCTCCAGCGCAGGGTGGAGCGGCGAGGTGAACCAGGAGGCTGGAAGGGGGGGAATTTGCTCTCTGAGGTGTTGAGTACTGAAAGTGGCAGCAACTTCTGACAGTTCCTAAAAACACCCTTGTTGTGGCTCATTTGGTTTCTGGGCAGAGATGCCTGTGAGCAGAGCTAGAGAGCAGCCCCTAATGCTGCTGAAGGACCTTTCCTCCCACGGCAGACATCCTGGAGAGCAGCATTAAAAAGATCAGCTCACTGGCTTTTGCATGGAAAGACAAATACATGTTTCCACCCAGCCTTTGAAATGGGTTCACAGGGATGTTCTCCTCCTCACGTAGAGCCCAAGATGCTACTCGGCATGTTGGGGAAGCAATGGCTGCTGTGCAAAGAGAGCCCAGCGAGGACAGATTAAGAGCTGTCTTGCTCACTCTGCCTCCCAACCCGGGCAACCCCTGTGATTTTCCATGTTGGCATGTGTGACCTGGGATTACTCCTCACCCTTTGCACCTGCGGCTGCTGCCAATTCCCTCCGGGCAAACCCGCATCCCCATTGTCTGCTCCCCTCCGCGGCTTTGGGCGTCAAGCAAGGCGAAAATGCAAGACTCACCCCAGAGTGGTTGCTTAATGCACTGTGCATTAACTGGGGACAGTTATGGGGTAACGCAGGTGGCAAAATACTCATCTGCTATGCGGTGAGGTCTTTATGCTTTTAAGTCTCTTTGCTCTGACAGTCTCACAACTAATAGGACCTCTGCGGTGTTGCCGGTGCCGTGTGCTGACTAGTGCTTTCCAACACTAAAAGCTAAACCTCCAGTAGTCCCAAATAGCCTTATAGTTCTGCTATACGTGAGACAATGGGGTGTATGGCACGACAAACAAACCAGAGAAAGGCATCATCCCTGCTTGCAGCAATCCAGTGAGCAGCCTTGTAGCCCAAACCCGCCGCTCCAGAGCTGAGCTCTGCAGACCCCCGCACTCCAAAGACATCTCCCTCCTGTCGCCATGTCCCCCCCTTCCCTTGCCCAGCATCCTGGGAAGGAGGGCTCCAGCTTCTGGTAGGAGATCTCCAGCGGGGAATTAGAAGCCAGGGAATTGCCCTCCACCACAGCCGTGTGGGAGATTGTGTAATATTCTAGCACTATCAGTCACATTGCTCATATTTACTTCTTTTGGCCCAATTCTCTGCCTGCTGAATAAATTTGCAGCTGCAGAGGCTGAGCTCTAGTAGAAAGCTGAAGGATTTACTTCCAGGTATTGAAAGGTTTATAGCCAAGAAATGTTAAGTTGCACAGATTCTGCTGCTGGAGATGCGTCCTCCTCCGCTTTCTCCCCCAGATGCTGCTGGGTTAAGGAGAGTGTTGCGTCGTGGACCACGTTCAGCTGCTCCTCTCATCTGCAGAAATAAATTCCACCTTAAACATTATTTGAAGGCAGTAATGCAGAGGCAGAACTTGTTGCTGATGCTGGGAGCAGAGAGTGGTTCATCGCTGTGTGCACGGCAGAGACACCTCATGGGCACTGTTTGAAGATGAGTTGGGATGAAATATTCCTCTGTGTGTTATTCCCAGCTGTCCCTGTCGTTTCTGCTCCATTAACTCTGGGACTGGCCCAAACATTGTTAGTATGTCTGTATGTGTGTGTCCAGGGGAAGGCTCACCAGCACCCACTGCAGCGAGGCACTCTGGAGTGCTTTTATTTGACTAAAAAGGGTCATTCTGTACAACTTTGGAATTCACAAAAGGTGAATTATGAATGTGTTTGTCTGTGTTTGATTTATTATCAATAGGGAGAGACCGTGCTTTTGCGGGTAGTTGAATCAAATAGGACCAGGCCCTCGGATGAGACGCTGCCTTCCCTGTGCTATGGTCTTTAGCACTGGGTACTTGTAATACCGCAGCTGCTACAGCCCCTGATTCATTGAATTGCCCTGTTCGGCTCGATGCTATTCTAAAAAAAACCCAAACCAACCCACAAAAACCAGAGCAGGACAGTAGCATAGACAGCATATAAACAGAATATAAAAAGAATATAAGAGACCTGGGGAGGGAAAGGGCATCTGAAGAGCAAAGCATTTGCCAACAGAGAGGAAGAAGATGTGGCTAAACACAGCGGAGAACTCGGGTATCTTCACCCGAGTCAGCCTCAGCGTCACCAGCTGTGAAGAAATGCCCCATAGGGTTGGCTGTCTGGGAGACGTTGGGTAGGATGAAGGGTAGGTGTCTTACTCCGGAGTATGTGCCTTCAGCTCTGTAGCGTTCCCAGTGTTGCTTCATGCCTGGGAAACCACGAGACAACTTCTAGCTCTAATCCCCGTGGGTTGGTGACATATGGCAGAGATTCACAATAACAGCAACGAAACCCCTGAACTCGCTTGGCCCAAAATGCTCTCTTCACTGTCCTCCCTGCTGTCCCCTCCTGGGACCCGGGGGTCTGGGGACGCTTGGAGCAAGCAGGGCTTGGAGGGTAGCTTTTCCCTTAAGCCATGCTCAAGCCCAAGGGTGTTGGATGCTCTCCCCATCCTTCGGGACACCAGCCCTCGCTCAAGCTGTCTTTATTTAAGCAGTTGGTGCTTCACAGATTACTTTCAGGTCCCTTGAGGGTAGAAAGTCTTTTACCTCTTCTGGCCCCGAGACTGTTCCAACAGCTGTAACTATTTCATTTTTAATTTGCTCGATACAACTTGTCTCTGCTTAATCCATCAGGACAAGTTTGAGAGTTCCTGACCCATAAATCCAGAGTGGGGAGGGTGGTGGGTTTTGGGGGGAGAGGGAAGAGAAGGGGGAGAAACTAAAGGAAAAGAAAAAAAATGCAAAGGATTTTGAAAAATTGTATCTAAATCATAGCCAAATGTATTTCCCTAGCTTACTACAATGTGCGGGACTAGACCCAGCAAAACAGCCAGGTCTCATCTCAGTGCTTGGGGGTGAGGCAAGACCATTGCTTTTATCAGGGCGATATACTCCACTACACTTAACTTTTTCAACAGTATAAACCTCCTAAATTTGTCTGGGATGGACCTTAACTCTTTTTTTCCTGGTAACCAGTTCCTTTTGTTTAACACAAACACTAAAGATGAAAAACTGCTTTGCATCTTCTTTACACAAATATACACAAATAGGGTTTATGTCATGAACTTTTAAAGGCAAAACCTCCTCTCCTTCAGGTGCCACTTTCCCTCTGTTGCCACTGTCAAAGGCTCCATGCTCTTTTTCGGGTGGGTGGTAGGACTGCTCTAAATCAATCAGTTGACATTAGGCTAATGTCTAATTAGCTCTGGGTGGGCATGTGCTTTGATTATAGGAAGAACCTCGGGCAATGACTTGTGTTCTTAAGGCCCACTTCTACATGTATCAATCATCTTTTGACATGCAGAGCAGGAGGGAAGAAAAATAAGCTGCCATAAAAAAAAGAAAAAGAACTGTAAAGAAAGAATTCTGCAATATTAATGTGTACAGGAGTGTGTATAACCATATGGCTACACTGCAGTTACAGCTGAAATGAAGAACACGCTCTTGTACATTGGCATTAATAACCAGTTTCTCTGGTTTAGGAAGAAACCCAAGAAATAATGTTTTCCTTAACCATCCTCCATGATTTTAAAGAAGGAGAGAGGTTCCCTTTTTAGGGACAGAAAGGTGAGATGCGTCATCCCAGGGAGACCTGATACTACTAAAGCTATTTTAAGCAGAGCTAAACAGACCTCTCCCATCAGGGCAACTCTTTCTTTGGGAGATGCAAAATCAGGCTGCATTACCGATGCCTGCTGCTCTGGTGTCTCCCGGCCATGAGAGGCCATGGGTCCCTCTCCTGCTCTTTTCCAATAGCCTGGCTGTCATGAGACTGAGTTTCCCCTTAGGCTGCTGGGTATTTCTTTCCCCCCTCAAATCGGGTCTTATTTTGTCATTTCTCTGCTTTTTTTCATTGCACATGACAATCTACCAAAGCTTTGCCACGCATCTGTGTGCTCCATGTGTTTGTTGCTCTCTATAACTAGCTCCATCTCGCTTGCTTTGTAGTCACCCTCTGCCTCCGCTCTACCCAAGTGTGGACAGCAATGCTGTGAAGATAAAATTGATGCCAAGTGAGGACATTTCAAACTGGAGAATTTTTCTGCCTCAAAAAAACCCCACCAAAAACCAACCCCCAACCCCCCCACCAGCCTCCGACACCCAACCCAGTGCCGACCAACCCCAATCTCCCACCCCCAACCTCCCAGCTCCGACCATCCCCAACACCCGGCCCCGACCTCCCAGTCCCATCCAGCCCCCAACTGTCCCATCCCCATCTCCCAGTGCCAACCAACGCCCAACACCCATCCCAAACCTTCCGGTCCCACCCAGACCTCCCACCCCACCCGTCCCCAGCAGCTCCCGTCACCCCAACCCAAACCATCTCCCGTCACCCCAACCGCCCAACCCAACCCATC
>JANZLQ010000002.1:36703934-36747413 GCA_026212715.1 Elanus axillaris | reverse complement strand
ATATTATATTATATTATATTATATTATATTATATTATATTATATTATATTATATCGATCATATATTATATCGATCATATATTATACCGATCATATATTATACCGATCATATATCATATCATATCATATCATATATCTAGAAGAATGCCAATATAGTCTTAAGACTGAAGAAGAATCTGATCAGGAATACCAGATACAGAGGAATGCTTTTTCTTTTGATATGTTGCAAAGGAAGATTCTTTTTTCAGAAGTACCGTCACGCTGCTTTAAGCAGTTCCTTTGTCTTGCAGCTTGTCTGCAGGGAGAACTGCCGCCCAGCAGTTGTGTCTGGAAACGAGAGCGAAGACACCTGGATTATGTTAATGGTACCGCCACTGACTTACGGCTGACAGCTCTGAACTGGGAGGACAGCTCTTCTAAGTGCTCGTTGTCAGAGGTTGAGTTACTATTAAAGAGGTTTTTCCAACAAGGGTTTAAAACAAACAGAGAACAGAGAGGCTTCATCGGATGACAATAAAATCCAGAGGGATGAGCTGGTGGTAGAGGCCAGCGCTCACGTGTTGTGCATGTTCTCACTTACAGAGGAGGTGGAGGAGGAGGTGGAGGTGATGACCACCCTGCGGTAACGACCACCCTGCGGGCATCTGGGAGAGAGCGAAGGGCGTTTTGTGGAGGCAGAACAGAGAAACCAGGGATAACCACGAGCGCTCGCAGCCACGCAAATGGCCCTGGATCTGTTTTGCGTGTTGATTCACAGCTTGGAAGAAGGTCCCAAACCACAAATCCTGCAGTGAACCACTGTACCAAGCTCATTTACTCAGACTTCATGCAGGGAGTTAGGCTTTTTGTCCATTATTCTATTTATTACCAGACGTGAAAATAATAACTCCTTCAGCTGAGGCTACACAACCAACCACAGTCGGTCAATTCAGTCCACGGTGTAGACATTCTCCTGGACTCCCTTCTGACTTCAGACTCACGCCGGACAGTTTCTGAGAACAACTGTCTTTGCTCAGCTAGGAAACTCCATCCCAGCCTGGCAGACAACGATCTGGATGCAATTCCTCACATTATAGGCCCGCTTTGTGAGACTACAGCAATAAATATGCCTGGGGATGCTGCCGCTAGCATGCGCAGAGCTCCCGTTGCTGCAAAACATGCATTTTTCCAGCAGTTCAGGTGTTGGGAGGCACCAGATGATAGCTTCTGTGACTTCCCCATGCGTTGCAAAGCCTCTTTGAGGACATTGGTCCCCATCTGCGAAGCATTTCACAGTAAGAGGGTGTCTGAAACGCTGGTAAGCTTAAGCAACCTTGCAGAGCTCAAGGCTGAAACCTCTGCTGCATCACCCATGTCCCCTTGGCAAGGGGAGAGGAGAACCAGCAACAAGGTGGACATTTGTCTCAAAGCTCAGCACGCTCCTAGGAGACCTCCAGGCTCCATAGGTGACTAAATGTTATAAAAGGACATAGCTCTGAGCAGGGTAATAGCTCTCAGTGTGTCTGAGGCTTAGCAAGGTCTCTGATGTGCGGCAGTAAGAACAGACCAGACTAACCAACCTGGCTCGCTGGCTACTTATCTGCTAGATGGGGCTTTACTGAAGCCCACTTGTCTCAGAAAGTACGCTGTCATGCCAATAGTTAATCTCCCAGGTACAAAGTTGGTATTCAAAAATGCTGGAGGCTCATTGGGTTGCAAAAATCTCAAAAAGAAATGGTTGAGAAGCTTTGGTACAGGAGTGACTGGATATTTCAGAAATGACCACAGAGGCAGATTGTGGTATGGCTTTACACGGTGGGCTTGAGCTTCCAGATGCAGTTTAACGCATCCCCATCACCAAGAAAACCACTAATGCTGAAGTATTTAAGAAAAAAAAAAAAGGCGGCCCCGTGTTTCACTGCTGCATAGATTTCCTCTCAAGTTGCTAATTATGAATCCTACAGAATCAAGCAAAATGCATTTACGGCTTTAAAACGTGTCATGACTTTGAATTGCGCTACAGAAAGCCCGGGTTATGGTTTTATTTCTCTTCCCAGATCTCACGATTGCTCATTAATTAGTGCTAGTTTCAGGAGATTAGATGACTTTTTAATGTTTCTCATGTAAAAAGACCATAAAGTGAGTTTTTTGGTTTTGTTTTTTTCCCTTTGCAAATGGAAAAGTAAAGAGACCTTTTTCATTTATACGCAGCTATTTTTTAATTTTCTTTTGAAAAATGTTGCCAGTACCCAGAAGTGTCAAATTCTAACACGCAGGGGGAATAATGTTGTTTTTTAGCTGGTAATAGTCTGTGTTTTTGTGGCTGACTATTGGGAAATTTTTAACATATTTCTTCATCCTGTATTTTCAGGGGATGAGATGACATTTTAATGTTCCAGGGTAGAAAATCCATACAGAAAGTGCATCTTTTTCTCAAGAATTTTGAGGATATCTCCTATGTAGAAAGCACAAGTAATTACATAATTGGGACTGTTTGTATATATCTCTTTATGTTCAGTTAACAACCAGAAACCTGAGGATAAGGGAACCTTTTGTAAGGAATGCAACTACTTGCATACTTTGCTTAGGAGTTCAGTGGTGTGTTGTCAATACCTGGGACGTCAAGGTGTGCGAGGGGCCAGAGCAGCCCCATGGCAGACTGGCTCGGAGGCTGCCCCACGCTCTGCACCTGCTATTTTCTCTGATTTTTCAGAGCATATGCAGTGTTGGGTCACTTAGGAAGACCATCGGCTTTGCTGGAGGTTGGAGGTTTCATCACTGCCCAGCTGAACCTTTCCAGCAAAGGAAACTCAGAACATATTGGTCCCTGCACCTCCATACAGAGCTGGAAAATAACCAGTGAATTAAAGAATATCTCAGGGCATAGCCTGAGGCAGGTTCTTTTTGGTAAAGGTGGTGTGCAAGGTAGATTTCAACCGTGCGGGGACACTAACACCGAGCCGGCTGCTCCGCTCGGGGCATTCGGTGCCCGGCTGTGCCATAGAGCAGTGCCAGCTTTAGCCGTGACCGAAGGGCAAAAGCTCATTAGATCACACCCAGAGCTGCGCTGCTCTGAGATTTGGAGCTAGCTGGGGGTAGAGAGGGAGATCTGCTCTATGCTTTGAGAACTTGACTCCCAAACCACACGAGTTTGACTTTGTGCAACCAGGAATTCAGACTGAATTCCTAGAGCTTCTGAGCTCTTGTGCCGGTGCTTTCCATCAACACTGCAGCGTCTCATCCGGAGTTGTGATGTTTGGGTCTGATTCTGCTTACTCTTAACCCAGCAAAGCCCAGGAAAACCTCAATAACTCCACGGAGGTTTCTGCTTCGGGCACTGCTGTGAGAAGAGAATTAAACCATGGCAACGTGAGCTAGAGCCAACCCCGTGAGCCAGAGATGCTCTTTCTAAGCACCGATTCTTGCAGCAGCACACAGACTCGGATGCTTATGGCAATGCCCTTGTTCCTATGGCTTGTCTCACCGAGCATCTCGTGTGCATCTTTAGCCTGGCAAGTGCTGCATTGCAGCCTGTGAGATCCAAGGGGCTGAGGAAGCTGCAGGTCCTGAACACTCTACAGGATTTCATCCCGCGTTTTCAGATCGCTGGGTCATCTTATCACACAACCGAGAGCACCATGCAAGCCCCAGGACGCGCAACACCCCCCTGTGCCCTCTCCTCCATCTCCGCACCAGCAAGAGCCCTTCCCAGCAAGACTGGGACGACCCACACCGCGGCAGCTTTCGCCTGCTGCTCTGGGACATCTTTCAACATTTACTTTATGTGACTGAGGACACAACTCCAGGCCTATTTCTTGATCCCACTGTGCCTATGAAACAAGCCTCTCTGGGCAGTTTCCTTCTGGGAGTAAACTGTCATTTTTCACCACATAAAATTTTATAAGTTTCAAGCGAATGGAAAATGGATTTTATTATTTTATTTTTTTTATATCTTTTTTTTTTTTTTTCCCTGAATGTTTTATGGCTGCAAAAACAGAATTTGTGGTTTGAACTGTTAAGGTTTGATGCAGAGGGCTATGGAACCTTTTATGTAACCCGCTGGCCTGAATAATTATCAAAATATTTTGCTTTCCACTCTTTCTAAGCCTCTGCATCAGAAAAAAATAGCATATGCAACCTTTTGACCACAAAATAATACTACTAAGAAAGCCCCCTTCAGAAGCCGTGCTGGTGGAGCTGCCCCGGGGAAGGCCGGTAGCTCTCGGCAGCGGCCACAGTGCCGGGACCGATCGGTCCTTGGATGGGAGAGGGCACCGGGAGGGAGGTAGCCTGCGGGATGCGGGAAAGGACCTCACCTTGAGAAGGACTTGCACCCAAAGCGGCTGATTTTGGAGGAGGAGGAAACTGCTCTTTGCTGAGATTAGGGAGATGCCGGGGAGAGCCACATCTGGCTCAGCTGAAGAGATGAATGCTGCTGACATCGGGGACAACTTTTGGTTTTGCAAACCGTACCATCCCGTATGATCCATGTCTCTGAGAAGCACCTTAAATCTAGTTCATGTCCTCTGTCCTTCAGTCAAATACTAGTTCTGTGATTAATGTTAGCCTGAGAGGAGTATTTAAAATCCATCACACGAGGTGGGGTAAAAGCCAGTATCTGCAGTTGCAAAGCTTATACAGACAGATGGCTTTTGCACACGCACAGTGCAGAGATGGGGACCGGCCCCAGATCCAGTGCCTGGTACAGACAGCAGTTTTTGTAATCCAATTAACAAATAGCAGTGGGGAGGAATTTGGCTCCGGCGCAGGGTGGATGCTGAGCCCCATCCTGGCAGGGTGCAAAGCTCTTTCTGACCTGGTCCTGCTGCTCCTCTGGGCCGAACACACACAGATCGACGTAGCGGGGAAATTGTAACGCTTTTCTAGCAGACTCAGCATAAAGTGTGAACTACTCCCGCATCTCCAGTGTTTGACTGGTATTTTACTCCCAGAATGACTATAGTCTCTTAAAGAAAAGGCATTGCACTTCCACTGCTCCCTGCAACTCTGCTTTTTACTGTTTTATATTTAATTATACTTCTAAATGTTTAAATATAGAGTTTTGAATCCTGTTAGAGTGAAAGCGTGTTATGTATTTCTGCATAGCAAGTAGGGAATTGCTATTTCCAATCTGACCCATTAAGTTAATCTTTAAATGGAAAGCCAGGTGTTTGATAGCATTAATGTTTTGATTACATCTTTCCTAGAATATATGTTGTATTCTTTTCTTCCAAATTTCTTCAATCCTCTCAGCTTTTGGACAACATATTTTGATAGCTGAAAATCCAAATGCAATGTTAAAACAATTTATTTTTTTTTTAAGAAGTAAAAACAGTCAGTAAGGACCACGACATTCTTTCTGATCAGCTCACCCAGAGATACAGCAGTCGCTTTTCTGAAAAATGAAAGATACCAAAGCCTCTTAAAAAAAACTCCGCCTGAGTTCAATTCCTTTTGATGCAGTTTCAACATTAAAAACCAAGGGATGCTCTGACTGTCCTCAAAAGGGAGAGCCCAGCTGTGCCGGCAGCAGGAGGATGCCCCATCCTCGGCACAGCTGATGTGCTGCAAGTCTTTTGGTTCAATCCTACAAGCAACATGCATGACATTTTGGACAAGAGTTAATCAGGAATGGCTTAGTTATCACTGATTTTACCTTGGGGCAAGGGAAATGGGCCGGATGACCTCTGAGGGTCACTCCCCATCCTACAGTTCAGGATTTTTCCTGCCTCCAAGGGGGTGGAGGATTTTAGCTCTGGCCCCTGCAGCCCCTCCCTGCATCCTCTCCTCCTGGCTACCTGCTGCACAGGGCAGGGAAATACACCCCCCCCCCCTTTTTTTTTTTTTTTGGAGGGGGTTACATGCTGGGACTCTTTGTTTCCATTTTTGCCTTCAAAGCAAAATAAACCCAAGGAAAGTAGTTTCTCTTTTTCTGTTGAGCAGGGAAAGGTGGGCTGAGGACAACCAAGACTGTGGAGGTTACCAAAACCTTTCTGCATGTGTTGAGCAGATGTCTGTTCTGTACTGAAGGTTTCCTCCCGTGACATTACTTGCTCTCCCCATTTGCTTGGTCCCACACACCATGAGACATCTTCCACAGCAAGTTTTCACAGCCCCTCGGTGCCACCCTCCCTTTCCATGTGCCGATAGGGAGGAAATATGGGGGGATTTTTCCCCTTAGTATTACCCACCTGGAGTAGGATGGGAAGAGATCAACTTTTCTTTGGTGTAAATCAGTGCAATTTGGTCAAATTCGTGGGACTGCAGCAGTCTGGATGGGAAGACAGTTCAAGCCTACATTCCACTCTTGCACCCAGGGTCAGACTTTGGTCCTTCTGCATTACAACACTAATTAGACAGGGTTGTTAAGGAAAGGTGATGGTGGGGGAAGAACTGGAAATTTGTCACTGATCTCATTCTTGTGAGCACCCAGAGCAGGATAAGGATGGACAGAAATCCCAATTAGATGACTAATTTAGCTCCTTGAGCAGATTTTAGCCTTTGGCCCTGGAGCCAGAAGCAGAACTTATTGCTTCTAGGTTTGCCTTGCTTGGCTGATTATTGGTTAATTGAGGCTTTTCACTGAAAGGCCTGGAAACGCTGGGTGACCTGGAAGAATGTGTCTTATGCCCTGGAGTCATCCTTGCTGGCTCTGCCTCCCTCCTGCTTCACCCAGCAGTTAAAACAAGCTGAAAAATAGCTGGGTGAAAGGCCCGAGGCCATGGCCAGGCAGAGGAGCAGGGATCCCAGGGAAGGCAGAGGGACTTCAAAAGGCCGGTGTCAGTGGGATGCTCCCTTCTTGCTGTGCCTGAAACCATCCATCCAGGCACAGCCAGAAAGCCCTCCTCAATTACCCAGAGTTTAATAAGAGTACTAAATGAGGCCAGTGATCCCCGCAGCATAGGTCTATCCATGCCGGAGCTGTGCTTTTCCACCGTCCCCATTTGGGGTCTGGTGGGACTAGCTCCCACATGTTCACCCAGCCCCTAAAACCACCTTCCAAATCGCCATGGGAAAGCTTGTGTCTATCCTCCCTCTCCTTTCTCTGCAGGCCAATAATACACAGTTGCTATCTTGAAGTGTTTTGTGAGGTTTTGCTGAATCCTATGAAAAAAAAATATAAATCTCTTCCTCTCCTTTCTGTAGGAAATATTCTACAGAAATGGCTGGTTACAATTTACTGGAGTTCAGGTACAAAACTCTGTGCCTTCCCTTTCTTTGCCTCCTTTAGGAGTCAAATGCTAAAAGTATTTCTTGTTGCAATGGCAGAAGTGCATTACACCTCGGGCAATGTCCAGAATAAGAGCATTTTCCTCCTTTACAACACTAAATGGAGAGGTTTCTAGGCATACAAAAAATACTCCATAGCTGCTAGGGCTTCCTATAGTGTTGCACACCTTGAAGGTCTATTTTCTGAAAACATTGAATCATGCTGTGACTCACTGCAAAGTGGGGATTGGGGTGCAGAAGCAAGGGAAGAGGACAGGTCTCCTCTCCCAGATGAACTCACCCGTGATGGAGTGGGGCTTGGCCTTGAGGGGATCCAGCAAAGTTTTTGTACTTCTCTACCAGATACGATGCAAGCCTTCACTTCAAGCCCCAGATGTGCTCAGTCCTAAATGTCCCCCAAATGAGGCTCCCTTGAACATCTGCGCATGTGCCATATTCCTCTCCACACATGACTACTGATTTCAAACAGTGGCTTGCTTCCCCCCCCCCAAAAAAAAAAAAAACCAAACAAACCCCTTAGAAGTGGTCAGCTGTATTCATTGGTAATGTCAGCCTCGAGCTATGCTACACATTTGGAGGCAAGTTGAAAAATGCCAACTTTTATGAGAAAACAAATGCAGTGTAAGTGAGTTTTTTCACAACAGAGCAATGAATCCTGAGCTTGCACACCTGATGCTCTTCAGTAGTCTGCACCTTTGTGAGCCTTGGACCTGGAATTCAGATTTTGGCACCATTATGAGTAACCATGAAGACCAGAAATAAGTCTTACTTTTATGGGGAAAGCCAAAAATCTTTCCACTATTGCTTACCTTCAGAGCAGAGACTTCCAATCATAACATCACATGCTGGGAAGCTCAATCTCAATAACAAGTGCTGGAAATAAGGGTGCTCCTCCCTCCTCACTGTAGTTCTGTGTGAATCCCCGGGTCTAACAACTTTTAGCAGGTACCTTGTAACAAAGTAGTCTTACAAAAAAGCTCTGCTCCACAGGCTCACGATGTAATTTTTTTTAGCCTGATTAGTGTATTTTTTTTTCACCAGTGTAACTGGATTTCATCCCTACACAGCACTGCCCAGTTAGAAGTGGGTTGCAAAAATACCTACTTTTGCCAAGATATCCTAAACACCATTTTTATAGGTAGAATATGCAATCCAGACCCTCAGCTGGTGGAATTTGGCATTGCTCCACCAGAGCCAGCACAGGGACACTGATTTACACCAGTGCAGGAGCCAGCCCATGAATTTTCTCAGCCTATTTGGTTATCTTAATCTTACTCCATCATAGTGTTTGGGTTTGTTTCAACCCTACTGTAGAAACAGAGCTGGTTTGGAGCATTGAGAGCTCTTAACCTACCTCTCCATAGGACTCTATCACCATTTCTGGGACCCTAAGGATACTTTCGGTTCCTCTTTGCAAGGGGACAGCGACAAAATGCTGGAACTGGAAATCCCATCTTTGTTCTTTCGCTTCTTTCCTGAACTCGCTGCTCTCTCCCCTCTGCAGGCAATAGGGAAAAGGATGAAGATGGGTAGAAAAAGCTTTCCTTTTTATGGAGAAACTTTACAGTATTTCAGGAAATAATGATCTCAGTAAAACTCAGACCTCACTGAATTGATGGACAGCCTCAGAAACAAGCAGGGAGGTGCCAGAGTCAGAATCCTAGAGAGAATAAGGCCTTCAATTACTGCAGTGATATAATTAATTAATTTATGACTGTAGCCAGACAGCAGCGACAGCAATATTGACTGACTTCACTGCAATCTACATTGCTGACTAATGCTCATATCAACACCTACAGCAACCAACCAGCCACCAGCCCCTTCGCTGGCTGAGATTTAGCTTGATTTCTCCAGAGAGAACCTTTCCAGATCATTTGAACTAATTGAGGTAATGGAGAAATTGTTCTCACGCCAAAACACTCCCCCCTCCCCCCATGCCCCCCTTCTTTTGGTAAGATGATAATATTTAGAAAGCTTCTGGCTACTACTTAAAGGAGCAGGGCAGCGTCTTTAGGAACAGCTCAGAGCCTTGGTGCTACACCTCATCCTCCTCAGGGTGCCAGGAGCCAAATCGCACCCCAACATCTGCTAAAGCCACCAGCAACTCAAACCACCCCTTTAGCAGGAGCATGTTGCACACTAATTGCAGCGATTATCAGCAACCAGCATTTACAGCCTCTCTGGACACAGGGGCCGAAGGCGACAGCAATGTGGTTTCGATCAGGGCTGTCAGAGGAGGGGGTTCGTGCTGCCCTTTGCCTCCCACCTTGCGCAGAGGCTCTGCTTGAGACAGGGCTCACCCCTCCCCACGGGTGCTTGCACTGGCTGGGCTAAGGGATGCTCTTCGGATGCATCTTTAGACACCGAACCACCATTTAATTCTTGTACTTCATCAGTGCCTCAGTTCACCAGGCTGGTTCCCCTTAGACTCAGCTGCTTGCTACAGTTCAGTGGCTGTGTTTGCTGGGGTATCACTAACATGGCACGTTGAACCAGGGCAGTCTGAAGTTCCCTGAGGCTTCCCACATTGCCCCGGCCTTTGTAACAAGACAGCAAGAATCGGTTGTTCTGGGAGAGCACATTAAATGGAAGCTTAAAGATCCATCTGCGACTAGAATTGCTGCTGCAGAAAAACTACCCAGGTAGGTCCTTGCAAGTTTGGGATCTCAGTAGGACAGCCCTTTTGGAAAACATGTTGCCTCTTGCAAATTGGGTAACACAGGATTCATTGCCAGGCAATCTGGATTGATCAAGGTTAACAGACAGTTTGCTCCCAGCAGCAACCTCAGCCCTTGGAGAAACACTCCATAAGCAAGCTTCCTGCATGTCCATGCCAGAGCGCTTATGTGCTGGGGGAGGAACAAGGAAAATCTAGAAGAAAACCAGGGAGCAGACAATGCTGGGACAGCAAACTTCCCTTTGGAGCAGATCCTCCTCCAGTCCAGCCAGGCAGCAGCATGAAGGGCTTCCTAAAAAATACAGCTGGGAGTTCAAAGGAGGGAAATCTTTTCCCCGCCTATAAGGGAATTCAGCCTGAAGTCTCCAGGAGAAATACTGGGATGAAAAGCAAAGCCAGTGGTGGGGGATCTACCCCAGTCTGCTCCAGGCAGCACCGTCCTTGGAAGTCCTTTACCTTCAAGATGTGTGGGCTTGTGGAGTTAGAGGACAGAAATGCAACACTGGGTGGGCCAGTCCAGGTTTTAATTTTTTGTTATATCACAGATATAAAATGCTCATTTTCATGTTTCATAACTTTTTCTTAAAGCACATTTTTGATTTGTGTCCAAATACATAGCAACCCCCCAGATGAAGCCTGCTGCCTGTGTGTGTTTGTACTTGCATGGATGGTTGAGAGAGAGATTAATCCTAATCTCTGCTGAGCCAATTTCCCCCAGCCCATATTCTCCTGTAACCTGCCTGCTCACCAGGTACCTTATTAGAAATTGCACTGACTGTAATGGACAATATTTGAAGATGAGAGGAAAAAAAAAGATCAGCTGCATGCCATCAGTTCTGCTCCTTTGCTCCAAGTGAATGTTAATTACACAGGACTGCCACAACTAGCATTAATCATACCAGAGTGTCTAGAGGCCTCTAGTGTCCAGAAGCTACAAGAACTAGGCCAGCACCTCCACAGAGGCAGAGACACTCCTGTTCTGGAGCCATACGGAAATAACCAGGACAAGCAGGATGGGATGGGAAGGGGGCTGAGAGACACAGCACTACCAGCAGGAGCCTGATTGAAACTCATTGCTTTGCTACAATAGATGGCTTACCCAGGAAAAAAAAAAAAAAAAAGAAAAAATCATGGATAGGTGCTTTTTCAGTACTTGCACACAAAATAAATCATATGACACACAGAACACTAACTCCACAGTTACACTTTCATGCCAACACGAGCCAGCTATGCTCCATTCCTGCATGGGTGATCTGTGCAGCTCACCGGATCAAGCAATGACCGAAAGAACTTGCAACCACAACAGCACGTGCAGGGACAGTTTCTGCAAACCCCCACTAAACCAGCACATTTGGTGTCATCTACTAACATACAAGGCAAGAGAAATCCTTACTTTGGTCACATAGGAGTCCCCAGACACTTGGATTTCCCCCGATGAGGCCTTTGACACTAAAATAATTGAATGTCCACTGTTGGAGAGAACAGCACTGAAGGCAGAACCATCCCAGGACAGATGCTTCCACCTGGGAAATGAGGTTTGGTTTTTTTTTTTTATTCCCCATGCAAATACCCTGGCTGTCAAAAATATCTGTTATAAGAGACAGGGACAGCAGAGGTCCCCTCTCCTCCCACCTGCCCATCCCAACAAATTGTGTTCCCCTTCTCCACGGGTCCCACATGGAAATGCAAATAATCAGAGGCCACTTTCTAAGGAGCAGAAAAGGCTCCTGCTTTGCCAGTAAGTCAGAATAACCTGAATTTAAAAGAGAAGTTGGGGGAGGGGACTCTAACAACTTATTGTTTTCCAGAACTGCTTCAATTAGCAAACATCCCATAAGGAGAGAGAGAGAAAGAAAAGAAGTTTCATGCACTGACACAGCCCCAGTCAGTGGCAAACGCTCCCAGCTCCTGCTCGGAAAAAAACTTTCATCTCCGCTCGCTCACTCTTGGCATTACATCACGCCAAGTGCATCCTGGGCAATATTGTTATGCTAATAAAGCAGCCCATGAGACTGGATTCTCCTGCACTGGGAGAGACATTCCCACCAGGACCTGGCACTCCAGCTTATTCAACCCAGGCTGAATTGCCTCCCGAGAATAAAAGACGCAGGCTTAATTAACTACTGCTCCCCGTTCCCAATCCCAGCTCGATTGTTGTGCTGGCTGCTCTGGTTGCTAAAGAGGCAGTGCCAGGACGTCCGATACCGGCGCTGGCCTCGGCACTGGGGCTGCTGGACCACAGTGGAGCTGAGGCTCTCCTCTTCTTGTTTTATTTATTGCTATTGTGGTGCTGCGGGTGTTGCTTTTCCGTGCCAGTGGCTTGCAACGCTCAAATCAGTCATGGAAAAATTCAGGATGCTTGTGCCAGTTTTATTCCCCCTTCCTTGTTTTCACTATTAGGTGCCTGTCTTTTCCGTTTTGGATCTCTTTAAGAGCTTTTATGACTCTGGACAAAAAAGAGCCAGCTTTTACATTCAACTGCATCTTTAATAGATTTTACTAGCTGCCTATGCTACCGATTTTGGAAAAAAAAAAAAAGCTGCATGCTTTAAGGCAGAAAAGCAGAGAAGTACCATCTGGCCTTCCCTGACCCTCTCCCAGCCCTCCTGGAAAGGAAAAGCAGGCAGGAGCCTGGCAGGCAACGCAGACAAGCAACTGAACAGCACAGCCAGGACAGCCCTGAGCTTTGGGAGGGAAGGAAGAATCCACACGCTTCCAGGACGGCAAGCCCCAGGAAGGTGGGCACGGGCAAAGCCCTTTCCAGCAGCTCAGGAAAGCAGCTGCAGTTCTGCAGGGTCCTCCTGGGGAGCAGCCCCGGAGAGGGGAGCCCTGTCTGCATCTCCCCATTTTTTCTGGAAGGGAGGGAGTGGAGCGGGAGCAGCTGCTGTGATTTGGTGTTTTTTCTGCTGTCAGGCAACGAGGGTTTCATAGGAGGGAGCAAGGCAAGGAAGGTATAAATGGGAAGACTGCTTCCACCTCAAGCAGTCAGTCAAAGGAAGCACAACAGGGCAGACTTGAGATGCCTAACTGCAACTTCACTCCTGTTTGCTGACTGTGCTCCCACTTTTTCCCAGTGGCCGACTCCACCCTGGGAGCAGAGGGAAAGCCCTCAGCCAGAGCCTGTCTGTGCTGGACACAAGCGAATCTCACCATTTGACGGAACGCGCAAGAAACTGAGCTGCTTGCAGAGACGACTCTGCCCATGCCACGAGCCCAGCAGTCCTAGCAAAGAGGATTTCCCCGCTGCAGAGCTGCACAACGCTCACAGCGGCTTCTGTTTCAGAGCTGCTCGGCATCTGCCTGCAAACCCACATGTAGATATCCCCTCAATCCGGAGGCTGCAAGTAAGAAAGGAGAATAGCAGGGGTATTGGCTATGTGGGAGTAAAAAGGAGTTCACAGCAGGGTGAGGGTCCTGGGATTGGAAGTTGTCACAACCTGGGGGGATGAATCTCTTGCATCTGCACAAGCCAGGCCCTGCCCCTCCAGTTAATCAGCAATTAATGCTGGAAAGGGCACTAAATGGTGCTGTATATTAGCTTATCTCAAATGGCAGATCAAGAAGGAGACCACTTTAACCATGGAGCTGGTTTATCTCTCAGGGAGAAATGGAGTATTTCTTTCTCTGTCCCCTACCCCTGTGATTTATACTGACCTGACATTTGCATTTACACCAGTAAACCAGGTTCTGACAAGAAACTCATTAAATGTTGCGATAAATCAGTTCTTCTGACAAGTATCTTTTTAGTGCCTTTGGAAATGATAGATGTATACCTATTCTGGGACTTGCGCACATGCATGTACACACACAGATGCACAAACACACACTTTTAAAAGTGTTTGGCTCAACATCCCGAGAAGCTTTCCAGGGATGAAGTATTAGTCATGCTCAACAGCAGGGGGAAAATGCAAGTTAAGAGTTACAGACAAGGGAGAAGAGAGGCTCTCAATATGAAATGAGATGGGTCACCTGCCAGAGGGATCCAGGGATCTCTTCCAGACCACAGAAGCTTGCGGAGGCAGTGGGCTGTTGCACCCACCATGCTCAAATTGTGTGAAAGTTGGGACAGGGCAGGAGCCAGATAGTATATGGATATGGATGTTTATAAGAAAAGCTAGAATTAAACTTTTTGGAGATTACATTCAGAAAGTACACAGATGTTAAAAGGAGAAAGAAAAGCCAGTTAAAGTTGGTCAAAGTACAAAATTAAAAGCAAATAAACAGTTTAGAAGCAGCAGCTACAGCCCTCGCAGGAGAATAACTCAATTTTCAAATCCTTGCAGATGCTATTTGAAAGACCAAGCGCAAGAGAGTCTGATTAAGGGGAAATGATTATTATGGGTAAAAGAACAGAAACACACACAAAAAAAAGCCTCACCACTTACCAACTGTGATACTAAGGAAATACTAAGGATTTCTTCTAGTTCAAGTAGAGACATGGTAGATATTTGAAGTGAGCTGGATGGACCCATAGCCCCAGTTCCTCAGGAGCAGAGCAAGCCCACATTCCTCTCCAAAAGCCTCTGTAAACCCACAGCTGCTACGCGTGGCTTTATTTATACACACTAGTGTTTCCTGCAAGGCACTGGCTTACCTGGATTTAGGTATCAAGTAAATAACTGCCACCTTTATCCCCTTGAGGAGAAAGTTCTACAACATTAATTTCACCTGTGAAATTAAGCAGTTCAGCTGGAACAAGCATTTTCAAGGGTTCCTGACCCCGGTAATAAAGGCTCTAATCCCACTCACAGTTGTAAATTGCTACGGATTGAGCCTTTGCCTCATGTCAACATTTGGCTCATGTTTTCTCTTTACAAAAGCTGTTGGATGGGGAAAGAAAAGAATGGGCATTAATTCTGTCTATAGATCAAGCCTTAAAGTCTTGGAAGGTGTAAGCTCTCCATCTAGAAAATTAGCAAAGACAATGGGGACAAGAAACCTCCCTGCAGGACCTCAGCCATGGATGGATCATGTCCCATATCTTTTCACTTGCCAATCACATGATGCCTCCTGACTAAATGAAAAGGTCATTTCCCCATTTTGCCATAACAATGTGGTCTAAAAATAAACTCTTGCCTTAAAAAAAAATCCCCATTGGCCTTAAAAAGAGAGAGAGGGGAAAAAAGAGGAAAAAAATTGAGAGAGGGAGAGGAGAAGAAAAAAAAGTCGTAAGTTGTGCTGTTCTTCTTGCCAACATCCACAATCCCTCTTCCAAATAACCTCTCATTTACATGCATGTTTATTTAGCTTTCATGGCTGTCTGGAAGTCAGAACTTTTTTCCCCCCTTCTTGTCTAAGACAAAGATGCAGAGACGTAGAGAAATGTAACCTCCATTAGTCAAACACATCACCACGACAAATCACCGTGGTCGGTTTTCTGACTGACCAAACAACCAACTCACGTGGGCTGAGGGTTTCTGTACAGGGAAGGTGTTTTGAGCTGATAAAAAACAAAATAGAGGGATATGCATGAGAAACAGCCCTTCCATGTCCCTCCTAACATGCGTAGCGATGTTTCTGAGCTTTTATAACCTGGCCTTGCTTTGTGGAAGGCGGTATTCCCCCCTGAAAAGCTCTGCATTGGTTTAATTAGATTTCTTCGAATTTGTTCTTTTATTTGCATTTATTAATTACCCTGTGATTGTGCTAAATATCTCAGGGAGTCGTTGGAGCTAGGTCATACATTACCATAGGGTCTGGAAGTGTTCTGAAGACACAGGCAAAACTCATGCTTCTTAATAGAAAAGGCTTCAGATAGTATTTAGAAGGACAAACTGCGATCTCTGAGGATCCAGAAAGCCTAAAACACAGAATATCATTTACTTTCAAGACCAACAAAATCTGCACCAGAGTGTGAAATGGAGTAGGTGTAATTAAATATTGAATAGCCTATTGATGTTCTTTCCTGGTATTTAAATCACACCCCATGTGGCTCTCATTATCCAAACACTCACACACATGCTTAACTTTGACCATGCAAATACGCTGACGTGAAAGTAAGAGAAATATGCCCATGCCTAGGAAAAGCTATAGTGCTATGTTTATGGGCTCAGATCATCTCTGTAACTTGCAGCACCCTATTTACTTTTTTCTGGAAGAAGGTGCTGATCTATGTGGTCTAAAAGATGATCTCCTAAAGCCTTTTATTATTTTTTTTCCAGTGAAGGTGCAAAAATCTTCACAAGCACATAGGTGCCGGGCTGGAAATGGTCATTACTCGTAGGTGACACCTGTAAGACAGCTCAGTGTGCTCTGCAAAGCCTTAGTGGTCCTTCAGAGAGCACTTACTATGCTGAGCTACTGGGAAGAAAGAGTGGAACGATGTGTTTCTATCCATACTGGTTATTTTTAAGCTTTCATATTTCTTTTGGACCACCTGATGGACTGAAACCAGAAAGCACAGTCAGAACCTATCATTGTAAACCTGAGGTATCAAATCTGAGCCTTGATTAATCCTTTAACACTGGCCTAGACATAAAGAGGGCAGACTTGATTGTTTTGGGATGCCAAATACACAGGCAATTTCTGGACTTTTTAGGAAACCCCTTCCTTCAACGTCTTTAAGTTCCATCTGGCTGTGTCAGCCTGGGCAGTCAAGAAGTATTTTGGTTATCACTACCTACTTCTTTAAGGATTTTCTACGTAAAAGTTTATTTTTCTTTGGATGGCTAAAACTGTATAATTTCCCTGATGTGGGTGAAGCTCTACTAATATAAAAACACTTATATTCGTAAGGCTTATTCCTGTATGAGAAATGGGAATGAGCTTAGATGGTATAAGGCACCCTTATGCTGTCCACACTACAGGATATGCTGCTATAACTGTATGGGTAAAATATCACAGCCTTAGCCAACATAATTACACCAGTACAAAAGATACTGTGTGTAGACCAGAGCTACATGTGCCACTTCCTAATACTTTCATATGCCACTTTTGGCCACTGTTGTAAGCAAATTAAAACACTTCGTTCAGTCAGGTCCTTGTCAGATCCCAAGCAGCAGGGAAAAAAAACCTGGCCAATTTACCTGGGTCAACAGATATTTCTGACACGGAAAGGCAGAGCCAGAGCAGTTGGCCCAGGGCAGTCCCGTCGTTGGACGAAAGCATCTCACTCTCATTTTGCTGGTTGATAAATTTATGATCTCGGACTCTGCTCAAGAGAGAGGTTGAGAGTAGAAAGGGAGAAGTGTCACAGGGCAAGAAAGCCAACCCATCTGAAAATTTGGATCAATTTTGTTTTTTCTGGGGCTAGTTTTCATCTACCTCACCTGTTGCATGTCAGCCACCATGTCAGCCATCATGGAAAAGGAGAATTTCTCTCTGAATAAACAGTTGAGAGCCACTGCAATGAAAAGACCATGAGAGGTGGGAAGATGAAGGAGACCTGCCTGCTCTGCTCTTCCATGCGTGGCAAATTCAGAATGGCTGTCACTGCTGAAGGGCTTTGTCTTTCTTGGAGAGGATGAAGGGCAACTTAGCATAAATCTCTGCAAACTCGGGAATGAAGCGGTTCCATCAGACTCCCCATGTGTTTTTGGGCTGCGCAGAATTTCTTGGTACGTCTCTCCCTGTGCCTTAGGTCAACTTCTTCTAAATGGAGACAGTAGTTAAGCGAATTGCTTGGATTTTGGCCAAACAGGACGGAATACACCGAATTCATCTAATCACGGAAGTTAAGTAGCCTTAGGCCCCTTCAGTGCTTGGATGAAAGGCCAGGCCAAGCCAAGGGGTCATGGTGGAACATTAAACCAAATAAATCAAACCAGCTGGGAGACTCCATTTGCTCCCAGCGTTACTTTTGAGCTGACGGACGGGTAGAAAAAAGAAAGGAGGAGTTCATTCACTCACTCCCTGGAAATGACAGCTGCTTACCCATCTGAGGGGGAGAGAGAGCATGAAGATCAACTGCTACTATCAATCAGTTGGGCCCAGGGTGGGGAGAAGGCTGGAAAAAAAACATACTGAGTCCGGTGAGATGGAAGAAGAGCAGTTTAGGGAACAGTGTTGTCTTGTGTCCATAACCGCAGTGAGATGCGGAGGTTGGAGACTGCCCGGTTGGTTTGCATGGCTCACTGCTGAGCTGCTTGGGCCATCCTGGAGCTGCCCTGCAGGGCAGGACTTCCCAGCTTGCCAACACCTTCCTCAGCCTTGCCCGTAGCACTGAGTATAATGTGATGCTACAAATACTGAGTGTTCGAGAGCTGTCAGCCCAGCTGTAATGGAAGGGCCTGAAGGACACTCTCTGAAGACAGCCTCTGGAAGTGTGTAAACCACTCCGGGAAGCGTCAGAGAAGAAAAGGCCTAGCTCGGTATGCAACAGCGTGAAACAAAAGAGTCTGAGTGTCTGAGGGCAAGAGCACAGCAGAAACAATTGCTAAACTGGATTTCATCCCCATGGTACTGCTCAGTTAATCTCTTGTATTAGCAGAGAAGCTGGTTCTGGTAACATGCTCCTGCTGGATGATGCTCTTATTCCCACAGAGACTTCCATACCATGTGTATGAAGAAGGGCTTGAATACAATGCTGAGTAAGACCCCATCTAGTAAGGACTCATGGAGGACAGTTGAATAGAATTGAGTTATAATTTCAGTAGGATGGGATATGGAATATGCTATATTTATGAATACCAAAAAAAGTGAAACCCTAGAAAAACAAGCCCTTTGGAAATGGTTCTGAAGAACCAGACGGTGCTTTTGTTGGGAGGGTCGGGCACTGTTTGCATCATAAAAAATAATCCTGAAAGCACTGTAGTGGAACTGAACCATGCAAACTGGTACAGCAGTAACAGCAGGAAATGTTGAGATAGTTCCTTTTCCCAGTCCCAGTTTGTCTTGTTATTTGTCTAGGAGCTGCTGAAATTATTCTTTGAAGATGTGCCTTAGGAACAGCTTATTATTGTTCAATCTGAATGAGACAAAGCCATCTAAATCATAGTGGAAAGAAGAGCCCTGTATTATCAGGGCAAAGACATCAGTGCCTCTGAAAGAGCTTCAGCTTAAAGTGCCTTGTTGCATTTTGCCTTTAACTCCTCTATAGGATGGCAATAGTAACTTGATGTTGAAAGAAACCTGTGGCTGAGAGAGAAAGGCAAGGTGCTTCAGACTCATTCAGATTCAGTATTTCTTCACCGTCACAGAGCTGTAGCCAAGTTACCCAACTAGGCAAACCTAAGGGCTGACTTAGTTTGGAAGCTCTTTGCACATACAACCATCCCTGTTTCTTTTGTTGTGGTCTTCTTGCTTTCTATTGAAGCTCTTTCCCTGTAAGTCCTACCTTCCTGTATGTTCCCTATATTCACCTCCTCTGTGTATTTTTTATACTTCTTTGCATAATGCCCTTAAAACTTGGAACAGTCTCTGATTTCTGTTGCTTCTGCCTCCCTGCCTCCTGCATCGCCTTCCACTTTCTCCTGTTGTGTCTCTGTTAAGCTGAGAAAAATAAAGGGTAGCACATGTTTGCCTCTTTACAGGAGTGTCAGTGAGCTTGCACAGGGAATGGTAGCTGTGCCTCACTTAAGCTTTCAGATGTGATAGCACATAAACCCGCTGGGGATATACACACATTGCGAGTGTCCGTCAAACCCTGAACTAGCACGGCCTGGCAATCATTGACTCCTGGTAGTACTTCTTTCAATCTCTCTTCTATTTTGCTGAGTGCATTCTTGGGTTATATTATCACTATACGCATAAAAGAGAATCGCCACCGTCACCAGGCTTCTTGCATGCACTGCACAAAGCACCTCCAACAGTGTATGAAGGAGGGGGGAAAAAAAGAATTTCTGTGTTGGCACACACTTCAAAACTTATATTAGGCCCACCACAAAAAGTGAGTCTAGTCCATGTAGAGGCATAGATACAGAAAAGTAACCCAGTCTTAGAATTTGGTAAGTTATTCATGAGTCAGATTTGCAAATTATTTCTATTTCTATGGTAAGCACCTAACTGTTTGATCACACATAGGAGCAGAGAAAAATACAAATGCAGCATTTGCCTTGCCTACTACTGTGAGGATCTTGAGTACGGAGTAATTAGACTTGGACTCCCCAAGTGTGGAATTAACAGTGTGTTTGTATTCAACAATTAAGACAAATCATAGCCGGGACTTGTCTCAGCTTCCCTCTGCCCCCACAGTGTAACCAGCCTCTGCGTTTGAGAGTATTTTGGTCTCCAGTTCTGTTATTCTATCACTTCTTATTATTAGAAGTTTTTCTCATATTCTGATTGGTAGAAAATGTCATCATCGATTGCCAAGAATAACCTAATATTGTTTAAAAACATTATTGCTGGGGCTGACCCAGGGCATGTCGTGCTGTGAGCAGAGTAGACTTGGAATCACAAACTCCTTTCAGCTTATGGAAGCAACAAGGGCCGAAGTGTTTCATGTGCTTTCTGAGGGCAAGCTGGAGAAGAAGGTTACACCCGCTTCACATTGGCACTTCCTGCCAGTCAGCAAAGCAGCAGCGTCCTACGATCGCTGTGAATGCAGATGTTCATCTTTCCTTAGGTGGGAACAGAAGGGTGAAAAAGAAAGTAGCAAACCTGAGGGCAACGGAGGTATTCGCACTTGTTTCGCCTCATGTGTCACTGTCTCCATCATGAGCGGATCTTGCAGAGGGCTGGCAAAATCATTTTCAAAGAAAATAAAAGCATCTCACAACATTTGCGTAAAACTCGAACCACATCTTTAGGGATTTTGAGAAGTCCTGGATCGTATTAGAAAAGTTTTGCCATTATATTTCCCCCTCATCTCCAGTTACTTCCTGCCTTTTGCACAGCTCTGGACTAGTCTTGTGCTTTCTAGGATAGGAAACATCAGAACTGTTATTGCTGCTTAACTTCAACAAGACTTGCACCAACTGTTTCTGATGGGGCTGTCCGATGCTAGGTGCTAACCCCCATGAGCTCAACCCCTTCCTGGTGGTTTTTCATTGTGACCAAGGATGACACAAGACAGGACAAAAGTGCTGTAGCTATTTGCGGTTTACACGCCTGACTGAAGGCATAGAGAAAGGCAGTGGTTTGCCCAAGTATCCAGTAAATCAGTGCCAGAGCCAGAAGTCTTAAGAATGAGCCTTGTATTCGAACCAAAATACCCTCCTACTGCCAATTCAAGAGGGCAGCAAGGTGTTAAAACCATTTGGAGGGGAAGGGAGGATGCAATCACAACCGTGCTTGGGCTAAAGGTGAAGTTGCTGTCTTCAAACTCCTCCTATTTGACCCTCCGGAGAGGCTGGTCTTCCTCCATGGGCTAGTGAGTGAGCCCAACACGATACTGCTCTTGGCTCTTTAGTTTACGTAACAGCAGTTCTCTCCCACCCTTCCCTTGCTCTGTTAGCCCTACTGAAAATATTATGCGCAAACAAACTACCACGAGACAATTTATTTCGCCGTTTCCAGTAATCTCTTTTTTTTCCTTCGTCTTCATATCTGTGGTCCAGTTATAAAAAATCCAACATGCATTTGGAAAGTTGAATATTCTGTGATTCATCCATGACTATTTCATGGCAGATTAATGTGCTGTTATAGTGAGAAGACATAAATAATTAGGTGCTTGTTGATTTATTTGTTGCTGTTAATATTTGTTCACAATTCAGACTCTTTTTATTTTAGTGTCTGTGAATTGTTCATAACTGACTCTGGTTTTGTTACAATAGTCATTTTTTAATAGATGTTTGACTGAGGAACTGGAAGAAACAGTTCCAGATTGCATGAAATCTGTACGATTTGATCATTTGCTGCTTCCTATTCTCAGTGTGTGGTGATCACCTGATTCACAGGGCACTATTTCTGCTTCTGGTTTGGATGGTTAATACTTCTTGGAACAAAATTTTGTTATTATTGTTTTCATATGTCTTTGAAACGCGTTTATGGCCCTCACAAAAGATCCAAATAAAGGCAAACATTCTTAGTGTATTAAGGAAATAACGGCTATGAGAGGAAAGAAAAGGAAAATAAGACAATGTGGTTACTCAGCGTGTTGTCACCTCACCTTGACTTTGCCACTTCACCCTTTGTCTAATTTAGTTTGCCTTTTAGGTTCATCCTTTTCCGTTAATCAGTTTGTAGTTACCCCCTTGCACAGTGACTTTCCCCGCTCTGCTGGCTACACAGCTGTTTTCACTGTACAAATGGCAAACATCAGCGGTAAGCGGTGAGTCACGGAGGTGGATTTCACCACAGCTGAATAATGGGCACGATAGAAATCTGACTCTTGCGTTTGAATAATCCTATATGTTGGGGGTCTCAGAATATTTTCATAATTAAAACAATTACTTGCAACAGGCAATTGTGGTGTTAGTCAGCACAGTCATTGTTCTCTTCGTTAGTTTGGTCGCGTAAATTATGTTGTAAGCAACCAAATTCTCACCTGGTTTGCCATCTGAGTATAATAATCTTTTTAACTCTTACTGAAGTTTTATTTAACATATGGCAGGATACAAGGATTTTGGAGCCAGTGATTTTGCATCGTTTAAGAAAAGATGGCTGACGAAGAGAGCATTAACTCCTACAAATAAATTACAGGATAGTAATAGCTACAGCAAATCATTTGTCATCTGAGATGATGGTGAGACAGGAAAGAGCAAAAAAGAGAGTCAGGCCAAGGCTGGGAATTACAGAACATACACTCATAGTAAGAGCAGTTTGGGGTAACAGGATAATGTCCCCCAGGGTACGCACAAGAATTCATCACTGCAGAGATCCAGCAAAAAGTGATTACACAGAGCATTACTGAGTCGCTCTGGAAAGTGCAGAGCTCAGACGGGATGGCCCACGGGACCTTTTTCTACTCTACTGTTTACGATTCCATTAGCTGAGGTTGCCAATGCCAGCCTGCAGCGATTTTGTTCAAGATCTTGCCGTTTGCAAACTGAAACATATATCAAAAAGAAACAAATTTGTATGCATGTGTAGTTTATGAAGAGGAATTCCCTGAATTTGTTGCTTTCCTGAAGAAGCCTGAGATTTAGCACTGTGGTAGGCCACTCATGCAGCTTCCCATCTTTAGGGACTCACTGCCAAAGTTGCCACTGGAGAAGACATGTTGAACTGTCTGAAAGAGAGGATACAGCCACATCACTCTTCAAATTCCCCTTGCCAACTGTTCCATGGTCAAACGATGCTATGGAAAAAGAGTCCCTTGCCAGCCCTAGAGGGAAACTTTAATGCTCCTTGCCAGGTGGATGGAAAGAGAATCATGCAGCCGGCATGAACTTTATACTTCTGATAGCGATAGAACAAATTCTTGTATTTACTAGTTCTTTTGCATTACCTGTCGATCAACGCTCCTTACCCAAGTTCTCTCCCTTGATGTTGAACATGCCAGTTGGATGCTTGTTGCCAAAAGCAATGCATTGACTCAAACAAAATAATTTTATGTCATGCACTTCATAGCAGCGGAAAGAGGGAGATCAGTGGGGAAAGCTCCTGGCTAAATTAAATATAGTTAAGTGAAAAGACAAATTGTAAAGCAAACTGGAAGAAAATGGAAAGACCTGCACTGTGTGGATAAAACCACTTGGAAGAGAGCTGCAGAGAGCAAAGGCTGAGGGTAGGCATCGGTTTTTGTTCAGGATCTGATCTCAACTGGAAGGGAACTAATCCTGAGTTACTCCACCAGCTTCAGGGGGTTCCAGCAGGGTGTGACTGCGAACAGACTCAGCCATAAACGCTTGGTGGATTAAACAAAAGCTGGAATTGAAGACCAAAGGCTACTAGTTTCTTAGATGCTACTCTGATTACCAACGGATAATGTCTCTCAGAAACTGTAATCTCTGAAGACTAATTTTTAATGAGCTCAATTGTAAGTTTGGACTATTCGAGGTTATTTCTTGCATTGAATGGATCAGCCCTAGTTACAAGGCTAATATTCTATCATATTCTCAATTTAGACTGCTGTGTGACAAATGCTGGACCATACATATGCTTAATCTTTTCCAGTGTCTGGAAAAAGTCTGACTTTCCTTATGTTCAACACAGTAACGTTAGTGTATATGGCTTGTTTTTCTCTAGTGATGGACTGAGTGAAACTAAAACTCCCCAGCTACGTGCTGTTCCTTTAGCAAAGGGCCTGGGGTTGATTGCGTCCACGTTCAGGGGGACACAAGTCCTTGCTCAGCATAACTGCAGAACAGAGATCTCCGGTTTTCAGGCGTGCCTAAGCTAGGGAAGGAGGGGAGGGGTAGGTCCCAGCGCTGTAGGTGAAACAATGCTAATTTTGCTCACTGTTGTCAATGTTTTGTCTCTGCCTTTGCAAGGAGAGTGTAATTCCCACCACTTGTACACAACGGCTGTCCCAGTTTGAATGATAATTAACTGAGCAGGCTACTCGAGCTGTACTCAAGCCGTACAAATGGCACCACCTGATCCGTAGCTCTGTTTGGGCACCCTCGAGCTTCCCTGAGCTGCCCTGACCTTGTCCCCCCGAGCAGCCTAAGCAGGCAGATGTCTAACAACCACTGGCCTTGCACCAAACATGAATAATAGAGACTGGGCAGTTTTTATAAGAAAACCTTTCTGAAGCCGTGGTAGTATCCTGGCAAGCCAAAAAAGCAACAAAGCATAATCCACAAACAGGCTCCTTGAATCGAAAGAAAACAGGGGCAGATAACAGCATGAGGCTACTTCCTTCAGTGCAAATTGATAATGCAACATTCAAAATAATGCCACCGTCTCCCTTTAAGCTGATGGATTGCATCTGATTTCTGAAAATGCTGAGGGTAGCATTCTTTGAACAAAAATACCGGTGAATATTATTTTCTGTCCCAATGGGAACAAAGTACCCCATCTAAGTCTCAGTCTGTGGCAGGGAAAGGAAATCACCCAATACTTTCCCAAGCTCTGTTTTTATTTTGTATTTGAAAACAGAAGCTTCAACCACCGTGCAATTATCTTGCAGAGGTTTGGTTATTTTCAAGCTCTGCTTAACCACTTTGTGCTTTCAGTAGTGCATAGCAAGTATCAGAGATGGTTGTTTCTCCTGTAGCTTCAAGACTAAAGATTCACAGAAGCCTGGAATCCTAAGTACTTGCATTACGTAGCTTCTAACCAGTACTGTCATTCTCAGAAATTCATCTCAATGCGGTTAAGGAGAAGTGAAGACATGGCTACAAATGTTTGCAAGCATTTAACACTACTCAAGCAACTAATGCCATTAAACTCAACAGAGTAAGTGTGTAAAATTCAGGGCAATCTCTGCGTTGAGGAAATTGAAGCCAATATTTAAACAGGCCAAAATAGTCATCAGACAGGTTCTTGAGAAGATAAAAGGAGAAATATCTCCTATCAGCACTTTAATCCATTGCTTCCAGAGTGCTACTGTGCACTCTTGACCTGGGAAAGGAATGACTCTGAAGGGGAATAGCAATTATTGCAGTGAAATTGTAGTTCACAACTGGAAGGTGCTAATTTTGTTTAATCTCATTCAAGGCACCTAGAAAATAACAAAATATTAAAAATAACACTTTCATTTCATAAAAAAGTTCGGCAGCTCCAAAGCTGATAGCCCCTGTGGCTCCGTCACCAGCACAAGAAAAAGTAAGCAGATCAGATAAGGGGATTAATCCTATTTGAAACTCCTGGGTGAGATCAAGAAACGGCTGAATTTTCCCCATGCACCTCAGGGGTTTCCCATGTGCCTAAAAACTGGAAAATCAATGTGAATCCTGAAGAGCATGGTGGTGTGAGAGTTTGCCTTTTGCAGAGTCTCATTCATAGACAAAGAGACTCATGGTAAAGATAAAACCAGTTTGTGTGATTCATCATCTCCTATGTTGCTCTAATAAAAAGATTGCTCCTTGGAGTAGTCCCTATCTCTTGCTTATTTAGATGGTATGTTCTTCAGGGCAGAGAGCGGGTATTTCCATAATGTAGGTTAGTGCAAGAACTTGGAACAAAACAAAGCAAAGTCATCAGTAGCTGATGATCCTCCTAATTTTTTGCTGATGTTGAATGTTAGAAAAACAAGACCATTTCCTCTTCCATTTTTCACTCAAAGCCTGAGGTTGCCCGCTGGCAGCCCACAGCTGGGGGCTTTGAGTGAAAGCTGTAGCCTGAGTGTTAATTTTCATGCTCGTCAGTCCCTCCAGTGCCAGAGGATAAACAGTCTGTTTGACCATCCCGTTCATCACCCGGCTGCAAGGAGGGTAACACGCACCTGCACGGAGCAGCCCCGGCCCCTCTCCAGCTCTGCAGGCAAATGGCTCTTGGCTGCTGCTTCCTCCGACAAGAGCAATGCCTCGAGCTTTTCCAGGTCTCACTCAGTCTCTATCCAGCTGCTCGTGTCTAGCCACAGATAAGCACTTAATAGGGAGAGGAAATGAACAGCGATGGAGCTGTCTTGGAATGAAGGCAGAAGCCAGTTGTTTAACAAAGAGCTTTCTGAAACACACCGGCTTAAGGGATCTGCCCGGCACTATCTTCTTCGTTGCCCGAACTGGAAAGCGATCTGATTACAGGGTAGCTGTCTGGCTGGGTTCCCTCCAGCTGACCACAAAGCAGCTGGCAGGGGAAAATGGCTTTAAACAACTCTTGTTGTCAGGCCACAAACAAGATGTTTGTTACGCAGGATGTAAACCTCAAACCAAATGAATTAAACAGCAAGGACAACGCTGTTGCCACGCTGCTAAGGCATTCCCTTCTGCTCACAGTGAGCAACTGGGCATGGAAAGGCAAGGAGAGCACTGGTTTCCAGCTCAGCAGCAGTATCATGCACAGTGAAACAATTTAACAGCACTCTTAAGGATCTTAAACCTATACTGAACATCAACCAGTAACTCTTCAAATGCTAATTAATTTCCCTTTTGGTGTCCTACAACTCAAAAGACTGCGGTGTGCAGACATCTTCATCCTTGATGCTTAGCCCCCCCCCCCCGCCGCTTAAAGATATTTCAACCTTACCAGCCAGATCTGCTTTATGCAGCTTTTACTCAAATAATATCTTTGATTTATAGACACACAAAAATCACATAAAAGAATTCTACCTGGGGCAGTTCTTGAAAGACTTTTTACAACTGCGGCACAAGCAACAATGATCATTTTTACTGCAGAGACAGATCTTAATAAAAATATCAAAATCTAGCTGTCAATATGTTCAGTAATTTTTATTCTCGTTTGAACATCCACACTATGGTAATACATCTTTATTTTAAAGCTGGTCTTTGTTAAGGAGAAGTTAGCTCTAAAAGTTAGATCCAAAGGAAATGAAAAGCAAGCCCTTCTCTGGAAATCCACCCAGAAGGAGACAGTCCACTTTTGTTTAGCGGCGTGTCTAACACAGCTGCAGCTACATCTCAGTTTAAACCAGTTTTCTGTGACATCTTAACAATTACTTGTACATCCTGACCAGACTGTGGCAAGAGAAACAAGGTTGTCAGTGTGTGTGGTGCAAGGGTGTGCATGTGTGCGAAGGTCTCCAAAGTGCCGGAGACTGGAGCGGGCAGTACGTGTAGGCTCTGACCTGTCCAAGCCATGCCTCAGTCCACTGCAAGCCTGATTCATTGCATACCATGAAATGACCCATGGTATACCGCTTGCTTGCATTGGCTTGGCTGAAGAAACCACAATGCCTGCCTTACCCAATTCGCCTACAGGAGAGGCACAAAACCTCGGTAAATCCTTCTTCCCACATACACCCCCAAATCTTCCCTCTTTTGGACCTTTTTTTAGGGGCCCCTGTGTCAGGGCAGACTCCTCTAGAGCAAACGAACAATATCCTTTTAGAAAAAAAAAATAGGAAAAATCTACATCGGGTCTGGAAACTTAACTGACATGAGCACCAGAGACGTGACCGGTTCCTTGGGTGGTTGGCTGAGTATCAGCTGGTTAATTCCAGTTCTGTAGTTCCCTATTCCCTTGCTTCAAAGCCATCCAAAATCCAGGCTGTCAGAACAGCTTCCACTATGGGGAGCTCAGAAGTTAGATGACAGCATGGAGCAAAGCAAAGCATCTGTCCGGAGGCACTCGCACACCTTACCCAGACCCCATAATAAAAGGTTCTGAGGAGCTAAAGAACAGAAGACACCCCACACATGCAGATATGTAACTGCTTTTCTCCAGCTGAAGGACAGGTAACATGAGATTAACAATGGGTTACTGCAAGAACATCTCAGAGAAGACAATTATTGAGGACATAAAGTCCCACAATTTGTACCTTTCTTATCGGCAAGAGTAGCATGGAAGTCTAACAGGAAAAGCGTCTCTGGCTTAACTTGGCGTTCCCCATGCTGACTGTGCCAGCCATTAGGAGGTAAGTACTGAGGTTTACTAATAGATAAAAGTAAAATAAAAAAAAAACCTGGGCCAACTTAACTAATCAGTTTTCTCATCAGAGTTCTTCTTTGATCCAAAATGCATTACTCTTTCAACCCTGAGGTCTCCTTACCAACATTTGTAAAGAGGAGAGACCTCCATCTGCCTTCCCTGGCTAGTTCTAGGGCATTCGACCTCTCAGACGAACTGCTGTGTTTGCATGTTTCGCTTCTTTGATCCCAAAGTCCATGGCTGCCCAAATATGCACTTCCATGCGGAGGAACGGCATTCCCCGTCCAAGTCAGCCCAGTGGGAAAACAAACAGTGAGGGAGCAAAACAAACCTATAGCATCAAAAAACATCAATCACCAAAGGTGTCAACTGCAGAGGCATTTGTACTCGCACCATCAAAGCCAAGCAATTGTTTTCCATCCAGCTAAGTTGGAAGGGTTATTTGTTTTACTATATAATTTAAGCAAATGTAGTGTGAGACAGGGCTACTATGACGTAGATTTGTCTTTCAAACATCTTGAGAATCCCACAACTTTGCTGCTAAATATTTACCAAAGATAAGAAAACAGGCAGAGAATATACAACTGCTTCTGGTGAGGGAGGTGGGGTTGGTTAACAACTCCGTGTTGGAGCACAAGAAAATTGCAGGTGCATCCGTAAGCATAAAAAAAGCAGAGATGGGTCCCTTCAATATTGTAACTGCACAGGGAGATGCTCTGATTCTGGAGGAATATCTCTCTGGTAACAAAGTCAATTCAGAGATTAGAATCTGCTTTTAAAGCACTGCTGCCACAGGGAAAGAAGCTAAAGTCAAGCACACTCCTCAGCGGCGGGCTGAGACGCGGAGGTGGCAGTGGGAATTCACTGCTCTGCTTTTTCAAAACACGAGGCTGTTGCTTTTGCCATCCAGGTGGTCAGAAAAGCTGAGAGGATCAGTTCAGACAGGCTGATTGTGCAGCTGGACCCGGGGGGACGCTGCCTGAGCAGAGCAGCCCACCACAGCTGGGGCTCGAGAGGGACCTGTGGCTGCTGCGCCGCTGGCAGACAGCTCAAGTGGCCACTGTAAGACAGTAAGAAATCTTTAATATAGCCATTTAAAAATCATGAAATGAAAAATGCTGAACTCCTGATAATCTGTCTCTTGAATGAGATGGTATCTGCTCTGCAACAACACTTTCTTTAGGGGCTCAGATCTGGGGGTTGCTTCCACTGCAGGTTGTGCCAAGGCTTGTAAAGACTTCTTGTCTGGGATACTGTTTGCTTAAATGCTGCTGCGGGATTTCAAATCAATACCCTTGGAGAATAAACTGGAGAGAGAGAAAGCAAGTTCTTTTTACACTGAGCAGCCAATAGGCCACAGGCTGGAGGGGATGCTGAGAGATGGGAAAGCAGTTTTAGTGTGTGCTCAGTGGAGGGGAAAAAGAACCCCAAATCCCACCCCTATTTCCCCATCCTTATTGGGTTCTCTGTTTCCCATCACTGCTGGGGCAGGTCCAATTTTCTTAGATTTATTTGATTCCCTGAGGTAGAAACCGAAAATGGGAGATTAAGGACATGCAGCCATCTTCTGAGAGCTGCAGGGTGATTCAGAGACCTGCTGGAGGCCACGTCCCCTGTCCCAGGTCACCTCCTCAGCCACCAAGACCCATGTTACTTCGGCTAAGGGACAGGATGAGGAAGGTTTTCCTTCACTATGGTTACATTCGAGATTGAAGAAATAATTTCTTCAGGGAAGTTTGGGTCTTCATTTTAGAGGAATGTCTAAAATGCAGTAGTTTCCAGCAGTTGGCTTCGGTTCATACCTTCTTCCCATTGCTTCGTTAACGGCAGACTGGGAGTTATCACTCTTCCAAACACTTTCGCTTTTGATCAACACAGTTTCCTCCTCTTGGAATTTCCTCACTTGTAAAATACTGTTTAAAGACTTAATCATGCCGTGAAAGTATCGCAAGACCGTTAGGGTGGAAGGAGCATTGTCAATGCAAAATCGTATCAGTTCTATTATTTAGGACATGACTGCCAAAGCTGCTGTTATTAGATGACATTATAGCAGACAACGCTTTTCTTAGAAGCATAACTCCTACTGAGGATGGAAATACATGATATTCAGACCATCCTGCTCCATGCTGAGCTCCCGTGTCTGTGAGTGCTTTGCAGTCCCACGAGGACCTGCATCATCCTGCCTCGTGGAGCAAGGAGGGATGAGGAGCTCCCACCTGCACAACTGGGAACAAGGGGATGTCCCCTGCTATCGGCCAAGGCCCACGACAGAAACATTTCTAGATTACACTCAAGGGAGAGGCTAGGAAGGAAGGGATATTGTTTGTTTCTCTTACATCTCCCTCCTGCACTAGAAATTTTAAATTGGTTTATATGAGTTGCAGGCTAAGCTAAACATTTTAACTTGTCAATCAAGCTGTGTTTGTTGACCTAAGATTGGCAGATATGGGAGACAGTTATTAGGGAAAAAAATGAGCGCAGTGGAAAAATCTTTTCTTGGGCTTTGTTTCAGCTATATCATCTTGGCATCAACTCTGAGTCTTTTTTTCTTACTCAGTTAAATAATGCTGTAAAAATAAACACACACAATCAATTCATCTCCTTAAAGAGACACGTGTGTGTTTAATAACGTTTAACTTGTTTACTGCAAGGAACTCACAACTCCTCACTTTATTTCACTGATTAAACCCTTCTTTGGAGCCAGTGAAAGTTAAGGAGGTTTGACATCTGCATTTTGCTGTGCCTTTAGCATGCTCCAGCATAAACCACTTTTTCTTTGGGGGAAGGGAGCAGGCAGCTACAGCTGGGAAGCTATTTGCAATTGCTTTGCTGGAGTTTTGTGTAAATCTGCCCTTCCATTTTGCTCCAGAAAGGTTTAACATAAATTTCAGGAATAAGCAGGTTAAAGCAAGCAAGCGGAACATCAGTATTTGCGTTCTTCTTTCCAGATCAGCTGCTGAAGTCCATAGGATCTGCTGGTCCTCAGCGTTCGTGAAAGTCAGACAACAAAGCAGACAGCTTCACGCCAGTATCAAGCACTGCCACGGATTCATCAGCCAGTCAGTGCATTTGCTGGCAACTCAACACATTTTTCTCAAAGTTGCTCACAAACCTTTGCAAGGGTTGACTAAGCAAGCATGGGTGACCACGCATGATGGTCCACCGCAAATGCTGAGGCCACATTACAGAATGCAGAGAAGTTCCCCTCACCCTGATTATTCTGCTTCCAGATGATGGCTTCTTGTGGTCCAACCTCATATTACTGAGGAGAATGGGAATAAAGCTCAGGGAAAGTGCTGGCAACCACAACAGGCTGACTGCACTTGGGTGAGCGTGTGGAAAGACAGCGGGTCTCACCATTTTTTTTTGGATTGCACATAAGTGCTGGGGAGCTGCTATTCCCTAAAATACAACATTGCTGATCCTCAGTTTTTGAAGCAAAAGGATGGGACAGAACCCCCAAAGCAGTGTAAAATTGATGTAAATAAGAGCACAGTATTGCCCTCTCCTCCTTAAAAATGAATTCAAGCTACCCTTTGCAGTTTATTTAAACCCTGGGCCACCAGCAGAGCTGGTGTAGACCAGTGTGGTTCCCTTGAAGTCAATAAGGTTTATATCAGCTGAAGATTCCCTCCCTCGATCCTTAATTTCCAAATATTATTTCTTCTTCTGGCAGGCATTAAACTTGCATCATAGCTGGATGAAAATTGACTTTAAGGTCTCAGACAGGCAATTCCCACAGGCCAGAGGTGTCATAAATGTGGTTGGATATTTAGCAAAGGGCCACCGCTGGCAGCAGGCTTAGAAACGCTTTTCATACTTGGACACATACTGTGCATAAGTCGAAGATGACTCTACAGTTCGTGGTAACCTACCTCCACTGCATTCCTTCCACAAGATTTAGCAGCAGGTCAGTTCTTAAAAATCTAATAATACTGGTAAAGAGAACGGGCCTGATCCACCTCTGCCATCGAACCTCTGTTGTAGATACCTATGCTAAATATTTCCAGCTGAGAACGGCTGTGTATTAAAGATTACTGATGTTACTGAAACGATTGCAGCGGGTATCGGGGGGTGGAGGGTTAGGCTCAAGGTTTTGGTGTCAAGGAGAATGCCTGAAGGTCACCTCAAAGGGACCGGTAATGTGCCAAAATAAAATAAAGGAAAGAAAGCGTGATCAAGTCTGCTTCTTGCAAATGGGCATTTTCAGCTTCCGAGCTGACATCTAAGGCCGTGAGAAAGGACGAGTGTTCAGTTGTTATCCCCAACCGCTGTAGGAAGGGCAGGGTGTCAGCCTCTGCTACAGCAGAGAAGATGCCGGTTATGTGTGAGGATTTTACCTCCAAAAGAATGGGCTGTGTGTTGCAGCAGCAAGTTCTCCTCCTTGGGAGGTTTATGTGAGCTAATTAGGGTCATAAACATTTAGGGTCTTATTGAGCTCCAGCCACTGGCTGAGGCAGGAGGCAGATGTCTTTTCTGCACCACTTTCCTCATTTATAAGACGGGAACAACAGCACCCAGGGCAAATCTGTCCCACCGACCGAAGGAGACGCATCACCCCAGGGGATGGGACACTCGTTTGTGTTTGTTGCATGTTGGAGCAAGGAAAGGGGTGTTCTCAGTTTGCTTCTGTACCACACGTGCATCCTGGAGTTGTATCTGGAGGCGGTGGGTAGAGACACCTCCTTGGCCACTGGAATTTGGCCAGAAATATGAAAGAGAACACCTCCTCCCTCCAGGTATTTGTCCTGCTAAGGTTTAATTACTGGAACATGTTCATTGTAGAGGCTGCTGAGATCCTCCAGCTAACAGAGGAAGACACTTAGTCCTTTAAAGCTGCCCACGGTAAAGAACATATTCTTCCTATTATCCCAGTACTGCATGGCTTTCCAGTTGGTGTTCAGGTGTTTATGTGTATCTATAAAATCCCACATAGTGTGGCTTCTGAAATCTTAGGCATGTTCTGCAGACAACGTCGCATTCACATAACTCCAGCTATGCCTTTAAACTTGTGTAATTTACTACGGGATGCACACATACACACATGCACACACTTGTACAGTAGCTTAAACCTGTATTTTCCTGGCTTGATCTGCACCAAAAGAGCTCTGAGGCACAGCTGAAATAGAGATACAACATGCTATCGACCTCGCCAGTGTCTGTTGAAGCTGTTGCTCTTATTCCTCCCCAATTACAATTAATGTTACTGAGACTAGACTTCAATGAAAGTGTAAACGAGCGAACACGGCTGAATATACTGCTCTTGAAGTAATATTTGTGCATGTGCTCAAAGGCTTAGGGACAAGTACATTTTAGATATTGTAAAGATAAAATACTATAGACCTTGAAAAAAAAATTTGAAAAGTTTATGGGAAGTAAATTATATTTCACATGGGGCATAATCCTGCAATCAGCAGTGAAAGAAGATTTCAGACATACATCTTCCCTGACTTAAACACTCATCCAAGGCGCTGAAATTTTGGTCCAGAGAGACAAAAGCTGACTGAGGGTTCATATCAGACAAATTATTTCTGTATAGGTCTGAGCTGAATTAGATGCAGGTAAAAATGTGGCTGAAATATCCAGCCAAGAAGACTTTTTGATGCACCACCAGGAACTGTTTTTGGTTCTCCTTAACAGAAGTGCTACAATTTGCAAAGATCAGGTAAGACATTTGCTTCATTTCAAGATGCTTCCTCCAAGACAGGGAAGGGAAGAAGGGAAAAGGCAAATTACAGTACAGTCCCAGCAAGGAAAGGAGACCAAGGGAAAAGCATTTAAGTGGAACTACCTTAAGTTCTGATGAACTCCAACAAGCATCCCCCTTTCCGCTCAAATAGCCAAAGGACCAGAGGTGCTGTAATTACCCTGCAAACCCGTATGTCATTTGCTGGACCACAATATTTTTCTTGCTCACTGTGCTCTCTTTCTTAAAGACAAATTTGCTCTGTTGATGAAGACATGAATTATCCTGGTAGAGGCTTTCCAAAAAAACATTTTATTTTAAAATGGCTGGGGAAAAACCTAAATGATGCCAATGCAATCTATTTATTTTGTTTTAGAGAGGTGGTGTCCCTCCTCTTTATGCCAGTGACATTTAACTGCAATATATATATTAGGAGCCTGATGAAAGCCTCCATGTGTGAGGAGGAAGGTCACAAGGGAGATGAGTTTGCAGTCATTAGCCCTGGCCGCAATTGCAAATCTGCCTCAGAGGTTAACACACCTTGTTACAGTGGGTTTTCAGAAGATGGACTGTAGGATTAAGTAACCCCTGGGTGGTCCTTCAGGGTCAGATGAAGGGATATTTCCACTAGCTATATGTCAGGAGGGCTGGTTTAAAAAGGGCTTCAGTTTCCACCGATTCCCCCGCCCTTTCCCACCGGCAGCCAGGGTGCCGGCACCAAGGCTGCTCACTGTGCCGGCAGGCTCTCACCCGCTGGCTCTGCCGCCGGGTGACTCCAGAGCCAGGTTACAGCCCTGTGGGACTCAGCACCGCTCGGAACAGCCCTCGAGGGGCTCAGTGCACGTCCCAACCCCACCGGTGCTCTGCAGCTCTGTGCCGAGCCGAGCTCAACCGGGACGGCAGTAGCCTTGGAGCTACCAGGAGCTGAGAGAGTGGGAGGAGAGGAGATGAGTGGGGGCTGGAAAGCATCCCAGCGAAGAGGGACAGCAGCCCTCTGTAAAAAGCAAGAGAATAAGAAAAGGAAGAGAGAGAGAGACTGCGTTTGTCTGCGCACGTGTGAAAGAGTGGGGAGCGAGGGCAAAAGCCATGTGGCATCTCCACCTTGGGTCAGCTCAGGCTGTCACTGTGGCAGCCAGAAAGCCTTCTTCCCCGCCAGACATGCAGCACGGCCGCTGGGATTTAGCCCTTACAAAAAAGCTCTCCTCCTCCTGGCATCTCCCACCGCGGGGCGGGTTTGGGCCAGGAAACCAGCAGCAGCAGGGGAAACAAAGGGGGTACCATGGGCTCTGATGTCTCCTCCAACAATAAGAGACCTCTCTTGGCTTTGTGGCTTGGAGGCAAGAGGTTTGAGGCTCTCTCCGGAGCACAGAGCCTTCCAAACCGTTGCAGGATGCTGCTTCCTCTCTCCTCCTCGTTTACTGGAGCTTTGCTCTTTCTTTTCTGGGAAGCAAAGCATCAGCACAGCTCCCCACTCAGCCTCCCCTGGGAGAACAAGCAAATAAACACCCCGAGAGAGCATCTGCAGTGCACTCACGTGTGAGCACGGCAGACGCGCACAGCTGAGTGCTGGCAAGGGCTGGATCTGCCTCCTCGCTCCCATGAGCCAGCGAGTCATGCAGCTGCGTCTGCTGCAGAAACCTCACGCTTGCAGCAAGGAGGAGCCCTTCTTATCAAGGAGGAGAAGAGGAACGGAAGAGGAACTCCGGAGTTGGGACATAATGTCCTGCAAAGGCAGGATGGTGAGCGTGGAACAGGACAGGGTCTGCTTGGCTGTGCTCTTCTTCCCACTGGTGAAATGCCTCTGCTACCCCCTAAGCTCTGGAAGTGCTAAGAAGAAAATTGCAGCCACCGCTGCGTCCATAGGGAGCTAGATGGGTTCTCCATGGTTTGCTTCACTTTTAGCACTGCTTGCACAAGGGATTTGTTTTCAGTCATGGGAGGAGGAACCATCTCTGGAAGCAAGAAGAGAGTTAAGCCCTACCTGTGGCTGCTACCTCCATTACGGAGGGAGCAGCTTTACCTCCAGCGCTTGTCACTGCAGGCTGCGCGCTTGTCCCACGCTGGCAAACGGTCGTGTGGCTTTTTGCAAAGGGTTGGAGTATGCTGACTTGGCAGCTCCCCTCAGTTCCCTGGAGGACTGGATCGTCGAGCAGATCACAAGCAAATATTTAGACACCAGTGCACACAAACAGGCATTCTCTCAGCTCTTTCACACAGGGATACAATATTTAATCAAGCCCTGGGCAGAAAACAGCAGCTCTGAATTGAAGAATCATTATATAAAAGACTCCGCTGGCTTCTGGCTACAGAAAGGAAAGCGGGTGCTGTATTGTGCAAACATTTCCAGCCTACTTCTGGGTGTAGGTCTTCTGGGGCTTCCTTATTTTCTGTCTCCCCTAAAATTTCCCATGTCACCATTTTAGTTATGCAAAAACTCAGCCAACACAACTGTAATGGTCTTGTCTTCTAGACTTAAGAGCAAGACTCTTCTCCATTTTTTTAAAACGTCTATGAAGTCTGAAGGGTCCTGAAGGGTGCCTGTTGTCATGTTAGTGCCTTACTGAAGCGATGACTGTAATTGAGACAAAGTTTCCTGTAATAGTTCTTCTTGCTCTGCAAATGTTATAGGCACAAAACAAATGAAAAAGTGGGATTACTACTGCTGAGAGCCAAGCAGCGACATTCTTAGACTCAGTACAAATATTGGCTGATACGCTCAGCCCTAACTTCAGCCAAATGAGCAGTCAAGAACTGCAGACTGTTGAGAAGTAAAACAAGAGTTGAAATAGAGGTAGGACGTACCCCTATCCTTTACTCAAACAACATAAACAGTTTGTCATCAAGATTTGGGGTTTTTGGTAACACATACACAGCTTGTCCTGATCAAGAGTACAATGGCTCTGGGAGTGCTACAGAGCCTGTTCCCTTGGCAGCTCTCTGCACTCCTGGCAGATGTTTTCATGTCACTGCTGGAAACGTAGCACGCAGCTTCAGCTGCCCCAGCCAGTCAGTAAAAGTGTCTCCTCTGGGATATGGAGGAGAAGGTGAAAGGTTTGTGGGCCTGTAACTATGCAAAACCAGTCTGCTTTGGAGAATATAAGTTGTACAACTGTACTTCGGTGTGAAATGACTTGATCTCCTCTTTGCATTGCGTGCCACCAGAGGAGAGCTGTCTCCAGGAGGTCCTCGGTCTGTCTTGGCTCAGCAATGTGATGTTTGCTTACACAGCAATCCGTTTCTACGTGGTGTATCCTCAGCTGGGCCACTTGACCAGGGTGCTTCATTTCTGAAGGTACAGGCTGAAAGCACCTTGATCCTCCACACCTAATCCAGAGGCATCCGCTTCATCTCCTACACATTACAGCTTTTTTGTCGTTTCTTTTCCTACAGCAGACAGGGTGAAGCCTAATGCTCAGCAAAACACTAGTGAAGCAGCTTGTTTACAGGCAGGGCCAGCTCATGTGTGACCCGAAGAGCTGGTCTGATTCAGCTGTGCTTGGAAAAAACAAGCAGGGCAGACGTCAGGTGGGAGTGCGGTCCATCCGGACGCTCCCCTTCGGCAGCTGTGGATGAAGATCAAATAAACTTGGCATGGGATCAGGTGGAGAGGCCATAAATCTCCAGGGTTTCTTAGAAACTGCCCTTTTTTGTTTGCTTTCTTCGTTTGTCTTCTTGATTCCTCTTTCCCGATGTTTGATTTAAAGGAGCAGCTTGAAAAGTCCCACCTCAGCCTGGGTGCTCGACTGGCACAAACAGGAAACTCAAGCTGCTGGCAGCAAAAAGCATTCCCAGCGATGAGCATATTTTCCAGTCTACGGAGCTCTCTGCTTGTACCTGCCCATGCTTAAGGTCAGACAGCCTTGATTTACAGCAGTGGACTCTATGATGAAGTTACTTTGGGAAACAAGGGGTGGCTCAGGTCCCCTTCCCTCAAGCTAACACACCCTTTGCAGTCTCTTGCATGAACACCCCGATGCTGTGAGTTCACAGGCAGGTCCAGGAGCAGCGATGTCAGCGCTGAGGATCATGCTTAGGCTCGTCCTGGAGCTGGAGGGAGTTTGTGTGAGCCCGTTTGCATGACGTAGCCAGGAGGATACACTCACGCTGCAGGGCATGTTCTCTGGGCTGCAGGACAGCATGGCCTGATAGCAATTTTGCAAATGAATCTGTCAGTCGATGCCAAAATTACTCACCAATAGATAGACTTTATTGAGTAACATCAAATTAATGCTCATTGGCATCTAATAACAGTGACTCATACGGTTTTTAGACTGCTTTTAAACTATACAGAACCAAGAGGTGCGTGGGGGTTTTTAACCCCCAAACTGATTTTTTGCCACTGAAACTTGCATCATGAACAGATGTGCAATGCATTGAGGTCATGTTTTTCCTCTAAAATTAGTTATCAGCTGCTTGCTTTCAGTCCATGTTTTATGGGCACTCCAGGCTCTCCTCCACCTCCCCTGCATCACAGCAAGCCTCTAGCACAGACAGACGCAACACAACTGGCCTGCCCAGATGTGCAGAAACCCATTACTCAGCAGCACACCTCGGGAGAAAAGAGGGCTGTCGATTTTCGACAAACTCAAATTCTCCCTTCTAAAAGCTGAGCAGAAAGGCAAGAGGTGTACACAATTTACTTCATGAGGGGGAAGGAGAAAACTGGCTGATCCCAGATAATTGTCAGCGTGTGATAGCCCGAAGCAGAGATGGCGCGGAAGCAGCCGGAGCCAGTAAAACCTCTCTGACTGTGACAACTGAAAGTGTGTTAAACTTCACGACCTAGGACTACCCAACCCGGGCTTCTTTCTGCGTACTTTCACAGACTGATTTTTGCCTGCGTTAATTTTGCAGAAGACAAAATCTGGCTGAAGGACACGGGGCAGGAATAGGAAAACCTATCATTATTCCTGCTGGCATTCCTGCACGTTGTTTTGTCTTGACACAGGGAGGATCTGAGGTCATAAATTAAATGTCCAGGCTTTCTGGACAAATGGTGTAAACAAGCTATTTTACTAAGAAATTACAACAGGATTTAATCTGACATTATTTTCTAAATGTATGGCAATTCGTTAGTATAATTAAAAAACCTCCCTTGTTACAATAAGCACCGGTGGAAGCTCTGCACAAGATATGGAAGTTTACTACCTGGTAAGGTGTTTGCTGTCTATCTTACAGCAAATGTAAGACCAGCCCTTTAAGAAGAGAAGGAATCTGTTTGAAAGAGCCCTCTTCTTAGTACGCCATATTCAGAAACTAGTTCTTTGAAAGGAAAACTCCAAATTGCTCTTAGATTTTATTTTTCCTCTTAGATAAAGATATGTCCAGGAAATTATTTCAGAAAGGCACTATTAAATAATAAAAATATTTGGGAAATTACACAGTGCAGCCTCTTATATCCTGAGCTGCAAAAAGCTGCTTCCAAGGACACTGCTCTTTCACAGCTATCTCAAACCACCTGCAGTTTGCAATATGCTTGCTATTTCCCTTCAAAGGCTTTGTTTAATACAAATGCTCATCGTATACACATCCACACAGCTCAGGGTTTCTCTGCCTCACTGCTTCTTGAGAAAGCACTTTGCCTCTGAAAATATTTCAGCTGAGAAGATTTCATTCAGGACTGACTTCACAGCATGTTTCTGCTTATGAATCTATAAAAAACTGGAATGAAATGAAATCCAGCCCTCATTTTCTTATCATTTATCATAGTCACTGATGTAACGTTACGGTCGGTTATGTAGTATGATGTTTGCCTAGCTCACTTTTTCCTGCTCAGAGATCTGGGTAACTTGGTGCAGCGAGATCTGCTACTGTCAATGATTAATTACTGCTCTGTCCTCATCAGTAGTCCTGCGAACACTCAATGTCTGGTGGCGGCGATGGCCGGGGGCTGCCAAGAGCCTGGGCAGAGCTGGAGGCTCACCCTAAAGAAAGCCAGCTGAGATGGTCCCTGGGGTCCTGAAAGAAGTCAGCCCCCCAAAAAAGAAAGAGCATCTGAAATGTAAAGGAATTGACATCTGAGCAGCGTCTTGAACGTCTGGGCATAAACCCACCATTAAGTGCAGAGCTACAAAGGAAGAAAGGTTAAGGACAATTTCTGGCAGTGGGACTCTCCCAAACACCTACTGCTGACCCTACCCGGAGCGAGGACTTCTAGTATCTTGCCTAGACAGATACTTATCCTTATCTCACTTCAATTTGAAACAGATCTGCCCACAGCATAGATGCTTTTATAGCTAAGAGAGGTGTGCTTTTTTAAGGCCAAACTATCCATATCCATTCCTCTGAATTTCCTACCCAAGCCTGCCATCCCACTAGACTTAACAAAAAAATACAACTTTATTTTGGCTGCAGAGCTTTCCTGCCCTTCAGGGACAGGGAGAGAAATTGTACTATGTAGCCATTGTTTCTGACAGTTCATTTACTCGAATGAAACAATCCATTCATCACCGGGAGTCCATCAAACAGAAACTGTCTTCAGCTTTGGCTTGCATAATAAATATACAGTATTTCAGCACTATGGATTTACATTCAACAGTGTATATCCAATACAACACGCATTTGCCTTAGATCCCTGGATAATATATTCATGGAATGGCTGGTTTTGCTACTGTACGAGCCTTTGAGTAGCTGTTCATTCAGCTCGAAGCTGCCCTCTCTTAGCCTGTTAGTCATACAACATCCCTTTCATCAGAACCAATTGCACTCTCCGGTTCCATTAAAAAAAACTTAGAAAAAATTGATAGCAACATTTTTTCCCCTCCCAAACAGAATTTCATCAGATATCATTTTAATTTCAGACTTCCTTCCCAGGTGGGACAGGCTCCATCTTACTTTCAGCTTGCTAAAAGTCAGGAGTCTAGTCTAAAACAGTTATCTATGGTTGTTCCATAGTCAGTGGGGAGAGCGAGGGATCTCCGGAGAGTGGCTCAGCCTGTCTGTGTTAAATCGCTGAAGTCAGCCAAGATGAAATACTGTTACATGAAAGGAATGAGGGAAAAGGAATTCAAACAGATAGGTGTTTATCTGGGTTTTCTAGGTTGGTTTGGTTTTTTTAACAGTGAAAATTCATTCCTATTTGCGAGGTTAAACTGCCTGACATTTGAATATTTTGATGAGAAGAAGAATTAAATCCAGTGTAATGAAATGGAAAAAATCAGGGAAGAATCTCAGGATGCACTGCTGAAAAAGAAACCTATAAACAACTAAAGAAGTTGCTGAAGAGCAGTAAGATCATGGTTTGAGCATCACAAGCTGATGGCTCCAATAGAATGATGACCTGTTGTCACAAACACTGATTTCAATATTACATTTTTTTGTTGGAAGGACTGAAATATTGTTAACTGACAGATGTCAGTATCTACTCTAATAAGAAAACCACCTTTTTTATTTTCTGATGTTGGAAGTAGACAATTTTTTTTTTTTGAACGATGGTATGCAAAATTAAAATGAGACTTCAGTGAAGGAAGAAGGCAAGACTAGAAGACAAAGGAGATTTTTTTTTCTCTTTTTTCAGTCCTGGCTTATTCCATTCCACTTCTAAGTCAAATCAAGACAAAAGTACACAGTAACTTATTTCTTTTCCCTGGCAGGACAGCTACCTGGCAATTGAGAAAGATGTTAAATCCCAGAAACAACTGCAATCTCTCTCCTAGACTGCCTCCTTATAGCAGGAATGTTCCCTCGGGGCTGGGCCTCCAAATCACTCCCCTTCAGCTCATTTCTGAGGGCTCATTGCTGCCCTTACCCGAGATAAGTTATCTGCTTGTGTGTGCGGATTTGAAAAATGGGCATGCAGACTGAAAAAAATCCCAACACAACAACAAATGGTTCCCTCAAAAGTCTTACTGTGTTTGTCAAAGTCCTTTTTGATGTGCTTACATTTCAAAAATTATTACTGAGCATGGAACCGGTTTCCTGAGAGACATGTCCTGCTGTGGTGGGTGGGTGGATGGTGGATTTGGAAGAGAAAAACAAGAACAAAAAGGTCTTGAAATTGAAATTAAATTGCTTTTCAAGCCAAGATGAGAAGGCAAAACTGTGGTGGGATCAAACTGTGATGAGGCTGGACATTTAATTAAGAAAGAACAAATTGATCATTATAGGAGGGGGGGTTTATTCTTTTTCTTTCATCTTTTTGGGCTGTGCTCTTCTGTAGCATGAGAACACAGTCAGCCAATAACATTTCTCAAGCCCTGAAGCAACAATATTCACCCAACACCCACACATTTGTGCTTAGCAGCACATCTCCTCCATCAAGCCTCCAGTCAGCTGGTTAACTTTAATCCGCATTTTAGCTCTGAGAGGACATATGAGCTTTGGTTATCTTGTTCCAGGCCAACTGTGTCCTCTTAACAATCAGCCACACACATGCACAGCAGCAACCTGAAACGGGCTTCAGGTTCCAGAAACAACACCAGGTAGAGGGGCACTCCAGCAGCAGACAGCGGGACGGGTGTCCCAGAAGAACACAAATAATCACTGTTGTTCTTGTGTTGCCTCCAACTCCTTCAAAATGCGGGCCATTAAGGGGATAGGCAGAGGTAGGGAAAAGCTGCCTCACAAATCACTCCAATGAGACCCTGGAGTGAAAATGGAGTCTGCTTACAATTGCTAATGAGGTGTCAAGCAATTTGTTTCTTCTTCTACTGTATGTTTTATTTCAGGAGGAGATAAGTTCTGACTAGAGACTATTTTGCTTGATTGAATTTAGTGAGCTTATGAGCCTTGGGCACCAGGCTTGACCCCTGCCAGCTTTTGCTTTTTTAAGTGGACGGTCGATTCTGCTGAAAATGGGAGGTGGGAGTTTTCAGACACTTGTCCCTGGTCTCCATGGGACTCCAAGAGCCCATGCAGTGGAGCTGTAATGTCTATTCGTCCAGGGAAGCCTTCATCCCTGGGCTTCCTAGACAGGAAAGACAGCTGGATGTGGTGCTGGAAGACATCTCTGAATTCTAATTCTTGAGGCTCCATCAATGGAGAGTAGAAAACATTTTTGGTCTCAGCAGGTTCTCTTTATTGAGCCTGAAAAAAGAAACATCAGCTCATTCTTAAAGAGTCCTCCTCAAGCCACAAGGAGTTTCAGTTCACTTCAGATAAGTTTGATGCTTATCCAAATGGTAAAAACTTTGGAGGTCTGAAAACTCAACTATATACCTCTTGCGAGACCAGGCTGTCCAGTGCCTCCAGACAGAAAAAGCACAGAAGCAGCAAAATCTGATACACTTTGGCACTTTTGCTTCCAATTGCAGCAAAACAAGCGGACTACTGGATAGTTTTAGAATCCATCAAAGTTGGTGGGAGCCTTTACTCAAAGTTTCATATGGGGTGCTGTCGTGGTTTAACCCCAGCCGGCAATTAGGCACCACACAGCCGCTCGCTCACTCCTTTTTCCCCCTGCCCTGATCTGGTGGGATGAGGAGGAGAATTGGAAAAAAAAAAAAAAGTAAAACTTGTGGGTTGAGATAAGAACAGTTTAATAATTGAAATAAAATAATAATACTAATAAATTGTAATGAAAGGGAAGATAACAAAAAGAGATAAAAATAAAGCCCAAGAAAGACAAGGGATGCGCAATGCAGTTGCTCCTCACCCGCTGAGCGATGCCAGCCGGTGCCCGAGCAGCGATCTGCCTCCCCGGCCAACTCCCC
>JANZLQ010000002.1:36666156-36703814 GCA_026212715.1 Elanus axillaris | reverse complement strand
CACAGCTCAGCAACAGCTAAAATCAGCGTGTTATCAACGTTATTCTCCCACTAAATCCAAAACACAGCGCTGTTCCAACTCCTGGGAAGAAAATGACCTCTATGCCAGCCAAGACCAGGACAGTATCCACCCCTTGTTCTATGCCATTTATGTCACGCCCAGATCCCACACTTTCTAATACATCCCAATTAATCACCACCACCTTTCCTGTCTCTTGATATATACACATAGATATCATTTCCTTAGTCTATGGGCCATCCCTGTAAAAGGTCCATCGAGTTCATTTAGTCCTTGACTTTGGGCTCCATCTATCATTCAGGGCAGGAGAGCTGGTGTGTGGAGTTGGATCGTTGCATGCTGAAGCCAGTTCTGGTTCCATCACCGCTGCGCTTGTCCAGTTCTACCATTGCTGCACTTTGCTCGGTCTCATCAAAGTTCATTCTTCATAAATCTGGGTGAATTTTACTGTAATACCCTTGATATGGCATCCACCCACCACAGAAGCAATGATATCCAGTGTTACATAGCAATTTACATCATGTAATTTAATTCATTGGGCTATTCTCACCCAAAATCGAATCCCCTCGAGGCACACGTCAGACTTCCCTGTCCTCTCCCATTACCCGCCAAGTGCGCTCAGGTCCTTGAGCAAAAGCGATCCTGCAAGTGGGTTTGCCTTTGCCTGAGGCAGGAATAACCCAGACTGTTTTCCCTAGCACATTTTTTAGGTGCACCACAGGGACTTTATCCCCTTCTACAGTACGTAAAAGTTTTGATTGCGCAGGACAGGTGCAAAATATAACTTGAAGCTGTTGTAACTTCCGTTCTACCAAGGTTTGCAAGACACATGGAAAAGCTTGCAGCCAGTCTTCTCCATTCCTGGTGGTATTTACTATCTTAGTACATTCAGCTCCCTGTTTAGCTTTTAAACGCCGCCCCGCCAGCATTCGGCAGCACTGCCGAAGGGAGGGAGAGCAGAGGTGGACCGAGTTGTGCACCCACGTTGGAACTGGGCAGGAGCTGGGAGGTACTGCAAGATTCATGAGGGAGGGAAGAGCAAAAGAATGAGAATCATTCAGGGCTGTGCTTGCAAGTTGTTGACAAATAGGAAATGTGCCTTTGTGGGATGCTGCTTAACAGTAGCAGCCCTGCCTTTGAAAAAGGCCCAGGGCACCCACTAAGCTTAGAAAAAAGGGACAATGAATGGAAACACATAAGAAATCTATTTTTAAAACAACTCATTTAAAAACAAGTCCTTCTGGCATGTTCTTCCCTTTCAGTTGCATGGACTGAAACGGAACAAAGGGGAGGAAACGTCTTAATCCTGAATTGGGAATGAAAGATATGAGCTAGAATAATATCACCTTCATACAAAACCAAAATAACGGGTTTTAAACCCTGGCCAATCCAAGCATGAGACTTGCTCCAAGACTCAAACACGCTTATGCTTTGGGGTATTTGGATCAAAGCCTTTGCTATCATTGATGATGGCAGAGGTCATGAATACGGGAGCCTGGTATAACTGTGCTGACATAAAGGGAAAACAGCTTTTGACCAGCTGCACTGTCACGTGAAGAGCCAGCTCCAGCAGGCTTCTGTAGCTCATGGACATTCAAGCTCTTGGGAGCATGATTAGACCAAACCATGCTGCCCTTTCACAAGCACAGTCAAGAAATGAGGTCCCATGCTTCCTTCTCTTCCCAAACAGCCTGATCTGGGTCTTGAGTGCTAGACGGAACAGGGAGACAGGGAAGGGGGGAGAAAGAGTGGGAGTGGTGGGAATTTAAAAATGCCAACTCTTTGCCATACAGCACACTAGGACATTTAAAAAAAAAAAAAAATTTAAGAAGTGACACTTTTGAAATCTCGCCAAAGCTAAAGCATCAAAATGGGACACTGTCTCTTTAAGCGCAAGGCTGCACAAACGAAGGGAAATTAATTAAGTATGGGAGGCTGGTGTGGCGCCGCAGAGAGAATGCACAATCTGGGACCCGCATGCCAAAGCTGGGATGGAAAGGAAGGTGATCTGTCATTTTCTGCTGTTTTTTTAAGACAGAAAATATATTTTTGAGAATTGACTAAGCAATTACCCAAATTAAAGAAACTGGAAAAGCAAACAGTGGTAAAAACACTCCTAATTTTTTTCTTTTTTGGAAAAGGGGGTGAAAGAGATGAGGATAAATTGGAGCTGTTGTTTCAAGGTGCTCCTTATTAATGTAATGCACAGGAAAATCACACAGCAGCTCACAACAACAGCTATTAACACTTTCATGGCCCTGTCCTGCCAGGAAGGACTTCTCCATCCCGTTCCGTGCTGGAAGGCTCCTGTGTGATCTCCTCCTTGCTTTGGGAAGATAGAAACTGGAGAGACGCATCACTGGGAGACACTTCCCTGCCACCCCACAGCACCTTCCCATCCGCTTCTCCCACGCCAGCCCCCCCCTCCCCGTTCAGCTGGTGTCAATCCGGAGGGCCCACGCCATGGGGTCCCACGCCAGGGCGTGACTCCGGATTTAGGCAGGGGAGAATCAGAGGGAGATTTGGCTCTCACCTTCCTGGCACACGTCAGCTGCCAACTGGCCCCTCCGCACGTCACCCTGAGCCGGGGCCAGGTCTCCGAGTGCCGGGTGAACGGCTGCAGCCGGGGGCACAGGGATCCAAAGGCATTCCCGACGGCAAGCGAATTTGTGGAAAGGGTGATTTTCATGCCGACGGAGCTTGCAATTTTCTGCAGCCACCCTGCAGGGCACATGCGTACACATGGTGGGTGTTGGATGGGGCTGGGAAGAGCTTAGTGATGCTTCCCGCAGGGCTTCAGGCTAGTGGCCGGCACTGGTCTCCCAGACATCAACTGGGAATACCATCCTGCTGTGGCCAGGAATTTCCCAGACTTGCTGAAGTTTGCCGAAGAGGAAAAGCATATGAACGCTGGGGAGCCAGTGCTCTGCCTAGCTTTCTTACTGTGCAGTTTGAGCCCACTGTCCAAACAGGACGCTCTCACTCCGGGGCTGTGGGATACTGGTACTCGTCCTCTCCCATCTGCCCTAAAGGCCTTTTATCCCTTTCTTCTGCTGCTGCTCCTGAAAATATAAAGTTAAGACATCCAAGGTACTGAGTTGTCACTGAGGAGACATTCTAGCTCTAACTAGATGGGAGAAAATAGAGGCACCATTAATTTCTTTTTTGTCATCTAACCCCATTTTACAAACTGGGTTTAAAAATGCTCCCACAAACACCAGCAAAAAGCCTTCCCAAATCTCACTGCCTTTTCTTTTTAAATTATTTTTTCTTCATTATGTGCAAGACGTTCCTCAAAAAAAGGCTTCAAAGTTATGAACTGGAGCCTGCTCACACAAGGAGGGCAGCATTCAGCACTATAGTACTCAGACATTTGTTTAAAAACACACTCATCATTTATAAACCTCCACAGCAGAAAAACACCACTTTTTTTTTTCTTCTACAGATGGGTGACTGCTTCCATAGATTAATTTTAATGCTGATTCCAGGACATGTTTCAATGTTGCATTTAGTTTTATTTTGCTCTTCTCAGATTTGTCATTCTCAAATGCTTTTTCCTCAATTGCTTTTCAGCCTCACTGATTGCTGCAATGGGTTTTTACACCTTTTCAAATAACCCACCCCATAGCTTTAAGAGCAGTTTATTTTTATTTCTATGAAATAAACCAGTTGATTCAAAGGTGCAAATAAGATTTTAGGCTATAAAATGGTTTTTAAGCTGGCCTCATAATATCTCTAGACTTTTAGGGGTCTTCAGTGAAGATTTTTTATTTTTCTTCCTGTGTTGACTGCACAGCCATCCAGGCTACCACTTCTTTTAAGAACTGTTTAAAAGCACAGTGTTAAGATCTAAATCCTGTAGGACACAGAGCCCTTTGGAGTCAGTGGGAACTGGGAGAACTTGGCCCTTGAGAGGATCAGAGGCTGAATTTTGTTTCAAAATTTGTTTAGAAGACAAAGTCATCATAAACAGAGTTCAATTGTTTTGTATCCCCGACAAATAAAAAATAGAGGTTACCCCAACAGGGATTTGAATTTATGACTCAAGGGTTATAACGTATTCTAATTATATTCCCAAACCAGTAAAATACATTTACTCTCATTTTACACAATTAAATCCACTCTGATATTCAATGTTCAAGTAATGGTTTCTTGCAGTACATATAGAATCTAGGGAAAAGCCTTCGCTCAGAAGTAGAATTATAAATAAACCCAACTTTCATAAGAGTTTTGAAAAGACCAGGAATATTTTTTTTTCTGAATAGGGTTATAATGCATCAAGGTCTTGAGGCAGAATTAATACCATAGGAGCAGACTGAAAAAGGAGAAGAAAATGGTTTGCGACATACTTTTCTGTGCCTATTTATTTGACATGCTGGACAAAAAGAAGTGCTGGTGGTTTATGTGTGTCCATGTACAGGAAGAGCCCACGGGTATGAGTTCGACAGCTCTTGTCTTTCAGCCTGTATGATTTCAGCACGCAGTCGAAGACGCTGCTCCCAGCCGTTGCCTTTTGTGGAGCTAACAGGAGCTGTACCGGCATGAATTTCTTGTTGGCTCACCCTTATGTCTGAGGCTGCATCTGTCGCGGCAGGTCTTTCCCCCACGCTAAAGTTATTCACTTTTTCTACGGTAAGTATCTCAAAGCAGAATGTTTCTCCCACTCTGTAGCCTTGGCAGTAAGAAAAGTTTCCAATGAGTTACAGAACTGCATCTAGCGATAAGCAGAAGTCCGCAGGAGCCAGTGCACCTGCAAACAGATAGGCAAGAGCGGAGCACCAGCAAAAAATCTTGCTGTGGTGCCAGATAAGGAGAGGACTTAATTCACCCAAAAGCAGCAGTGCTTTTGCCTTGGAAAATCTGGCTTAGCGGTGTTTTGTCAATCTGTATTTAATAATGGGCTAATCCAGGAAAAGCCAGATCGATACAGCTTGAGCCCAGATGAGCTCAGGGTGAGCTCTGGAAACATGACTCAGAATCCAATGACTGGGAGAATATTTTACAGATCATGCATGCAAGGGAGGATAACACTTTGGGCAAAGTTAGCTGTCTGGCCTGTGGCTTTCCAGTTCAGTTCTCCATCAACATGCACACAGGAGCGGAGAGGATTTCCAGTCCTTCAGCAAGGAAAATGTTTGTGGGAGGGATCTAGCAGAGGAAAAAGCACTAAGGCTTTGCTCCCGGAGCTCCCTCTTCCTCCCCTCCAGCTGAAGGGCGATAGGAAGGGAGAGTTGAGAGCTCGGACCTCAGCCTGAAATCTCCAGGAGCTCAGAAATTTTGGCCCTTGGGCACTTCAAAAGTGGCTGAAGATGCTGCTTTGGAAAAGTCTCCTTAGCCTGTTGTGCTCAGGGACTCCAAGCAACACAATGCAGAAGATGGCAGTCGCTGCAGACGAGATTTCACGTGAGAAGCATGTAGGGAGTTCCCCCTTCACTGACTGCAAAATTATTATTACACAGAAAAAGGTGAGGAAAAAAGAAAGCTGTGATTTGCCTTTGGTGCATCTGGCCGCTGCAGAGCGCGGCACATGGGAGCAGCCTGACAGAACGCAGCCTTGTAACGCGCTTCCAGACCCGAGGTCTCACCCTCATATCGCAAAAGCCATGTTTCCCCTGAGCTCGGCTGCCCAACAAGACAAACCCTGGGGGCAGGGGTGATAAAGGCAGCTTTGCAGTGGAGCATCGTTTGCAGGCTTCAGGGGGGGGTTTAAGCCATGAGCTGAGCAGCAGGGGCTTTGCTTTTCCCTGTGATGCACTGGGGAGGAAAAGTTCAGGATAGAAACATGAAGAGAGTTCCCTTCACACCCTGTCTGATCCTGCTGCCTCTACAAAAAAATTTAACTGCATTGTGCTGTAATGAGCCATGCCCAAACTACTGTTTTCTGACCCTGTGTTTATTTTATTTCCTTATTGTAATGAAACTCAGATGGCTGTTGTTTACACTAGCACAGCACAGCAAGAGTGTGCTCGACTCAGTCTAATTAGCTGCAAGTCAGTTTTGGAATTAGGGCAGAGGAAAGAACAAATTTTTAGTAACTACTTTAAATTGAAGCCCTCATTTGTTTTCATTACAGCCAGACAAAAGCAATAGAATGTTTCCTAGCCCTTTCCACACACAGCCTTTGCCTTCCTGCACGGGGCTGCATTTTGCCTGCGGAGCATCCATCTCCCCCGGCTCTGCTCCATGGATGGGGAGGCTGCGCTTCTCCTGCAAGACGGCAAAAAGACGACAAATCCAGGCAGCAGCGTGGGAGCGGGGAACCAGAGGCTGAGCTGACCTCAAAGCTTGCAGTCTTTGACCACACAAGTGAAAGAGGATGAAAAACTGCTGCCGTAACCAGCTGCTCAAGTGCTTTGTCCATCAGCTGGTGCCTCAGTCGCCTCCGGTCCTGCTAGAGAAGCAAATTCTGTTTGCAAGGCATGAGCTTAAGGTTCTGGTTTTAATTCACCGTCGGATGGATCCAACTCCTGATGAAATCCATGGAAAGTCTCCCATTGACTTCAAGCCCTGGACAACATCGGATGAGTCACAAATCTTCTGAACTCTATAGAGTTGGGGATCTACTATAGATCTACTATATCAACTATAGGCTGGGAATCACGTCGCATTTCTTTGTAAGGAGCAAGGACATCGGGGCTGACCACAGCAGAGCCCTCGGCTTGGGTTGGCAACTCTGCGCTCGACCCTTGTGTGTGGACTGCCCTGCGGCGTCAGACCGAACTCAGTGTCGGTCCTAAGGCAGTGTGAAGCATGTGGATAACGATGAAATGAAACACATTTGTAGCTGTTAAAGATTTTGAAGTAATTCTCTACAGTTCAGCAACTGTTCATGTTGTTGCTTTATTGTGCTGCCTATGTTTTGCTTTGGATAATGATCAAAATGCCATTTTTCCCCCCCTTCAAAACAAACAATAAAGTATTTCCAGAGCAACAAATATGTTCATGTGCCCAGTGATAAAAAAAATAAAAAATAAATCATGCTGCATTTAGAGCTTGACAAGGAACTGTTACAAACAACAGTAAGCACTGAGGCAGTGGTGACAAACACCTTCACTGCACTTTTTGAAAAGCATCTTGTGATCCCCCCAGATCGGTGGATGGAATCAAAAAGGCAGTTTGCAGGGAAAGGCCCTGTCCTAGCTCTTTCTGCTACAAAATCTTAACATCTAGGTGATTTTTTAAACTAGTTTTTCAGCTACTAAATACCACTAGTCACAGAAATGTGGAATATAGGGTAACAGCAATGGGGTTTCTATATCAGATTCACTATAATTCAAGTATTACAACTCTTTATCAGATATAATAGAAATAAATTTTTACTATCTTGATAAAGTGTCACCTCGGCATGTACATAAACCTAAGCTACCTCAAATCCAAACTGCATGTACTAACACATACAACTAAGTAGTCACATATGCACAAATGATTTCTTTTTATATAAATCAGCTCCTGGTTGGAATGCAAATAACTTCCACTGACTTTAAAAAAAAATTAAGATTCTCCATCTATATGGGATACTAGCACTAGATTATATATTTGAGTTACATGTTACTATGGCAGAAGATATATAAAATATTCAAACCACTCTAACACAAGAAAAAGGTATCCTCAAAAGAGTTCTGTTGAAGAACATTCAGAGGAGGTGGCTAATATTTTATTTTTTTAAATATAGCTTTTCAGATACTGAAATCATCTTTCCAGGTCAAATAGCTTTTTAAAAAATATATTGGGTAACACATTTGTTAAAACTACTTTGAGCTAAAGCATGCTCAGATTAAGCTGCAATATATATTATTTACAATAGATCTATTTTCCAAAAGGGTTCCTGTGTGTTGGATGCAGTGTTGCCAACTGTCAGTAAATTTACGAACAGCTTGTAAATTTAAGTGCTTTCCAGAGAGCTATTGGTATGTGTGTAAAATACTCATTTTGTTCCTAAAACATGGCAAGACATTTTTTTCTATGCTTGAAAAATAAGGAAAAAACCCTCATAAATAATATCATTGAAGCGATGACGTATCAGTTTCTAAGAAGAAGAAACTGAAGTAACTCACTTGGTGAGCCAAAGTATCAGCTTTTTCTTGCCTTCGGTGACTCAGAAGATACTAATGCCTTGATGCACTTTCAAGGCAAGAGTGTCCACAAAACCTAAGGGCTGCCTCATTCCTCCCATGAAGATAAATGCCCTTGTGCTCTTACAGTGAAGAAAGTTTGACAATTGTAGTAAAGAAGACAGTAATTCACTGAGTCCCATCATTTACGCTGACACTTGGATTTGGAAATACTTCAGTCAAAACTGGTGGCTTGATGCAAGAAATAGAGGTAAAGGCTAGAAAACAGAAGGTCTCCCATGTTCAAACCCGGAACCAAAAATAGTAATTTTCATCTCAAGAAAAATAGGTGCCAAGCCTGGATACTCTTTATGAGCTTTGTAGTAGACAGTAGCCCTCCTTTAGCAGCTACCCAGCAAAATCAACCCAAGCTTGCTTTCCTAAACCTATTATAAATCGTAACAGAACCCCCTCTTCCTAACTCAAGAACCACTGCAGCGTGTTTTCTACAGACTTCTGTAGCCTAATAGCGGACTTTGGACCCATGGTCAACAGGAGTGTCTCCTTCCTCCCGTGGAGCACCTACAAAACTACTCTCCACTAGCAAATTAAAGGTGTTTGCAGGTGTTCAAGGCTGAGACGCCAAGATTCTAGAGAAATAGTCCCTGTTCTGCCAGCTTTGCAGGTCTTCTATCAACTGGTTCGGGAAATAGACCTTTACACAGACTTGAGTGATGGTAAAGGACAGGATTTTGCTAGCTTCTACTGCCAGGATGCAAAGTCTGATCCCTGGAACAGCTGATAAGAGGGCTATTAGCTCTTAAATCATTGCAAGCACCTTTAGGTATGTGGAGTTTTATTAGCCATTTTAGTGGAGACTCAGAGGCTTGAACTCAGCATCTGCTGGTAGAACAAGTGGAAAACCCTTTGCAGTGCTCACTTTAAAGCACATTTGTGTTTAAGTTTTTATTCTACACATCAGACCAAATTCAGCCAAACTGAATTGGAGTTGGGAGGTAAAAAGCATGGACTCGGGATGATCTTAAGCAGATGATAAACTTTGCTTTCTCTAATAAAAAAAGAACATGAGAGTAAACCACCAATCTGGGCTCCCTTTGAGGAGTGTGCGGTTGTCTTTGCAGACGGTGACCAAGAGAGGGGACGGGGCAGGCTGGACCCGCTCGCAGTCACTCAGCAGCAGAGCGGGGAGAGCAGCACCGCTCTCCGAAGCGGCGGGGTCTCCAGCCCTGGACCACACCGCCGGGGTTGGTTTTACAGCTGTTTGAAACCTCTGTTATGATTACCTAAACTATACATCCTGCTGCAACAGACACAGCACCTTGGCTCTATAGAGGGGCCCTATAATGCACTGTATAATACTAATAAACATGATTGTTATAAAAAGATAAGGTTACAGAACATTGCACTTTGCCAAACTCCAGTTGACTGTAACTTTAAGTTTTGGCTGAGCAAAGAGCCAGAGAGATTTTAAAATTCAGCAGTAGTAGCTATTCAGAGGGTTGTTCTAGTACTCCTGCCAGGAAAAACTTCGAGTGAAAGGTCTAATTTATCACGCATTGGGGTTGCAAACCTGTGCTCTGGGTACCAAGGCAGTTGCTTGTCAGGTTTCAGAAAAAGTCTGGAGGAATCCCTGGGTTCGGAAGTGGCAAGAATTCCAGTTCACTGTTCTGAGCAAGCAGCATTGCAGCAAGAGGAACATAGCCCTGCCTGCGCGTGCACACACAAAAAGGATGGATTTGTCCCTGCATTGCTTCGCCATCCTTCCCCCGCAAATCACTAAATAAAGAATAGCTCACTTCTGAGGTGAAACCTAGGTTATAACAATGGTTTTTTCATACAAAAATCTGGTTTGGCAGCCTCCTGTGTTGACGCGAAGGGAAAACAGTGCTGGGGAGAACACAACTCAGGAATCCTGTGAAGTTCATATAGACTGAAATATTTAAATGGGGAGTTGTTTTATGTCTTTCAACTATTTATTTACATTTCCTCTTCTCTCCCTGTAGTTCTCCTTTATTTACCACAGGGGGACTGCTCCAAGCTGGTTTTGACAGTAGCTTTTCCTCTTATCATGTCTGTGAATATAAAGGCTGTCTGTGAATATAAAGCTTTTATGAACCACTTCAGACAGGACGTTTTGATGGGAAAGTCAATATACACCTTACTCTGAATCTGTCGAGCTGTCGCAAAGCACATGGATATCAGTGAAAAAAGCTCTTCAGTTTTCATGGCATTGATTAAGCACATAACATCTGTTTAATTTGAACATCATAAATATCCCATAGTGTGACAGAACTGCTCATCTCAGATGAGAAAAAGCTACTCCCCATAGAAGAGATCTAATCTGCTTGAGCAACGCAGTGCGCTTACCACACAGATTCCCACCACCCAGGAACTTTGTACCTATTGACAAACAATAGTATCAGCCAACCACCAAATCTACCTGACGAAGGGTTGACAGACCCCAAACCTCTTTTTTCATTTTTCTAGTCCCTTTTCCGATGATCTTATGAAAGACGCTACCTCCTATCCAAACCCTTCCCAACTTCACACAGGCAAGGCTGCCTCTTCCCACGGACCCTCAGCACTCTGCATGCCACCCAGCCGTGGGGGCTGTCACCTCTCCGCCTCCACCCTGGCCATTTTCAGCAGTGGGTGAAGTGATCGAGACCCATAAACGACAACATGCAACACCGCAAGAAGTTTGCCGCCTGGTTTGGGATGGAAGGTGCGACGTTGACGTTATTACACGCCCATTAGCCATGCAACAACAGATGGTATCCTTACAGCCAGACAACTCCACAGCGAAACGCGTGTCCAGTTTCTCACCTCCGTCTGGCTGGAGACAGCCGAGCTGACAATACGACATACGTCCTTGGCTGGGTCTCCCCACGGACACAGGTTTGCACACATGTGCACACTTTCTTTTCACTCTCCTCCAGCTGAGGAAGGAAGGTGTGTTTACAGAAGGCAGGCTAAACACCTAAGGCTTAAGCGAAGCTAGTAGAATGCAGGCTGTCCTTTTAATCTTCTTGAGATCATAAGACAAAAACATAATGGCAAGTCACATCCATCAGTTTCCAGGAAAGTAAAGTCATCAGACTCGGCCATAAAGGAATTAAAAAAAAAATATAAAAAAAAAATTGCAGATTCCCCCCCCCCCCCCATATTTCTCACTGAAGTTTCAATTTAAAAAGAACAACCACCAGCACAGACCTAGGCAAACCTCTTCATAAAGATAATACAAGAATATTTCTGACCAATGTTCTGTTTCTGGATAGAAATAGAGAATTGTAGGGGCAAAAATAGGGAGAGAAAAACAACAGTAAATTAGTGCAACCATGAATGAGACCTTTTGAGCCTCAGAAGAGACAGGTTCTCTCCAAACTTGGGAGGAGAGAACATTCCACCAGGCAAGTAAAGCTCCCTCCACACTGCCCACTCCTCAACCCAGACCTGCTGGGAGCACTTTTAATGCCAACTGTCTCTGTAGTCCATTCAGCTCTGGGTCATTCCTCTGAGATTGCCAGCAGGGGTGCTAATTAGCACCAGTTACAGCAGACAGCATTTTGCTGATGTGGGCAAGCATCCACTGGGAATGTGCTGGAGACCACCAACTCAATTTGCAGAGATATTTTTATTTTAATGTTTTTGCTATCCTGGATACCGTGAGCTGTTTGGTTAAAGGAAGCCTCCTAGGAGTTGTGTGGGAATACATGCATACCTATAGAAAAACCCAGGCATTATGCACACCAAATGCATATCACAGGCTAATTATAATTTCTCTGCAGATGCCAATCAGAAGAACAAGTTAAAGCCATTGAGAGAGGGAGGGGGAAAAAAAAAAAAAAAAAAAGCATCTGTGGTTTGCAAGGTAGGTGTACTTGACATGTCCTTTTATTAATTCTAATTATAGAGATTCCACAAATGGATTGTCAAACATTTTCAGGGTGTTTTGCTAAAAAATGTCTGTGATGGAAAAAGGAAGAACTCCACCCCAACAGATTATTTCTTCTTGTTTGTTTTACTATTTTCACTGTTTTGTTACTTTTAGGGCAACCAAGACAGACAGAAGGCAAAAAGAAAAAAAAGAATCCCTTCTGACCTGTGTTCAGTTGCTGTATGCCCCTCAGCTGAAACAGAAAGAAAACATTCCCAGAATCTGTTGAATTCAAACAAATGAACTGGCCAGCACCAGCCTGAGAGAAAGAGTTAAACAGGAGCAGTAGGAATAATTCCAGTGGCTGGATAGATGAGTCCTTACATCTTTTCTGCAGCACAGCTCGCATCTCCTGTCTCTCACTCTGAATCCAAGGGCCATATTCCTACTTGTACTCTGCCCCAGAAGCTTTTTGCTGACCAAAAGTTGCAGTTCATGATCCTCCAGGGTCCCAGTGCAGCCAACTGCCCTTATTCAGCAGCTGAAACATAAGCTTAAATATTTGCTCAGGTTCCCCTGGGTTTGGTCAGACTGATGCAGGGTTGGAAGTTAATAGGGATGAAAAGCATCTGACTGTTCCATTTCTCCCTTTCAGAAAAGGAAGGCTTGCTTAATCTCCACTTGCAAGGAATCAGATGGAGCCATTGCCTTTCCACATGACTACCTGGATGTACACTAACAGACCTGAACTTGAAAAATCTCTGTTGTATTAAGTCCTGAGATCTATTACAATGGGACACCTCATTTAAATGATGGCACCTACTTGTGTTCACACCTAGGTCACTCCTATAAAGGCTGAACCCGCTTTCCCTCCCCCCTGCAGGATTTCGTAGCTCTTGCAGCTCCTGCAATGCATATTATTAATAATATATTGCCAGCAAAGTCCCAGCTTGCCCACAGCACTCTCCTCTTTAACCCTTGACATACAAACGGCTGTTTTCCTCCTAGGCTCATAGACTTAGACCAGGGTTGGTTCCCACCCAACATACTCTCATAGTCCATTTTATTGACACGACAAGCCTGGGTGCCTTAAAGATGAGGACAAAAGGTGATGGCAGCCTGTTTATTTAGAAATTAAGAGTTTGATTTGCAGCAGGTATAAACAGAGATCATTCCACTGAACTGTGGATGGCCTGCCAAGAACTGGTCCACACATTAAACGTAAAAAAAGGGGATATTTTAATTACAGAATCAAATGCATTGGAGATTCCTTATTAATTGCCCTTACACAGCTGTCAGCTACTACTAGAGGCTTAGCTAGACCACATGAACAAACAATTCACTAAACCCTTGGCCCTTTCTCTCTTGCCTCCCCATTACCCACTCACCACAAAAACATGCTTCCTTACAGAGGGAATTCCACAGCCTTGTACAAACCTGGATACATTAGAACCCAAACCCATCCTTTTCCTTCAAAAAAACATCTATAAATGTAATCATCAGCTCCATCCACGGCTCTGATCTCATGCTCAAGTAAAAGGATCAAACTTCACCAAGAGCAATGCAGCTGCACACGCTTATGAGAATTTGGGCTGAGGCCCAGATCCTCAAAGGGACTGAATTGCCTAATTTCTATTGAAATAACTTGGGGTTAGACACCTAGATACTTTTGAAAAGCCAGGTCCAATTTTTCTTTTTTTTTTTTAAATTAACTAACATAAGTCCAGACAAAATTAGTATTAAAAAAAAATCTTAATGGGCTATTCTGAAGTAGTACACTTAAGGGTTATTGCTCTTGACTGGCTAATAAATTATATTTTTATTTGCCAATAAAACAATAAGAATAATTTCAGTTATTCTACTTTCAGAAGAAATTATTTCTTCCCTCATGAGTGTTGGCAAATGGTAAAATACGCTGCAGAATACCAGATGATTCATGTATCAATAGAGAAATAGTGGAAAAATAGCCTAAGCAAACAAAAGAAGCAAGAGCAAGTTGTAATCTGCATCGCTGAAATCCATAATATTACAGTTCTCCATCAGTGAATGACCTGTTAGATATGGTCTCAAAAAATGAGCATTTGTTGAACTATGTGGTAGGTGGGATTTACTGTACGAAGCCTGGAGAAAAGCAGCCATAGGAGTGTAAGAGTTTTGACTTTGTCATAGGTAGCTGAGAAATGTTTTTGCAAACTATATGAAACTTTGGAATAATAAATGATGCCTTTTGGTAAGGTCACCTAGACCAATCTGTCACCCATCTGCTTTTGCAAGCAGCCGCACAATGAGGAAATGCAATAAAACTGTAAAAACCTAGTCATTGATGCAAGATGGCACAAGCAACCTTTTCAAAACAGGGCCAAAGTACCACTTCACGTACAACTGGCAGCACTGCCTATGGGTGAGCTCCCAGGGGAACCTCCTCTTAAAATTCATGTTTCCCCCAGCGTGTGAATTAAAGGCAATAACCCTGAGCTCCCCAAGAGTAACACTCCCCTTCTGCAACAAGCAATGACAGAATTATCCTTTACTATCCAATGCGGTTTTCAACAAAATGAGAATTTTCCAGACCAGGCGTAGATGCAGATACTAATCTTCAGAAAAAACAAGAGTGAAGGAGCAAAAGAACGTAAAAATTGCATCTAACTGTAATGGGGAAGAGTAGGTGTCAGATGACAGGTAATTTTTTGTCACAGTGTTACACTGCTATTCAGGATGACATCCCCTGACTTCTCAATTAATAATAATTATCAGCTGGCATCAATAAAAATAATGTTTGTACTGAGGCAGTGACTCTCCCCTCAATGCCCTCAAAACACTTTACCAAGAAGTCAGGTTCAGAAATAAGTTACGGCAGGTATCAGTAAACTCATCTCTTCCCCACTGGATGCTAGAAATCAGTTAGGGAAATTTTAAGTTTCTTTGCAGAGTCACCTGTTACCCCCCCCCTTCTACAATATTGTCTGTTCAGTCCGGATGGTGGGGATCTTCACATGGGAAGCTTTAAGTAGCTCCTGAGATAAAGACACCTCAAAAGCAGTATGAACATTCACACCAAACAGGTTACTCTGAAACAGCCAAGCGGTTATTTTTGCTCAGGTCAAGAGGAGTTTGTGGAAGGGCTCTAAGCAAGCTGGGAGGAACGGCCAGAATCACATCACACATCCCAAAGTGTCTGTTATGTCCACGGCTGCAAGCCAACACACACCGAAACCAAAAAACCATCTCTGCGTTAGCATCTCCGAGCAGGACAGATAGTAGCTGGTCTTTAGGAGAGAGATGGCATTGCGATGAGAAGACTGAACAGCGCGCAGAGCCTCTTACCTTCTGCCCATAGCACAACCTGTGGAGCTCCAGGGAGGAACGTGCCCCTCCGCCCCCCAGACTCAAACCTGGGGGGCTGCTGCTTGGAGCCTGACTTGCAGTACTACACCATTTGCCTACCTTGGCCCATTTAATTTCCTGCAAACTCTGCTTAGTTTCAAACACCTGGCAGGAGGACCCAGCCCAGAGTAACACAGCTGTTGGCAACCACAGTATCTTTCATTCATTACCAGTTCGGGTAGGGTTGGGTTATTGACACTAGAGTGCTGTTAGAATTAGGAAGTCTCTCTCTCTCTTTTTTTTATTTTTTTTCCCCCTCTGCAAGCAATGACAATTTCTTGGATCTTCAGTCATTACCAGAAAGTAGCATGTTACACCTAGGCAGGATAAAAAAATAAATAAAATATGTCTGGATAATTCCTGCTGGCATCACTTGCAAAATGAGCAATCCCAGACTGAGAAATTAGATTTAGCAGCTCCATTCTGGACAAGAGAGTTGGGGGTATCAGCATTTCAGCACTTTCCAATGGTGACAACCAACTAATCTGCTGAAAATAAGCTAATTATGTTCATCGTAATGAAGTTCGGTATTGAGAAACCATGCTTTTCCTCTGAGCACACCAGCTAATCCGAACACAACGTACAACTGCAAGTCCCTCTGACTCTCTACAGATTTTGTAGACATGGATTTCCTATCACTTGAAGGTTGTGTTAGGGCTGAGGTTTCTCTCACAAATTTGCTTTCTTTTTCCTTCAGGGATTTTAAAGAGGGAGGAGGGAATATATTTTTCCCCCTCTTAGAGTGTGTTTTCTTACAATTCTTCTTAGAATTTAGAGTCATACATAGATTTAAGACTGTACGATTAAACTTTTCTCTATTGCATAACATAAATGTGTTTCGAATGTGTTTCTGATAATTGTAACCATAAGCCTGATTGTTTGGGCCTTTGTGATCGTGTTATCCAGTGAAAAACTATATGCTCACAAAGGTGTACTAAAATCCATATTTAAGTAACCACAGAAAAAGTTAGGTTGAAAAGAGTTCATGAGGTTGGCTCTCCATTACTCCTTCCCTTGCACAGTCATTTATACCAATAGAAAGTGAGTTCAGAGTGGTTACAAAATTGAACTGCTCTCCTTTAGCAGGATTTTGAGACCCATCTTGAAATCAGGAAGATGACAAGATGCAGTGCAAAATCCCAGAAAATGTCATGGGAGAGGTAATTTGATCATTTCCATCTATTATACTAATTAATCTTCCCCTTGGGCCTTGGCAAAGTTATTGTAGCACAGCAGCGGGAAATACCAGGTTCCCTATCTGTGTTTTGTACCCATCTTCATGACTCCAAGAACTGAAGCACATGAACAAGACACCACGAAGGAACACGGCACGTGTGAGCAAACCCGTGTACAGATTGTCACTCTGCATGAGTTGATGCGCAGTAATTTCTTACTCCACAATAAGTTAGGATGCCTAAGCTCTGTGTTGCCAAGTACAGCCAATGTTGAAAACTCTGGAATTGCCCAGAGAGCTGACTTTTTTTGCTGCATAGTGACTCATCTATTGGTCTGACCTTCCTCCCTTCATTCTTTCCTATTTTATGCTCAGTTGCTCAGTGCCTGCAGCAAAAGTGTACATTTACAGCTCTCTTGGAAACACGTTTAGAGAAAATGGTAGTAAATGATACTGCAGAAACCATAAATAGTTCCAGAAAGACAGTAACACATGCCACAGAGTATTTTGGCTAAAAATATGTATGGAACCAGATTGTCATTTGGTGGACTGGCATGGTTCAAAGGATGTTGTTGAAATGGTGCCAATTCATGCCAACTGGGGAACTGATACCAGTATTTTTGTTGGTAACTAGGTAATATAGAGCCAAATGTGATATTTTATGTCCTGGCATTTTTAATTTTATCTTGAGGTTCCTGGGACAGGAAAAATAAAAAAAGCACTTCCCTCATGAGGTTTATGTTTGTTCAAGAAATGCTTAATATAAAGAGAGACTCATATCATACACAGAGAAACTCCCCAAGCTCTTTTGAATCTAGAAAGTACACATGCACAGTGTCGGCTGAGCCAGACTGCAACACTTACGGACTTGTTCTATCAACCTTCTCTAATTAGCTGAATTTAACAAATATGTTGTCGCCAGAGCAAGGATAAGGATAAAGAAATTCGTCCTAACTTTTTGGCACTGATTTCTAACCCTGCTGTTCCCAGGCTGGTACACACTGTTTCAGAACAGCTTGTTACCTGACACCTAATGAGGGAAAATAGGCACATATAGGTGGTTATCCAAAGCCACAAACCTAAAACTAGAACAGAACAGACTGGGATTATGAAATCGCATCCAGTTTAGAGAAAAAACCAAGAATGTCAGCCACTTTTTCAAGCTCTCTTGGGAGTCTGTTGTCTGTCCCAAAATATGGGAGGTATTCTCAGTAGGTCCCCTGGAGCCATGAAAACTCTCATTTCCTTCTATGAATTTCAGGTTTCATTCTTGCATCTACAAGACAGCATCAAATCTGTGGATAGATGGATCAAAACATGCACTCAGCCTTCAGATTTAGGGACTAAAGTGGAGAGGGGAGGGCAGGGAACACTCCCATATATCATTTGGGCTTAGAATACAGATTTCAGCCAGAATTTAAAAATAAATCTTGAATTGTAATTGCCTGAAGCAAATTTATCCTGTCGCTGGTAAACTGCAAACCATAGGTGAATCTCAGCTGATGCTCTGACCATATTGTCTCAAACTCGGTATACTTTCTTGATCACTAAAGCTAGGAATTAAAACATAATATTCAAAGTGGCCCTTTTCTTTCTGTTTCGGTTTATTCCTACATTCCTGTGCATTTTTAGTAGGATGGCCAACTGCATCGGCATCAGTGGCTTGGAATGGAGTCACTTGCCTCAAAGGTCCTTGACAATGTTTTGCGGCCAGAAGGTAGCAAAGAGTGGCCCCTACCCTTCTGTGGTACCAAATACAACCTGTATTTGGGCTTCCTTTTCCAACACAACATTTAATCTCTGGTTTCTCACTGCCCTCTACCAGCTGTCTGTGCCTACAGTATCATACACTGCAGAAGAGCTACAGAATGGATTTCATTTGGCACAGAACAACAGTTGTCCTGGGCCAGAGCCTCAGTGTGGGCTTCTTTTCCGAAGACCAACGTAGGTGAGAGAATTTCACGGCAGATCAGGATTTCGCTGATCAAGAAAGCAAGGATCTTTCATGGGGAGGCTAGTTCATTCAAAAGCTACATGACTTGGCAGCCCGAAGAGCCTTTTTCTTGCATGCTTGTCAATTCTGCTGGCAGCACATGGGTAGTCCGAGCTTGTGCTTCATGGATTTCAGAGCCCCTGGATGGCTTTGTACTGTGTGCCAAATGGGGAACAACAGCCTAAGAAAACAAAGCCTGTGCTATCATGCAACCTGGGAGGGATTTAGTCTCCCGGTAAATGTTTCCAAGGAGCAATTGTGTGAAGGTCACAATTTACATTACAGTGATTGCCCACTGCAGGAGGCACCAGTGTGGTTAACCTTCTCCATGTGCATCATATCAGCAGAAGTGGGATGGATTAGTGTTACATTGTCACTCTGCTCTTTGGGGATCCTGGTTTACATTTTAGTTCTGGCTGGCAAACAATATTCTTGCTTCTTCCACGTGAGAACAGTGTAGACCATTTCAAACCAGGCAAGGAACAAAGCGCTTGCATTTCAAAGCATGGGGGAGAGTATTTCTAGTAGATCCTCTCTATCCTTAGCCGCTCAGGGAATGCCCTTTGCGAGGCATCTTTAGTTGATCCCCTTTCAAGTACACCACATGCAAAAAGTGGGAGTTCACCTTTGAGCTTGACCTTTCTTGTCCCCATTGAGAAAAGCGTGCCTCTCCTCTCCCACCCCACCATCATGTTCCTCAGCCTGTAGAGCAGCAGAGTAGAGAGGCAAAGTGCAGAATGCCACCTGGTGGCTTCTGACCTTTGAAGACCTTTTGGGAAACAAGTGTTTTTTCCGTAGGTCAGTTTTAAGAAGCAGTTACCCAGCAGAAGTGGTTCTACCAATCATACCACCAGCTTGCAGCAGCCATGTTCTCCTTGTTGTTCTTTGCCTTTGCTTCCATAGATAACCTTTACATGCCAGAGCTGGCTGTATTGCATAGATTTCCTTCGTTTTGAAACCTTTGGCTCTTTGAAGTGTTTTAGTTTGTACAAGCAGGCCTCTGGAAAGCAATTAGATAATGCCAGAGAAAAACTGCATTAGGTCAGAAGGTTTATGCCTGGGAGCTTCTGCATTACCTTTCTTCCCAACCACACCATCCCTTTTCCTTCCCCTCTTTAAGGACCGTTTCGACAGGTGCTATATTTAGACCCATCATTCTTGCAGACCTGGTAAACACGTCTTGCTACCAGTGGTGTGGTCTGACTTGACTTTTGAAGGAGATGGTGAAATGAGTTGTGTTTGGCTCAGCCTGGAGAGCTTCCTGGCAGTGACATCTGCAGGGAGCAGTAAGGATTCCTCCCCCAGGGAGCACGCAGACACCAAACACTGCAGGAAAGGTGATGTTAGTCCCATTTGTTGGTACTGGGTGTTGTGCAGGATGGCGCTCATGTTGGAAGCTCTTTGAGACAGGGACAACTTTTTTTTCTTTGCTGTGTTTGTTAACAGCCTGGCATCATGACCGCTCATGAACAGGACTCCTGGACCATAAACACATACAAATAGTAGCGGTCAGCTGAAGAATCAAGTAGCCAGGCAGTCCAGAAAATGAAATATCTGTGCAGTTGTTAATTCTCCTTATTCTCTCCCTCACACTGCACTGGAGATTAAGCAATTTCCCATTTGTCTCCAAAAATACAACTGGATTTCATTGCCGCTGTGCTATCATTACTCCATCAGCTGGTACTGGCTCGGTATTAACTGGCAATACCACCAAAACCCTGGGGGACACCTTCATACACCCCTGAAGCAAAATGTACCTAACCAGGCAAGGCGGACAAAATGAGGCTTACTGACACGTCTGGGTATCCGAGGCAGATTGAGATTGACAGGGAAGTAGTGAGTGGCAAGGGTTGGAAGAGAGATCCAATGTAACTCTGCAATTGCTGAGGCTGACATTTAAATTGCAGGCAGCCATGGGCTCATTCCAGAAGCCACTTGCGGTTGGATACAGTTTTGATCATTTAGAGAAGAAGCAGGAAAAAAAGGGGGGAAAAAAAGAAAAATCAAATTGTTCTCGGAAATCATGTTTAATGTAGAAATCTGGTTAATATTAAATTGTAATCTGCAGTTTTCAAGTATACTATTCCTCGAGGAAAATGTTTCCTGTTTGAGGGCTGTGAGTATTAAGGGTTCCCTTATTACATCACTTCCTATGTCAGACCCAACAAGCCTTCAACATGCATTAGTGTATTGATAATTGTAATTTCAAAATGATTGTTTGAAAAAAAAAATATCTGGGCAATACTCCAATCATATGGATCAATTTAGCTTTAGAATACTGGGGCCAAGCTGGTATTTCTGACGCTGTATCCAACTAGTACTTTCACGAGAGGTGTTCTCCACTGCAATTCACGTTCAGGAGCATGTAGTGTTTGGCCATCAATTACAGCACCAGGTCGATTTATTCACTGCTAAACTGACTTCGCAGGCAGAATTCCCCTTAATCCCACACAAATTGCAAATTGATAACTGTGCATGGAATGGAACGAACATTATGCACCCAAGTGTAATAATTTATAATAATAATAACAACCCACAAAATATCTGGACACTTTTATAAAAAACACAGCAAAAACATATATTACAGCCCCCCCCCCCCCAACCACTAACAACCAATTCTGCCAGCAAATAGTATACACACAACCCAGCAAGCTTCACAAATTATGAGGACGGATTTTTTGCAGGAAGACATCACTTACGCTTTCTTCAAAATACTGAAGGAAAGAGCTTTCCAGAGCTGTTGACAAGAACAGAAGAAGACCAGAACTCTACTTTTAACTCTATCGGGCTTAAAGATTGCCAGTGGTTTAACATTTTAGTTATCATAACGTGATCCACGAGTCTTTGGCAGAAATGTTCATAGGTCACTCATGGTGTCATTTTTAAGGACTAACTGGTTCAGAAACTTTTCAGTCTAACATTGGTTGAAAGTGTCCATGGGAAGCATCAGCTAAATACATTTCTCATTGTGAAAAGAGAGAAAATATTGAAAATTTCAATTTGACATTTCTTTAAAAGTCCAGAATAAGTTTTCATTTGAAAAAAATGCAAAATTAAACAATAGTACATGAAAGTGAAACTCTGAACAAAATGTTTCTAAAGCAATCTAAGTGAAATGTTTCATTTAACTGCAGTATGTACTGACTTGAAAAAGTTTTTATATTATCTGATGACAATGAATTCTTGGGTGGTGTATACACTGCTTTTCTTGGAATTACAGTGATTTGCTCCCAAGCATGATCTTTCAGCACAAGAAGTCACTGCTCAGTTAGATAAGGAAATTGTCTCCTAAACCATAGCCCTAGTTCCAAGCACACTTCTGTGTAAACTAAATGACTGTAGTCAAATGACTTCTTAATCTTTAAGTTTGTTCTCCCTAGTAAAGGTTAGTCAGCTGTTCTGATCATATTAGATCATTATTCTTTTTGAAAGGTAATTTAGTTCTCTATAAAACCCTAGACCTGAAAATATCTTTTAATAGGACTATTGTCTCTTTGAATGGACATTTGTATTACTTGATGAAAAATAATTTTATTTCAAAATTTAAATATAGCTCTATTTGCATCACCTTATCCTAATATTTTTTTTTTTCTTAATAGTAACCTGCTATTGGAGCTGCCACTGCAAGCTGAAAACTATACTGATTTTCACAGAGCACCACCGGCACTGAGCTGCCTTCAGTAGGATTTCAGTGGGCACAAGCACAGCCCCTGCCTTTCCTAAAGAATAATACTGAATGTCAGTTGCGTTGAGGTACATGTTTATTATTGCTAAATCCAAATGCTGTTAGTGAACTGGTAGTTATTTAAGGTGTAATGATCATCTTAGTGAAATTAGTGATAAAATCAAGTAGAATATCTATAGTTCCAGGAAAAATGTAACATACCTTCTAAATTTGTAGTCAAAGTCTTTCTTTTCTTAGCAAAGAACACAGTGTGGGTATTTCTAACATATTCAAAAGTGTCTAACCCATGTGTTGCATATTAGAAAATTGATCAGTTTTCATACTGTTCAACATACGTGGCACTACACATTTGAATGTATCATCATCACATGTAATTCAAATGCAACGAAAATGGATCAGTTTTGTCATACTGTGAATATGCTGCACTTTGCACATATTACCCTCTTTTATTTACCTGTATATGTAAAGAAACGGTATCAAAAATTTACACAGATTCTTTCCCCTCTACTAATATTGAAAAAAACTTAAAATCCTGTTTTCTTTAGAGAAGATAAGGGAAGAGGTAAGAAAGCAGAAAAAATATCCTTTCTCCAAGTTTTGTTCCCTGATGTAATTCTTTTGAAATCAATGGCTGGCTACTCAGCTGATGAAAAAAAATGTTGTTGTATCGAAAAGAGGCCGAGAGTGAAAATATCTTTTCCTCTCAATTATACCAGGTAAATACAGAAAATTAGTTCAGAGCAACGGGTCAATCTTTCTGCTGAAATAACTCCACTGGCTTCAGAAGTTGGCTCTGCAGGACCTGCCCCTCTTCCTCTCAAAGGTAAAATCTGCAGTTAGGACACGGACAAAACGGGACTCAATTCCCCCGATGCTCATATCAACGCACGTGGCAAGATTTATCCTGCCGAAGTCGAGAGGACTGGACCGGAGTAAAACCCCCTCACAGTGGGATCAGAGTCAGCGCTCTCCATTTCATACAAAGACTCCAGATTTAGATGAGCCTGAAGTTAATTCAGGATCAGTGACTAAACCCGTGTGAACTGAGGTACTTCCATTGAATTCTGCAGCTAGAGATTTGGCTCTTGGCCCACGCGCAGAGATTTATACCGGGCTAACAGAAAGCAGACTTCATCCTTCCCGCCACCCTTCTGTTTGTCCGTCTCCCTCCTGCTAACACAGGACAGCTCTGCAGAGTAAATCACGCCGCAGGCCCAGCCTCCGGAGCTGCAGCTTGTAAAGAGGCTTTTGCAGACTAGCAGAGTCCTACCCTAGAACAACAAAATCCATTGGCAATAAGAGCAGAGAGAACGCGGCTCATTTTTCAAGGGCTTTCCAGCCTGCTTTCTGCTTCGGCTCCATCCAGGAGCCAGCCTCACAGACTTACCAATATTTTCATAATTAACTGACCAGAATTTTCATAATTCGTAAACACAGTAAAACAGCTTTGAGACATAGGGTGTGCAGTCAGAGGGAATGTGTGTGCGATGGGGGAACGGTGCCGGGGTGAGGGGCAGGAGGGGGGCGTTTCCTCAGGCAATTTACATTTGACTCAGGAAATCTGGGAGGGTGCCCGCTGCAGTTAAGTGATCAGGCTCACGACTCAAAGCGATTTTTCTTGAAGTGTCACTGCACCACACAACCACCATGTGTTCTTTCTTGGCTCGGCTTTCTGTGCTGATGCTCCGAAACTTGGACGGGTTGCTCCAGCCTGCCCAGTTTTCATCCATTTGCTTCAGCAGGGAAGAGGACAAAACTGCGTTTTGATGCATGTGCGAGTGCTCCCCTAGCCCTCCTCCTCCTCTCACTTCCACACCAAGGGGCCCTCCTGATTTTTGGGGATTTGGACAAAACTGCTAGGAGTTAATGGACAACAACAACGTCTAGGATGTGTGTCTCTGTACAGGAGACAGAGGCTATGTGAGGAAAAGGAATAAAAAATTCAAGAAGCAATCCAAATTACATACGCCAGGCTCAGCCACCTCCGCTGATCTGCCAGCTCCCAACTAAAAACGATAGGCTTGACCCTGTATTGTTCTGTCCTTGGGCTCATCCCTTAGACTGGTGTTGAATGGCTGTAAAATGCAAAATGCTTCAGCTCAGAATTGGACCCACACTGGGACCTCTGGGCTTGTGAGAAGCGTAACAGGATTACCCAGAGCTGGGAGCAATAGAGCACGAGCAGACTATCATGTCTGAAGGCTGTAAGTAACTGTCAGTCTCATCATGCCAAAAGAGGACACCAATTCAGTGCTATTTCACAGGAATGATTTAATCCTCACCACCATCTGGATTCTAGCTGGAGGCCACCCACCCAAGCACTGACCAGCTCATATATTGCTTAGCTTGGATGATTTGATGTGATCATGACCTGAGGCTGTATAGCTGTCGTAGGGGAAGAAATAAAAACCAGCTTCGTTTACAGAACTGAGTTCCATTTCAACTCCCAGTGAAAAAAACAAAACCAAACCCCAAAAGAATTTAAAATATAGTAATTCTGAGAATTGCAAAATCTCCCGTGACTGACAGCAATTTCTATAGGGCACATGGTAGTGATCTACATCTTGAAAAAGGCAGCTGTCATGGCTAAAATCAGAGCCACGGCTATCCTGACCGCTACGATCACAGCACTGCCAAGTCAGCATACCACTGACGCGCCAGGTCCCAACGCATCTATCACCTTCCTTTTCTCCATCTTGGGTTTCTCCTCTTGGCAGCTGGCAGCATGGCTGCAACACAGCATTATGGCAAAGATGGATGCTGGACATGCTTGGCAACAGCAAGTGATTGAACTGGCCACGGACACAGCTCAGCTCAGGCCATGGAGCGGAGGTGAGGTGTTAGAGGCAGTGGTAAGTAGAAAATGACATGTGCTGACCTTACTGCATGGGGAAATGCCTGTGAAGAGGCCAAGAGCCAGCAAGCACACGCTTGTGGATGGAAGGACCATGCAACACTGACTTTTCTGGTGTGGGTCTTTTTTTTTTCTTTAAAGGACATTGTTTCCCTAGGCATGATAAAGCAGGACTGCCGCGAGTCAGTGATACGGTAGACTTGTTCTGGTAAGTCTTAACTCCTCTGTTGCCAAACTCTAATGTTCCCCTGCTGCTATGTTTCTGGGGTCACCTGGGTTTCTCTTAGTCCATCCTAGTAAGAAAACTCGTTATTTCATATTTTGGGTCTCAACTAGGTCTCACTAATGCACCTATCCCTGACTTGCAGAAGCTCTCTCCTTTTGCAATGCGAAGAGCTGCACAGCTTGGCTAACGTCTGTATCTTAACCTACAGTGGTTTTGTTCACTCTCAGTCTGGTGTGCTGAGATCTTGGACTCCTGATCTCTGGCAGGGTTCATATCCCAACCCAAGATGCCATTAGCACCAGCCCTCCGAGCTGCCCCACCGCTGGCCGTTGCTGGCTTTCACTTAAGCAGACCGGCAAAAACGAGATGCCTTGACTAAGCATGTCAGTATAGGGCTTTTCAGACGACCATGTGTAAAGATAAAGGAGAATGCAGTCTCCCACCTTGCTTTTGGATCACCCTGATGTGTTTGTTCCCGACAGCCTACTGACCTGCAGTGACTGGTCTCCTAATTGTGCTGTCTAAATTGGTGTATAACATTGCGTGGTGCAAGTAAGCCTCAGACTTTATCAGCCTGGGTGGTAACGGATCTAACAATGTCAGAGTGAAAGGGTATGCCTACATGCTCTCCAAGCTGGCCGGATAGGAGCCAGCTCTAGACTAGCAGCCTTCTAGCTGCATTAACATGGCACCTTGCCCGAACTAATAAGACCCATGGAGAGTCGCCATGTTAGCATGGCCATAAAGCTTCCAGATTGGAACAGCTTCACGGGTAGGTCTGCCGAAAGCCCGGGTTTGTCAGCACAGAGAGAGGTAGACCTCTTTTTTGTTGCTGTTTCTCATTTTTTTAAGCCAGTTTCGGCTGAGGGAGAAGACCTCCCAGCTTAGGTATGGCCGTTCACATGGGGCAAAGGTGCTGCTCTTGTAGCACTCTCCAGCACAAACTGTTAGACGTTGGGTGGTTTTACTTCCTTCCTCCCATGCACAACACATGCAAAGTCCTGCATGTGCTGGTGTGCACAGGCACACATGGACACACATGAGTTTTGGTCCGATTTGTTCAGTTTTGAAAGCAACCCGGAATAATTTGGCCAAATTATAGAAAGGAACACCATGTCCTGTCTTCTTGTGATTTTTTTGCCTTTCATTAAATGAAAGATAAATGGCAGATAATGACTCACTCATCTCAATCCACCTTATAAGCCCCACAATCAAATCTTATTGCAAAGGCATCTAAGGTATGTAGTGCTGAAGAAAAGTGCTTGTCAGGAGGGATAGAGAACAAAGGGTACCTGGAGGTTAGTAAATGTTTTTCATGGGTTCTGTAAGCTGTGGTTTCCTCTATTGGGGGTGTTATATACTTTCAGCTTTCTAGCTCCTCTGTCAGACACCCAGCCAAACAAGGGAGTGATTAGCAGAGCTCCCTTGTTGAGGCTATTGTTGTAGGTATGGTTTTAATACACCCACAGTTCTTGGCACTGACGTTCATTTTCTGACTCCAGGAAATCTTGAACTGTTTATTGATTCAAAGGCAAGAAATAGAACATTGAGATGGAGCTAATTGGCTGGAGACATAATCTGCAAGTCACCCAAATAAATATTTCCATTAATTGAGACCCAGTTTTGTGGGAGGAAAAAGTAGCCTGGCTTAATAGCGATAATTTCTTGCAAATCTACATTTTATTAGTTTGTTTTTCCATGGACAGACCCTTAAGTGCAGGCTTAGTTGAAGATACACTGATGTCACAACACAAGATCCAGGTGCCCACAGTTTGCCTGCTCTGGCACCGACGAAGGCTGGCCTTGCGCTGAAGGAGGGCGGTTAGTCTGCCTGCAAAATTTCAGTGTTTGCACAGGAAAATGGCCTGTAGAGACCTCTGGCCCTGGCAGCCGGGCTGCTTTTTTCTGCCTATGAATGCTCTTCAGTGATAGATGGGATAGGATGTGCCTCAGATACCTAAATTGGGCGTTCACTGTCCCCATAAGAGAGTCGCACAAACCCGTGTCAATCCCTAAAGAACTTTCTCTGCTATGTTGGACTTTTTTTGGCTTTTTTTAATTTTTGCCCTTCCGTACTTAGAAATGTCCATGTGCTGCTGCTTTTCTTGATCAACATTTTACAAGAGGCAGACGTGGTCTCAAGCTGACTTGGGGAAAAAAGAGCCCATGCTTTAATAGGCTTGTTGTATGACATGGGACCACGTGCTGCAAAAGATGATGTTAGTGGGAACTAACAGTCCCTCTGTCCTCTCTCTACATCCTCCAGTAACTGGCACCTGACAGAAGGAGAGGCTTTGGCCCTCTGTTCCTCTTTCCTTTCAGTGTTCACTTGACAGGTGATCAGGAGGACGGCAGTGATCCAAAGTACTCGGAAATAGGAGTAAAGACAGACCAGAGAGCAATATTTATAATGTTTCATTCTTTGGAACAGCAAGGGCTGGGTTATATGCATGAAAGCTCTTGCACTGGAGAGAAACACTGTGCTGGCTAAAGTATCTCAGCAACCCTTTTTCTAATTAAAAAGGACTCCTCTCTTCCCTGCCTCTCATTTTACAGCAAATTAGATATGAAATCAGATCTGCTTTCTCTGCTTCTCTGAACTCTAATGACAGCTTACCATTGAGAAACATTTTGTTTGGGCCTAGGAGAGAAGGCAGAAGCCAAGAACAGTCTTCACAGTTTGAAATACACTGAGAAATGTTCAAGAAACTCCCTTGCTTCTGCAGCAACAAGACCAATGCGTGCCCCAGTCTGAGAGCAGAGCCCCACGCCAAGGAGGAGAGCAAAAGAGCTGGGGATTGAGAGGGGAACTGCTCCTTCTGCAAGTGAATGATGATGCAGACTAAGGTGTGCAGGGTGCAGTGGTTGGTACATTCAGGCAAGCAGAATTTACCTACTTCTAGTCTGGACAGCAACAGATTTACGTCTTGCTGCTTATCACGGAATATCAAGCAGGTAGATAAAACCTTCATACTTAACATCCCACTAGAAAGCACAGAAAATTAAAATCTTCACTGTCTGTGCAAAGAGACAGGTCTTCTAAGGGTATAAACTTCAGTCCTCCTTTCATGTCACTGGAGCAACTTCAAAACCTCATCTTCTCTAGAGGAGTGGTTTGACTGACCCCAGAGGAAATGGAGCCTGGGAATTCTACAGCGAAACCTTGTCAGGATTAAAAAATGAGCCCACCTCAAGGTTTGTTCTGAACAGGATAAAAAAAAAACCATAACTGCATCTTTTCAGGAGCCTTGGTAAAGTGCCAGTGCTGGAAAAAAAATCTTGAATTCAATCAGTTCATGGAATAGAAGGATGAAAAAGCCCTTTCCTTCCTGATTATACTGCTGCTGGATGCAGTGCAGTACACAGCCTTCCGCATCATGTCACAGCATGAGGACACCATGGCGGTGGGCTCCCTTGGACATCAGATCAGAGTGACAGTTTCTATTAAGTGCATTCCCTTACAGGTCTGCTCCGTCAACCGCACTCCTGAGTTCACTCACTCAATTCTACTAGAGAAATCCCTTAAGGTACATAGACCTATCTTCACTGTAAAGAATAAAAACAGCCCCGGAATGCAATGGCCTGTCTAATCCTGTTATTTTATTTTTTCCCAAGTGCGGAAGTCCTCTATTGTTTATCAATGTTTGATAAGTTCATACTGTAATTTTCCAATCACAAAGGACTGGCAGAAAGGGAAAGGATTTGACTGATTCTGAAAAACCAAGGAGTGCCTCTGTTAATCTCCCTGCCATTCTTCCGGCATCCCTGAAAGGCAAATACTGGTGGCTGGTGATGACTGATGGGCGGCTGGCGATGGCAAGATGCCCCCGAGCCAATCAGCAGGCCAAAGGCTCAGCTACACCTCTGAAAGTTAAGCAATCTCACTAAACCGTGTGTGATAAAATTCTAATCTATCGGCTATAAAAACCTGGTCAAGGGAATGTTTTGGCACAGTTGTTGCGTTAGAAGATAAACAAGATTGGAAGAGATGGGGAAGTTTCTTGTTTAGCTTCTAATCACCTTTTCCCGCAAAGTTTCTTTAACTCCAAGTCCAGTCTGACGAAAGACATTTCTTTTGTCTGTTAAAGTCCCCCTGTTGCATTGCTGAATATCAAATCAGAAAGCCTGGAACTAAGTGCAGGGATAAAAGAGTACATGCACAAGCACACACAGGCGCACACACAAACACACGAGCTGGTCGTTTTTGTCGGTGGAGAGCTCTGCAGAGTCAGGTTTTCACTAAGAAACGAAACATTCAGGTAGTTGCACCAACACACCAGCAATTTCAACACACCCCAGCATCATTCTCTCTCCGGCTGCCTGTGTGCCCACTCTGGCTGGTCCCCGACAACCAACTACATCTGGAGCTGCTGAAACAGGAGAAAAGCTACAGCGCTTCTTGGGGAATACGCACCGTGTCAAGGCCTGCAGCGGCGTGGGCAGGGAGCAGACTGACAGGTGGGCTGGGGGAACTGTAGGGTAAGAGGGTAGAATCCCTTTGAGCCCTTCCAGTGCACTGTTACTACTGCTATCCACCTCAGAAAGTGCTTCAGAAATCAGGTGAAGGATATAATCCTGCAGGCTCGGGACCCTTTGAGTCTATACCTAATCATTGCCGCCAGGATGAGGGCCTTGATGTTACTGTTCCTTCTGCAAACCTGTAGGCTTGCAATGGGACAAAAATCATCCTCTTTTGCTGCTTCTTACCCTTGTGGTCTGCTCATCAGCCAAGCTGGGTTGCGGCACGTCACATTGCAATCTCATAAGGGTACCGCTGAATCACAAAAACATGCCCAAATCAAATAACAGCAATAAAAGAAACAATAACAAACATTCACTTGTATGCTCTAGGGTAAGAGGTCCCCAAATGCCTTAACAGAAATAACTAAAAATCAAAATTACAATAAACAAAGGCAATATGCTTATAAAAAAAATATTCCACTTCGAACACTCCTACCACTTAATCCCATCTGTCAATAACACAGCTGCACTGCAGGGACTGTTCAGCATCTTTCTTTATTTTTCTAGGCATCCTGGCTGCGTGTAGCACATTAAATGACTCAGAGTTCCAACTGGCGATTTTGAAAGTCACTCTCTGTGGCTGCTACATGTTTGCTTTTCTCTTGACCTCACCACTCATATCTTGCTGTTGTTGCAAAACTAATTCATGGGTTGGATCAAAAAAAATGGAAACTGCACTCCCTTCAGATCCTTGCATTTCTGAAAAAGTCCTTCCTGCTTCCTGTTTGCACTCCCGGCAGTGTTTCCAAAACAAAATTTCCACTGCCTTTGAAAAACACAGAGCCATGCTGTGCAGGAATGCAAGCTCCAAGTCAGTGGCACATCCAGAAGAACCCCAGAGAGTAATGTGCTCATAGAAGACTCTGGAGGATGAAATCTTATTTTTATCCATAAAAAAGAGGCTTCAGGCTTCCAGTGTCTTCTGGATGCAGGCAAGATAGATGGAGCACACAAGGAAGGCTACGTCGCCTATCTGACCTCTATACCACGCTGACTGCCGTGAACATCTGCAATTTGCCTGTACATGAGACAGACAGATGTGGAATTTTCAGCCTTTTTGTAGCGAGTGCTAGGGCCAAAGTTAAATGACAGCGCAAGCTTTCCCCACAGCATGTACAATAGTAGGTTTTACCCAGAAGCTGAAGGATCGGCTAGTTTCTGCAACATGTTTAGAACTAGCCTTTGCTGAGATTGGCAGTATAGACTGATGGGGATTGCTAATAAACAAAAGGGGTCATTCTGTGAATCCCAAAAGGAACCAGGCTGAACCTAACAGAGTGATCTTTAGGGAAATTTTCAGCAATGTCGATAAGCTTGGGCACTGAGGAGTTGCAAACCAGCTACAAGAGTCATGAGACGATCTAACTTACATAATGAGAATCTTTTAGTTCTTTTTATATGGTGCCTGACTTATCTGTCTCGGGGATAACACTTTCTTTTCAGCCTTTCAAGGTTCACTTGAAAATACTTCGAAACACCTCCTATTTTATTTTCAGCGAATGGTTGGACCCTTCTGTATGTAGTTGACTACAGCAGCTGGGGTGCGAGAAAACTGCTAAGACTTCTAAAACTTGTGTGAAAGCACCAATAGTCTGTCATGACTTCTGCTGATGAGGATGGGGAAAATTAAAACAGAACTGGGGGGAAACAACTGGCAGCAACATCTGTGTAACTTCCTCATCCCAGTTCCCTACACATGGCAACAGATTCTATGGCCCCCCAAAAGCCAAGATCCCTGCTGAGATGAAGAGAGTTTGCAGTATAAGGAGATGAAGAAGTCTCTGTCCCGGCTGAGAATATTATTAATTTCTCCTTTTGTTCATTCAACATTTACCCAAGACTACCCAATTCTATGGGCTGTTTTCAGAGTCAGCATGTGAACTATCCTCTGCAAATGGAAAAGTTTGTTTTCTGACAGTTGCTGCCCATCAAAACTGAAGAATATCGAGTCTAGTGCAGGAATAGGACTGTGACGGGATCAGCAGTGGCGTGTTGCTCCTGGACTGCCACAGATCAGGCCAGTTTTCCTGTTCCTTTGCCAGTGCTGTGAGGAGTGCTGCCTGCTCCATCACGCTCCATCACCAGCTCTCGGCACAGACAAGGCGGGCAAATGCCTAGGAGAGCAGACTAGTTGGAAAGAAAATTACCCATGGCTCTGCTATCCGTTTCACCCTTCCAGTAGTCCTGGAAAGTCAGACAGCTGCTATGAACAGATGGGTGGCAGGAAACCATAGTGGGGAAAGAGACTATCGCTGTCCCCATCTCTCTCATTCTTTCGGCAGTAAGAAGCTTGAGTTTTTGGAACTCTTCCCAGTTCGTTGTCCTGATTCTTTTCTCCCACCTATCCTTTTCCTTTTGACAGCTGGGACAATCTGGGCTTGTTTCTGGGGCAGCAAAATTTAAATCTCCTTGAGCTGTTGAGAAGCCTTCAGCTGGCTCTACATTCCCCTCCTTGGTCCCTCTGTTTTCTTAATGATCTTTTATCATCCATTAGTTTTGTTCATTAGATGAGAACCTGGTGAGTCTTTAACTCAATTGGCACAAAGATGTTGAGATTATTAAATGGAATATCATTACCGCCATCTCTGCAAGTATGAAGCAAGTCAGTTGAAACTGGCTGGGGGTTTTGAGTAGATCAGTAAATGGAAATTGCAGACACCTGGGCTGTGCAAATTATGCATGAACTTGTTTTACAGCTTCCGTTGATGCCAGATGAAAGTTACTTGGATGCACTAGAGATTTGCAGGTGATGGTTTATAATGGCAATAGAGTTAAGTGTGGCTAGAAGAAAACATGATTACACTTCGAACGTCCAGTTAGGTCTTTGCTTTCTTAATGTTGTGGCAGCTTATCTGGAACACCTTGTTCTGTAATTTCAGAAAGAAGGTGGCTAAATTTTAATGTTTTTGTTTTGTTTTCCTGGTATCATTTTTTTCTTTGTTAAAACTCAAATATCTCTTTCACAACTAGGGATCTTCTGCAATTACAGTGTCAGTCATCATTATCCATATTACCTAGATTTCGTAATTTGTGCCTGGCACCTGGACTCTATTTGAAAAATCTCATTTTATATTTGCTCAAATACTCACAGAAATTTATTCTGTGATGGATACCAGTCATACGGTGGCTACAAACAACTCTATTCTAAAATACATATTTGTTTTTATGAAAAAATGTTGAAACAAAACCTTGCAATGTTTGAAGCATTTCTCCCCATGTTAACTCTGTGATGAAGGGAACTGGCGTGGCAGAACTGGGTAGTCAAGGGCAGGAGATCAGTGTGGGAAAAAGTCTTTGCCGATGGAAGGTAGGACATCTGCAGTAAACAAGGAGATCTCAGAGTTACCCATAGATTTTCTGGGCAAGGGGAGTTTTCAGGGAGCCATTCCCTAAGGCTATTTATAGCATTGCTGAGCCTTTTCTCCTCACAGTAGGCATGTGGTATTCGATTTGGCAATTCCTTGGCCATCTGTGATTTGAGATTAAGCATCATTACAATAATTCACTATGTTCTGTGCAATCAGTCAACTCTCTTTTTTTCCTCATTCTTTTGCGTCTACCTTGCTGCGGCAAGTTCCACGCAAATTCCTCATCACAGCTGGGTTGTATGTCTTATCGGTGGGTTTCGACTTTCCATGGCTGTCACAGACTATGGCAATGTACTCAGCAGGTCATTGCCCTGTTATACGTCTGCCCTTTATATGTTGGGCAACACCACTGAGAAATAGCTCAATAACACAGCATGGAGTGGTATCTAAATGCAAATAGAAAGAAGATGCCAAGTCAGCATACAGAGAGTCTTCTGAGAGTTATATAACCGGTACGGGTAGTATAGATCAGTGATAAATCCATATCTTTTCTTTGAAGTTGAGCGTTAACTGTTGGCTTGATGCCAGACTCGGTATCAGGTCTCAGACGTACTTCCCACAATCCCTAGTCTGTAACCTTCTGGGCATTAGCCATTATTTCTGATAGATGTCACTGTATGTTGTTGCACAACTCCATCAGGATTGCTCACACTAATAAAGGAAAAGGAATTGGCTGTTAAATAACTGTTAGCCCTGTCCTCTTTTAACCTGGCATAAATTTCTCACCATGCAACACTGAATTTATGCCTCTATGAAGATAAACATGAAACATGAAGATTAAGCTATTTCTCCTCTCTTTCTTGCCCAGAGACTACCAAAGAATTACACTTTCCAATGTCACTTTCCTTTTATCTGTGTGAGGTAAGACATTATCTACCCCGATGACTTTATAGGTTTTCCCTTCTATTTTTGAAAGGCGGTTATGAATGACCTGAGAATTTCAATTTCAATGGAGGTGTTTTATGTAGCAAAAAGAGGATCATTTTAATTTACACCTAGGAGCCGAAGTCATGCTGTGTGGGGTCATCTGCCTTGTCCTGTCTTCTACGACCTGACTTACGCTGTGGTCGTTACCCACTGCGTTTCTGAACACAGCCTTTTTCTCATCACCAAATTCTCTCATTTTTGAGCGTCTCCTGAGGCCAAAAGGAAGAACACCCTGGTTGTTCCTGGCTCTGAAGACTCCACCTTGCTGCAAGCTCTGGTAGTGATGTGCCTGTGACCCAGAGCTTCCTTGCGCCCATGTCCGAATTCAGAGGAGAGCCTGTGCTGGACTACCCCATGCCCTTAGTCATGTAGTCACCATGTATATTAATGCTGAATGAAAGAGCAAAGCAGAGATTCAATCTGTGTTTATTTTGAAATAATCTCTGGAAACATAACATGATAGCAACTCAAGTAACTCCTTTCCTTTTGGCAGTTGCAGCTCTTCTTGAAATAAACAGGTAAGTTACAAGCCTCAGGGGGATTTTAAAAACCACTTGTCCCTCAATCATTTTTCCACTTTCCAGCTACTACACAGTACAAAAAGACTTAAATGATATTTATGTTCCTGTAGAGTTGGCAGCACGGTTCTGTGTTCATAATGGGCTATGTTTTTGGGACTTGGGGAAGGGGGGAGAAATTTCCACTCATTTTGTATAATTATGATATAGAAAATATTTGTAGATCATGTTTTTGGACCGTAACTAATGTGCTGTTCAGTCCTGCCTCCTACGTGAGCCTGACACATTTGCCCTAATGGGGACTGTGGGGTGTGCAGAGTGGGATATTTACACCCTGATGGCTTTTTCAGTGACATCATTGAGCAGACTCAAGAAGTTGCAGCTTCAGGGCTGTTCTTCATCACCCGGTTTGTTTGGAATTCCCTCTGCCACAAACAACACAAACTACCAAGGAAAGAAACACCCCTAAAAATCCTCAGCTCACCCAAGTGCAACTTTTTTTTAATATTGTCCTGGTTTCTGTTTTTTGGTGTGGGGGGTGGTTGACGTTGAAAATCACCAGAGAAAAAGTATGCATGGCTACCTGGAGTGGCCATATTTAAGTACAGTTTACATCTTGCTGAATGTGCAGCTTGGATGTACGATTTTGGTGACTTTGCCGCTGCATTTTCCTATGGCTTGGACCATATATGTAATCCTTAGTTGTCTGTCAGTGCAATGGGAAAAATCAGGTGTCCTGGGTTAGAGGGTTTAGGATTACAAGATTCATTATCCACCATTCACAAGGAGTTTCAAATGGAAAGGCCGAGTCCTGGGAATTACTAAATGGTTCCCTTCCTCTCTCAGGACACACTTTTCATGGATTACCCCAGGCACTGAGATATGCTGAGCATCGTTCTGGAATTAATGAAGAGCTGCTGCCACCAGGCCATTGCTAGCCCTTATTTACCACGGGGCAGGGTAAACAGATGCAGAGCTGACTCAGATGGGCAGCTCAGTCCACGGCAGACTGAAGACTCCTCTCCAAAATGAAGCACCATTTTGCTTTTTATTTTGTCTATGTCTCTCAAGGCCTGTTAGCCCTCCCTAGCCTATGTGAGGTGATATAATTGCTTTTCTCCTGACTCCCAAACACAAAGAGAAAAGAAATGGAGAGCTTCAAGGCAAAGTAGACAGCTTTCTCAGTTTTCTCCATTCAATTAGCAATGCTCACAAATCCCGTCCATCTGATTAAATCCATAAAAATAATATCTTCCCACCCCACCAGCTCACCATGCCCCCAAAAGCCCTAAATTAAAATAAACAGTTCCAGGCTTGACTTGTTTTGTTCATTGTAATCATCCTAAATCGGTGGCTCCAGCCTCTCTCACTGGCTTCTGTAAAAATAGTTCTCCTTTACTGCTAAACCAAGGCTTCTTTATACAGCCTCTGAGTGCACAAATGCTGCTCTTATTTACATAGAGAAATTACAAACAGGCTCTTGATTCTTTGATCCTGTGTATTCAAACAGCCCCGGGCTTCTGCTGATTCTGGCTACAGGAATCAGGTGCGTGGTAGTGGGTTTTGCCCTTATTATGGTGCAAAGAGCTCTGATTTTAACAGTCACAGCGCCTATTTGGGCATAAAACCTTGGGAAGGAGAAAAGCTCTCTGTCCCTCTCCTACTCCAGCACTCTCAGGACACTGAACATTGTTCACTTTTTTTGGCATCCAAAAATGGAACTGTTCCTGTTGGCCCTCAGTTGCAGAACTGTGCCCGGTCCTTGGCTGATCTGGGAGGCAAACTAGTTTTTTGGGATGCATTTCACCTGTAACTGGTTTATTTAACTTAGGCATTGGTATAACCCCTACGTTGAGCACTGAATGACAGTATTCAATGGCTCGCTGGCAGCTTAGAAACCCTGCAGTCACCATGCAGCATTAAAAGGAAGGCAGGCTTCACATGTTCATTAAATGTGTTGTGCGGATATGAGAAGTGGAACGGTTAATGGGCTCTAGAGGAGGCTGTGCACTGATGTGCGTACTTTGTTTCTGCTACAGCATTGGTATGACTGGATCATCACAAGCTGTCAGCGGAGCAGCAAAGGGAGCCCTGGGAAAGAGAACCATGAGAAAAATTACCCTTCGGAAAGAGCTGAGCAGATGCTTTCACTTTTGTACAGAACTCTTAAAAATGTCATTTTGGTTTCCACTTGAAATATTACTAAAATATTACTAGTTGAAATGTTAATTACTTAAAACAAAACAAAAAAGCCCCACCAAAATGGAAAAGAAAAAGGAGAGGGGACTGCCATTCTTTGCTATTTTATCTCTACTTTTTACTGTTTCAAAATGTATTTTCAGTGTCAAAGACTGGAGGAGGAAACCAGGATAAAAAGAATTATTTTCTTAACTCCTTCCATTTTTTTCCTAAACTTTACTCCAGGAAAAAGGAACTTAGGGAATGTTCCCCAATCTGAAAATGTAGAGTCAACTTTTTTAATTTCTAAACCCAAGATGGATGCAAATACCTCAGCAAAATAAAATTCACAGTTGGTGCATCAAAACCATTTTTTTTCTGCTTAACCTCTACCTCTACAAACCAGACACTTAATCAAGACCCAGTATTTTTCTTAAGAACAGGGAAAATTGTGATCACAAGGAAATTTTCTACATGTTTGCCTGGACATATTTCAGTCGACCTATTGCAGTGTTCTCACCCCAGCGCAGGAGGAGGGAGCAGTGCAGTTGGGGTGGGAGGCCTGACTGCTCAGCCTTGCTGGGCTCTCCTGTCACAGAGGCACCTCTAACAGCATTGCTCAAGGTCAGTCTGTGCTTGAATAGGAGAACCAGAATAACATCAAGATTTCCTGATTCTTAGCTGGGCTAGCTAAGCCCAGAAGAAAAGATAAGATAATGCTGCTGAGAAAAGTTGAGGCAGAACAGTAAGCGATGAACACATCAGTAAGATCCATAAAGTATTTCCCTGCAGATTGTTCCTGCCTTTGATTTCTTGCTTTGCTGTCCCTTATGCTGGGAATTTTGTCCCTAGCAGCCCGCCCC
>JANZLQ010000002.1:36634496-36666056 GCA_026212715.1 Elanus axillaris | reverse complement strand
CCCCCCCCCCCCCCCCCCCCCCACGCCCACGTGAGTTTTGCCTGAGAGTAGGAAGACGGTCCAGCAAGGGGTGCTCTGCAAAAATGTTTCTTTGCAAGGTTTGGTTATGATCTTGCTGCATTACGCAGGCAGCTTGAGCTCTTATCACCTTGCCTTGACATATCCAACCTCTGCTTGGGTCAGGATTAGAATTAGGGAATATGTTCTTTCAATTCCTGCCTGGACAGATTGCCAGGCAAGACTTGACTTAGTGCACAGTCTTGCAGGCTACTGGTTTTGCAAGTATTTAATGGGGCTTTTTATTGTTACTAATATTTCTTAGCTGCATGTGAGATGTTGGGCCAAATCCTGTGTTAATGCTGGCCTTAGCCAGCAATAATCCCCATCAATTTTATGTGAGCTTGCTACTAAGTAAGGCCAGAGGAAAAGTGAGTGGGAAGCTTTGGGTTTTCTCCCTGAGCCTAAGTCACTGAAACCAAATGGAAAGACTTCCCTCAACAAGGGGAGCTTCAGATTCGGGCACTGAGCAGAGCCCAAGAGCTTCCTGATTTTGTCATTCTCTAATTCTGTCTTTGGGGCAATATGTCTATCTGCCTCCGTGCAAGAGAGATGAACAGATAAAATCCTTATTCCTCATGAAGACTGTGACTAATTCATAATGCCTCAACCAGGATAAATAATTCTCTACTTTCTCCTGAGTCTCCTATCTGATAACCCTCGTTCATCTCCCTTTACTCACACCCTGCCAAACCTCCTTGCTTTAGAGAACAGGAGGACCCTGCACAGCTAGATCACATTTTATCTTGGTTCATGGATCGCTCCTTATTTATTTAAACCTCCACTGCCTCCAGCTTCAGTAACGATGCTGCTGCCCTCAGCATCAATGCCTCTGCCAATAACAACAAGCTCCATTTAGTCTGCTACAGCTTCCTACAGAGAATTGTTTTCTCACTTTACTCCTGCTCCTCAACCCTTTAAAAATAGGCAAAGCCTAAAAATTATCCCCAATAGGCTTTTGCATTCGTCCACTTTGAAACAAAGCCTTTACACATGTTTGTTCTACAGGGTCCCACTGATTTTTCCCCTTACAAACTTTTCTCCCATTGCTTTTTCAAATACAAGCCTTTTCCTTCAAGAGCTTTTATATATGAATGTGAAAGGCTGGAAGGAGAGAGAAAAAAAAAAGGAAAGAAAAAATTAAAGGTATTTCTTTTATCGATTACTGGTTCCTTATTTATGCATCTACACACATACAAGGGCAGATGCTGTGTTTTAATTCTACAATAATTGGCTTTGGAAAAACAGTAGCTCATAATAATAATATTGTGAGTGGCTAGAATAAAAAGAGCTACTTGAATGATGGGGCAATTAATCATGCGTGCGTAGGCTAGTGTAACACTGCCAAGCAGCCACTGAGGGAAAAATCATCTCCCCTACGTCTCCTCCTGTCTTCAGACCCACCTAATTGGTAGTCAAAACAGACTATCTCACTTCTAAATTTATCTGCCCCTTACACACAGGCAGAGCTAAAGGTCCCATTAGGTCTGCGGTAGCGGGTGCTCTGGTGAACATGCAGTGTTTATACATAAACCATATATGAATAGCTAATTCCTGGCACTGCTGCTTTCCTTAACAGCAACCTGGCAACTGAGCAGCATCGAGGAGACGAAGGCCGTGGTTTCATGATGCAAAGTGCTCAGCAGTGAGGCTGGCCTCCCATGCTGCTCCTGCTGCCTGCTGTAATGGGGCTGTCCCTGGCCTGGAACAGGGAGCTCTGAGCTGTCTAAAACCCCCAAACAACTTTTTGCCCGTTTGTGTTTGGTAGTCTTTCTTCCTAACCCTGGATCTGTATCCTCCTCTGACTCATGGTTCAACCTCCAAGTAAGGGAGCTGACATGAGAGGAGGAGGGATTGGACAGCATGGCATGCAGAGAGGTGGCAGGGATATGTCAAGCTGATCTGGCCATTGAACCCTTTCTGCAAGGAAAGCGCAGCCTTAGAGGACTTTGCAGTGGCCTTGTGCTGTCCAGCCTCCCTCTCTCTCTCAAAACCAGAATGAAAATCAAAACAGTGTTGTTTTGGCTGCAGGTCACTGCTTTGTAGCCAGGCTTGCAAGAGAAAATCAGTGTCCTCCAGAAGGTGCCACGCTGGGAAGCGAGGAGAAGGCAAATACTCCTTCAGCTGCAGTTGCCTGGGGGACAGCAACTAGATGCTCTAGATGAACTCACTGGAGCTCATCCGTCCCCCGCAAGTGCAAAGGTCCCAATGATTTTGGTGCTTGGTGACTCCAGCTACTCTGGAAGATGATGAAACTTGAGCTCCTAGGTCACCTTGCGTACTTTGGAAATGTTACTTGTGCCTTTTGGGAAAACGTCCTTGCCATGAGTACATCTATTCAGTCATAGGATATGATTTCATGGTTGGGCTTAAGCTGACCTACATATACTGCTGCTGAAAGGGAAGATCCTGCCCTGCCTTCTGTCTCCAGCTGTAAAGTTCCACTGTGTCCTATCAGCTCAGCCACTCACAGGACCATGGCCAGGTCTGTAGGCTGATCGAGCTGAAAGCCAACCCTCTTCCCTGGCTGGGTGGTGGGTAGCTGTAGCAGAGAAAGCAATTGACCTATTTGGGGTCCTCCAAATCTTAACAACATGATCTCTAGGCCATCCCTTTTTTTTTTTTCATTTTGAAGAGCATTCTGGCTTGGTCTCTTCCCGCCTCTTGAATGCCATTATTATTTATGTGCACCGTGTCTATGATCTTTATGTTCTTAGACAGAAGGGGAAAGTGTTTTTTCTCCTACATTCTGCCCCTTTCACACATCCTCCAAAATCTCAGTGTCTTGCTGGAGACATCAACAACCCTCCCTGCTCCAGGTGGACAACTGCGGTCTTTCACACTGGAACCACCACATACACAAACTTGAACTCTCCCAAAACTCCAGAAAGACAAGATCAAATACATTTTACTCACAGCCTTTCCTTTTCACAAGCCTTGTTTATTAGCTTCTGTGGTGTGGACAATTTTCCTGATGACATGGTAACCTCTTTGAAAGAAGGAGAACTCATGCTGTAGCTCATTCATTAACTCCTGATATACTATGTCAATAACCTAGGTCAACACTGTTGTATCAACCCTTCCTGGAAGCTGACCTTCAGAGCAGCATTCTGGCATTTTGGAGTATTATATAATTAGCAGTGAATGTTCAGTCAGTCAGAGTTCTTAGAAAGGGGAGCTTGTACTGGAGAAAGCCCAATGGAAGGAGAACTGGTGGGTGAAAAAGGCATTTCCCAGCAGTTACAATGGCTCTTTCATTGTATGATCTCCAAATACATTATAATTTGTGATGGGATCCTCCCCCCTGTATCTTCTGTTTGCTCCTTTTGGGGAGTTTTAAATTTGGCCCTCAGTTGACAATTAAAAAAAAAAGCCACTCAGGACATGGTAGAGTCAGCTGCATTCTGAGCAGATCCAAGTCTAACAACAACGTGGGTATGACAGAACGAGCTATTCCCCTCTCTCCACGAGTCACAGAAAGATGAGAAAGAAAGAAAAGCTCAGAGCAGTGAGCTCGCTCATTAATAACACTGCTGAGAGTGCCCAAGTACCTCAACAGCAAGAAAAGAGAACCCAGGAGACCTGAATCCAGATCCCCCAAACCAGCCATTAGACAAAATCCCTCTCCAGAAGACACACAGCTGTCTTCACAGCTGCTTTTGTTCTCTGCTTAGTCCTGCTGTGAAGCCACTGCTCTGCCCTCATTACACCGCCGTGTATGACTATGTGAAATCACTGTTCCAGCAATGATAAGCTTTGTATTACTAGAGCAGATCTAAATACCTAAGGTGAGATGTTGGGCTGCATAAAACTTGCATGCCTGAGCCTCCTCTTCATATCCTCTGATCACTCCTCAGACATGAACCAGAACTCAGTGTCTTTGGCACCACAAGTTATATGAGCAGTTAGCTGTTGCAGGCATAAAACATAAGTGAACCAAATCTGGGCTGTAGCCTTCATAAGGTGATGTCCTGGACAGCTAAGCTGATATGGGGTGATTTAGTTTTGATTTATAGGGACTGGAAGGAACCTGTGCTTTTCCCATCTTGGGTATGTTGCACTCTTGAGGTGGTGCTACTAAGTCTACAAACCTAGTACTTAAAGATATTTTAAAAAGTCATTGCCAACCATGATCTCCCATTTCATATGCACAGTTGTCATCTGGATAAAAGAATCCATAAAGAGGGCAATCTCTTTGGAGGGCTCATTTGACAAAATGTTGTGGGACAGAATTTTTTCCTTGCTTATACTGTAGAAACTGTAAGGCTAAACTGGAGGAATTCAGAGGAGAATTGGTCTCTGGTCTTTATACAGTGCATGTTGAAAAGTTTGCTCCAGTATGAAAGTCCTTTAAAAATACAGGCTGTATATCCGAAGTGAGCCCACCAGAAAAGAAAAATAATAAAGAAAGTAGCTTTGAAAGACTGGGCAAAGGTCTGGAGGAGCCACAGTTTTCCTTCCCTGCAGTAAAGCATAGCTAAAACAACACAAACTCCTATGGCTTACTAATTTTTCAACCCAATATTTTCATATAATTTGTGTGCTTTATAAGCCTTGGAAAAGCCACAAGAGGCCACACATTTCTGATGTAATCGTCTTTGAATTCAACAAAGACCATTACCATGTCAATGAGGGGGATGGTTTCAAAGAGCAGAGGGTGGTTTGCAGAGCACCCAGAGGGGATTTTCACTGCAGCTACTGAAATAATAAACTCCTCTTTCCCCCTCCCTTCCAAATTTTGGCTCCATCTGGAGACATTTCAATAGTTTAGTTCTAATCACAGATAATTCTTTTTTTATTGTGTCATTTTGGATGCTGTTATTACACATAACAAATGTTGCTATGTTACTAGCCCATAAAGTCTAAGCTTTAGCTTAGGTCAGTTTGAGCGCAAACTCTTTGCATTTTGGCCCTTAAAGATGTTGTATGTTTGGGGTGGAGGTTGCCTTTGTTTTGAGGGGCTACTTCACAGAAATGGCTTTTCTCTCTCTGACTTTATCCCAGTTTTTATGCTGTCTGTGAGCTGTGCTGAATTTTTTTTGCAAGCTTTAATTAAAAGGTTAATCTCTTATGCTTCAAACTGTCAAACACTTCTGCATGTCAAACACTTCTGCATGAGAAGTCCCACTGCCTTACGCCGAGTTATTCGTGATGCAAAATATTTTATAGACATCCAGTCTTTGCAAGTTTGGGACCTCAAGTGTGCCCTTCTAGGAGGATGAAGTAAAAGGAAAGCAGGAGGTGGAATACCATGATCAGGCAAACTGCATCACAAACTACTCCGACTGTAGAAAAGAAAAAAAAAAGACCAACAAAAGAAAAAACGTTTTGCTGCAAATTATTACTATAAGTATAGCCCCTTGCAAAATGCATTTTGATTAAATATTCAGAGAGTACTTATTCCACTGCAAAAGTTGCAAGTTGAAAATAATAGCTCAGGGTGAAACAGTTGAAGAGTTGGATTGCTAGCTTATCAAAATGAAGCCTAAAAGCGAGCATCAAGAGTACTTCGGCACTATGATATATTCCTTATGAAGAAAATAATATATTTTAATATTTTCCCTGTTGCGCACAGAACATTGATCTTTCTCTTCTGTATCTACTGGCCCATGAAGTGACCATGGTGATGAGAGCCTGAATTTTTTTGCGAGTGACTTCACCCTGTTCCCTCTGCAAGTGCTCCCTGAAGCTACAAACTCAGTGAAGTTCGAGATCACATGGAGTTTCCAAAGAGATGTCAAAATGCCTTGGAAAGACGCGATAAATTATCATCAGCAGTCCTATCTCTTTCAATTGACTGTGGAAGGAGCCTAGCCACCCAACTTTGTCTAGATGCTGAGGGCAGGATTCTGTTGCCAAAACATAGTTGTCTATTGCTCTTTGAGAGCCTTGTGGTAAGCCAGATATGTGTGTGGGATGGCAGATATGATTTAGGAGGTCATATGATCCCTGTGATTTTACAGGAGATTCCAGACCTTTTCAAAGTGCTGGAGAGCATGAGAGATACCCCAGCAATGAAATCCCACCCCATCTTATAGATGGTTGAGCAGAAGTACTTGGGCCAGGACCAACAGTCAGAGAGACAAAACTTTTGGGGGGCTTTAGGGGTGGGAAGAGCATTTTCCTCCTATTTTAAGAAGACGCCACTTGTAGGGTTGAAAAAATTGCAGCTTGCCAGAGCATAACCATTAAGGGTTTATTACAATTGAGTTTTATAACATGCGTTCTAATAAGTCCTTAAAGAATGTGGCTGTATGCAGTAATCATTTCATAAATATTAATACAGCATTTAGAAATGGGGCCTTAATTTAAAGTGTTACCTTTTTATTAGCAAGTGCACAGTTTAATTACTGCAGTAAAAATATAGATTAGTTAAGCTTTGCTGCTGTTCTATTACCTGGGAACCAGCACCAGCCCAGCTTTAATAAGCAGCTTCTGAGGAGGTGAAAGAAATTCCTCTGGCTAGAGAGACTGAGGGGGGAAGGTTTGCTGCTGGAAACTGACTGTATTCTTTAACAAGGCTAGACTGTGGAATGACTTCTTCTTGCTGTCTGCATTTTTGTGTGCGTGTGTGTTAATTCACACACGTCTCCAGTTATTTCCATTAGGGATTGACAGGCTGGCTCTGAACAAACAAACAAAAATAAAGCACTAGGACATGCAACCAGCATTAAAGCTAAACTCAAAAGGGTTTGATTTCTTTTTGGTTTTGTTTTAAAAACAAATTCTGCAAAAATATTTACCCATTTTTCCATAAAACGGTTATTTTCATTTGCTTCTGCACTCTCGGTTTGGAAGCTCCTTTTTCTTCCGCTGTCATTTTTCGTTGAGCAGATAGAGTGGTGGGGAGGAGGCAGGACACCAAGTTTCCATCCTGAACTGTGCAACCGATGTGCTCAGTTGGAGGGAACAAGTCAACCTTTGCATATCAGTTTCCCAGTGCATTAGATAAAAATAACAATCCTGGAGTAATTATCGTGGTATTGTTGTTTGGAATACATGCCTCAGGAAGAGACAAAAGAGGCCTCAGCAGTAGCTGCATTTTGAGCCTGGTACATTAGATGACCTGATTTAATTACTACCTACTCTGGAGCAGGGGAAGATACTCTACTGCCTAAAATCCCGGGAAACTGCAAGCACCAACTTCCTGCTAAAATCAGATACTGCTCAGAGGCACCAGATGTGCAGACACTTGCAAGACACTGCCTTTTTGCAAAGAAAGGATAATGCAAGCAGATAGGATAGGGAAGTGGAAGGGGAGACCATATCCCTACTTCGCAGGAGCAGATTTCAAGAGCAGCCTGCTCAGAAACTTGTCTGAGATCATTCAAGAGGTCTGTGGCCATGCCAAAAACTGAACTCATGTCCGTTTGGTCCCTCTCTAGTAAGATAAGACAAATCGTTCTGTGAAAAAGTCCAATGGGTGAAGACAGCTATGTAAAAGCAAGGCATTTGTAGTTTCTTCTGTTATTTGCAACCCCCTTAGTCTTGTGATTTATTACGATTCTTGTTTTGCAGACCCAATGTCTTCTGGCCAATACAGACTTAAACATTTGGAGCCATATGCAAGTCACACCCTATTTCTGAAACTTTTGTGATCACAAAGCCTAAGCTGTCTTCTTACATGCGTGTGAGTGTGTGCATGCTCTTGGCAAGCAGAGAGCTGGGAAGACAACAACCACCTACAGCTGGAGACCTGAGGGAATTCTCAAACTTGGTTTCTGGAAACAAGGGCAAAAAAACCTTTGAATCATATGAATGTGGCAAAAAAAGCAGAGCAAATTTAAAGCTAGTAGAGGAGAGAAATTAGGACAGAAGGTAACTGGAAAAGTGAAATCCCAAGAGATGTGACTGAGGAAGGATGAAGGAAGGAGATCTCCTGAGCTGTCTTGTGCATCCTTCTCCTACTGCAGGAACAGTTAGCTATTCCTGTGCTCTGCAAAGCCTTCTGTATGAGGGCCAGCACCCAATTACTACAGGTCGCTATATGGCTGCATTAATTTCCTCCAGTAGTACGTTAGTTTAGGACTGAATACCTGGTGGTCTGAAAGCCAGACATGACTTGCAGGATGTGTCTGCTGATCTCCCACCCTTTTGAAGGTTTCCTTATGCACATGCCCAAATGTTTACTTCAACAAGCTGTTAACGGCACACCCCTGTGAGTCCAGCAAGCTGCACGGCTTGCCAGAAATGAGAGGGAATTGGTAAAGCCTTGTGCTATCGTGGAATGTCACAGTTTGGTTTCTTCTGGTGAGAAACTAGAAAGGGAAAAGGAGGACAAGTAGCAATACCCAGAGACTGGTGCTGGATCCAGGGCAAATACTAAGCATTCATGTTAGACTCCTCTGTCCGGATGCGAACGGAGAATCCGAGTGCTGTATCCTATCCAGCTCTTTTGCACCTTACTCGGCCAAGCTGAGCAGCATTCCCAGCTGTGACACATGGATCATTATGGTATGTTGCCATGGTTGATTTCACAATTAAAAACAAATACAGCTTATGCTGCAGCCGATGTTATAAAAATAAATGGAGCTACTTTGCATAACAGCATAATTAGGGCCTAATTGCCAGCTGGTCTGTTAAACCATAAATGAAAACAAACAGGGCTATAAATTAAATTATTAGAATGATATTATGGCTTGGGGAGATATTACACCATGAGAGCTTATTTTGAGGATCACATTGTAAGCAGAGCAAACCCTATCAGAGCAGAGGCTAAGCTGACCCCTTCTCCAATCATCTTTCTCATAACCCTGGGGATCATTCAAACAGTTCGTCATCATCTTCTTTCCACTTGAGACCATCAGTGCATCCTCTCTACAGGAGAACACCATGAAAGACAGACATCAGTTTTCAGTGTGAAGAGATGCAGCAAATGAAATCTCATGGAAAGACACAGATACAGAAAAAGAATATATATTTTTGTATCTTTACTAATATTTTAAGGAGGGACTTGGCCTTGGGAGTGGCACTGGACCCAGAGTTTTCCTGGGAACTTTACCTTATGCTAAAACATGATCCATCATTAAAGCCAATTTAGATTTTCAGCACTCATATTTCTGCCTTGCTGTTTTCTGCTGGTGTTGTCCACTTTTGTGTGAACAATCGGATTTACAGAGACAGTCAGAGTATACCCATACAACATAGTGCTGGCAAACCAAAGAATGATGCTGAGCATCACCTCTAATCATACCTTGTCTATAAGTTATTTGCCTACACACACAGACACAGGACACACTGGAGTGCTATTAGGATGAGAACTTAGCCTCTGCTATTAGTGTAAATTCAACTTTCTGTAAATATATCTTAAAGCTTGATATAGACTAAGCTTTTCTGTTTCTGCTTGGCTCTTCCCCTTTTATTCTCCCTTCAGGATGAGCTTTCCTGAGTATTTCTATTAGAAGCAATAAAGCTAGTCAAGAAGAAAAGCCTGTCCTGTCAGGCAGCTGTTAAAAATGAACTTACTCGGGGCAATAACAAATTCAGGGCAAGAGCTGTTGAAAACAAAGCATAAAACATCTGTTGAAATGTAACAGTAGAGATAAAAGTTCATAGGCCACAGGTGTGCCCACAGATGTCCTACATACATCTCCCTGCTGATGTATTTTTACTTGCAAATGCTGTGATAAGAGGGACAGGGAAAAGCCAACCCAATGGAAAATCAGCAGGTTAGAAATGTTCAGCAGCATGAACTAAATCTTTAACGAACTCCCATCCTTCCCACGGCTCCACATTGGTTTTGACAAGATAGCTTACCCTCATTTTAGTACGTAATTCAAATACGTAACATGAACTGAAACAAGCAACAACTCAAGAGTCCTGAGGGTCCTCAAGGGAGCTGGTAAACCCGAGGTAACAGCCATTGTCGTACTGGGAAGGATTTTCCAGTTCTACAGTTGAGGATAGCATTACAACGCAAGTTGGCAGGGTATTGTTCTGCCAGGACACGTGTCACGAATAGACAGCTGACGCGCCTTTTAAACACATGTGTTGTATTAGTTGTAATAATCGAACTTTCCTCGATGACATTAGACACAAGGGCAGGTTCAGGATCTGGCTTTGCCATTTCCTGAAGCCTCTTCAACAGTTAGGGTAGCAATGGGATGGGGAAACAGAATTCAGCCAAAGAGATTCAGAGCAAAAGAGAAAAGAAATCACAAATATTTGAGGCTGCTCTGATGGTATCAATCAGCAGCGAGCTGTCTTTCATTTCATGGCCATTGCATTTGCTCAGCCTGTTCACTTATACGATGTTTTGCATTTTTGTACTGCTTTTCATTGGAAAATTTCAAATCCCTTCCAAACAGTAAGTCAAATGTTTTGTTAGTTACATTAACAATAGTTGGGCCTTTGGCTGAACGTGGACCACAGGGTTTGGCCCACTGAGTCTCGTATAAGGCATATTTAGGGAGCTCTTTGCTAGTGCAGGTGAAGTACCTCTGAGATGGAACGCAATGGCTGTTCAGCAGTGCACAGGAACATGAAATAATGTTTTGGAAGGAGACATTGGTAATACCACATTTAGCTCCTAATGTTGAGGGGAGGTTTAGGTAATTTAGGCCAAAGCTGGAATTTAGCCAGACTACCCTGCTTCTCGGCAGGCACAGATGCACAGGTCTCCTGTTTCACGTGCACCTCCAGCAACATGATGCCCTAATCCTCAACCTGGGTGCTAACTTAGAGAACTACCTGGCAAATCACCCTCGTCTTGTGCCCACACGCAATCTGCTGAGAGTGCTTCTCCGTGGCATTGCTCCCTTCTCCTTCCCCTCCCCTGGCTGGGCTCTCAGCCTGAGGCCGAAGATAAAATAAAAAGCTTCTCTAAACACAGAAGTAGCCCTCCCCTAACACCCCAAGCTCTTTTTTTCCCTCCAGAAATTTCCACAAGCCTCAATGACTCCTGATTTTGGCTCCAGCGAGGAGCAGGAACGCGAGGCTGCGATCACTGCCATTGTGGAAATGATAGCAGGCAAAGACCTGCTGGCTTTCGGAGCAGATTGTTATTGCAGTAAGTTATGCTGTGCTAACAGAACCCACTTTGTCAGGCAGCCACAGGGTTGGCAGCCTCTTCTCCCTGTTTGTCCTGTGCCAAGCCAAGGGGCAGCCTGCGGAGATAGGCCATTTGATTTACTTCACAGTTATTTCTTGCAGGATGAAGGAAAACTAGAGAAAGGAAATTAAAAGCAGACTTGGATCACTGAGTCAGCACAGACACACATGCTTGCTGCCTGCTGGGTCATTGGTTGGCACTGGCAGAGCTCCACTGGGTGGAAGTTTATAGACTGCATTATAAAGCCTTTTGCCTGGAGTGGTTATCACGAGAAACGCAGGAGCAAATGAATCCGGACAGGATGGGAAGAATGCTGTGAGGATTAAGGAGCCCTTTGTGTCACCTTTTAACTACTGCTTGTTATTTATAACAAAGGAAAATATGTGGGGCCAGAACCTGGTGTAAATCAGTGTAACTTCCCTAGCCTTCCCCTGCTATCTGCAAGTGTTAAACAAGCAGCTCTGCTCACCCAGGCTGTTATTTTATGCAGTGGCTTCTTGTCAGCCTTGCATTTCACATCCCCTCTGCAGGGCGGGGGACCAGCTCCCCGACGCCTGGGTGAGGAGCACGGTCCATGGGAGGGTGTCTTTCCCTGCTGAAAGAATGGCAACTCTGTGGACGACAGATTCCACACGCAAACTGCTGTCTGGTGTCCAGTGTGCGGAGCCAGCTGAGCATCTTCCAGGGCAGCAAGGTTTAAGGACTGGGTTTTAAAGAACATTTTGTATGAGCAGAGTAGCAGGAGGAGGGAGGCGGTGGTAGCTTGTTTAATATATACCAAATGTATGCCTGACATAGCAATATCACCACTCCACGTCCTTTCCCCGCAGTCCCCCCCACTTCTTTTTCCTTTTTCCCTTAAGCAACAGATCTTCCTGGAGTCGGTTAAACACAATATTGAACAACTGGTACTCGCTGTGTTTTCTCTTTGCTTAGAGCTACATCCATCTGCCTGGAGATGATCTAATCTCCTCATTTTCAGGACTTCCAGGCAACGAAGTTTTCCTGTGGATCAATGCTATTTGTATGTGAGTCTTTTTGAGACCTGTTTTACTTACACCAGGAAGCGTTCCCACATTTGTACTAGGCACTTTCTTAAGAGACATATTGCCATTCACGTTTGTTTTCTGTTCTCTTTGGCTGCCTCTCATTGCTTTCCTCCAGAGCTGCGCGTCAGCGGTTCTGGCAGAAGTGGATAACTAATGACTTTAGAAGGTCCTATTTCATGTAAAGTTTATCTCCTTCTGACTGACAGATAAGTGGACCCTTTCCAAAAGCTTCAGGTTAGTTTCCCTGGTTCCTGATGTCCTCTTATGTCAGACACAAGATTTATTCTCCTGCCAATACCCAGCAGGTTTGAATCACACAATACGCCTGTCATGCTTTGCCTCTCCATCAGCCGTGATGGGCATAGGGGATATTAAAGGGACACTTTCTTCCTTGGAAAAAAAGGGACTTTATTTTAACATGTTTGCTCCTCACTTAAAGTGGCATCTGTGAGAGGGGAGCAAGAGAAATAAAGGTGGAAAGAAGTGAAGGAAAGACACGGAAAACTTGAGAAAAATTAAAGGCAAAGAAAAGGAATAAAGGGTTAATAAAGGTGAATAAAAAGAGGGAAAATAGTTGGAGATCTTCAAATATCCCATGGAAGAACTACAGACATCAAGTGCTGCTGCTGAGAAGTGATTTAAAATTGTGACCATCCCACGGAGGAAAGGAAATCCCTCAGCTCAGTGAGCTGCAGGTGAGTTTTGGGAATACAGAAGAACAGACAGAGTGGAGGAGACCTCGGAAGGATCTCTGTGATACGAAACATTTGTGCCTGTGGTGATCCTGATGCTGATGTCAGCTGCCAGGCTCAGGTCTGCTGTTCTCAGACTGCTCAGGTAGGAGAGGGCACTCACGCAAGTCCCAGAGAGCGAAGTCTGCGTAACGTCAGCGTATGGGGCTGCTCCCAGAGTGGGAGAGCAAACTGAAGAACAAGAAGCGTAAGTCCTCTTGTTGTCCTTCAGCCACTGTGAGCTCCGCAGATGAGCAGCAACAAACACAGAGAATATCCTAAAGACACTGAGTGCTCGCTTCAGTGTCAACTCAGAAGAAATCCAGAAAAATCTGCTGTTCCTAAAGCACCTCTTCTAAGGGTAACACAATAAAACAAGATAAAGGAGAGAGCCAAGACAAACAGAACATGCCTACTTTCAACATTGATTCATATATATTTTTTTAGAAAAAGAAAATACAGACTAAGCACATAAATGGACAAGACTTACTTAGCTAAGTCATTTTTTTCCCTCCCATGCACCACTTTGGAAAATAAATAGTTTTAAAAAATTTAGGTTTTTTTTTTTCTTTTTTAAATCCAAGGCCCGTATGTACAGTAACAGCAAACCTTTAAGAGCTACATTTTTTCCTTTTTTTCCTGCTGTAATTATGGTCTCATTAAGATTCCAATAAAAAATAGTCAAGAAAACCTTTTTTTTCTTCTTTTTTTTTTAGAGAAAACAGAAGTGCCCACAGTGTCTCTCTACATGTTACGCTTTTAAAATATTTGCATTTGAAATTCCTCACTGCAAATAATTCCAAGCCAAATGTAAATATAACACTTAGATTACTCCCAGAAGAACATTCTTTTGACCATTAATCCCTCCAATTCGGAATCAAATTTTTCCCTCTCTCTCCTCTTTTTATTTTTTTTTTTTCCCCGGGACTGTAATTTCACTGTATTGACTGGATCCTGCAATTTGACAGGCAATGTGTGCTAGAAAAAAATATATATATCTTAGAACCCACTGGAGCTCACTTTGTCTCCTCTGCTTGCTTTTTGTCAGCCTCCCTGTCAACTCTTGCTGCTCTTACACAGCCCATGGGGGAAGAGGTCTGTTTGTTATGACAGAAGGACTGGGATGAGGTTCTTGGCAGGATGTTGAGTGGATTATGAGCTTCCAGGCATGAGAGACAAGGTGCATTAACATGCTGAGCTCTAGCAAGGAAGCAGAGCACAACTCTGAGCTATAAGCAGGTAGGAACATTATCACTCTTGCTTCTCACCTACATTTTCCTAGAATAGAGATATAAAAGGCAAGAGGAACCATCCAAACCCTCTAGGCAAACCTCCTGCAGAATACAGGCCAAAGGATTTCACCCAAGGATTGCTGTTTGAGCGAGTCTTTTAAAAGCAGACCAAATCCTGCAGTAAGAACACCACGTGTTGGAGCTTCCGCCACCTTCCTAGTTAATTTGTGCCAACATGACTCCTCCTCACCTTTCAGAATGAATGTGTTGTGATAGACTGCTCCCAGTGAATCTCCTGGAGTTGATGGAAACTAGGCTGCTAGCTCAGGTGGGATGAATCCATGCCTGTGAGTTTCTCTGAGCAAGAATCAGTAAGAAAGGGTTTTGCCTCCTCCTCCTGCTGTCAGCTTCCAGCTTTGCATCCTCTCGTGCAGGCCAAGAAGAAATGAAGCTGACCCCCCGTTCTTTTGTGGCTCTCTCTCTCAGGCGTGATGCGCTTGCACATTAAAATGTTGAACATGATCTTCTCTTCTACTCTTCTCCAGTGCATAAAACAAACAAAAAAGAAATCGAGTAGTGATGATGACAGCACTTACTGCACTGCAGAGATACCTTGAGGCAAGGGTGAGCCATCATTCAAGGTACTTTATCAACCGTCTCAGTTATCATGTCATTGCACTTTCTAAGGTGCAAGAAAAGTTTTCGCTGACATTTGAGATGAGAATCGACACACAATTAGCTGTCTGGATCTTTTATTGGGGTTATTTTTCCCTTTTCCTATTTTCCCCCAATTGTATTTCATCTTGTATCACCATTTCATAAGCCACCACATACAATGAAATGGTTTTCAGAGCCGCCATATCCAGAAGCTCCATGAAACGATCACCTTATAAATTCATAATACAGTCTGTGACTGAGCCAGGAGGTAACGGAGAGCCGGTAACTTTGCTATGGTGCCCAAAGGCTGCCAATATGATAATTTACCTCAACATTTTTGACAGTTTTCCTCCCCTTCCCTAAAACCATACAAACCGCAGCTCCAAGTCAAGCCCTGCCATTCCTCAGCATGACTATAGTAGACGTGCGTGTGCATGTGTCCTCATCACTCTTTATAAAATCTTACTTTTTGGACTCATTGGCCACCTTGAACCTGACCTCTCAGAGGAGTGGTGGCTCCTATGGATATTATGAAAACAGTAATGGAGAGACACCCTGTTCTAGGTGAGAGAAAACACTGGGTTTAGCTTGGCTAATACAGGCTCACAAAGGAGACAAACCACAAGATACAAAAACGACTGTGCTGGATCCCATCACGGGCTCCTCTAAGCCACAAGCCATCATGGATGGAAGAAGAAAGAATAGAAGCAACACGGCGACTATAGAGCAACTATATCCACTTGTATATCCTTCTGGCACAGCAGATGGGGAATGAGCTTTTGTTTGTTCTACTCTTTGCAAAAGAGTTGTTTGACCTGAGATCTGGAGCTCTCTCAGCTGTGCTAGGACAGGGTCAGTCAGAAAACTGGGGCACGTTCTCCCACTCAGATGATGGCGATGCCGAGGGGAGTTTGGCTGCTGAATTTGAATCTGGGTCTGTTATTGGTGGAGAGAAATGAAAGACCTGATCCAGAGACTTCTACGCAACGTGTTTATTAGTATTTGCGTAGTGTTTTGGTCATAGCCATGTCCAGCGGGGGATTTGAATATTTGAACAGAGCACTTACCCAAACAGCAGCTGGCTCCTATAGCCAGCAGCGTCAGAGACTTACAGACAATGCACTTCTATGCTACACTGCCATGCATTTGCAGGCCTTCCTCTTCCAGGCCCCCTCTCCTCCCACCCCTCAGGAAGATGGTTTATGAACTGTGTACAAATGTTTTCATTCAATGGGAGGAATGTTGTTTTCCTAAAATCAGGAATTAGGACTGGGGCTCATTTCAGGAATTAAGGTGTTAAGCCTCAGGAATCCAGCTGCAAAGACACAGCATCCAAGGTACAGAAATGCCAACCGGCAGGAATCTGGGTGCGGAGACTGTGCAATGTTAATTAGCTCTTTTTTTTTTTTTTTTTTTAAAGATAGGTTTGTCCTGGTTAGTGGAAGGCATTTTGTGCACTCTCCTTGAAGCAGCACTTGGAAAAAGGCCCTGGGGGACTTCTTCCCAGACCTTGTATTCATTGGAAGCAATTGGGTTGTATCATCCTACTTTATCCATGGTTTTTTCCCTTGTAGGAATTGAGTGTGGTGGTGTTGGCACACAGCTGCCTCCCACCACTGTGCCTGGGGTGGAATGCAGGGAGCACAGACAGATCATCCCAGGAATGCAGTGGGTGTTTCCTTGGGTCTTGTTTCTATGTTTTAAATTGCTTTAAAAATAATAGCAATCATGATTAAAAAAAAAAAAAAAGATAAAAAGTTGTGAAGTGAAGGGGAAATTAATTTGTAACACAATGGAGCAGATTGCATTGCCTTGAGCTAGGCAAAGCGAGTCCTGGAGTAGCTTTCTCCACCTCTCCTGCTTTGCATTTGGCCTGATGTGTATCTTCCAACTGAACCTACACACCTCTGCTGACAAACCTCGGTCTTAACCTGCATCTACCACCCTTGCTCTGATTATGGACTACTTGATGACAGGCTGATGCATCTTCAGCCTGGACCTGTTGTTTCAGACTGACATGGCATTGCTAATGAGGTTCAGTCCTGAACTATGCACAGCTTCCTCTGTCAGTGATTTCCATTAATAGAAGCTGTCAGTCAGGATTTTAATCTCTCCACCTATGATGCATTTTGCGTAAAGCAAATAAAAATAGAATAAATAGAATAAATAGCATTCTTGTTTGTTTGTTTTTCTTTCAGGTCTCTACTGTACCACAAACTATTCATTAAAATGTATTCCAGCATACAAATAATCAGCTAAGCTCAGGAGCACAATCTAAACACATTTTAAAAAGCATCAAAGCCAGCACTGCTAAATCAGACCAGCATTTGTCTGAAATACTGCTCAGTCAGGATTTTACGCTGTTTGTTTTCTTTATGAAAAGGAAACATATCAGCCTCTGTCCTTGACATGAGGGGAGATAGGATCTCAGGAGACTCCCTGAACCAGAGAGAAATCAAAGCCATTTGACTGGGCTCTTGTTTGGAGACACTAATTTCTGCATTGCATTTCAGATACAATTGCAACATTTGCCATGGAAAGCTGCTTGGAAAAGATAAACTTCACAGTTTCCCCACCACTACAAAATGTATTTACTTATTGTCAGCAGCAAAGATTACCCCTGTACAGAGAGTCCAAAACATTCTCTCTAGCTTTGACCTCCCACCCCCAGCTGGGGCTTTCCCTTTACCCCACCATCTGTGCAGCTGGGCTTTCTGCTCAACTGACCCTTTTCCTTTGCTTTGTGTATTTTCTTCTGGATCCATAGCAGTTGCACTGAGATGTAATCTAAGGGTGTCACAGTCAAATTTGCTCTGGGGATTTCTTCAAGAGATCTGCAAAGGGTGAGAGGATTGTTAAGAATGAAATGAAATGAAATGAAATGAAGAAAAGTAGAACTTAATGCAACCACCAAGAAAAAAATGTTGTGAGCACTAGGATTTATGTAGCATAAAGAATAATTTGAAAGCAGAGTCAGTAGAAATCACTCAGAATTTACTGCAAGGCCAGTTGTGGGATCACCTTATCCAACATCATGCTATGAGGACCACATGTCCCAGGCAACCCTACGCTGAGCACAGCACGTGTACTAAGCTGGAAGCACATTCAGAATCCCAGCAAAGCCGATTTTGTGGAAATGCTTGAAGTAAAGCAGGTGTATGAACACTTTGCTGGAGCAAGGTCATCAGATTGGTCCCTGAAGTCTTCATCAAAGCCCACTGCTGTCTAGGGAAGTTTGGCTCTAGATGTCAATCAGTAGAACAAGGATAAGCAACTACCTAAATAAAACTCGCTGTGGTCAGACAACCTTCCTGTCCAGTGCAGTGCAGTTAGCTCTGTAGTAAGAAAGCCTTCTGCATTTATGTCCTGTAGCCTTAGAGTTCATTGCCAAAATATTCTTTTCCAAAATAGTTTTGAAGCGGCGGGCTGTGAGTTATGGCAGGAGGGCAGCAGATAAGCTGCCCCAGTACTCCCTAGCAGCTAAGCCTTGGCCAGGCAGAGGACGTGTTTCGCAGGTGGTAGGAGTGGGGAATATGGGGCTGGCTTTTGATGGACACAGAGAGCTGGAAACCTAAGCTGTCAATCAGACCTTCCAAAGTCTTGAAACATCTCTCCCCCAGCAGGACCCTTTCCCCCTGCATCTTTAGCAGTAAGGACAAGGCCATGAAACTTTAAGGCCCTGGATTCCCCTGGGAGAAAGGTGGGAGAGAGCTTACTAGTTTTATCATCACCCCAAGCAAAGGCTGGTGGACAGAAGGAGGCTCCTCACTGGGGGAGCAGGGACTGTAAATCCAGTCCGTTTCCAGAGTTTACTCAACAGTGCAAACAAAAATAAACGGGTGTCAGCTCGCCTGCTTAAAGAGGCCATGAAAGGTGACACTGTGTCACTAATCCCTTGTTGCCATTCATTAAATACATCCTCTAGGCTGTTAATCTTCACACCTTCCTTTGGGGGCCACCAGGCAACAAGCTGGGAGGTCTTGACCATGGCAGAGGATGGCAGGAGATGCCTAAGGTCAGCCTGAATAAGCAAAAACAAGAGCACTGGAACTGTAATAAGATCATGTGTGAAGAATGCATGCTAAATATGATCAAATTAGCTGTGTTATGAGAAGCAACTAGCAGACCAGCAAAGTCGACAGAGGATATCCCAGAATGCCCAGAGAAACTTCATAAGACCACATCGCCACTGTTTCTCAGATGTGGTATTTCTGTCAAAGCATGATAGCACACATCCTTGGCCATGCTGGGGACAACAGCAAAGGTGGGGAAACTTTTGGGGCTAGTGAGAGGCATGTTCACAATGAGAGTGGATGTCTCTGGCCTGCCCAAAACATAAAACATCCAAAGAAACAGATGGGGATTGGCTTCCCACAAAAAGCAGAGTAGCTGGAGGAAGGACTGACGTTTCAAGGCTGCATCCCAGACAGCCCTGCATCTACAGACTGGCCAGACTGCCCCAGGATGACAGGACAAGAGTGGACACAGGGACCTCCTATGCCCTTCCAGGGCAGGACAAAGGCACTCTTCACCTTCCCTGAGGTTACATCTGGATCAGAATTAGTCTCACGTATATCGTCTTTTCCATAGCAAATCTGTTGGCAGATCTTTCTTATTTGTAGCAAATCAGAAATGTAGTAGAGCGATCACATCCCATGGCAATAAAAGAAGCAAGGGCTGCCTGCGACGCAACCTAAACTGGGATGAGTCAGTCAAACCCAGAAGCCTGACCTTTAGCGGCCAGACAGGATTAGAAAAGGTGATGGTGTGTGTTTTATACTGAGGTAATGCACAAAACTGATCTTAGCAGCTTTCCAGGTTGGGACCTCTATGGGCTGTGCCTTTTTGTAGATCCTTGGTGCGATATGTGTCTGCATGTGCTATTTTTTTCCTCACTGGGCTGTTCATCCAAACAAACATGTTGCAGATATTCACTGCAAATGTGTGTTGTTCTGGACTAAGCTAATCTGGTTTATTTAAAGTCAACGGACAAGTAGAAAGTAGGATTTGGGAGCCTGGCTGCTGTGGTGCCCATGCAATACTTGTGCCAAGCTTTCAGGAAGGTAATGCATCTCAGACAGGATGAAACGGCCTTTATTCAAGCATCAGCTTATCAACCCCCTTCTCCCTCCTGAGCTGCTCTAAATATAGGTCTCTGGGCCTTTCCTGGGATTCTGCATGGAAAGGAGGTGAATATTTGGGACTACAAAGTTTCTTCCTTCAGTAGATAACTTTAGTAACATGTCTGCAGTGAGGTTGAAAAGGATGACAGCAAATCTGCAAGGCATGATACTCAGCTCAAATTCTTTTCAGTGTTGCATCACCATATAATTCTCTACAGGTGCTGTTGTTATTATTGTTTCATGATAAATAATCCAAGCAAGTGGACATTTTGTTATAAAAATATCTCATTGGCACATATATCCACTTATTATCCACTGGCTTTCTGTGCTACTGTTGAAATACAACAGCTTTTTAGTATGCAGTAACACTGCCCTTCTCTGGAAATGAGAACTCAGGCTTTACCTCTGGATACACAGAAAATAAGAATGGCACCTGGCAAGAAAGATTTAGCCTGTTTTGTCAGCCAGCCATGAGTCCATGAGTATTTTCCCATTTTTCCTTAGATACACTGAGGTGTCAGGGTGACTTTGTTGGGTGAGAGACAGATGAACAACTATTGACTCCCTGCCCCTTTGTGTCGCATGGAATCACTCTCCTCTGAAAAAGCTGCCATAATATCCTTGAACTAAAAGGAAATCCCTCATTTGGCTCAAAATGATGACAGCCAAAAAAGAACTGGCACAGAGGAAAAACACATCTTTTTTTTTTGTCACATTAAATGGACAGAATATAAGATAGTTATAAGAATTAGCTTATAGAGACCAAGCTGCAAAAGGGAGAGATGGACAGAGAGGCCACTGCAGCTGGTGGTGGCTCAGAGTGACCCTGTGATGAAAGATGAGGAACTTTGCCTGCAGTATTCAGCATCATTTCAACATGGCAATGAAAGAGCATCTCCCCCTCCCCTTTCTCCGCGTAGGAAGCAGAGCTGGGACACAGACCCCACAAGCCCTCTTTTAGAGGCAGAAGCTGCTTTGCCAGAGTGCAATGTAGCTGCTAGGTTTTGCACGCCAGCGCGTTTGTCCATGTGCTTTGCCACCAAAATGTATTTGTGTTCGTTTTAACAAAAAAAAAACCACCCAACACACAAGCACCATCCTCAGAAACCAACGATCCAGTTGCATGCAGCTCTATTTACTATTTATCTTTGCTAAGAACATATGGTTCCACTTTCTTATGCTGTTGGTCTCCAGGGTTAATGACATATGACCATATGGCCCAGAGCAAAGAGTGATGGGACCAACATGCAGGACAATTAATCTGGGGGGGGGAGGAGAGGAAGAAAAAAAAAGAAATACTGAAATGCTCCCCTTTACACATAAAATGGCAGATCCTTGGGCTGACATCTAGACAGATGTTGTTAACATCTGGGAAGATGTTAAGTGTAGGCTTTTTTCTCCTTTTTACATTTAAATGTTCCAAATGTAAATATTATACATAAAAACATTTATAAATGATACTGTCTTTTTTACCCTGCTGAGGCCATGGTTGTCTCCACACCACTTACATCTCGGCTTTTAAAGGTTTTCCAGTGACATACTCTCAATGTGTCCAGTGACAAATGATGTAACGTGTTATTAGACCATTGGTGCTGTTTCAGTGGAGCCCTGGGTTTCATTAAAGTTAGCACGCAACATTTCTTTCTAACTAGCTCTGCAGAACAACAACACCTCCATACACACAAAGGGATGTGAAGTCACTTTTAGGTATTAACAAACTGATAAAAGCAAATACCAGAGTGTCTTTCATACCGCCCTTTCCTCATATGCCCTCTCCGGGGACTTCAGCCTTTCTGTTAGCAGGGGAATAGGCACCCCTGGGAGATATTTCATGAACGAGCACCAACCACAGGGTAGAGGCCAAGCTGGAGGCCCCGAGAGGCTTGGGGGAATCTGTCCGGGTCATACCTAGAGCCCTGGACTTGCCCATTGCTCTGTGCTTCCAGGAACCCGGCTCATTAAGCATCTCGGAGGATTTATATGAGCCATGAGCAAAATGGGCTCAAATACCGGTTCTGTGCAAGCTGGCTTGCTCTGTAAAATCAAGCCTTCATCCTGAAAATGCTTTGTTTGCTGCTCGTTTTTAAGTACATAGGACCGACTCTGACAGAAACAGTCGTTTTACTGGTGTCACTTACAGGAAAGATTTTCTTTAACAGTATACGGCCATATTTTAATACTCGTGACACTAAGGGCAGATACAGTTTTGCTGAAAGAAGAGTGCTTTTTGGAGGACTGCTTATTTTGTTTGGGGCACTAATATAAACTGTGCTGGCAAATCCTTTCTCCTGTAGGCAAAGGTTAAGTAGTCCATTGATTTAATTGGCTTAAAGTTAAGTAGGTGTCTACAAGATTAGAGCCTGAGAGCAGACCTTCATTTCAAGCTGGCTTCCTTCTTCCTCTGACATCACAAAAATGCTGTGTGATTTTTTTCCCTGGCTTTGAAACTTCAACATTATCTTTTGTCAACATCTCAAATGTTGGCAGAAAGATGCAAAGCAATGGTTCAACAATATTTTCAGCTCACTATTGCTTCATTGCTCATACAGCTTCACCAACTCTGCAAACAGCAGAAGTCACATTTGTCCTGCACCAGGACCACATCTGAGTGAACACAAGGAGAAGCTCAGCTCACTGGTCTTGTATTTTAAAGGCTGACATTCAAACTAAATTTTCAAACACATCATTTTTGCGCTATTTGCGTAGATCATACAGTAAAAGTACAGAGAGAACTCTGGGGAAATATGAGACATAAGATGGGCAATGTGACAGGCTTTTTTGATATACTTCTTCCAGGAGGAACATGTACCATCCCGTGATTTTCATGTGGCAAACACTGAAGGTTTGAGTAACCCTTTACTGTAAATAGCCTCCCAGCCCAGTGAGTTCCTTGGCATACTTATCATCCGCCTACCTGAATCAATTATGTTAGGAGTGTGACCACCACTGGGAGTCTCTGTAGCATGTGAGAAAAGACAGTACTTAAATGCTAGAAAGCACAAAAGGTCAAAGCGGTAATCTGAGTCCAAAAGATGAGGAAAAAAGACTTCAAAGGGTCTTCTGTGTCATTTCTACCAATTTGAGTCTGTGCCTCGCCCACTGCCAGAATCAAAATCCTACTGCTCGCAGCACAGAGACAGTCAGCTTAAGATAGAGGGAACCAGTAATTTGAAGGTATCTGCTTCAAGTTGGAAGAAAATTATTTTACAACCCCCTCCTTCCTACTATTTTTGGTAATTTCTTAATACTCTAGAAGCTTGTTGGATTATAAATGTTTATTACATATGTTTGCAATGCATACCTGGCCCTCCAGGGCATATAAAATATTAATATATTACATTATATGATTAAATGTTTATTGAAGACATCTTAGTAACATGTAATTTTCCACTGCAGCATGTTTGAAAGAAAAGGTTAGCATTACTTTACTGCTTCAAAGATCCACCCATGTTCTTCATCATCCTGTTCAGGATAGAAGTACTGTACGAAGAAACAGGTAGCTAGTAATCTCCTCCTTCCCTCCGCAGTCAGTGCCCCTCTCTCCAAAGAGGAGCTCTCTTCATGGGGGCAAAAAACATGACATCAAAGCACACTACTGTTTCCCAGTGAAAAGAGGGCATTTAAACACATCTACTTATGTTATAAACTCTTCAGAACGGGAAAAGAGTTTCCTCTCTGTTTTCCCAGCACCTGGCAGAAAGAAATTCTGTTTTCAGCTCTCCCTTAAGCGCTTTCAGTAAATATAACAAATAAAAAGATAAAATGGAGGGCTCTGGAAGAAAACATAGATTATGTTTTGATAGGTGTTGAGATGTTAAAAGTGCAGATAAATGCACATTTGTGTTTAGTCACAAATTGAAACAGGTTCCTAAGGATCTCCAGAGAATTTGTCCCCTTAATTTCTGCTGCTATAATATAAACGTTATGAAATGTGCAAGAAAGCTTTGCATCAATGGGTAATTGCTGTGTACACACTTGAGAGTTTTTAACAACATTGCTCCTGATTCGGCTTGCTGAGTTATTATGAAAACCATTCTTCCCTGATGTGACTCAACATTCCTGCCATCTCTGGCTGGTTTTCGTGCCCTCGGCTGCAGCACCGTGAGTTGATGTAAAGTGCAGAATGTGCTACGGGTACATTCGTGTTCGACAAAAATGGGCTTGGAACTGCCAGTGCTTTATGAGTGTAAAGTCACGTACATTGGGATTTTAATGCCAAAAAGAATTAGAGCTTTAATTTAAAACTGCAGATCCCTTAATGCAGAAATTACCCATTAAACAAGATAACACAACATGAAGCCCTGTTGGAATGAGTGTTGGATGTTTATGTAAACAGACTGAATCTGAGCAAGGGAACATCTGTAGGTTATGGCTGATGTCTGTGGGTGTGTGAAGGAGATGCACTTTTTTTCTTTCAGCTGGTACTTTGAACGGTTCTGCTAATTGCTTATCTCATTTTCTAATCTGATTACCTCCGGCTTCAAACCCATCCACACTTTGCCTCTTGTGTATGTTTATTAAAAGTGTTTTGAACTGTGAAAGGCCTGCAAAGTGCATACCCCTTACAGAAGACAGATTTCTTCTTTAAAAAAAAAAGAATAAATACCTCCAGGGTTCGTCTTTTACCTGTTTCCTCAACTGATTATCTCAGAACAATCAGACTTCACAGCGCTTTCTTTGGAGCTGGCTTTGCCCTTACAGAGCTACAGGAGAATGCAAAATGAAAATGGTAGCAAGTTGATGCAGGCAGCGACTGCTCCAGACGTCTGAGGAACTGTGCGCATGATTTCCCCACCTTCCCGGGCAAGGGAATTATAAATATATAATTTAATAATAATATTAATAAATGCATGGCCAACCATTTGACCAAATGGCTCTCCCTGCAGAAAGCACCGGTGTTTTCTCATGACAGAACAGGAAAGTGATTTCTGAACTGCCTGATCAGGGAAATGCCCTTTGCTAGTCACCTTCATCTCCTTAAGTAACACTGATGTGGGGGGTATGTTCTGGGTCAGTCGTGCTAAACATGCTGGGTCCAAAGACACCCTCTGAATCCTGAGTTTCGTGTAGAAGTAAAAAATACAACCACCCTTTAATATTTTAGCAAAACAGTTATGAAGCGTTATTTTGAACAGAAATTGAAGTTTACTGTGAATATTTCAGAGGCATATAGTAGTCAGTGTGCATGGCACTGTAAAGGCAACTGAGAAGCTTAAAATCTAAATAGAAATGAAACGGGACTCTGCTTTACCCAAATAATAAATATTTAACTAAGACAGAAATAAACCGGTATCACAGTTCAGTGACTACAGCACTCTTGTGCATGGTAGACTCAAAAGCAAGTATTGTGCAATCGCGGGGCTGCTGTCCTGACCATTACCAAGCTATTAGGTATTGCAGTTTTCTCCTGCACTTACTTTGTGATAACCCACTTCACAAATCTCAGTTTTTTCCTCACCTGAGATGAGACAATTCTTGGATCTCAAAATGGTTCATAGGTTGGGAAAAATCCAGACGAAGTTAATGACTGCTCAGTTATTCCAGGCTTAACACAATGCCAGGACAGTTCTAGAATGGAATTTTATTTTGCCCTTTACCCATCCCATCTTCATGGTTTTGTCTCTAACATATCCAGCTGACCAGAAGAGAGCAGACATTCTCCCATACTAGAGATTTAAGTTGGAATAAGTTTGGGTTCCTTTTGGAGCAGACATACAAAGCTGAAGCACTGAGGGAGAAGTGAACTTAATGCTTTTCATGTTTATTTGACTTAAACAAGTCCACTTTGCCGGCATCAACTTAACGGTGCTTCAGAGGGGAAGAGAACTGGGAAGTCTGTAGCAAAGTCTGCCTTACTGAGCGATTTGTGTGACAGGCAGTTGTTGAATCAGACAAAATAAATTAACAAAAAATTAATTAGCTTGTATCATTTCTGTCAAACTGACAACTCAAACATGGAGAAAAGATTATGTTTTTCCCTGGGGAGCATTTTTTTATTATTTTTTACTCTCTGTCTGAGAGGAAACCTGAAGTCCAATAGCTATTTATAGGTTTTACATGGCCTACTGCTTCCTGTGCTGTGGGAGGGTTCAAGAGTGAAGCCATAAATGAATTCAATTTCCTTTTCTCCCTTTAGGACTGTGGATATGGACCCTCTGCTTATTTACATTCTGGCTGACAAGTTTTTCAACTGACTAAGCCATTTTTCTGTAATCCCCACTGGAACCTCGACATAGGTTTCCATCACAGAATGTCCTTTCAAAGCATTATGTCTTGGTTCTGGCCTAACTGTATATATATATACACACACACACATATATATATGTATGTATATGTATATATATTAGTACTTTCTCAAGAGAAGCATGAAAATCCTCAGATGAATTTACTATAGCCATGAAGAGTGTGTCTCAGAAAAAAAGCCAAAATATCACTTAAAGCTAGAATTTATTAGCAAACACCAGAAAGAGTTCTACATGTTTAAGTCTTCCACTTTCTAATCTATTTCCCACCTTCTGCCAACTGTAATTGTAGTGACAATAGTCATGTGGATGCCATCAATAGTGCAGTATTAACTTTACGTCCCATAATCCAGTCCTACACTGCTATGGGTTGTCTTGCAGTGAAGATGTACCTTATGGCGTAGCTACTATAAACAGGGCTTGCACTGTCAAAGAGCAAAGGAAGGTATTATGGTTGGAGCAACTGCTCACTGGGTGTTAGCTTAGTAATGATTTTGGGTTTTGAAAGCAGCTACTAATTGCTTTAATTAAGCAATTATCCATAAGATCAAATAAATAGCAAATAATAAATCTTGCAGCTTTGGAGTACTATACATTTCAGATAAGCATCTACTGTGAAAGATAATAGAGCTTCATTGTTATTATTATTTTTAACTGATGACTTGGTGGTTACAAATCACAGTTACCTGAACTGTGCAAGACACAGGGGATGCGAGCTCCTTTCCCAGGTAAAGCAAGAAATAAAACTAAAGCCTCTTTATTCCTTGTTTTTACAAAGAAAACCTTGCTTTTGCTTAACTTCTCTCAGGTGGGAGAAGCCTTTGTGTGGTGGGGAAAGGTCTGTCCCCAGCCCCTGGGAGGGAGATGTTAGCGACTTCCCCCAGCTCTGCTGCACCAGTGAACTAGTCAGGAGGGAAGACAAATTTCATTCATTATTTTTCCCTTTAGGGATTTTTGTAGGGTTCGGTACCATTGGTAGCTCAAATCCTCAGGCTAACGTCCATTCACTCATGTGTCTTGCAGGGAGTAATCAGGAAAGGATTCAATGCTGGCTATGGAATGAGGGAGGAAGACAAAACACATGCGAGCGTTCCCTTGTAGAGCAAACTTCAGGAGCTTTAAATAACGATATGCCCTGCAATGTTATAGGTATTATTTGTGGGTTGGTACAACTTCTGCATGCCTGCTGCAGTCCAGAGCCCCATGCTCAGCAAGTGCTGTGTGGCAGAGGAGAAGGGAAAAAGGCACACTGCAGCTCACAGCCTGACTGTGAATTGCAAGAAGGTTTAAAGAAGCTGAATTTGCTCATCTCAGCAAGCTCTGCATAAACAGGACCCCATTTTGAAGCTCCTCATGCAGTATATGTGCAAATATCTGTTAGCAGGGCAATGGGTAGAAAGGCAGTGAAGTACCCATGCTGGCATGTGCCGCTGGTGCACATCTTCCCCTTCATAAATGGAGATTTTCCCGAGATGCCCCTCAACAGGTAGCTCAGAGAAAAGTGAAACCTGTTGCTTCTCGACCTCAGCAACAGAGGGAAGCTCTGCAGCCCAAAAGTGAGGAGGGAACTGCTGCTGTCTCTCAGCAGTTAATGTCTGTGCTTGCCTTGAGCTAGTGCCCAGCGTCCGTTTTTGGGGACTCTGCCTGGCAGCACTAACCTCCTCCCCACCCCTCCCCTGGTACGGAGCTCACAGGGTCACAGAACAGGATTATCATATTAAAGCTTAACTTAATTAATTCCACACATCTTATTAAATAAACAAAAATCCATGAGCCCCAAGTGTTTCTTCTACCCCACTGTTGGATTCATTTCTGGATCTGAGCCACCAGCTTCCCAATCTGTTCAGGAGAGGCACAAAGGAGACCGTTTCCAAGTCAGTAACCAAGCAGTGATTTGTGACATGTCAGGAATATTTAGGGAAAAATGATGGTGCCAGTGACCCTAGAGAAAGGAAATTCATCTTTTGGTTGGGAAGCGGTAAATAACTCATGGAAACCTAACACAGTTTACCCTCCCCCCTTGGTTTCAAAGAGGTGCAGTCTATTCCAAGATAGAAGATTAGTAGCTTGCAACCAAAAGAATGTCACATAAAAAATAAAAGGAACAGATTACCAGGAGCAAAAATGATACTAAACCTAAGCACTGAACCACTTTCTTTCTGTCCTTCACTGAGAAATACTGAGTGAACATTTACTCAGCAATTAGGTTTTAATGGCAAAACTTTCAAGGCAGTGCTGGGCAGAAAGTCAAAATCTACATTTTAAGGAGATATTTTAAGTACCCTACAATGTGCAGGAGCCTGTATGGTTTTTCTTTCACCATAACGCAGCACTTTGTCTTCCTACAAATGCACGTGGATGAAAAGAGATAAATGCAGAAGTCATTAGGTATCCTGCATAGCTCATTTACTTAAACTTCTCTGAGTGGACTTCTAGTATTACCCACCTGAACCCCAGATGGGTTTCAGAGAAGGATGGTGCAATGTAACTATAAAGTGTCCAGCTCTAGAATTAAAAAAGGCCTTAAAACCACTTTGAGATTAACTGTTTTCCTTAAATGAAAGATTTGAGGGTAAACAAACAAGTAGACATTTTAAGAAAAAAAAAAGCAGCAATCGAAAGCACAGTTAATATTTGCATGTTTAAACCAATGTTTGAAAGTTTCTCCTCTTGTGAAATTATTACTTTTCCATAGTGATGATAATGTGCAATTTAGGAAGAGGTTAAATGCTGCTCATCCTATGGCATGTTTTTTGGTAGAGCATCCAGACACCTGCATCTGCTGCTGCTTTGCTACTGATGTATTGTGCTCAGTTCACCTTCCTTCTGGGACTCTGCTGTGTGCCAAGAGCATCCGTTTGCTCAAGAAGGGACTAACTCTCACCATTTGTTTGCAGAAAACCTTGCTCCTTGCAAGCTTAATGCAAATATAAGAAGAGCAAAGGCCAGTTCAGACAGGCTGGTCTGGTACTGCTCCCTGCATTGAGATCAGGACAAGACCTTGACCAGGGAAAGATGAGTTATTTCTAGAGAGGCGACAAGTTGTGCAAAGAAAAGCAAGTAGTGAGAAGAGCTGAGCATGAGACAGAGAAGTCACTTTGTAACCCCCTGTCTCCGTTACCCTTTGGAACAGGAATATTAACAAAAGACTAGCTTTGTACAGTGCTGAAACCTGGCCGTTAGAAGTGCTTGAAAGGAACCACCTCTCACTATAAATAAATTGTTGATAAAAAAGAAAATAAGCTTTGAAGAGAGTGTGAAAAAACCCCAGGATATAGAGACTACACCACAAACTGCTCCACTGCACTCACAAGCAGAGTGAGAGGTTCCCATTCTGGCTGGAGGTTCCCATTCTCCTTGCTAATACAGCTTGTTTATTTCTGGTTTGCAGTAAATGCAGTATTAGAAAAGAAAGGGGGGTGGGGGGTGGGTGCGTATGTTTCCATGAAAGCTTCCCCCATCCTTTTTTCTTCTTTCTCTAATGCTGCCCCTGATATATTAAGCTACATTCCAGCCAGCTTCAAGGACATGTTTCTGAATCCTATTCAAAATGCTGACAGCCACTGAACGTGTGAGAGGAAACATGCCCTCAGATGGACTGCATTTATTCGTCTGGTTATACCTTTAATCTGACATGTTTAGTAAAACCTCTGCAGTGACTCCTGAGAATGTTCCAAGAGAAGAAAGAAGGAGAAGCAAGATTCAGGTGTTGCCTCTGAAGGTCGTTGTAGACTTGGTAGGGCAGACTCCAAACTTGACAAGAAGAAACTGGTTCCAAACTTGACAAGAAGAAACTGGTTCAAACCAAGGAATGGGGTTCTCTGCTGATGTGGGGCTGGTGAGGCTGCCATGGTTCGGCTGCTGCCGACTTCTGGGAGTACTGCTGGTTTTGCTGATCTTTTACTGAAACGTTTTGCTATCTGGAGCCATGAGGATGCCCATGTGTTCTTCCATAATCTTTAATGCAAGCAATCATAGTTCTAAGCTTGAATACATTCCACTGTTGAGGGTCACAGAGTCTGATTTCCCTTGTGAACTGACCCAAATGGGACTCCAGCACAACTACTTTGGGCAAATCATGAGCTAGACCCAAGGCAGATAAGACTTCAGGCAGATAAGGGCTTCTGCCCTTGTTCTGGACAGAAATTGCCCACTTATAAAAGAGATCTGCTGATTTACACCAGCAGGAGAAGGGCAACTTTCCAGTCCCAGTTTTAATAAATCAGAGATCTCCTGCAAACAGCTGTATTTCATTTTTCTTTTTCTTTTTTTCTTTTTCTTCTTTCACTAGTTGGCACTAAGTTAGTGTCTTTCACTTTTTTGTGATGAGAATACTTATTTGCTCTGTCCTGGTGAAGTACTCATTATTCCTATTTCATTTACGTAAACATCAGTCAAGACTTATTCACCAGCCTTAAATGACATTGACTTAATTTGGGATTAAATACATTAAAAAATGACTCATCATGGTCTGAGGGATTTCTGAGGCTAAAATAATGCTGAGCAAAGAGGAGAAGTTGTAACAGTCTATTCAGTCCCTAATTTCTTTAAATCCTTCCTTTTTTCTCTCCGCTGCTAAAATGGGAGGAGAGACTTCACTGTGGTGCTGAAACTTGGGTTATGGGAAAAAAAGATCACTTTGCAAAATACAAAGCTACTTTAATCACTGTGATAAGATTCTCCTTAAAAATGTTCAGTTCTGCCCTGATAGTCCTGCGCAGACACATTCATCGGCAAAGAGACCTTGAGCCACGTTAAATTGTATTTGCTATCTTGAGCACTTGTGGTTACAAAGTTCCCATGGGACAGTCAGTGTGGACAGCCCAAGGATGAGCGGGTGCTCCGGGTGGTTCAGAGGATAGTCAGACCCTCCTCTGTACTTTCCTTCACTCAAGTCTGCTATATTACCCTTGTCTGTAGCCATTCTGGATCAGATTTTAAAAAGAGAAAAAAATACCTAACTCCCAAAAAATCACATGCCTTAATATTTTTAAAGGCTGGCCCTTAAGTGTAAACAGTTCTGCTGAGACATGCTCTCTGTTTGGCTTTGCACAGCATCTCTCATGCCATTGTGCCCCTGCCTCTGGTGGCACAGTGAAGTGGACACAGCTTCTCTGGGGACAGAAGAGGTCTGTGAAAGAGCCCGTCCTCTTGCCCGTCATGTAACAGAGACTTTGCAGGGTCTGGCCATGGAGAAGGAGAGGATCTGAAACCGCCTTGGCTTCCCTGCACACTTGGAGTCTGTCGTGATGAGAGCATTCATCTCGGATTGCAGCCCTTTGAAGATGGAGCTATACACTGATCCCAGTGGCAAAACCTTCACAGGGGCTAGAATTTGGCAGTAAAAGCCAAATCTACATTATCCAAGTGCAGTCACTTCAGTTTACAATGACGCACGGGCCTTAGATCTCCACTTTGC
>JANZLQ010000002.1:36608301-36634491 GCA_026212715.1 Elanus axillaris | reverse complement strand
TATACCAAGTAGAAAGAGCAAATCATAGGACACCCCATAATCCTTTGAGGCGCATCCAGCATTGGTTTTAGAGCCCTATGACTTAACTGCTAGCATTGCCTGCCACTCTCTATGTCTGGAATAAAAAGACAGACAGAAAAAAGCACCTTTAGAGCCTTTAAGACTAATTAAGAAGTGTATCAAAAGGAAAAGAAAAAAAAAAAGAGAGAAAAAGAGAGAGAGATACATTTGGCTGACTGTGAATGAATCTTATAAAATGGAAATGGGAAACATGTGCAAACACTTTAAATATTTTTGCCCCTGCAAGATATTTGAAGACTTCCCTTGTAAAACAAATAGGGAACAAAATAAAACCAGGTTTCCTTCAGTCAGCACATAATCATTTTCATGTTAATTTTTATCTTGTTAACCCAAAAATCTATTAGAAGAAAATTATCTGCCTGAAATCTAGCTTGTGACTCATGCTAAGTGGTTCTGATATTTTGAGAAAATAAATCTTTACACTGTTTACACAAGTCTATCTGAAATTACAGTGTGTAAAAGAAATAATGGTTTTGAGTGACCATAGGTGACAAATGATCAGGCTTCTGATGTTATTCACATTGGTCTTGTCTACATTGGATTTTTTTTTCTTTTAATCCCTACTAGTTGTAACAATGGCAAACCACTACCAGAGCTAAATGCAAAAGTAATTGAACTCATTCAACAGAAAAATAATCTTTGAGTTCACAGTGCTATGGATTATGTCCAGGTGCTGAACAAGGTTACATGATCAAATCCAATCCTAATTACAATGGGCAGAAGAGCAATTTAATAACACACTGGCCTTAATTGTGACAAGCCTCCCTGCTTATTATGCCAGTTTATACTACCAAAGGAGTTAGCTTTTAGAAAAGATCATTTGCACATACAAGGCAAGATGTTTTTTAATTGAGTGGAGATTCTCAAAGCTCAGTTTTGATTTGTAAGTGTCCAAAGAACTGATTCTTTAAGGGGACTGGTTTTACACAGAAAACACGGAGTGCTGTTAGGCATGCAGTTCCTGTGGAAAACACACCTGGTATGGGCATATTCCAGGGAAATCCTTACAACTAGGAAAGCACACCTTTTGTTTGCTCCAGTGTGCAGAAAAAGAAAAATAAGCTGGCAGTGTGAGCCTGAATACTGGTCCCTCTAAATAAATACGTTATGTTTACACCTATAGTAGGCATTCTAGGATGGGGCAGTGCATTTTTGTGTGGATTCATTCTGGGGCTTAAGGGAGCCCTTCTGCCGGTGGAAAATCTGGGGAGTAAAAGTTGCCTGCAGTAGCTTTTAAATAGTTCCTTCACATTCATTGCATGCCAAGTGTTTTCCCAAAAGGTATGTTCAGTGTGTGATATAGTGAAATGAAACACACAGTGTTTTTAGTTCACTCTGGCAATGGCAATTCATAGATCCTGGCCCAACACAGATCCTGAGGATCGTTAGTGCAAGGGTAGAAACCTGTGCCAGGGATAGGAGGGTGTGAGGCAAGGGGTAGGAAGAAATGAGAGACTCTAGGATACATCTGAGAGATCAAAGAGCCATCTAAGATACTTGGCTGGTAGAAGAAAGTGAAGTGCTGTTGGTGTGTTAGTCTGTGAGTCACCCAAGCAAAGGCCCACACTACTAAATGACCAAGATGACTTGTAGTGAACACAGGTAGTAGGAGGTTGCATAGGTTGTCACTTTTAATTCTTCATTTTCTAAACAGGCCTATTTATTATCATTATTGCTGTCATTACTGAAGAGTAAAAAAAAGGACAATTAAAGTTTATGATTTAAATGTTTCTTTTCACAGATCCCATCAGTCTCCAGACATTCCTCCTGTCATTCCCAAATACAGTACAATAATAATAATCCAACATCTGTGGCTAATCCTCCTAGCCAAAGACTATAATTAATTCTAACCGCTTTCTTCTGCTTGAATTTCACCAGTATAAAATAATAGGTAGAAGGAGATGTTCAGTATTGAGAAACCTGGATAAATACACGGAAGGTCTAACTAATTAATAAGAACAAGTGGTGTGTTTTGGCTAGAGGACAGCTTTTGGGGCAAAGAGAAGGAAACACACTAGATGAAAACTGGGCAATTTTATTCCAGGCACTTTTTCTGTCTGCTGCAATATTGATTAATTAGAAGAGCGAACATCTGAGATTTTCTTACACAGAATTTTAGTCAACTGGCAACTTCTTCACTTAGGAGGGGCCAGCCCCAGCTGTATTATGACCAGATGAAATCACAGTCTTCTCTGGAGGATTGTATTGACCATCAGACTGTACTCTTACAGAGAAAGAATTGAGCTGAAGTTTCTCATTACTCGATGAAAATGCTCGGAGAGTCCTCTCCTCACTTTGTTGCACAGAAATCACTGTGCCATAAAAGAGTTCTGTAGCTGGTCACTTTGGAGAACATCTTTTCTCAGCCGATGTAACAGAGCTATTTCTGTCAACACCTGATTTGAACCTTCTATATTCTTCACTGAGTTGCTTTATTGCCTTAGCTAAGGCTATGGGAGGACAATAATTTAGTGACTAATACTGAAGTTATTTCTGTAAAAGTTTAACTTAAATTCATAATGGGCAGCTTGAAAACACTGCTTTATGTACTATGATTCCTGAAGAGTGCACAGCATAAAATGAAAGACTGCAGGCAAAAGCTGCTTTTTAGCAGGTTTTTTGTTATTTTGCAAATTTATTCAATTTCAGTTATACCAGTTATCAAAATGTTTACAGATGACTTTTGCTTTTTAAAGGGAATATAATTCTCTCCACCCCACTTTACATGATTGATTCCAATGCCAGTTTTTTTTTCCCACCCTCTGGCTTTGAGGCCGACTAACTTAATAAATAAAAAACAATAAATAGATAAATGCCCCTGCTTTTCAGACACCTCCCTGAAATCCTATGAAGGACAGTCAGTCAGTCCTAGCATTCACCTAACAGGACTGACACATGAATTCTCTTTTTATCCAGACTGGGAAGGCAACAGATTGGCACAGGGTATGAAGAGATTTTGTGAATAAATATCAGTAAGGCGAATAGCCCCTTGAAATTTGTAGTAGAGACAGAAAAACAGTAAATGGTTTTGTCTGTAGGTGAAGGACAGCTGGGATGGGGGAAAGGAGGTGGGAAGACACGCTGCCGCATGAAGTGGAGCCCAGGCTTGGAGCCTGAATACCTTTGTGAATTTTCTCCCATTTAAAATTTGCTCCTGTGGCTTGGCTGGGCACACTCGAGTTGTTTAGCAAGCAATAACACAGATGCTTCCCCCTTCTCCCTAGGCAAGATATGGCAGAAACCAAAAAGAAAGATTTGTTCTAGCCAGAAAAAAACCCACAATTTGACTTTGCTGGTGTGGTATTTTCCACTGCACAGCTCTGGATTAAAGCAGCACCATAAAGCCAACGTTTCCTTTTCATGTGCACTTCTCATACTCTGTTTCAAACCTTGGCAAGCATGTGCAGTGGCACTATGTTGATCTAACCAGAGCTGTGGATTGCCATGGTCTGTTCCACCAGCACTTGGAGCCTGCCACATCAGAGAAGACAACTCATCATCATTTGAGGAGTTAGCAATGATTTGGATTCAAGTGGGAGAAGGGGAGGAAAAGCCATTTATTATAAATCAGCACATATGCTCCAAAGACTGCAAATTTATGAGGTGACACAATCTCTAAGTATTTGCTTTAGTCAGGAGGTACCACGCTGTCCTCAGTGAAAACAATATCTCTGCCTTCCATGGGGGCAGGGCAGGCAGAGAAGTCTGATGCCCGCTACCATTCTGGGATGAAATCCACTGCATTCTTTGCTCTTTGCAATATGAGAACCTAGCAAAAATGCTGGGGGTGAGCTTCCCACCAAGACCACAGAATTAATTCTGTTTGGTTTAAAATGTAGATCACCCACCACAACAACTAGCACTAACGGCATCTGGTTAGCTGGCTCAGCAAAGACATCAGGAATGAAGGGCTCCAGTAAACTTAATCACATACAGCAGGGTGAAGGATGTCTCTTCGGAAAGCATGGAGACGTCTTTCCTGCTACTGTCCAGGAAGCTAAAAAGCTACCCTTACTGTATCTACACAGGTACCTAACGGGTTTGTTTCTTTCAGGTGCTTAAGAATTCAAGTTTAAAATACACTATAATTTCACAGAGCTTAGCCAGAAAGGAAAAACCAGTCTGAACACTACCACAACGTCAGCCACAGAATTATACCCTGTGTTTCCTGAAGCAAGGAAAATTTTCTTCTCTATTACCTAAAAACGACACAACTGAGCTCAGTGGCTTGAAGTTAATATCATTTAGAAACATAAGCAGGAATGATTTAAAGATTTTAGCAGTGAAGTGCAGTGCTTCTGTTAATAAACTGTTGGTGGCTGTTTGCCTACTGTTAATAAGTTTAAAAATTCCTCTGAATTTGTTTAATTTCAAGTCCATCTAGTTCTCTTTATGCTCACTTACATCTAGTATTGCAGATTCTTCCCTGGGTATGTGAATCTTGAGGTTATTAAAACACTGTGAACCAAATATTAACAAACATGAAGAGGTCATAAACTGGGGCAAACTAGAAAAGTAATGAAAAATGACCAGCATATACATTATTTGCCCTGCATAATCAAAAAGAGACCAGAACATGGCTGGTAATAGGAGAGTCTAGAAGTTAGCTAGCTCAGTGATAGAAGAATGGGGCTGAAGAGTATTTTTGGTGAGAGGGTTTTCTGTATAACAGCGTGCATCTGTGTTAATTCAGGAGAAGTTCTTCCCCATACACAAACTATGCATTTTGTGTTGATGACCACAAAGTTGGCCCCAGGGAAAACAAAGGTCTGTCAACAAGAGAATTTTTGCAGAAGCATACTCGAAATTCTGTTCTAAAAGACCTTCCCTGGAAAAGGTCTGGTACCTTCAGTAAGAAGCAAAAGGTATGCTTCATCCCCACAACTTCAGTAATTAATGCCACCGTGGCCATTGCTGTTGATTGATCCTGGGGACTCTAGCAGGTGAGTCTGTTCAGATATTTCACCTGCTGTTGAAAGGCATTTTTCAAATTGCTTATTGCCCTAATGAGAATGGCAGGGCTGGGCATTATCTCAAAACCAGTGCCATCAGCCAAATAAAGCAGAGAGCTGTCTGCCAGCTACTCAACAGGGATTAATAAAGTGGCAAGATTTACAGGGAAGTCAACTCAAAATGCTTTCCAAAAAACATGAATCAAAAACATTATATTGTCTTGAATATACGTCATTAGTAAATGGATTTGATGGGTTTCTGGCAGAAGGACATTTTTTAGCCCTGATAGGATAAAATATGGTTTACTGGAGCTTTGAGGGTAGGGAAAGGTGGATGTGAAGCATGTGAAGTGGAATATTAAAGCCCCTGTTAAAATGGCTCCACTGAAGTTAATAGCATTTTACTGCTTTTCATCAAAGTCACAGAGGTGTGCAAACGGAAACCAAAGGTAGTGGGACGTCAGGGAGCCTCTCTTAAGTTGGTAGAATAGTCCCTTCTCTATCAACATGTTTTAGATAACATCTTTCTTTACCTGGAGATACTTAGGGTTGAACAGCCTCCAGGAAAAAATGTTGGTTCCTCCAGCATTGCCTTCCCAAACAGCCATTTTCTGTGCCCCTGAATATCCTTTTAAAAAGTCTTAAGAAGCTATTCTAGGACTGAACCTTTCCAAATTCTCATAACTAACGTATAAGGAAACAGTTTGATTTGTTGAAATAAAATAAAAGATAGCAAGTGTTTTTAACATTATTTTGACCAGACCCATGAAAAGTACTTTTCATATCCACAGGTGCAAAACCCACACAATTGCCCAGACTTTAGCTGAGCAATGGTGACATCGTTGCACTGATTTTTTTTAAAGCTATGCAGTTAATGCCTGCTAAAGATATGGCCAGCACTGAATTTGTGTCCTACATAGCTCAATTACTTCAGTGAAACTGTATCTTTCTAAGGTTTGGTTGTTTGCATTGTTCTGTTTTTTTTTTTTGCATTTGCCATAGTCTTGTCTAATCTTTGTACACGTAAGTACGCTACTACCACTCCTGTTTGTTGTTTAAGAAAATATAGCAGAATGCTGTTGTCTGGAGGTAGTTGGCCTGGTTATTGTGGATAAACCACGCAACAGGTCAGACACATCCAGGATGTCTCTGTGTGGTAACAACAACCCAGCAATACACTGGTTATCTAAATGTTTGACTCATGAAAGATCTTCACATTCACTAGAAGGGATGACAGCTGATATGCCTGTATTATTGAAGGTCTGACAAGCTAAAATAATACATCTGTATATTGGAAGATTATTTAAGGTTAGGAAGCATAGACTAGATGACCTGGAGAGGAGATTAGGTCTGGATAATTTCTGTCAGTATATTTTGTATTTAAAGTACAAAGAGTAAGTACTAGAAAGAAGGTGAAAACTAAGAAATAGGACGACTGTGGTCCAAGAAAAAGAAAAGCAAATGCTTAAATGTTAGCAAATTTTGTTCAGGGAGGGTGAGCTAAGCCTTCTGATCTGGGTTTAGGGTGCTATTGATATATTGCAGAACCCTTTTGAATGTACAGCTGAACCCTATGAGCCAAGACTTCTCCTATGGCACAATGTTTTCTGAATCTCTGAAGAGCTGTACTTCCTGAATCCTACTTTGCCAGAGGTAAGATGCATAGCAGTGTAATATCCGTTGATACATAAGCCTAAGGCTTCAAGGTGGTAATGGCCAAGAGCCAGAAAGTCATTTAAGCACCTTTATATGGGATTGAGGTGCTAAAGGGTTTCTGGATTTATCTATGATTTTGAAATAGGACATTGGAGTCCGAATCACTTAGATGCTATTGAAAATCTAATTGCATTTTGATACATAAAGATAATTAAATGTAGAGATGGTGAATAAAGAATAGAAAGTAGTGCTGTCTTTACAATACAAAAATAACATAGAAAACATGAAACTTTCTGAGCACATTGGAATGAATACATACACTGAACAGTCCCTAGGAAGACATCTTTGGGTTCTTGTATTTGGTAGAAGTTAATCTGGATGAAAATAAGACCTATACAGCAGTGAAAACATCCCTGACAGGATAATGTTCAATTTAAATAAACAGTTCTAATGAGATCTGTTATTACCTGCTATTTTGTCATGCTCTGGCATGCAGTCTTAAGTCTAATGTTTCTAAATGCTGTCATAAATTTTTTCAACCTAATCTGCTCCTGAAAATTTCAGCTAATGTCTCTCATGGTTCACAGTAAATTATAGACAACGTCGCAGTCTGTGAGTGAATCTAAATCTCTCTTAGAAAACCCCAGTACACCAAAACCAGTCTTTCCCCATCCAAGAAAAGACTGCTCTGACTGTTAAGCTTAATAAAGAACTCTTAAGGTGGCATGTTAGGCATACAATTTTGCAACAAATATATACAGCAAGTTATATAGTTCATCCAAAGTTACCTATTTTAGTGGCCAAAGAGAGAAAAAATAGCTGGAATAATCTGTGCCTACTTGACAGCACTTAGACCCTGGCATGACTGAACGTGTCCCCTCCTCTGCTGTTCAGATACATCTGAGAAAGCTCCAAGTATCATCTCTCCTGTCCTACCAATGCTGGTCCCAGTAGATGGGTACAAAATACTACTTCTGATAGTTAATGTTAGTCTCAGAAGATGAGGTTTGGCCATGGTATCATGCTTGTGTGCATCTGCACCTACTTTAAAGGGTTAAGGGAAACGAGGAGGTTTCAGAGCTGCAGAACTGAGCCTTGTTCCTTGCTATTTACTGTGTCCTCAACCATGGTATATCAGCATAATTTATAGACTTCGGTCATAGGGGATGTGCCCTAAAGTACAGCACAGGCAGAAGGGTCCCAAAGTGATGCACTTTATATAAAGTTCACCAGCATGGGAGGCAGCTCTCTGGTGTACGGAGGAGGTATTGCTTTTACACAGCAAACAGCAGATAGGATATTTTGTTCAGACTTGTACTGCGGTAATTATAGAACAGCTCCACTTATTCCAGAAGACTTGTTCTTATTTTTTAATGAAAAGACGTATCTATAGGACTTTGATTGATCAAGATGGCTAAGATTATCTCACTGAATCAGGAAATGATGGAAATAATAGTCAAATTGCAGCATTCTGTGTTGGGTTTTGTGTAACATGAACAGTGCCTTTCTGCTGCCCATGTGCTGGGAGAAAAGCACCGAAAGGCAGCCAAAGTGAAACACGAAAATGAAAGATTTCTAACAGAATCTTCGGAGTGCTCCAATTTACAGTGTTTCATCTAGATGTTGTAATATAGTACCTGAATCACTTCATCATGTAGTCTGGTCTTCAGGAGTGCAGCCCCTGCCGTCCCTCTGTGGGAGAATGGAGAAGGAACAGCAAGGCTGAACCAAGAATTTTTTATCATTAAGCTCCTGAAATAATGCTACAGGCAACTGGTGATGTTTTTAAAATAATACTAGAGACCTCAAACTACTAAAATTATCAAATGATTCTGAATTCTGCTCACTTTGGTCAATGGTTTTGCTCCAGTAGAGAATGTCACCCCCAAACCAAGTAACTAAATACTGTTCAGAACTGAACCTGGAAGGTGTGTGAATTGACTATCACTTCATCCAGAGCATCCTCACACACAGATGGAAAGGGGGTGAAGGAGGGCTACTGTTTAGTAAAATGTGAGTGATGTCATCCATTGGAAAAGGAGACCAAACTCAAATTCATCTACAAATTCTGTAATGTTAAAAACCTTATCACTACCATGCAAGCAAATAAAGGCAATGGGAATACATTTTTTGTGGTAAGAATGCTTTTTAGCTTCCTGTAATATATAAGTCTGCAGAAGTGTTGTCATTTCCATAGTCCAAACAGTTTATTCAAAGACTAAGAGGAGTTTCAGTTTTCCACAAAGGTCAGTACAACTTTGCTTTGCCCTGACAATCCCCAAGCAGGTAATACTTCTAATGCTTTATTAACACAGACTGGGGTCAATAAACACTTTATACTCCCTGCCTCCCATATCTATGAATGTAATTCCCCAACCCTAATACTTAAAGACCAGAGGGATTCCCAGACCCAAGCCAGTGTAAGCTCAGCAGTTCAGTTATATTTCAGCTCTTTCTAAGGCCACCGTGTCTTCCACCTTGATAAATGCAGTTGTTACTAGGAAAGAACAAAATCCTTTAATCATTTTCAAACATTAAATTCCATCATGTCTGGCCCATAAATGTAAAGTTCACTTTCCAGGAAGGATTTACCAAAGTTGATACCTTGTGCTGGCAGAATGTTAACTGTACATTTAGCAAAATGATTTTTTGGGGGCTTTTGATGCGTTCAATTCCAAAAATACAATGATACCCTAATTTGTCCCAAGTGGCTGAAGCTGAATGTGTCATCTGTACCTAATAAGGTGCAGTGCTTTGTTTGTCATAGGCTTATCCTAGGATAGTTAATGCTGCAAAAAAAGTGACTAAGCTCCAAGTATGTTATCCTTCCCCATCCAGCCTTGAAAGCGTTACGTCTGTGCTGGTTTCTCAGAGGCAACGTACAACATCTGGTGCCGAACCAGTGGGGTCAAATAATGTTCTCACCATTTAGCGTAATTAACTCCAACCGCCCGTCTGCTGCAAGTCCCTGCTGCAGCCAACACAAGCAAAGCTGGGCCAAGACGAAATTTCTCCTCATTATTAAACCCAAATCTAAGCACTTGTCTGTCTGTAAAAACAGAGCAAAGGGAGGAAAACTGAAACCAGCGAACAGGGTCTGAGGTTTCAATAAATGTCAGAGAGCGTCAAGTCTGTTTGGATTGCAAATTATTGCTGGCTGATGGTCTATTATTTTACAACTAGCGATTGCTGTCAAGGAGTTGAGGAGGGGGTGGGAGGGAGAGGTTGCTCGAATCCCAGCCAGAGGGGAACAGAAGTTACAAAATACTATAACAATCATTAAAAAAAAATACCAAAGCGACTTTAATGTTTGCTAAATTTAGAACTTTTATAGAGTATGTCTTCAAAGAGCAAAGAAGTCACCCTGCACTCTGCCTGTGACAGAAATCATCACAAGGTCCGCTCTACCGGAGGTCGTTTGCCATCCCTACCTCTTGCTTCCAAACACCATCCAGGTAGAAAGACAACTGCAGGACCATGAATGTGCAAGAGTGAAAAAAGAACATTCTTACTCCCCACCCCGCTGTGGTGCTTAAGGTAAGGTCATATCTTGCAAAACATGCTTGAACAATATATACAGATTGTTTCAATGGTGGTTAAATCCCTTTTGCAAATGAACTAAAATAAGAATGGATAATCACTCCTTGAAACAGAGTGGGAGAGGACATGTCTTGATGGACTTGACTCACACTGACTGTAAATGCAGACAATCATCCACAGTTAGGAGAAAGGAGCTGGCTGAGGTACGAACTGCAGAAAAAGCACGTATCAGAACATGGCTAAACACCCCTGCAGTTACAGCTAAGGAGAGGGGCATGGCGACAAACTATTCATGATATTGCCCCAAATAATACATTGTCCCAATTCTGCTGAGCTGAACACAATAATCTTCCAGTTGCTGAAACCTGACGGTTTTGCACTCTACTAAATATCTCAGCTGAGGCTTCTGACATTGAAAAAAGTAAATAAATCTGTACCTTATGCAAAACAATCAGTGAAAACATCCTGGCGTTAACGAGGGGGGAGGGGGGTATTTCCCCCAACAATCCTGATTCCAGATCCAAATTTCTTAGCCTGTTTTTTTGGAAGCAAACCAAGCCATTGAATAGAATTTTACAACGCAACACAGATTGTGGGTCCCTGAAATCTGTAAAGTAATGAAATGCAGGGAGATGTTTTACATGGAAAACATGGTTGCTCTAGATCAACATGTGAGGTTGGCTAAAATAATTTGCCAGTGTTTTCAGGGACCATATGGGAAAGCTCCTCATTTGGTCCTTCTCTGGGTCTAACATTGCCCGAAAGTAGAGGTAGTCTTATTAAATTTCTGAATATCTTTGTCATCTACAACTGTGCAGATAGGTCACCAGGTCACTAAAACTATTGTGACTGAATATTGCACCATTAAACTACACTGAATATGATGTCCAAGGTGTATGAAGGATATTATAAATTCTGTCATTCTCCTCTCCAATAATTTTACTGTTGAGTCAGTTATTGATGGCTTGTTTATGGGACTCATAATTCTCTTTTTTATGCTTGGGAAAATCACCTCTAATTCTGTCTCCTGCTCCCCTTGGGTAGCACTTCTGCTTGTGGCCTTCTCCACTTAGCTGGGCAGAGGTCCCATACAGCACTGGGCTCCACAATAAGTGCTAGTAAGTCAGATTTTATCTGTATTACCAAGACCTTTATGTTGTTCAGCTGATCCATTGACAGCAAGATTTTACATAGCGCTTGAAAACGCTACATGTAAAAACTGCAACATACAATTGAAACTTTTTGTAGGATGTAATGTGGATCTTACAAGAAGAAAGAATAAATCCATATAGCCCACCTAGCTCTTTTCTTAATTTTTCAGCAATGCAAACTGATGAACGAATTCAACAACTTTGCAGAAAAGCAGACTTAAAAAAAATAATCATCACAATATGTGTGTTTGACACTATTTGGAAAAGCAAATTCTATTTTTCTCTCCCTAAAATTAAACCTATGTTTTGCAAAGAAAAAAAAAAAAAGAATGGATTCTTAGTTACAAAAGAGTGGTTATATTCTCCTATACCCACCACCTCCTCCTCTCTCTCCCTCACGCACACAGCAACTGGTAATAAAACTGTAACTTACGATTTCGCACCAATAATATCCCAAGAAGGGTGCCTCTATTTTACCCTAGAGCAAAGGAAAGAGGCCAAAACAATCAACCTCTCTTGTGCAGAGCTGAACATGGGCTCCACTTCGACTCAGCTGTGTGTACCCCTGATGTCTGTGGAATACGCTTTACCTGCCAAACTACTCAGCCCAAAATGTGATTGTGACCTTGAAGCTTATTTTGGCCCATCACAAAGTCAGGGGAGAAACAGGAGGAACATGAATCACCCAAAGGCCTCTCCCTAACTTTTCCTCCACAAACGCAACATGATCTTTCATGCAGAGCTGATCGATATTTTTCCAGTGCAACAGCTTTCTACTGAGAAATCCAAATGTTTTGAAGATATGTATCAATTTTTCTGACTTTTGTCAAAAATTATCACAATTTCTGGTTTCTGGAAGCAAGAACATTTTGCTTTCTCCTCATTGGCTTTTACTGTATAGTACAATGACATATCTCAAAAGGAAAAATCAAGTTCGATTTTATCAATGGGAATTTCTTATAGAATGGAAATTCCTGATTTTGGTCAGCTCTACACAGAGCTGAAAAAAAATCCTGATTTGGTTAGAAAGTTCTTGTTGTATCACAATATGAAGAAGCAATTTTACATCTTCCTCAACTATACATATGTAAAACTAAATGGTAAATCACTGGGAGCACTTGGTCCAGAAGTTGTTATATAAATGGCAGATAGCTGAGATATATGTATGATAACTCAAATGTCAGCTCTGTGTGTAACAGCATAAAAGATGCACATTTTAGAGAGTGTTCTGCTGCTGCCCATACTGCAGGACTGTTAAGAGACAATCACGTTTGCTTTCTGGCCTTACTAATAGCCATATACTGTTGCTGTTGAGCTATCCCTCAAAGAGAAATTGTCAGGCACGCTTCGTGCTTTGTATGAATTCATGGTTATCAGCATTGCACAACATGAGGCACTGCATAACGAAGTAGAGATGTACTGTTTGTCACAGATCTTCTTAAATATAATGCACAGTAATTAAAACAACACTAATAAACTACAGCGTCTCTTTTGGAAGTATCCATGAGTGAAAGGCTCCCTTTTTTAGTAGTATGAGTTTTTCTTGTGAGTTACACCAAAGCTGTGTTTAAGTTTAATTCTTGCCTTGGCTAAACTAAATTAAGATGCACAGAGAGGGTTGAGAATAAAAATTAACTATTACATTCTGAAATGCTCCTGGAAAGCTCAATATAAACATAATCACAGTAAGACCCCCTGTGACAAAACATGCACTTTCATGGTTAAAGACGGAGTAAACAGAAAAACTTCCTTGAGCTGGTTTGGCTTCAGCTCTGTTCCTTCACTTTGGCACTTGTTCACTTAGAACGATGGATTAACAGCTCCAAATTTCAACAGGTTCTTCCCCCCCTCCCCTCTACCCCATATTGGGATTAAGTGTTTTAGTGTAATTAGTTTCTAATTGCTGTGTCTAAACCATAGGAGTTTATGGGTGTACATACATGCACATCTCAGCTCTCCTTAGGCAGAGGGAGTGAATTTACTTTGAAAGAGAGACTGACCATTGTTTAATGAGCAGTTATGGTCTGACAAATGATTGTGTAAAACACTTCCTCACTTCACATGTGCTCCCTGCATGTCTGGGTACTGAGAGCACCAAGCTCTTAACTTTTGTATGAAGTTTCACACCCTCTTCAATTATTTTGTCTACTTGTCAGATCCTCACTTGTATAAAGAAGCAACTGTCTTTGTTACCCACCTGTACGGCCACATGGTGTTAATGGGCTACCCAGTTACCCGAGTCATATATAGCAATAATAAATTTCTCAGCTTTAAGGAGAAAAACATTTTTCCCCCTGTCAGTACCAACATCGACAAATAGCACCCTTAGCTTCATTGCAGGTGTAGCATCTTCTCCAGACACAGAGACATACTCTGCCAAACCCAAGTTACATCTAGTGTCTGCTTTCAGAATGAGATCATTGCATGTGAAGCACAGGTATGATAAAATAGCACAAGCATATCAATTGTTATGAATCAAAGTAGATTTGCTGAAGACGTACAGAGGCATACGACTGATTCCTGCTCATGAGGAACAGTGCATAATGATTCATATTCAAGACGTTCAAAAGCATATCAAGAGTCACTGCACCCCTCTTCAAACTGAAAGAGTGATTTTAAAAATCTCACATACATAAGGACAGTATCAGAAAGGAAAAGTGGAAAGCAACTGAGACAAAACAACAGTTTATTCTGTGTTTGGACTTCAGGCCATTTTTCTTTCTGATGCATCTAAATTTATCTCTACCCCTTTGAAGCACGCTCCTCCAGTGCACTCTACGCCCAGCTAGCTGCTGTGCTGTTAACTGCTTGCAGCTAAGGAAGTATGATGGTCCTCAGTGATCCTGGCGGATCCCTTCCAACTCAGGATATTCTATGATTCTGTGAGCTGAGGACTGGGTGAAAAATCTTATCGGAACAAAGTCTCATACTAAGTTTTACAGCTGGAGAATACTGAAAATAAAAATTCAGTGAATTTCCATTAAAATGTGACTCAAAATTGTACCAGCTTCAATAAACCTCATTCTACTTGGCTAAAATATCCTTAGAATAGCTTTTCCAATGGTAACTAGGCATATAGATTAATCAGCCTTTCCCAGAACACAGTTGAGAAACAAAATGAGAAAGAACATCACATTTTTTTTGGATCTTCAAAAGATTTTCCAGTCAAAATTCCATCCAAACTTGGGGTTAACATTTAGAAGTTGGACTTTGCATTTTAAGATCTAGTTGGCCAATACCTAGTTTGGGACAAAACAAAACAAAAAAGATTGTTGAACGAAAACTAAAATGAGTACATGATGGATGTACTCTTTCTTTGGTTGCATTCAGCATGTTAAACCACCCATTGGGCTGACCACCCTGAGCTCAAATATTATTTAATGCTAGTGTAAAAAGAAAATAATAATACTGTAGTGTGAGTGTTCCATAGTGCGGCTTCCAATTCACCTCTGGCCTTCCAGACTCTGGGTAATGATTCATTTTCTCCTGACAGGAGGGGTACAACATTCTCAGGACTTCTTGGGTGGAAGAAAGTTGGTAGGAAGTAAATCCACAGTGAGCCATTAAACTTGATGAGGATTAATACCCTCCCTTACTAGCTTAATGTACAAAATGCATCGATCGCTTTGAGAATTGTGCTTAAGTCTACAGCTGGGAGCAAACCTGTGATCTGGGGTTTTTTTTGAATGTGTATGTACTACCTAACTAATGGTGAAACAAACCCCAGTGCAGTAGAGTTGGGTAGTCCCATTACAGCAATAACATATTGTAAAGGATCAAGTTTCAGGACAATTAGCTCCTGGCTGCAGTTTATTACCCCATCGGAGATTTAAAACATGATTTTTTTTCCCCCTACTGCATTCCAGCAATACTTAAGTGTCTGGAACTGACACTGTAAAACAATAATAGAGTGACAAATATCTGTCTATCTGAAGGCAGACCCACTAGCTGGGTTTGTTTTGAGACAATAAATTGCAAAACATACTTTAAAAAAGTCTTTTCTCCTTCTTCTTACAGGTTACAGAACTGAGTTGAAACATTTTCTGTGTGTTGTTTTGTTTTTACTGTTTGTTGGGACCTCAGGATGGCTGAATACTACTAGCATGTTCTTCATGCTGAGCACTCTGCAGAGATGTGGAGTCTGATGTGGTTTCTGAATGGACAAGGGCCCAAGGGCTGAAGAAATCACTGTTATTTCTCCATGGGAACTAAAGGACAACACCCACCGCCTCAATGGTGTGGAAGAATTAGGTGGGCTAAATCCCTTTCTGCAGATACGTAGTTCTCCCCAGTGGCATGTGAGGAGTCCATGGGGACTCACCTGGATGTTCACTTGGATGACAGAAGTTAGCTACAATGAGACCCATCTATTTGATTCATCCAGGTTTTACAGAAAACCTTTAGCAGAGGAAAGAACTGAATGGAGATTGTGATACACCATAGCATTTAGAGGTTTAGAGACCTCTTAAAACTGCTTCCCTAATCCAGGGTCAGCAGCCTTCTAAAAGTCTCTGATAAAAATAACCAAACCAAAATCAAACAAAATTGGTTCTTTGCTGGCAAAACCCAAAAGTACTCCCGCAAGAAGGGAATGGGACATCACTGATTACCACAGTTTCTGTGGGTGTCAAGAAGCTAAGCAGTGAACTGGGGAGTGGACTTGGGGCAGCATTAATCCATGTAGCAGGAGCGTCCTCAAGGCCAGTTTCCCAGGCCAGTATGTTTGGGGCAAATGTGGCTGTGTTTTCTAGTGTTTGCACAGTGAGTGCAGACGTGATCCAGATCTTTATGTCAGACACACATCTCTGTGTAAACCCTCTGCTGCATGGACACAGCACTGACTGATGACATTGTAGGGCCTTTCTAGATGGGTTTTGTAGGGAGCTTAAGTTCCTGCTGCCTTAGGCAAATTGGTTGTGCTCAGGTGAGTACAGCTGTAGCCAGTGGATAAAAGAAAAAGAGGTGCAGGTGGCAAATCATACTTTAGATCCAAATTTTTTTGATTGTTGCAATTATCTGTCAGACCGAACTAATCATTGCCCATAAATGTCCTGCACCAACCAGAATTCTGCTAGTCTGTTTTCACGCCAAATTTGTGTTAAGTGTCTCCAGTCATAACTGTAAAATTTTTGTGAGTGTATTTGCATAAGGCCTTCTTGCAGCTGTACCACTGATGTTGGTGGACTTGCAGGTTTCCTTATTGCTGAGCACCTTCATCTTCTATTGACTTCAGAAATGAGGAGAAAGTATTTCCTGAAACACTGAATTTCCCAGTAAGCCAACAGAGCAAATTGTGCCAAACAGGTAACTCACTGCAGTTCTTTAAGCCTCCCCTCTGCCAGAACATACATTAGATTGAACAACAAAGACTAAACTGTAAGAGAAAGTGTAACATATAATGTTGCAGTTAAAGTCTACTGTACTGTGGAGCATCTGTATCATTTAAGCCAGGCTGTATCACTTCTAGTATTTGGAATGTAAAGAGCATTAGAGCATGAAGACAGTTTTATTTCCTTGGACTGGATGGCTGCTACATTGGAATATCGTCTTTGGAACATCATGAGTAGAAATACATTTGGGGACATCTTGCTACAGTGGCTTTTAATATGTACGCCCTGTGGCCTGCAAACAGTCCTGCAGCTTCCAAGGTAAAAAGCCAAGAATCATCAAGAGAAATGAAAGCACACAGGGGAAAAAGGAAAAGTTGGGAGCTGTCAGGGTTGATCTGCAATTTTTTTCATGGATTGAAAGTGAAAAGCATTGTGCATTTTGCAAAACATGAAGTTGCAATTACAGGAACAAATTGTAGTAATTATACCATATATAATACTTCTCAGTGACACAATAAACAGCAGTGCAAAGTTATTAAAATTTAATTCAAGTACTATTTACTTAGAAACTGATGTTTCAATCATAACCAGAAGCTCCCAACAGGACCACATTTCCCCCATTGTTTTGGGCGTTGTGCAAACCTGTATATGTCAAGGTATCAAAAGACCTTCACTTCTATGAAGTTGACTGCAGACAGCACCCTGGAGGGTCTGCAATATAAAGCTTTGCTCTGTGAATGGTATCAGCTGCAGCAGAAGCCCGAGTCTCCAGGAATCTAGTTGTAGGACTGGGGCCTAAGAAAATATATAGCAATTGACATAGCAGAAGAACGAGGCTATTCAATATGTCATTTTTCCTCCAGTCACTTTGGGTGGGATTCAAGTCACTAAACTCTACCCAAATATAAGTCACCTGTCTAGTTTAAGCTATTTCTCTAGCCTGCTTCAAAGCCAACAGAAGAGAGAAAAGCCATGTTAGCAATGGAGTTGTGCCACCACCCCCACCTAGGGGTTCTTAGTGGAGGTCCTTTCCCTCTTCAGGGAATTATAGAGGGTGCCCAGAGACACCAGCTTGGAGTAGATGCCTCATCTTTAGACAGCTGTAGACGGACAAGTGGAATTCCAGTTTTTTCTGTTAGAATGCTGTGCAGAAGGATGTTACTGATGCCATTAAAACTGGAAGTCCAGTCTTTGTTGACTGCTGCCTGAGTTCCAAAGCAACCAGGACAAGAGGATTTGGTAGTCTTGTTGGCTGCCTACACAGGGTGGTTTTGGCCAGCAAGGCACAGAGACTAAGGCTAGCCTAGTTTCCACAGGTCAAGGTTAAGGCACATTGGTGGAGTGGTGCAAAAGTTAGCTTGCACTGCCAATATGCCGTGGATAAACACAGCGCTCTCTGTGGATAAACAGCAGCCCTGGAACGTCATTTTCCAGTGATGTCGATCTGGCACCTTTCTGCTGCACTAAATTCACTTTAAAGGAGTAAAGTGAAAAAAAGTGAGAAAACTAACAATGCTAAAAAAAGGACTGCTAAATTTAGAATAAAGCTGAGAACGTATTGGTCAGTCTCCAAGGGAAATGGCCCAATGACCTGATTACTATTCAGCAAAGTAGATGGGAGAAGCTGAAACTGGAAAACTGAATCAGTTTTATGACCTTTAAGAACTGCAGTTAGAAAAGTGAGTTTAATGCCACTATCTTAACATTTGTTTATAATATTAGTCATTCTTAGAAGAGGGCCTGACTCATGTTGCACAGAGTTTCTCCTCCTGTATAAACTAAAATGCTGTGACATTAAGTAAGTTATTTAATTATTTTAGGCCCCTCCCAAATTAATGCTTCCCTTGAAGTACCTTCTCCTCCCAGTGACACCAAGTCTGCACAGAATAATACCTGGCACATGTTCATTCCACTCAACTTCAGGCGCCTACTGGAGATGGCCTAAATTAGAAGCACATTCACCCTCAGCTCTATATTCAGTGCTGAGAGGATGAACATCCAAATTCTAGGTTTTCAGATTTATTTAGGGCTAGATCTTTCTATGTTGGCACATGTCGGTATCTCTGCACTTAGAAACAGTCTAGTGTGTTTACCTTCATATGTTTATGCTTTCATGAGCTGAGAAGGTATCCCCAGGTACTGCTAAAATGACTTCCTAATTTTCTGAAACTGTTTTTAAAAGGATTGGGCAACAAAGATCATTCCATTGAGATCATCACTCCCACCCCAATCAAACTGTAGATTTCACATTTGATTGTAAAAGACAGGCTGAACATTGTAGTTGCATTCTTACTGTTGATTTCTTCTAGATGCAACCTCTATTTTATATGTATGTTAAGAGAAAGGGTCAATTTATAAATTATAATCTGATAACATCTGCAAATAGCCATCAGACCTAAACTCAATGCCCACTTACAACTGTAACCCCCAAATGAGCCCTTCAATTCCTCCACAAAAAGTGTTCTGGGTGGAGACCTTTAAAAATTGGCTCCTAACCACCATGCAGGTGTTTAGTTCAAGGATTGTCACAAAGGTGTGAGAAAAAGAAAGCCATTCCAGTGCAGACTGGCTAATACTTATTTTCTTTCCTGTTAATTGTACCTGCAGAAAGCGGATTCCCTTATTAGCCTTAGAAATACCACTGAATCATCCAGGCTGCTTTCTCCTTCCCGCACGTCAGAAATTTTATTCCTGAAGTTGGCAGGCTAGAAAACTGGCCTCGCTCCGATGCCCACAATGCACCAGCCGAAGTGCCTGGAACACAACCGTTGCACAACTCTCCCAAGGCACTGCTTCCCATGTTGCCACCTACGCCAGCAGAAAGGCATCGCCATCCTAGGCCATTGCCCAACCATCCTGCGCTCCCCTGGGAAAGCTGACAGCTAGGTTTTAAATAGAAAATTGTGTTTAGAAACAAAGACACATGTCAGTGGTAAAAGGGACAGCTAAACATGCTTATGGACTAAAAAAAAAGAGGATTAATTGTAAGGAAATCTACAATTTGACCATGGTGGAGTGGTAAAAACAGACCATGCACTGCACTTCATTCCCAATTGCTTTTCATGGAGTTCATTTCAGTTTTCAAAGTCTCAGGGTCAGCGTGTGACTTCGTCTCTTGTGGAGTGACTTGCAGCATCACCAAGTGAATGCTACTTTAAGCCAAGGTCTGTGCTTAGGCAGCTATCAGAAGCAGCCTTGAGGGGAAATTCGTCAATAGCTGTCCTATCTTCTTGCTGGGCACAAGGTCTACTTCAATTCAGCAGTGAGAGGGAATGTAGCTCACCCTATACTCTAGAAAACAGTCAGGGAAGAAATGATCTACCCAGTGAATGGGCCCCAGTGCACTGCATCAGCTATCTATCTCTTGGAGTAACCAACATCAAGCAAAAAAGAAGTCCCATTTTCTAATGCAATACTTTAATTCCATCTAAGAAACATGTGGGTACTATCCACATTATTGACTGCCTTTAACTTCCAATAAACAAAATAGGAATATTAAAAAAATCTGTTAACATAAAATGTTATAAATATTGAATTTAAATATACATTTAAGACCTTTCACTAAATGATTGACCAGAGGTTTATGATACAAGTCAGTATTAAACATGATCTGTTTAAAGCACAGTTACATTTTAAAAAGCAAATGTTGTCAAACTATTCATGGGGAAAAGAAGCACCTTTGGCATTGTATTAGCAATATATTTTTAATTTCCCAGTTACTGCAGTCTTGCTGTTTGCATTTAAGTCTGTCAAAAATAATTGTTTAATAAGTGCCATTGAACAAAGAGAATGGAAATCACCACCCTAGGAAAGCTAGAAAAGCTTTCAGCAAGAATCTGAAGAAAGAAAAGGCTAGCTGATACTGGTCAGAAATAATGGTTTGCATTCAAATTAAAGGATTTTTAAGATACTTAAACTTTCTGTGTTGCTGAATAATGTCTCCTAAGCAAAATGGCAGAGTGGTTTGAGAATATAGTGTTATACTGGTGTGTTACACTGTCAGTCGTGCAGGCCTCTCTTGAAAACTGTGTTCAGTTTTCAGGATCAGCATCTCTCTGAGGCAGGTTCATCAAACTGTGGCCTGACTCAGCTCTAGCAACAAGCGGTGAAGGAAGAGGGTTGGCTATAGGAAAATGCCACATCAATCCTGCCACTGCAGGGAGATACACATCTCCTCTTGCTTCTTCTCAACTTGGCAATTAATTTCTTCATGAAAAGGAAGGATGTAAGCTGGGATATTGGTAAAAATCTCTGTGTTGATGGGTAAGTCCATAGAATTGAAATTATACTGGGTTTTTTGTAGCATGGAGCCCTAACTTTATTATTTGCAAAATCAGATTACATAGGATATCATATCAGCTCCTGGCCTACGTAGCTGCACAACATCAATTTGTGAGCTATCTTTCCAAACCCAATTCTCACTCCTGATAAAGTATCACTTGGCAGCAGGCTCTTGGACAACTTACAGCATAAGCAGTACATCTCCAGTCCTGTTTTACATAACTTTTGTTTGGCTTTGTCCTCCTTGCACAACCTTGACATTGCAGCCTTTTATTGAGTAAGACTAGAGACTTGGAGGAGTTAAGTGGCCTTGTACAAATAATACTCAGAACCAAACCCAGTTCTCCGGGGAGCCAGCTTCATGTACAGAAACAACATGGTGAACTTTGCCTGGAGACCTGCTCTACTGGAAATAGCACGGTGGCAGTTGGAAGTTTTTCTGTGGCAGCTTTCAGTAGCTGCAGCATTCACGTGTTACCTTCAGGCAATACCTAACCTTCAGTTTGGACAGTTTTTACCCTGTAATTATCTCCTCTTAGCTTCATGCATTGTTATTTCCTGGTCTCATCTGGGGAGGGAAGTGAACGGGCTGGGTGTGCATGGGAAGCTCTCCACACCCTTCGTAGTCTGCTGAACTTTGCAGGGTATTAGGGCAGCACCGGTAATTGGCATCCTCCACACAAACCCGAGAACTGCTTAACCAGTTTGAGGGGCCCTGTGCATACGGAGGGACATATCATCTGGAGTAAGCCACATTACTTCATCAGCCCTGCCTCGCAGCTCCTCGTGCTTACAACAGGGCTAATTATGACACTTCCTTTCCAGTTCAGCTCTTTCTACAGCTTCTTATGCTGTCTTTGTACTGGTGGCACAGTGAACAGCATGTGCGTGTGTGAATACCAACAACAGTTGCTGGTGCACAATAGCCATGTGTTTTGTCCAACTCACCATTCAAAAAGAGGAGAAATAAAATATTTGGAGGCACGAGTAAATCGGGGTGCTGTGAGGACTGAACCACCTAATTATATTGGCTTCTGTGAGGGTAGTGTGACCAGTAATGCTGGGAGTGACCTAAGCACCACATACTTGAAGATCTTCCATACTAGGAGACATCTTACAAAATGATAAATGTTTTGGGTGTGTGAAGAAAAGAAAGAAAATAAGAAAATGCTACCAGAATTTCTCTAACCATTGTAAAGCTGGTTCCAACCAATGGTTTCAGGGTTTCTTCTTATAGCCAGAAGAGTTGACAAAAAGAAGGGTTGGGGTGTAGGAAGGGAGAGATCCACTTCTGAAGATGTGAAAGATCTCTTTAAAATTTTTCATGGTGCCAGCATGGTTCCAGGCAGTTTGGGTTTCCTGCTGTGGCTGTGGATTGGCCAGTGGTCTGGGTGGCTGGAAATCAGCAGGAGCTTGGATGGTATATGTAGTCTGAAAAGTGAGGACGATGCGTTCTGGGAGGGACTGGCAAACACCTTCAGTTGGGTTGCTAGCAAACATGCATAAGGGCTGCGTTTCAGGACCTGACTCTCATTAGCAGTAGTTCCCTGGTTCCAGGTCCTTTACAGGATGGAGGGTTTTAAGAACACATTTTACCATCCATTTAATGTAACAATATTAAGCTAGATTTGGCAAGGCCACTTCAGACATAAAACTTTAAAATGAGCTTTTTCAGAGCATAAAATCACAATTGGTCCTGCTAGTAAAAGGATAAAATAAATGTCTATTCACCCTAATTGCTGTCAAACTTGTGATTTTTTGTTTTGTTTTCTTTTATATGTAGTAAAGCCAACTTGGTTTTATTGTATAGGGTGCAAACGCTTACCGTATAATATTATAAATCCTGCAGAGAATTAAGCATCTGCACATTTTTCCTGGCTGTTTCTTACTTTAACTCGAAACGTCTGTTAGCACTGGCACAAAAGAAAATTATGTGGGCGAGCCTGATCCCACCTCTTTTCCAATTCAACTCTTTCCGAAACCTTTGCTAGTGTATTGGCAGCAGGGACTTAATACTCTGAGTGCAACTGATGACATACTTAGGAGCATGTGAGAGTGTCAAGAAAGGATTCTGATACAGAACATTCATGTTTTTTATCCACCTCATTATCCCAAAAGGAGAAAAATAAAAGTTGGAAGGAGTCAGGCTCCTACAAGCTCAAGATGGAAAATAATTATTAGATCAACTACTCCTACCTCAGAGCCAATATAAGAATTGTTGGATCCACAATCGACAAGCTGACATCTCCGACCTTTGCTAAACTCAGCTTTGGTTAACCAGTCCTCAGATCTCCCTGTGGTTACAGAATAGCTCTGCCTCGCTGCAACGTCCTCAGCAGTCCCTGCTCTAGCTTCATTTTGTCCCTGAAAGCACCTACAAAGGAGCTAGGAGGGCTTTTGTAATTCCTTTGCCAAGTTAAGTGCACTTGCTAATGTCCCATTAAGAAATGTGGACAGGAGTTGCTCCCATTTCACCTGTTTTGTAGTTGTAAGGAGATATATCTATTAAAGGAAACAAGTTCTCTGGCAGGCTTCAGATAACCTCAGATATAAAACCACTGACTGGGGAGGTGTTAGATAACCTGGCACACGCAGCCAGCAAATGCTTACATCAGAGCAGTGGAGCACAAAAAGAACAAAAGCTTCTCAGCTATTATTGTATTTCTTTTCCTTGAAGCCTTCTCTAACCTTAACAGAGATGGTCAAGCTGCCCAAGAGAGTTATCCAAGAATGGCCATCCCAGACGGTAACAGTAAAATGGAAGAGTTGACATTTGCAGATTTTTTTGAAAAACAAGCAAAGAATTTTGCTATATGGCCTTGTCTGCATCAGGGCTGAGTGGGCTAGAGAAGCAAGGTCAGGCAGTGCATGACAGACCCTACAGTTCTACCATTCCTTTGCCTTCCACCACCATTTCTCTTGCCTTTTAAGTATCTCTGGTCAGATACACATATTCCTCCTTTGCTTTTATGGCAAAGAGCAAGAAATGTATTTGCTCATTTGGAAACTGAACAAATTTGCTGCTAAAGAACAGCATGAACTTCAGGTTTCTCAGGTTTCTCTGGGACTTGCAGCCATTGTGAGCACTTGGGCACAGCAACACAAGACACGACTTAAAAAATTATACTTTCCCATTGTTACTGGTGATTCCAAGGAGACCTAGTCATGCCAGGCATCCCCTATTAGTAATACCGCACAAATGTGAGCCAAAAAGTAGGCTCTTGTTTCCAAAACAATTTCATCATTTCCCTTATTTACTTTATTATCACTTCAATCTGCAAATGAGATCTCACTGAAGTTGAGGCTGAAAAGAAAAAAGAAAGAACATTCTCCAGCTTATACTTTTAAATTAATTTCTTCCAATTTTGTAAAAAGAATTATTTTCCTCCAAATGACAGGTTTCTCAAAACTTTTACTTTGTTTTTTAAATCTTTACCAGTTTGAAAACAGAAAAAAGTAGAGATTTTGTAGAATTACTTTTAAAATTAAATGAACGAGATTTACACTGCATTTCTTTCTGTTCCTCCTTATGTGATTATTTTGAAAGTGGGGATTTTTCCATTACAAACTGTACGTACTTGCAGAACTTCTGTCTCCCAGCCAGGTCTAGCACAGATAAGGGCTACGTAGTGTATGCAGTATATTATTCTTCCACTAGATGTCCCCAAGTAAAATATTATTTACATTGATTAGGGTTGAAGTACTGGAATGCAGTCTTTTTCCCCCTGATGAGAGGAATGCTGTAGATAAGATAATGTTGTGTGACATTGCCAATGCCCTGCTTGCTTTTAGAGAAGCCAGTGGCTCCCCTGCTGCCATGCTGACCTCCCCAGTCAGGCAGTGGTCAGTCCTGGCAGCTTTTGTTCAAGCAGCTCTTTCAGGTTCTCCCAGAGGAACCCAAGACTCTCCAAATACAAAATGGTCCACCAACATATAGTTGAAGTGTATAGCATACAGACAGCTTGAAAACAGTGGGAAGCACAACATGCATTTCCACATTCCTTCCTTCCCAGGAGGGAAATAAAAGGGGAGCTGTGCAACTGTCCCTTATTTGTCACTAGGCATGGAGCAAAAAGCACAGAAAAGCAAGGACTTTTTGAGAGTAAAGAAGTTTCCCCATGCAGACTTCAGCTGAAGCAGATCTGATTCCACACGTACCATGACACGACGTGTGTGTTCTCTTTGGCCATCTTTGTGGACTCATCCAGACTGGACTCTTGGTGGTAGTGTTTTTTTAAGCCACAGGCTTTGAAAAAAAGAGGGAGAATGGATCTATTATAGAAGTACAGGCAGTATGAGGATGCTGTGTACATTTCTGATTGATCAATGAAACAGAAAAACAACCAAGTAACCACAAGTATTTATCACAATTAATTATAGCTCCTCCTTTTGTGCGAAATCTTACTGTAATGGAACATTCCAGCAGGAGCAACAGCAGCTCATGTTAGGACTGTTTGGTTCTTCCAGATGAGAAGCACAAGAAACATTAATGATAGGGTTGAAAGTGATTCTGCCTGAGTAAACTGTGTATAGGGGAAGGATTTTGCTTTTATGTGAAAAGAAAATAAGAGACATAGAATTGTGCTATTACTATCCACTACTTCTCGTTGTCTAAACAAGGAAGGTTCTGACACTCTCACACTGTCCCAAATGTGTCTCCTGAATTACAGCCCCTCTGATTACCTCCAGCACATTTGGACGCTGTTCCAATGACAGGGAGCATGAATTTCACCTGCTAAGACTGGCCTCTCTTGAAGGAGATAGTCCAGGCAGCTGTGGCTGCACACCCATGCTGGTGCTGGGGCCCTGCACTCACTTTGGAGGATGTGAACCAAGCTTCCCAATGACTGTGCTACATTTAACCCATTGCTTCATTTTTCAAAAAAGTCTGGAAGATTTAAAAAAAAAAAAAAGTACATATGCTGTACAAACATGGATGTGCTGGGTCCTACCCCCAGCTGTGCGCTGTGTAATTATAGCTGCTGGTTCTGGTTTGCTTCCTTTTGTTCTAGTGAGGTGGTCTGTTCTCAGCCTGCCACGACCAGAAAAAGCATCTCACTTGTTCCTTCTTGCAAAGCTTTTTGCTGTCCTTCAGGAGAGGGAAGGCTTTAATCAGACACTGTAAATGCCTAGAGGCAAACTGCAATGCAGACAAAGCAACAACACCCCCCCCCCCATTCTAGTGTCAGCTTACCCATT
>JANZLQ010000002.1:36527033-36601106 GCA_026212715.1 Elanus axillaris | reverse complement strand
ACTGAACTTCAAAACACAGCACTGTACCAGCTACTAGGAAGACACTTAACTCTATCCCAGCTGAAACCAGGACAGTTATAAAAGGTACCATAACTCAAAGTAAAAAAAAAATAAAAAATTACAGGGATTGAGAGGTGAATATCAGTAAGGACTCAGAAATAACAAGTGTATGTCCTAGGACCGACATAATTTAGGGTAAATTAGATATGAAAATGTTAGAAAGAAAGATCTGATAATGACTGCGAAGGCTGCGACCATGGTGCCACTCAGCTGAGACAGTGACATTCCTGCCAGAAGAGGATGCTGATCCTCTCTGATGGAGCAGTTTAATTTTTATCAGATGTGTGGTGCTAGAAAATTATATAGAACTTAAGAAACTAAAATATTAACTGTCCCATAGTTGATTTGAAGTATTACTGAGAGCAACTGAAGAACAAGAACTGGCTACTATAATATTTCCATGATGGAGTCTGTTCACATCAGCTGACAATACCTTGATGGAACAACAACTGGCTCTGAATGGAATTATTTTCCTTTATGACTATTTTTTGACTGTACTCCTATACTATGTATGTGAATTACAGGCAGTATTTATACAGTTTTCTTGGATCATTTGACCTTCTTGCTGCTGAAGGGCAAATGTGAAGATTCTTCAGGAAACAGAGCTGTTTATAAAAGGAGATATTTTACAGTTTGCACATAACACAGATTAACATATAAATAACATGCTCAACAAGCTAGCATCTGTAATGTCAGTTCTGTACCCGAAGCCTAGAAAAACCCACCATCATGGATCATTTGTTACATTGTTCCTCATCATTTTGACATTTTAGAAAATAATTGGAATTAGAATAATCGTAGTCCATTCTCAAGAAGAATTGTGTTTGCTCTTCATGAATAAACCTCACTCAACAAACCTTTGTTTCCAAGCCGGTTTTTATTCTCTGTCAGCTGACTTTTCACATCCTGATTCAACAAAGCACTAAAGCTTGAACAATTATTTATGGCGCAACTCGTACTTTAAGCTGTTCTTTGCTGAACCTTGTTCCCAGAATTTATGCAGGGAAAGATGTAGCCTTATGGCTCCAGGAAAATTCTCAGTAAGGCAGTCCAATAAGATATAGGCCTGGGAATCACTTTTGTATCACATGATAATCAGTGTTTTTCCTTGCATTGCAGAGCAACCTGGGGCAGACTAATGGGAAGGAAAACATATAAGCCATGCCAAGCTGCAGATGGCAGAGCCTAGAATATGTTACACATTTCTTACAGGACTGGGGCACTGTACACAACAGGCAGCAAAACCAAGGGTTGGACTCCAAAGGTGACAGTTCTATTTCGGAAGAACTACTTTACATTGACATGAATGATAAGGAATGATGAAGGTGTTTTCTTCCTTTGGGCTCTGGATGAAGTGGAACCTAAAACCAAATGGGACTTCAATTTGGCATAACAAATGCCATCACTGTTCTTTTATGGAATCAAATTCCAGCCTAAGGTTGGGTTTCCCCCACTTTCTGTTTCTCCAACAAATGGCCACTAGGAACCTTTTGTTGTCAGGAACTGACAGGAAGTGTTAAAAGAAAATCAGGGGATAAAAATATCAGGGGTTTTGTCTGTGATCACCAGTACTAGCATCTATCCTTTATCACTTTCCTTTCATCCCTGAGCCTCTATTTTCCTTATCAATTTCTTCTTCCTTCTCACATGATTCATCAAGCTCACTTGCTACAGAGCAGACACGCCGGTGGGTATATGGCATGCGCAGCACCAAGCACACTGGCGATGAAATCTCGCTTGGATCTGTCAGAATCCTCTGACAAAGCAAGGGATGTGGCAGAACAAAAGGATCTGATATTTTTCTCAAAGATGTCTGCCTAACATCTCATGCATGAGGAAAAATATTCTACAAGAGACACAGTCAAATCCATCTCCTGTTGCGATTGTCAATTTTCTGGATGACTGGAAGTCTGTAACCTGTACCTGAACCTTTCTGGTTGCTCAGTCTGTGGGAATTATTTTGGCGGAAGGCAAGACAAAACAAGTCCCTGCTGACTGCAGCAGAAAAGCTGACAGCCAAACGTAATTCAGGAAAACCCACAAGCTTACTCAGGCACTGTAGCCTGCGGATATTAGGGTCGGATCCTGTGAAGTGCTGAGGACTTCCTACTGGTTCCCTCCACCCAGGTAGCAAAGCTGTGGAGAAGAACAGAAACCCCCCTGAGTCCCAGCTCAATACTCTACTGACTGCCTCCTTCTTTCTGGCTAATCCTGTAACAGATTTGCATGTTCTAACTTTTAATGAAGAAAGGTCTCAGCATTTCAAGGTCACAAAAGAAAGACATTGAGAGGGAAATGCTTTGGAGGAGCATACACAGTTATAACAAGAAGGAAGGTAAACACCAGATTTCCTCTTCAGTCATTCATTATTTGCATATTAAAAATTCTAAAATCCTTCTATGAAGGTCCAAGTTGTGTTTGGGACATGGTATTTCTCCTCTTTGTTTTGTTAGAACTTGTGCTTGATAATGAATTGCAGAAAACGGTAAGACTATTCCTCCTGGAAATCATGCATTTACACTTGTCAGAAATGTCATCTGTTAATTACTCATGGTGAAGATCTGCATAATTTTGCTTTGATGCTGTGTTTCATTCTGACCCTCAATAAGTTGCCTACTTGTGCCCCAGCGTCACAGGCACGTGTACAGGGAAAGGAAGGCATACATATGTAGACACTAGTGATGTCTGTGACAGAAAACTCAAAGAAACATTTGGAAACGGTGGAAGTGAGAAATTATTGTATAAAGATGCTTCCTCACTCATGGTGTCCAGAACCAAAATGAATCATGAAACAAAACCTTGTCGAATATTCTGTCATTTCTCATTAGCTCATTTAATTTTGAGCACAGTATTTCCGCTCTCCTGGTTCTCTCTTACAGGTAGAAGACAGCTTTCTAAGCCAGCTCTGCATGGTTCTTATTAGGAGAGTGACAATTCAGTTTATAAATTTTGAAACCTTTACATGCTTAATGAGTCTACATGTGCATATCTATACATTACAAGAGCTCCTATGCATTCTTGTCTGCCATAGAGACAAAGAGCTCCTGCAATCATCCTGTCTGGGAAGCAGAGTACATTTATATATAATAAAGAACCTTTATTAGGCACCTGGCACCTCTTTGCTCACCTTATCCTTGCTTTCCGTTTCCAACTTAGCTGAATTTGCAGCATTTCAGGAGTTTCCCTGGTTCTCCTACCCCTGTTGTTCTCAGGTTCCCCAGCAAAGATGATGCATCATCTTTTCCAGGTACTCTTTTTCTGCTCCTCAGTACAGACCCCTCTGTAGCATTTCAAGAGGCTTCCCAGTCCCGCCCCCCACCGCCGTGCTTCTGGCAACCATCTTGTCATTGTGAAAAAAGGAATAACTAAAATAATTTGGTTTTCTTCTGGAGCTGTGGAACACACAATACATTGTATCATAAAATAGAAATACTAAGGGTCCCCCATCACCTGCACATAGCATTCATGGAACAATTGATTTCCATTTAACACTACTGTCACCCTTTGAAAAATATTTAAAATCTCTAAATCTTCCAGTAGAAGCCAAAATTAGAGCCATTTAGCCATTGAGCAGAAGAGAATAAGCCTCTCTTCAGACCAAACCAGTAAATGCTTTAAGAAGTTAGAATACATTTACTAGAGAGGAAAAAAAAAGGTATGGATGTTTCAGAGGTCAGGCGAAAATGCCTGGGAGACCCATTTCATTTGATCCATGGAGGTCAATATTTATATTTTTTGCTATTTATGCGTGAAATGTTATATGAATGAAGGGTATTATCTGATAATTTACTGCTGCATTTTGCCTGATTTTCTCTAAAAGGCAGGAAGATGTATATTCCAAAGGTCTGGATCTACAGACAAGAAAATGGCACTGAGATCAATTAAAAGAGCTTTTGCTTTGTGACCACATTTCCTCTTGGGAGTTGCTGATCATTTTCATGGGTGAAAACAAAGGAAAAAAGAAGTGAGCCAGCAAGAAAGCAAGCATGCCAGAGACATGTTTTTCTGACTGAGGAGGAGGTATGTGGGGATGACGCTTACCCTGTTTCAAAATACCTTCTGTGACGGCCAAAACTTGCCACTAGTTGGACCTAATGATGTATTTGATACCAGCTCTGTGTTTAATAAGCTGCAATCTACTGACTGCCCTCCTTGTTTACCCTAGTGATGGGGCTGTTTGAGAAGCAGGAATGGCAAAGATCACAACAATGCTTTGAAAAATGATGACATTTGTGGAAGGAAGAACAGCAAGAGAAACTAAATAGAAATGAAGCTTGGTTTTTATTTTTTAAAAAGGCACCCCCCCTCTGTATTAATGTTCATTGCAGAACAAGGTAAAATAACCTGAAAGAAGTAGGGCCCTGTCTTCAAATGCTAGTCAACAATCACCCTTCTACACTAACTTTATCAGCTTTCAACTGCAATGTCAGTCAATTTAATAATCTTGGCTAGATAGGAGGATGAAGACTGGGTGCTTTGGGAAGTCTCCCCTTGGGATGTAGCCTTCTCTGCGGTAGAGTCACCAAGGAAACAATGTCTCTCTGAAGTACTTAAGAACATGCTTTCTGCTCCCAGCAAATCCTCAAGGAAAGTGGGAGGAGATTTAGGAAAACACTGACCTGATGGCACAGAAAGAAAACCATTAATTTCCTTTGTACACCCTGCCAGTTCTCCTCTGAGGATAGTTCTGCCCAAGCATGAAGGAGTCGCAGAGATGGTAGTTAGGGTGCATCGTACAATTGGGACATGGAAAATCTCTGGTGAGAGATTTTTTCCCCTCTGGCATAGCTGTTCTGGGAAAACGATGCAGATTTGTAGATGTGGCCTTATGTTTCAATCATAACAAACCTTACAAGGTCCACAAGACTTCGGACCAAACTGAAAGAAAGTAAGTGGCAAGAAAGGAGCTCTTTCAGAAGCGAACAACAGAGTTTTCTCTTATTATTTGGCCTGTTCCTTTTTATATGAGGATGTTCTTTATAAGTTTTTGGAAAAGTAATTTTTATTGTAATTTATAAATCAAAAGAAAAAAAAATCAGGTCGGACACCTAGATTTCTTCTTTAAAGCATTTCAAAGCTCTACTTTTATGTTGCTAAACCAGAATAAAAATAATTATCGTATCCCACAATTTTCAAACCTTTTAATTAACAAAACTACCAAAAAAAGTGAGAGGGAAAAAAAAGTAAAATATCAAGAAAACTTGCAACAGGTTTTCTCTAAGCATGGGTGGAGTGGAAAAAGTGAGCCAAGATAATTACCCACACTTAGTCATAAGGAGCAGGAAACACAGTAAAAGAAAAAAAAAAATCTAATTGGAGCTGTTTTTCATATATATATTAAGGTGTTAATTTCCATCACATCATACAATGCAAGAACATATGATTTGAAGTACAGGATCCTTTGCCTGCATATGAAATGATTAAAAAAAAATAAAGTATATATGCAGATGTTGATATACGCATGCACGCACTTACATATACGTACACCAACTTACGGAATACTTTGTGTTCATGGAAAGTTTTGTTTCTTTGCTCTCAGCCATAGGCTGCTAGCACTTCTTCAGTGGAGCACAGGAAAGACAAAAAACAGAACTGCAAAACCATCAGGCTGAAAGCCAGTTGCATAAGCTGACAGAAAAGAGGTCTCTATCTTATTGTAGACCAGGTCCAACAAGGTGTCAGATAACCACAAATCCTCAAGGTAATTAAGAATGACCACAACAAATCCTAATTCTTTCAGAGAAGGAATGGAAAATTCATCTTTTTGCCACAGGCTTCCTTTCTTTTAAAGAGCATGGGAACAAAATCTGGACATAGTACTGCACTTGAGGGCTGGTGGTATGTATTCTCAGTATGTTCTGAAACAATTTCATTTCAAGGGAAATTTGACTGATCAATCTAGCTGGTTTTTCTGCAGTTTGAAATGGTCTGTCTGACAGAAGAGTGTGAGAATTTGAGGCTTCCCAAGGGCCAAATGTATCTGCTGGTATAAAGTGATGTGGCTTATCCAGCTAAGAGGCCAGACCTATGGATCATCAGGAACCCCAGTGTGACAGCCTGCCTTTGCTAACTGGGTGTTGCCCTTGTTCATCTTTATGTCATGCCATGTCAGGGCTTTTAGAATTACACGTACTGATGGGTTTGTTGTTCTAAAGGGTGGTGGTGTTACAGGCACAAGTTCTGCTGGAGCAATCTCCTTTCAGAGCTGCACAAGATGTTAAATGGAAAGTCACCTAAGAATTAGCATGGAAAAAACCAGAAGTAAGCAAACAAAAAACCTCATATGTTTGTATTTGTAGGGAGACTGCCTCTCTCTTCCCATTTCTGCTGTCATTGTTGTAGAATGGCATTCAACAACACTAACTCGTTAACCTCTAAAGAGGGAGAATGTTAATTTGGGTGGCAACATGGAAAGATGCTGGCAAAACTAGTATGGGTTAAGAAACAGATTTGACTAGGCAACATAATGTCAGAGACAATTCATAAACTGTTCCATGAGTTCATGTCTCTTACCTTCTTCTCTTCCTCTATGTTCCATCTAAAAATAGCAAGTGCCTATCCACATCCCTGGGAAGCAGCAACACAGATACCTGTCAGTAATACCAGAATCTAGCTGTCTCCAAAAAGTCTAAGAAACACCCGTTGACTCACAGGGCTCCCAGATGCCAATCAACCTAGGCAATTAGGTATCCTAATTTTCCTCCTATCTATTCTAGTGAGCTAATGTATAAAGGGAAGTGATTTCCATTGGAACTGTTTCATTCTTTATCTTTCACTCCCACAAAAAAAGGAAGATCAGACCAATCCATAATTTGCTGAAAGTCTGTGAGATCCCTGAACCAATAAGCTACTCAGATACCGCGTGGGCTTAAGACAATCACTTATATATGACAGCCACAAGAGCTTCAATAGAGGCATCTATCAAAAAAATCAAAAGCATAAGCATGCTAGGCCTGAGAAGGTAGGACTCTCACCCAAATTAGTCTTTAACCTGGCTTTCCATTATTCTCCAGGACCTAGCTGTAGTACCTAGTCTGACATATTCACTAACAGATGAAGAATCATACTAGATGCCGTATGGGGTCTGTAGTATCAATGAAAAGAGATGAATCCTCCCTGGAGTCACCTATCTAATCCAAGGAGAAGGGGTGTTAAAAAGAAGTTTGGAGGGGAGATGTCGATAATTGGTCAGCCACGTGGCCAAGGTCATAGTCTGAGAAGCTTATGTGATGCACTTTGATGCGTTATAGTTTTACAATGTCATCTTAGTCATCTCCTTTCCTCATGTAAGTAAAGTTATTTACAAGTCATCTACCTTCTACAGCCAAGAGGAGTGATCGCTGGGCAGCTGATGTATTCTCCACAAAATACAGTGAGAACAGACCCCAGCATGGAAACACAACCAGTGTATATTCTAGTCAGTAGTCTCTTGGCAGCGTGCTGAGGATTTAGCAGTTTCTACAGTTCCTAATAATGTTTATGAGATTTATAGGTGAATTAGTTTTGTTTAAAAATTGTAGAATGCACAACTAACAACAGCTCTGCTTCAGAATTAAGTTCCCTTAGACCAAAGCAGTACTTGGCTTTCTCACTGTTCACGTAAGAACCTGGATGTTCACCTGATGTTTGAAAAATTTCCCTTGTTATTATGGTCAATAGTTTTCATCCCTTAGATCAGCCATATAAAGTGATAAAAAGTTTTAATGATTTTGGCATCAACTGAGACTGTGATAACAGTGATAACAGAGACGTTAGAGGTAGAGCCGAACACCCAAGGCTTGCTCAGTACAAGCTCTCCAATGGTGGCAAGGACTAAATGCTTCAAAAGAAAGATACAAAACCTTCCATGCACTTTATCCCACTAACAGCAGAGACATATTCTGATCTGCTACTAGGTTTCACACTGATCTCTAAATCTTTGTGATTCTTTTAAGGCTAGAAGCTTCATTTCCTTTCCAATGAAATTTTAAGGAATTTATAGCTTGATGTTTTCCATAGAAATATCCAGCCCATTTGGGGATATCTGCATGCCCTAAATCAAAGTAACTAAGTATTTAGCTAACAGTAAACATAGGCCTATGTTTTATTTGTTTGATGGCACTTTTTATGCCACCATAGCCAAATCATCAACATAATGATTCATGGATTTTTGCTTGTTGCTCACAGGTCAAAAATTGTAAACAGAGATGTCAGAGTACTCTAACGTGCTCCCTTCTCCTGCCATGCCCAGCACATGGGCCATTTGAGCTTTGTGGTGCCATTTCCTCTTGCTGCTCCCCTCTTCCTCCCAGGACTTCTGACAGTCTGGCTGGGGCAGGGCGTGAGTCCATCATTCATCCTCCTTACGAATCAGCTACGCCACTGTGGAATTTTTATTGGCCATAAATACTTTATTGGCTAGATTAATATGATTTAAAGTGTTGCACCTAGTAAATACTGTGTGCTATTTGCTTTAGCAATACCTGTGGAAAAGGGCAACCTGGGGACCCAGGCAATGTCGGGACTAGTGGAAGTGAGGGATCTGAATGACTAGAGGGGGGCCTGGATGAAGAACGATCTGAGGTTGGTCTTGGAGGGAGGTCCATGTAGTGAAGGGACTCTCCATTGGTGCGCGCTGCTACCATGTGTTGTAATGTTCCACTTCACTGACTGTCAAAGCTTTCGACAACCTCGCCTGCTGACTTGTGACCAGGGGATCCCTTTCAACACAGGGAAAGTCTGCTGAGGAAAAGAAAGAAAGAAACACTTTTAAAAAGAAATAAATGGTAGTTGGTTTTCTGGTGGTCTCATTTTTATTGCCTGTGGATTTGCACCAGAGTCCTGCCTTCATTGTAGAGGTCAAAGCTGATGTGTATTGTTATAGGATGCAAGACATGGTTTATACCTGCTTCAACTATTGTCATAATAATTGGAGGGTAAAAGGCATTAAAAGATTTTTATAGTTCTGTAAAGACATGTGGATTCCTGGCCCAAAGAGAAAGAAGAAAAGACCAATTTACTTCAGAAAGTGAACTGAGAAAAAGTAAACAGGACAATATGCTAAGGACCATCTGTTTTCCTTTCCCTGCCAAATGTTTGCTCACAACAACTAGGAAAAAGTGACCAACAGGGACTGAGGAGATTCATTTCAGACAAACTGGCATGTTCAGCTGAAAATCTATCTGAAATAGCAGCCCTCCTGTCCTATGTCTCATGGGACTGTTTGCTGTCACTAACACATTTCTGAGCCATGGGAGCTGAAGGGGCACTGGTACGTTCTACACTACTTGATATTGCACAAAGACATTTTGCTTCTTACTTCCTGGATAATTTGCCAGGGGAAAAAAAAAAAAAAGCAACAACAAAAAAGAAACCTGAAAATACAAATAAAAAACTGGCTGAAACATTACAAAAGATGGCACCAAATGACCTGGTTCTTAAAATAAAAAAACATAAATGGAAGAGGGTGCAGAAATTATATCGCCATGTCCATTAGCTCATCTTCTTTAATGGAGAAAGGCTGTCAAGAAGAAAATCAAACATGCTATGATGGATCTGAGTTGGACAATTGTTTTATTACAAAAGTTTCTTGAGATTCCTTGAGCAGGTTTTCTGGCCACTTAGTTACTGCATGAAGTACTCACTGCATGCTGTGTCTCAACAGATCAGGAAACCCTGAGCATGGGGATTTTGCAAAGTCTGTTTCTTCATTCACTGCCAACATCTCCCTCCACTGTTTGTCTGACACAAGACAGGAAGATGTGGAGATAGGAGATAACCCCTTTTTCTTCCTTACCAATCAAATTTAAAGATCACCCAGGTGTGCCATGGAAAGGTAAAAAACCTCAGAGGCTAACCAGGTGAAAACAGCCTTCCCAAACCCAGCAAACCTTTAGAGACTGCTCAGGCAGAAAATTGTCCCAGTATCCTATCTGAAAAACGTGTGAAGTCCAGAAAATGAAGGCTGAAAAGGAGAAAGAAAATCTTTGCTAAACAGAAAAGAATGGTGGGTTTTTTTGCACAAACACTATAGTTTGCATTGCTGCAGTGCTGCATGGTACTTTTTCTGGCACTCGGGGAGCAACAGTAAATGTTGCACCTGGGTACACGTACAATCTAAAAGGAGAGGGAATAACTGTGAAAAGGTAATACCTGAGGATGGAAATCATCAGAGCTGCGTGGGAGCACATCTGCATGAGGCAGAGAACCTGTACTCTAGTAAGGGGGATATTATTTAGACATCATCATCAGAACCACATCACATGCAAGTGCTTTCGTAAGAGACTTCTGTAAAATTCTCAAATGTGACAGTACTAGGACATTCAGTTGCAATACTCATTAAAAATAAAAATATCATAGTGGAGAGGTATTGCTAGGATTAGACAAGCACAAACTTCATCCACTCCTTATGTCACAATAAAGAAGTAAGCACAAACTTTCCACAATGCACAGGAGTAAATGACTGCATTGTGTAACGACGATAAAATATTGCCATCTGTTGGCATCCTGTGCAAGGAGATCCATATACACTCAATGTTTATTTTGCTTGTGTACAGTGAGAGGAAAGATGGTATACTAGAATGCCAAAAAAGAGTAATCTCAAAAGACAACTTTCTTTTCTTTGCAACTTTCTTTTTTTTGCTTTGGGTATTCAAGGTTTTCATCTCCCTCCACTCCTTCCCAGCCATTGTATGCAACCACACAGGTTTGGCCAAGTCCAGAATCTGGATTTCCAAGGTTCAGGGACTACACTTTGGAGATGTCTATCCAGAAGACAGCTCCTCAGAGAGGAGCACTTTATTATTATTATTAAAGACAAAATCAGATTGCTGGAACCATCTGAAACACTGAGGGGAGTTTTGAGAAGGTAGAATATTATCACCTCAAGTGAAACGGAAGGCAGCACGAAGGACCTTCTTCCCCTGCCATTGTATAGGCCCCCTGAAGGCAGAGCAGAAGGTAATTGGTTTTATTGAAAGGGGGGGAAATTTGGAGTGCCAGCGCACTCACCCATGCAATGAGGCAGGTTTCAGGAAAAACAATAAAATCGCCTGCTGTTTCTTCCAGTTTGAGATAGAGAAACCCCTTTTAGTCAGATGTTCCACATGACCTCAGTGCCTGGCGTGCCAGGAAAGCGCATTTCATGCGACCGTGGGGATTTCCAGTGTTGCTAAGGGGCCCCTTGCTGGAGCTTGCAGAAGGATACCATGAGACACATGGTATCCTAAGGCCTTGACACCCACATTATAATTCTCAAAATACCAACAGCACAAGCCCTGTATCAGATCTACAAACTTCAGGGCTTGGTTACCAACACAAATGACTCTTTATTCTGCTGAAATACTGAACCTACTCTTGAAGATAATGCAGCTTGGTAGTTAAAGATAGGAGAACCAACCTGCAAAGTACCATATAAAGCTTCACACATTGTCCCACAGCAAAAACACCTGAATGCCTTTGTGATGTGGCAGAAACCTTGAGCTGAATGGGTAACTTTGGTTCTGAAGCCTGCTTCCATGTTTATCCCAAGCACACATTTATCATCAGCCTCTTCCATTTGACATCTTTAGCTAAGGGCTCCAAAATATTGTTAACTGTCCCTTGCACTTACTTGTCCAGCATCAGCATGAACAATGTCTGTCTGACTTCTACAGCATCACCTTGTAAGAGAAAATCAACTTTGAACTAAATGTTCTTGTTTGAATAGGAAAAACAAAGGGTGGGCAAGCAAAATATCATTATCTTCCTTGCTAGACAAATTGAAATTATGTTTTAATCAGAAAGCCAAATTTTTCAACCCCAGAATCTGGCACTATCAGGAACGGACATCTTAGTTTGAGCAAAGTCAGAAGAGGTTGATGGTGTCTTCTTTCTCACTGGAAGTTATGAAAATAATGGGCAGACAAAAGAATTAAAAAAAAAATCAGAATGGTGAAAATGTCTAAGATTCATATGATTTTATTTAAAAAACATTTAAGATTTTAAAATAAATTTCAAAATTTTAAGTTCCAAAATTTTAACTGATTTTTTTCTTCTATTTTTTTCAAATAATTTGAATTAGACGATCTGCTTCAGATAATCAGGTTTTTGCACTGTGAGTGGTAAAAGAAAAATGCCTTGCAATTATTTTTCAGCGCAAAAGAAGTTTTATTCAAGAAAAAGTTGAGGTGCCTAAGTAAAATTTTAAACAAAATATTGATGATGCAGACATCGATTTTATTCTAGAAAACTGAAAACGTGCAAAGTTATCCTTTTGCAGTTTTGTAAAAAAATGTTTATTCTTATCAATTCTTGCAGCCATTTCCATAAATTTCATTCTAAGCAAAATTTGATGATTTCACTATTTCCCTCAGAAAAATAAAAAAAACCTAATCTCCTCCATCTGCTTTTAGTTTTAGCTAAAAATACATCTAAAAAAAAAGAAGAGTGATGTTTCAGAAAAATATTCCTGCAAAAAAAGAAAAAACAATGTTCTGGATAAAATCCAGAGATGCCTGACAGTTTTCCCATCCCACAAAAGCTTGAGATTTCAAAAACATCTTTGCTCTGCATTAGGAATAAATTTTTTAGAGAAAGAGAAAAGACCCACCCAAGAACATATAACAGCCCAGTGGTGAAAGCTCTCACTTGGGACCTCAGGTATTCCAATTAAAATATTCTCACTGTCTGTTAGAGATGTCTCTTACTGTCAAAAGCCAGGAGCTATCCTGGATCTGAAAGCTTTGGTCAAAATGGATACATTCCTGCAAAAAGTTGTGGTTTGATGAATCATGATGAAAAAAGTTTCCTCCAGAAATTCTCAACTCATTGTAGAACTAGCTACTTTGACTAAAAAGCCTCATGTACTCTAAGGACCATGAGCTGCCAGTACAACTATGCCATCTAAAATTATTAGGATCTTCATTGTTTACAATCAGCAGCGATTTATGGAGTGGGATAGTAAGACCTCTGGCCCATTTGTGGAGGTTTGTAGCCCTGGCAGAGGCAGCACCAGCTGACTGCAGTCCTCAGTTAGGGTGTATTCCAGTTGAGAAAATATATTGTCTCCTAGCAAGGGTCTTAGCAGGTGAGATGGGTGATGTAGGTAGGAACTGGTACCACTCTGTAGAGTTGAGATCTCACTTAAATACAGGTTCTTCTCAATTTTTCAGCTAGGGGCAGATCCCGCCACTGGGCACTTAGGGTGGCTAGAGTGGTTTAAGGTAACAGAAGCAATAACCTGTCTCTAAATTCATCTCTACAGGTAGAATTAGAACCTTAAAAAATTAGTATGCTTCTTTGAGTCAAACTCCTTCCAAGGGAAATAATCCAACTCCTATCACTGCTCCATTGTCTGCAGTTGAAACATTAATGGCAGTGAGCAAGAATTGGAGGTGAAATTACCATATTTGACTGACACTTTGGCTTTTGGAAATCTGGAGTTTGGCTCTGTCACAAAAAGATCTCATCAGGCAAAGAATGCACCAGGGTGCGGCTGAACTTGCAGGTAACAGGCACTTTCTCCACCGCTTCCCTTTTATTTTTAGACACATTAGCTGAAATGTCACATTTACTACAAGACACAGGAGTCTGGGCTCTCCTGTTAGCATTGAGACTGTCAACAGGGTTGTTTTTTTTTTTTTTTTTCTTTTTTTCTACTTGCTTTGAAGTAAAACTAATAATTAAGAAGGAGGGCTGGCTACATAAGCTGAGGAATCTGTATCTTCACTATTAGTGTGTTACTGCTTTGTTACTACTAATAATAGTATATGTAAATTGTCTACAGAGATTTTTGTTGGAATTAGATCAGTGATCTAAAGAAGACTGAATTCTTCTCACATCCATTAGAGATTAAGTAATCTCTCTTCTTGTTGTTGAAAAACAACACACAAAGAAGTTAAATGCCTTGTCCAGCCTCATCACATGAGCTAGTAGCAGAGCTGGAAATGTGACTCGGGAATTTTTAAGGCTAGATTCAGAAAGACTTCCCTTGCTACAATGCTGAAGGCTGTGATGCTCAACTAACTCTCAAATGTCTGGCTGCTGGCATGGGATCTAGAAGCTTGCATTACACTCCTTAAATAATGTCCAAGGGCAGAAAAGCCCCTTAGGACAGGATCCAACTCAGCCAGCCAGTTCTGGGGTTCTGAAGGAAAGCTGTGGCTCTTGCAGTGTTTGACACGGAGCATTGCTACCCTGTGCCCTAGGCACCCTCCCTGACCAAGCTGACAGGGGCAGGGTGATGCTTGCATCCTGAATAGCAAACAAGGCATGTGTATGAACACAGTGCCAAGCTGCTAAGCACAGACAAGACAGTGTCTGGGCAGCAGCAAAAGTCTGGTGCCTGGGGAGCTCTAGTATCTGTGGAGTTCAAGCATCCTGAGCATTCATGGGCACAGAAGCACTGTTTTTTAGGATGCCAGTCTGGGATACAGGTGGAATATAAACAGCTGAGCCCCATGGTCTATTTGATTCATTCAATTTTCTTCTTAATCTGGTATTTAGTTTTCACTACCACTTCCTCCAACTTGACACATTGTTAACCTTTGAAGTGAGAAAAGTCTAATCTTACAGATGTTGGGAGTGTCCCCTGTATATGAAGGGACAGCTTCTAAGTAACTGAGCACACCTGGCATGGCTGTCTGGATAAAGCACAGGTCGGTACTTCCAACCAGCATGACTGGGCAGACAGCACTGGAGTGCTCTGTACACAGAAGAGTCAGGGATACTGATGCTTGCAGAGCGAGCAGTGTGCTGGGATGGGAATGCTGAGCTACCTTAAACCACATCAGTGGAACAGGTGTCAGCAGCTCAAAAAACCCTGTATTTTTTTGTTTACTTTGACATTTGCTTTATGACCCTCCCCAACTCCTTAACCCCTGCTTGATCTCACCAAGCCCAAGGCTGATCTGAGTGGCATGTTCACAAAGCTGCAGCTGAGATGACACCCATGTTCAAAATTAAAAATATAAATGGGGTTATTTAATTTTGCAAACCTCTCTCCCTGAGCAGACTGGCTACTTGATGTTCTTAAAAAAGTGTGTGTGTGGGGGTGGAATTCACTTGGTAAATTTCATGGTCAATCCAGTTTACCTAAATAATTCCTTTGTACAAAAACCTGGGAAAACGTAGCAGAAAGTCAACTTCAGAGGATGTGGTTATCATGAGATAATCAGGCCCTGGGGAAATCAGACGCACCTGGCTCTGCTGTGCCTTGTTGTGCCCTTGAAGAATGATTAACTCCAGAAGCCACACACACCTTCCACCTCCAGCCCTCAGTGCAAAAACGAACCACTGTCCTCTAATTCCCTGTCATACTGCCCTTCACTGCACAAGTGACAGTCAGCCACAAAAACCAGTATCTGGGGAGATGCATGGGAAATCACCAGCTCATTTACATTTGCTTGACCAGTAAAATAATTCTTCACAAATACCTTATTTAAACCAGAGATTAGTGAAATGCAAAGCAGACACGGTTCTTCTGGTTTCCAATATGATTCAAACTTCCACCATCTTGGGTGGACCCACCTGTGCGTCAGACATCTATAGTTTGCAACCCATGCTGGAAATACAAGTGTTGCCCTAAAGCAGGAGATGGGAGTGACAGCCTCTCCCTGGCTGAAATTTTGCATTGTGATCCTTCCCATTTAAATTTAGGGTTCTGTAAAGTGAATGCATTACCCAGCTATTATTGGCCAAAAATGAAAACAAGACCAATTCAATTATAGTTCCCAGCTGAGCCATGACTTTGGCTCAGACAAAACTGGACTGACTTGACTTCCGGATATGGACAATGGAGAAAGGAACAATAAGGGTTTTCTGACAAACAAGGTCTGCAGACTATAAGGCTCTTGAAGCAACAACAGTTACACCAGGTGAAAAATGACAGAATTAGATCTATATGGAGCAAAGGAAAGAGAGGGGAGCAGGGAGAGGGGAACAGAGCATTTTGGGTATTTTGACACTTGACCCACGCCCGCTTCTCCCAAGGAAAAATCATGATTACCTGTAATATTGGTGCTGTTGGCACAATGCACACCTCTCTTGCCTCTGGAAATCTGGAAAGTGGTCTAAAGGGAAAATATTTTCATTGGAAGTCATCAGTTGATACCTAAGCAAGGTGGAAGTAGATCTGACACCTTTTGCTTTGAGCCTCTTGGCAATTGCATCTCCTTCCTGTTTTTGTGCTCAGCCCAACATGCCCGAACCAGCGACAGCGATGATGGCTCACCACAATCCCTTCAGCTCCCTGGACTTGGTCTCAGGAGTTTTGTTCCTCCTCCCTTTCAGTCAGGCAGCACAAATTGATTAATTTGACTCTTCAACTTAGCATCTAGTGGAATTCATTTAAAATGCTGCTACATTTGGAAGAGAATGACATACAGTACGTTGCATGTAAACAGAAGGTAAAGCCTGCTCAGTGGCAGAGACCAGACACCTGACGTTGTTTGCTGAAGCGTGACTGGCATTTTCTTGCAAGACTCATCATGAGAGATGTTTTTCACATGCCAGCCACCCTGAGCTTCCCCACCTCACATACTTCAACTGACACAGTATACTTTGGAAGGGTGCCAGATTCTATTAATTAAACTATTATCTCCTCTCACTTTTTTTTTTTTTTAAACTTTGGTTTATTGAAGATCTCATAGCTCTGAGGAATCCATTGTTTATTTTAATTAGAAACAAGGATTTGTCTGGAAATATGTACGTGACGCTAGCTTTGATAACCATGCTGTGGCTGGATTTTCGTAATATTCCCAGGTGAAAATGAAAATGTTGCTAGCTTGAAATTAAGGTCACAAAAGTATCTTTCATTTCAGCACCACCTTAAAAAAAAAACCCGAAAATCTCCAGTTAAGACAAAACTGAAGATCAGCCTCATTACACATACATTTATTAACTCTAATTCATTCATGGCTTGTTACCTCCAAGACACAACTATACAATCATCACTATAAACTTAACAGGATTTCTTTGCTAATTTGACTGATACAGTGAAAAAAAAATTGAGGTAGTACTCTACCCTGCCTTTACAGTCAAGTGTTTGCACATGCTCATGCTTCTGACATTTAGGATCTTGCTAATGCATTACTAGCCATGAGACAAAAGATATTGCTACTCTCTGGTCTTAGTTACTGTAGTTATTCTATAATTAGACAGGTTAATTAGTTACTTTAAAGTCTTAGAGAATCTGCAGAAGCCCCCCTCCTCCTCAGGTGTCTGGGTTAGGTGTGCTGCTTCATACACATGGCTTCTCTCCCTCCCGCTTTGCACTGCCAGATTTCTTTATCCCACTTGCCAGGCACAAAAGAGATACACACATCCCAGAACGAACAATCCTAAAGGCACAGCTCTGGAACTGTTAAAATGTTTGAGATGGAGGCACAGAATTCAGGACTTAAGCTTCACGGTAAAGGCAGCCCCAAACAGCACACTCAGAGATTAACCTGCTTATCAGACAGGGAAGCCCCATACCACCGGCCTCTTGCTAGATGCTTGCGTTTGCCTAATGAGCTGTCCAGTTTTTGGAACTGGCTTTAGAGTAGAATAGACAATTTCTTCGTACCGGTTATCAATCGCTTTATACAGTGTTTAATTCATCCTCTTAGGGAAGTTCATTTGGGGGTGAAACTATCACTACCTCCAAGGGAACGTCTTAGTACTAACTTACTGGGTTTTTTTCTCCCTTAAAAACATTGAACATTGATGTAGGGAATTCTCTGAAAACCACAAATAGACATTTGAAGAGTTTCATCTAGTCTTGGCTCAGCCTTAGCATTTCAATTATCAGAGAGAAGAAAGGAAGGAGCATGAATGAAAGATTGCCATTTAGGATCTTGCTACTTAATAGAATGACTGATCTGTACTGAAAAGGGTTAGATCAGTTTCTTTGGGAAGAGACAACTTATAATTACTAGCCATAAGGTCAACTATGAAAGGCAAGTTGCTTTTGTTTTGCATTTCTTCTGTAATATCCACAAGCACAATACGCTCTGAATTGTAAATTATCAGACCCCGTCTCTCCCTCTTCTTTTCCTTAGTGTGTGATTGAGTATTTTGCCTGGGAAAGTGACTCTGCAATGAGTTTTGAATTCTGCTGAAGGTTGGAGCAGAGGCAATTTTGCAAGGCAGGAGTTAGTTATTGTAAGACCAACCAGCTTGCTGTCCACTTTCAGCGCTGTTTGCAGTCAGTTCATTAGCTAAAACTCCTCTTGAAATGTGACTGTGATATTCATGGAAAGATTTCTGAGAAGACACTGCCTGTATTCTCTTTGACTACTGTGGTGCACATACAAAAATAACTTACACTTAGAAATATATTTGGACTCCCCATCAGAAATTTGCCTCTGAATGTGAAGCTAATCTGCTCAAGGAAAAAAAAAAAAAAAAGCTGACTATGTGCCTTTCCTACAGCTCCGGAAGGGAATAATCCTGTTATCAGTAGAACAGAAAGATGGAGAGGGATGAATGCCCTGACTGCAGAAAGAAGCATCTGCAAGGTTTAGGTACCACTGGCTTGGCTTATCCTCAGCCTAGAAGAGGCTCTGGAACCCACCAAAGAGGTGTTAAAACTAGTCTTGAACAACTGCGGTCAGCAGCAGCAATTTCATTTGGCATGATGAGAAGAGAAAGAAATTATAACCTCTATTTCCATTGCAGCTCAGACCATCGTGATACAATCAGCAAAGGCATGCCTTGACCTCAGGGTCTTTACTCACAGAGGTAAGATTTACATGGGAGGTGAAGCATGAAAAGTTACACAAAACTGCCCACTCAAATTGTTGCAACCACAAAATCAATTGATATTTGAAACATTATATTTCCGGACAAACACTCTAATAAAAACTCAGGAAAAAATACTGAAATGCAGTTACTACCACAGCACTGCAGCAAATGCAATTTTAAGCCTCAGTGATGTAAATCCTGGCTTCCTGTCTTCATTGGGTTTGAGTCTCTATTAGACATGACTTTCAAGGACTCTTTCTAAATATGCTGGACTCTTCTGCTGACTCATCTCCAAACCAGACCAGGTGGGTCCCATTAACTTCAATTCAGGAAGTTAAAATATGGAGAACGTCTCCACAGTCAGCCAAATATTTTGGCAAGGAAAAACCCTGGAAAGGAGCCAGTTCAGGAAGCAGCTCAGGATAATAAGGTTTATATTTGTTGGTGAAGTAAAGGAAAACCCCAAGGTGCAGAGTGATTTGGGTGATTCAACCTGCTTACAATCTCCCATAACTGTAATGGGCCCAAGCCATTGTGTTTCAATTCACAGGTAGTCCTGAATATCTAGTCGAAAACTGATATTCAGGGTATAGAATTTAGAGCAACAATTAGAGTGCCATAACTTTAAAAAGAAGATGGAAGAAAGTTGTTAATTTCCAACCACATTGCTGTGAATTTGATTCCAGCTAACTTTTGGGTTTTCCTATCATTTTTGAGAAAGAACCAATCACTTTACTTTCACTTGAAAAACTGACTACTAAAAATGAGCTGAATGTTTTTTCTGAAGTCAGTTGGCCAGATGGTAAAGAAGTACAGTGAACTTCCCAGACAAAGAAGAAGAATTTGGAATGGTCTAGAAATCTATTTTGATATTCCTTTATTGAGGGGGTATAAGATAAAGGTATTTTTCTGTTTCTTTGGAGAAAAATTAGAAGATAGAATAGTTGGAGATGAAAGAATTAAGTGTAAGAGTCCAGATCTCTGATTTACTAACTATTTTGCAGTTTTATTCTTACACCACAAGAATTTTGCAAAGCATTCCTCAAGAGCGAGCTATATTAGATTAGAGGTTGATGAAGAAGAATTGAGGACAAAGTTCCACTGCATCCTGGCTGGCCACCAGTCTGACATCCTTAAGTAACATCAGTTTCCAGAGCTAATGATATAAACGGGAGGGAAACAACTAGAACAGCTTGTAAGTGCCTTTGACTTGACAACACAAAAGGCAAGGCTTTTGGCTTAAGTCCAGAGTGATCCTGGAAACCTCATTTTTTAATTCAGAGTGAGACATTTCAACTGGCTTGTAACTATGATCCATTAATAAACCTAGATCTGCTAATATAACATCCCTTCTAGAGAAGAAATGGTAAAAATGGTAATGGTTATTTATGCCTTCCTAGAATACCACTGTGCCTTTTTAATAACAGGCTTACTTCTAAATGTAGGGCTCTTCAGTGATTAGCATTTTGAAGTAAGCTGTAGGCATATAAGTAATTTTTGAGCTTTAACTTTTGCAGTTTATGGAGATTTTTTTGCTTCCCTGTCTTTTGAAAGTGACTGTTTAGGGAATTATTAGCTAAAAAGTACTAGAAATACCACTGGTATTGCTTGTACTACTGCCTTTCAGCTCCTCTGTAATTGGAAAGCTGGTGAATCCAGATTTACAAAGGACAGGCAGCCCTGTCTGATTTACCAGAAATACTTGTAGCAGCTAAAGCTGTGACACTTCATCCCATCCAAACCATCACTCAGTTCCCAGGCATGAAGGAGTTTCACCTGAAGTGAGGCTGTGTGAAAAACCCTTCTAATCAGGCATCATGTACTGCTCAGTTCCAAATTCAGCTGAGACACAGTATTTCCAGCTCTATCTCCAGTTTCAAGAGAAAGACTGTTTCCATCTTTTCTCATTGTCTTCTTCCCACTTACATAAATGTCAAAAGACCAAAACTGGACAAAACTCTTTTTCAGGTGAGACCCGGGGAGCAATTCCTCCATTTTTGTCACTTGACCTGGATGCTTCGAACACATGGAGCCAGCTTCTAGTACTGGAAATCTTGAAGCAATTTTCTTTTCCATTTCATCTCTTGAATGTAAAGCGGGTGAGTAATCCTTCCTAACAATTGAGACCAGCTTATATCCATAGCAAATAGAAACACAATCCCAGTAGCCATGTACTTGCCATTTGACAAGATATGACATATCTGACACAATATCTGCTGTTTTGTTCAGTCTGGCAGACTATCATTTCCTTGCAGAGTTTCAGTAATAAATTTACAGACCCATTTAAAGCTATCCCTCAGAGGCTATAGAACAAGGAAAGCGGTGCCTTACTTATAAAGTTAAGGATACTGGAAACAGAACTGAGCTCCTGTGGAGCCAGTGGGTTTGAATTGCATCACTGTAAAGACAAAAACAAACAAAAAAAATCCCCCGCTCTACAGAAAATTATGTATACATTGCATAGGAGTAGCTGTTTGATATAGATTAGCCTATTCTTTACTCTAAATATGATACTCTTTCACCTACTTAGAGAACTAAAAGAGAAAGAAAACCAATTTTCAAGAGAGATTACAGTGAAACCACAGATTCTGTCAGTTCCTTCAGTCTTTTAAATTCATTCAATGATTTACTTATTTTTATGGCAAAATCATCAGTGATTCACTGCTTACTCTGTTCCCAGAATAGAGATATCTAATGCTCTAGTATGACAAATTCCAAAGAGAAAACTATTCTAACTTGCTTTCTTTTTATATAAGTCCTGTTCTCATCTATTGCAAGCACAAGGACTGCTTTGGTGAAAGCTTAGATGAAAAGAACAAATGGAGTTTTACTGTGGCAGAACTAGGTCCAATAAGCCTAGTTTTCCATTTACAGGGACATTAGCACATGCTTTTCTTTAACACAGGTTTGGGGTATGTGCCTGAAATCATCACAACAGGCAATGTCTTTAAAAGGAGAGGTGCAATAATTTCAAATAATAATGACAGAGGTCTCCCTACATTTTTTATACATGGGAGTGACATCGCAAAGCCAGAGGGGATTATATGAGACCTTAATCTTGCTCAGTATTTTAGTAATTTTAAAAACAGATGATTCTCCAGACTGAGACTTAACAGATTTGAAAAGCTCTTTGAATTTTGTTCTCCCCCAATAAAGCCTTCAAAACTAGCTTACCAAGATAAATGCTGAGAAACAAACAGAACTGAACAACCTCTCCTGTCATCTCTGTATCAGTTTCTAGATGCAAAGCAAGTGTATTCCACAATAGGTCACAGCAGTCAGATATTGAGATATACACTTGACTGATCTGGTCAAGGGATTTGCTAATTCCTAATGTAGGAATTGCACACATAAATTTGGCATTCTGTAATGTAAGCATATTTTCATTCTGTCTCTTTAAAGTAATTATCAGTTGGCAGCACTCTGAAACATCAATCTGGTGGTAACAAATCAGAGTCCATAACCGTGCACCACTTCTCACCCTGGGATGGTGGGAGGTTTTCACACTGAGATGGAGGGTCAGGCAGAAGTCTCCCATTCCTAGGTGGTCAGGTTAGGCACAGATTTCTCTACACTTCAGAAGACTTTGACTCCTTCTTCACCTACTGAGGCCAACACAGCTTCAAGCTTGTTGTGATCTACACTTAACTTGCTATGCACATTTCTCTCCCACGTATGTTATTTCCATTTCACAGAATTTACTTTTACTGTTGGTTCAGCTTTTAGCCTAACTCCTGTTTTTTCCAAGGCTGCTAGGAACCACTGACTAGTTCCTCTACTGCTTTTCCCAGATCAAAATGTCATCTACACAAAACTTTGTACGTTCTATACCATCAAACAGTTGTTGTATTTTCCTTTGAACACCTCAGGTGTTGAACATAACCCAAAGGGCAGTCTGAGGAAACAGTGTCTCCCAAAGGGGGTGCTGAATGCACAGAAATGTGTGCTCTATTTTTCTAAGGGCACCTGCCAGAACCCTGCTGACACATCAAGCATAGAAAAATATTTGCCATCAGCCATCTCTCCCAGAATTTCTTTGCCTTTTTACATGGTTATTCAGTTCATTTGGGTCTATATGTAAACAAAATGCTACACAATATAGGCCTACCCTGACAGCACACTGATGGAGAAACAGCAAGCAATTAGAAAAACTGCCAGGCTCAGCTTTCAGTTCTCTCCCTTCAGCAGGAGGAAACTCTGTCCCAGAAGCATCACTAAGGAGAGGTTGAGTTGTTTCAGGTCTCTACTCTTCCCCAAAGGCTGTCTTCTAGCTCTTTAACTTCTTAGGCTTCTTGCCCTTCCAGCAATTCACTCCCTGAAAATCATTATCACTATTTTCTATGTTATTATTGCAAATTGTTTACTTTAAAATGCTTGTTAGTCTATACAATTCCTTGCTGGAAATAAATGACCAATAACAATACTTAGTTTTGCCCGTTTAACTTTTCAATGGTCTGGGGGTTTTTTTTTTTTTTTTTTTTTTTTTTTTTATTCCAGCATGAGTATCATTATTCCCGACTCCAGCTTGGATTTGTAGCCAAACTAAAATGAAGAAATGTCCTACTGACTTCCAGGTCAACAGTCTATTCATCTTCTCCTGCAACACTTTCTATCACCTTTGTGAAGAATTTCTTCATATCTTACATTCTCCAATTCATAATACAGAATTATATGCTCAGAATTAAATAGGACTAAAACCACAAAAGGAAAGAGTATTATTTGCACAAAGAACTCAACCATCGAAAAGGAACATCAAAATAGAGAAAAGACTCTTATGTGGCTGGATGACTCAAGAGATCAGGCATTGAAAGGCAGTGAGAAAAATGACACCAAGAACTCAGAGGTTTATGTGAGGAGGACCAGTTAAAGAATGGATACGTGAGAGGTCACGGCCTGAAGGCAACAAATCTTAACTGGAAAAGACAACTCATGTGGTGAGGGAGCCCTTTTTAAGGCAGAAGCCGTAGAGACCAAGGTGATAACAGCAAAGCTCTCCAGTTCCGCTTTGTTGAATAAAGGCTGGGATGCATTTATTTGCTCCTAGGTTGCATGCAGTACAAACAAGCTTCCAACAGGACAGGATTGGAAGTTACTCAGCTTTTCACCTACAACTAACCTCATCTGGAACTGCAACACTCTTCTCTATTCTGGACAGAAACTCCAAAGAAGAATCAAGACTATAATGTGTTTGCAATTGTCTTATTTTTGAAACATCTATATTTTCCTTGGATATTAAAAGACATGTATTTTTTTTTGCAGGCAAATGCATGACATATGGCCTAGTTTTTCCCTTCAGAAAAGGCATAATGCCATCACTGAGCCATGATTGCACAGTTGTTAAACAGCAGGGATTATCGGGCAGGACAATATTAAGTGGTATTTAACAGCAAGACCAAAGTTCCTTGTCAAATGCTTGACTTAGTGTTCCTTGATTGTTAGCATCCCAGCAATGAGACCTTTTGCACTGAACCATTTTTCATTTTGACAACAAACTACCGCAGCTATCCAATGTTGCCTTGCTGGAGCTGACAGCAAAGTATTTTTGTGGCAGAAATATTACTATGTAGTGGGGTTCAGGGCTGGAGGATAGACGGTTTTATCCCTTTCCTTTCACAGTGCAATGGCATTCCAAGCAGTAGGTGTCCTGAGTCACTGCCTGGCTAATGTACTCAGTATGATCCTCTGTCTAGTCATAACAATGGTGGAAAAAAAAAAAGAGAGAGAAAAAGAAAATCAAACCCTTGATGTAATTGTTTAAATTACAGACTACCTTCTTTTAGATGCATCTTAATGAAGATGTATGGTGGGAGACAAGGGGATAGGGAAGGAAGGTTGAATTACTAATTTAGGGGTGAATTTCCAAAAGGTTTTTAGAGAACCTGAAGTGCCTTTAAACCTCCACCAAAGCTGTTTTTATTAAAGCACTAAGAGTGCTTATGAAAGTTATAGTGTGATGTGAGCAAAAGGCAGGAAATAAAGGGAAAAAAAAAGGGGAACTTAATGAAGGTTTAATCTTCAAGGGAATATGGACTTCAAGACTGTAAATCTAACAGAATGGTCCTATATTCTAATGTCAAAAGCTGCATCTTATGCCAGAAAATTTAACATTTTCAGTTGAGAGATCTAGTTTTAAAACCAGCTATTTATACTGTTAAAGGATGAGATGTGGTAGTTGGAGAGAGCCATGTTATTTTCAAGGGTCTTTCCTACTGACAGATTTATTAGGGAGTTTATCAGTCCTTTTCCGTCCTTTTCTATATGTTCATACTCCCTCTGTACATCCAGGCTGGAAAATTTCCATGAAATATCCTGAAAATTTGATTGTGAGGTACTCTGGAAACAGACATAAAAGCATACTGGTTTTAACTGTAAGAGAAACAAACTTAGGAGTTTGCTATCTCTATTTCTGATATTTATTTTTAAATTCCTATATTTCTTTACTTGCCCTTTTCTTCATGTTTCTCTTTGAAGAGGTAAGCAATCACCCACCTTAAATTCACACCTTGGGGTTCGTTCTTTTAAAGTAATTCCAGTAAGATTCCTGGAGAAACAGTTGCATTAAAACTAGAATTTAATATACAGGGTGGGGTTTTTTTTTGCTTCACATTATTTAAAAGGGAATTGTCTGGACCTGGCTATCTAGAATGCTTGTGGCTTTGAGATAGCAGCTGGTGACCATTCAAACCTTTCAGAAATACATGAAAATGTATGAAAATATGAAAATGAAAAATGAAAATCCCGTTAAACTGAAATGCCAATGAAAGCTTTTCCCCCCCTATTCTCCACAACTGTTGTACATTAAGATAAATATTGGAAATGTTGGCTATCTTCAACAATATTATTGGACTGAGAATTTTTAAAGTTGTTGATTTCTGTATACAGTATGCTATCATTTAGCACTCAAAACTTTCTTGCTGTTGGTTGGAAACTCCATCTATGCTCTGAGCAAGCCATGTTCCCTGTGTTTCTTGATTTACCATGAAAGATTAAAATGCTGTGCTCCAAGCTTTACAGATAACATTATGAAAAATGCAGAAGATAAAATATAATCCAAATATTAGTCATTCTTACACATACTTCAACTGATCCATCTTGTCATTCTGACAACATTACAATTGTAGAGGATCATCTTAGTATAAATAAGTGAAATTTTCTGAAGGTCTAATAAAATTCAATATAAAATAAAAAAAATCCTATTATTCTGAACAAAGAAAATGAGGATAAAAATTTTCAACTGCCCTGAGAATATTGCCCAACTCAGAAATATGAAAAGCCTATTAATTATGAATGATTAGCTTAGATGCCATAGCTATTTTCTCTTTTCTCATCTAACTATTCACTTAAACCATATGGTACAGAGATCTTTATCTAACTTCACACTACTAGACAATCACTGAAGGAGTAATATAAACTGTAAGAATAGCTCACACAATGCATTCATCCTCATCGCTTCTTTCAGTAAAATAAAGGAAAATCATCATCAATAAAAACCAGACTCAATCCTATAATAAAGGACTACAGAATAGAATTTCTATGTTTTCATGTCTGTAAATGACACTAGACTTGGCTGGGTATAATGTGCTTGGAATTAAAGTAAAATAATCTGCATGCACTTTAAAGCAGCAGTAAAACTTCCAAATTTGTACCTAAAATTCAGATCTTCAAATGAAATTCTACATGAATTCCTAGTGACTGACAGAATGGACACTGGACCATAACTTTAGTATCTCATGAAGTGCTCTGTACGTATACCTTTTCCTGCTTTCACAAAAAAAGTAATCTTGTCTCTTGCCAGAATGGTTGCCTACCAAAGTGTAGTTCAGCTGCTAAGGGAATTGCATAAAACAGTTTGTTCTCAAGTAATTAAAACATTTTAAATAAAATAGTTACACCAGCAATAATCATGCCTTTCTAAAAATGGATTTAAATTAACACCTTTGGTCCAAATACCTCTGAACGCTGTGGTCTTCACTAGTATTCAAACCAGTATCTGAATGCTGCAGTTAGTCTCTAATTTCTATAATGAGCAAACCTAAAAACCTGTATCTGGATAACCCTTAAATTAGGGATGTTTGAGGTCTGGAGCCTGTTCAAGTTGTACACTTTGTGGTTTGGGCACCATCTGTATTCCCTTCACATCTATCTTCTCTGTGGATGCACTTGTTTTTAAACGCTCATTGCTTTACATGTTGTGCGCACTCCTAGGGAAACAACCCGGGGAGGCCCACCTGTGGTACTGTTCAGCCAAACAATGGGATGACCCTTCTGAAAGCTCTTCAAAATGCCAGCTTCTCAGTTTGTTTTATCTCCCCTCACTGCTATTCCAGCAAGAAACTCTCTGAATCCTGTAGCAAATCTCCCTAGGCTACAGGACAAGGGATGTTCCTTATAAGAAGGTGCCTAATTAATCACCAAAGAGACACAGAGCTTCCTGCCTTGCTCCACCTTTGGCAAAGTTCATGTCCAAAAGCTGAATGAACCATCAAGACTTTTAGATCTCTCTACCAGCAGTGGCTAAGTTAAAAGTTAAAACAATTCAGATGTGTCCTAAAATGAAAATTGATCTACTGGCATTTCCTTCAGTGGATGACGCTTCAATGGCTCAGACAAAAATGAGACACTGAATTTGTAATTTAGATGCTTTTGGCAAGCCTTCAGCTCCAGACACCTCAGGGCTTTGTCCAGCCTAAGAATGCAGAAATACAATATTGCACATGGAATTTTATGGGAATAATGAAAATCCTTCATTTTGCAAGCCATATTTACAAAAGAGAGTACAGTTAATAACAGTGCTCAGAAATTAGCTATTTTCTCCAATAGACACAAATCACCTCCGCTGTTAAACCCAGGCGAGAAGCTGCTGCTTGAATGGTGTGAGTAAGGAAACACATCTGAAGCCATCAAGGCAATTTCAGTAAGGGCAGAGATGAGATGCGTGGAAGAGGACGTGCATGTGCCTGGCAGCTGCTGATCCATGAACATTTGCAGCCATTACTGTCATTAAGATAATAACTTCAGACTGGAAAAAGAAATTAACAGGAAGGAATAGTGAAGAGCCGGTTGTCACATTGTGAGGTATGTGAGATTAAAATCTTGCTGTGCTTTATTTACATATAAGCCTAAATCTTGCACACCTGCAGGCTTACAGGTATAACTCTATAAAACTTTACTTGTGAGTGAATTCAAGAAAAAATGCTGTAAATATTTTAAAGTGACTGTTCTATGCATTTCAGGTAATACTGATGACGAACAAATGGCTTCATTCTATGTGGTCATATTCAGCATACAAATCCATCAGCTGGTTATTTTAAAGCACAGATTGTTCAATATATATAAACCTAAAGTGCACCTCAGAAACTTGTTAAGATATACATGGAAAATATATTACTTCATGAGTACCCTAACAACTGTTCCATCAATGCACCTTCTTAGGAAAACCTCAAGATATCACAGGGACATTTATAACTTTTACAGTCTTTGATCAGGAAAAAAAAATCAAGAAGTGTTATGTTCAGCAAGAGATCCATAAGCATTAACAAAATAGATGATCCATAAATCTGTGACAAGTGTTGTGTGATAGCTAGGTCTCTTCTGACATGAATTAAAGCCCAGCATCCATTACCAAAGGGTCTTCTAAACTATTTCTAACTCCTGTCCCCACCCCAAGCTATATTTTTCCCTTCTTTGCTCTGAAGCCACAAGTCTGGAGGGTTCTCAATGTGAGCTGTGCCTATGTCAAAATCACTTCGCACCCACAGGAAAATTTTTTAATATGAATTGGGCTTTAAAAAACTTTACCTTGATTTAGTGAGAATATAAAGTGGAGCCATAGTCAATGTGTTGTTTGTATGCATCGCAATGAATACTGTAACCTGAAGGATATCTGCTACCAAGGCAACATTAAGCACTAGCTCACATTTAAAAAGCTTCCAAAGAAGCTCTTTATTCAAGGCAGAGTTTTTAAAATGAGCGAAGCAACATTATCTAGAAGCAGACATTCAAAATATATATAAATATACAAGCCTTTTAGATAAACACGCTTCCAGGGAGTTTTTTGCTGCAAGTGAGAAGTTGCCTCACTACAGCAGGGTCTACTGTATTTTACTGCTTTTCAGTAGACACAAGTCGACAGTGAGAGTGAAGCAGTTTAGACTAGGAGTCAGCCCCAAGAGAAAGGCAGTGAGGACACCACTATTTGCAGTCATACAATTCAACATAAAATTGCAAAAGAAGTCTGTGGAGCCGCTCCTGTAATTTCAAATCCATTAGCTTCCCTTGTGCCATCATTTTAAGAAGGATGAAAAAAAGGAAAAAGGGGAAAAAAAGGAAAAGAAAGGTAGCCACAGATTTTATGGGCTGACAACTGATGGCTAAGTACTGGTGTATTGGCTTTGAGTGCAGGATCCATTACAGATAACTAAACTACATTTTATCCATAAACTACATTTCAACATCATTGTAGCTAGCAGACTCTGCAGGAGACAATAGGAGTTGGTTCACCTCCAGGGAAGCTGGGGAAAGGTCTCCTGGAAAGCTGACAGTGGCACAACTGCTAGTCTGTATTATCTTCTGGCATAATCAGACTTTACGCTCAGGGAGACTTTGCCTCCTGATGCAATTGGGAAATCACATCAGAAAGGAGATTAAAGTGCAGGGTCTCAGCCTCTTTTCTCTCCTGCCATTTTGGCTGAAGCAATCTCTTTGGATGACTTGATGTCATATAATACACTCACCAACTGCCTTAAAAAAATAAGCGGCTTTTGTGTACAATGGGACGTGTGTGTACAGACCTGCAAAACCACATAGATGGAAAAACAGTCAGCTATTCTTCAAACCTAAGTGAGTCCTTTCCTCACAAAATCTTCTTAAAGCCCTTTCCAAGCATTATTTAATTTTACTAAATTTGCAACATAACCCTTTGCAATGTCTCTATTTAGCAGCTGGAAAGACTGAGGGATGGGGAAATGAAATGTGCCACCTAAAGGGGATAAGTATGAAAGAGGTCTGGGTTGCTGTCTTGACCCATGCCCTCTAGCTGAGATCTACAGGTAATCCTCCTCCATGCATTTTCAAAGTATGAAAACTCAGTAAATAGGAACTACAAAGTGCTTCCAGTTTTTGAGGAAATGGTTATAACTGTGATTCTCTCAGTATGCCCAGTGGGAGATACAGGAATATTTTTACCCATCTCAGCAGTTGATGAATTTTCCCACAGATCTTCTAGGGAGTTCAGATGTCTTTCCAAAGCAATAAAACCTGAGATTTTTAATACTGACATGTTTCTGTTTCCTTAGAAAAATCTCCTTGTCCCTTTAACTCCCCTTGAAGGTTACCTTTAAGCAATGGACATTGATTCTACAGGCAAAAAGGCAGTTTCCCTTTAAAAGTAGCATTTTTGGAAGGTCCATGTGCCCATTGCATTATCTCCCTTTGCTGTCATCTGAGCTTTGATCTCATAGCTTTTCATCCTGGTGCTGGGGCAGACAGCTCTTTGGTGCATCCTGAGAACTGTGTCTGCCTGGAGCACATTGTTCCCTATCAAGCCACTGCAGGGCCATCTCTCAGCAAGCATCCTCAATCCGTCGAAGGCAGGAGCTCTCAGTCAGACAGTCTGCTAACAGAACCTGTTAACGATGAACTCCTGGCATACGACAGGACAGAGATGTTTCACATTCCAGCCTTTGATGCCTTTTGGACCTTAGCTGAAAGACATGGTGTCTTCAGACATGGTGGAGAAGGGACCTTACAGGCAAGCAAACAAACTGAAAAAGCAATGTGGTTGTTTAACAAATTAAAGGGGGGGAAGTCTTAGCCCAAACCATTTGGAAAGAGCTGGAAATGACAGCCATTCTTCTTAAATTTGTTCCCTTTTATTTCCCCTTTGCCAAAGCATTGTTAGAAGAGAGATGATTCTGGTTGAAGGCATGAGCCAGACATTTACCATACATGTAGGTGTACTACATTTCCTTTATATCACAAAGGATGTTAAGGCCTTAATCTACATTCAGGTACCTACTTAATTAATAAACCTTTGCAATACATTGTCTTGAGATGTGATGGAATCTATGTCATTGAAGATGAAGACCAATTAATAAACCTGCTTGACTAGGTGACTTCTAATGGTTCTTCCAGCACTAATTTCTATTATTTGCCATTTGGAAGCACAATGCTTGTTTTAAAATATTACAGGTAGGAGACATCTGGTACTTTAAAAAAGCATTTGGGATTGTTACCTGCATATCTATTCACCCATGTGAACCAGAAAACAAGACTTACTTTTTGTAACAAAAGAAACACCTTGAGAGATCTTCTATCACTTGATAAAACAAAAGAGAAAAACAATCAGCTAATTAGTCTCATAACGACTTATTTTCTACCCCCTCCCTACCTTATTTTAAATAAAACCTGATGATGCAAAGTATTCCTTGGCTTCTTGCTCTGTAACCAACTGGCTCTCTGTGGAAAGAGCGTCTTTTTTTATGGCTACGTATTAAAAGTAAACCAGCCCATGCCAGGTTTGGATAAAAGGCTATTTATTTTCAACCAATTTGATAGCTGCAGTTTTCGGTAATTGAATTTTCTGTGGTCAGAGAAGCAGTAATCTTAGAAACCAAATAAATATTTTTTAATAAAATGGAACACTGAGAAACCCTATAATAATGTCAAATATGTAGCCACTTATGGATGGATAAATATTTTAAGAAATTTACATCTCACCCAGTGCTTTAGGCCTTAAGCTTCCCTGGAAATTTCAAACAACGCTATTTTATTTTGGGGAGGGGATATGGGGGGAATGGAGTGTATTTAGATAAAGAGCTAAATACTAATCATTCAGTTTGCAGCAGGTTTTATTTCCAATATTTATGGGGCAGTTGCTGATTTAGTCAAGAAAAGAAAAAAACAAAAAACATTTTCTCAAACCCTTTCAATAGCATGCTCCAATTCATATGTTGCAGGTTGTACTGCAGTCACCCATGCTTGCACAAAAATGACTAACTCAGCCAGAAACATCCTTAAAAGCCTCTGCAGAGTTACAAATGTATATTACTGCCCTGTCCCCATAACAGAAAATCATGATGAACCTTTGGGAGAAAACCAGTTTTTGTTAAAGCCTCTTGCCTTCTGACGATCAGAATATAGAATATGAATGGACACTTGTTCACACTGGTTTGTTCAAATTGAGGAGACAGGCAGAGATTTGACTCAGAAAACCTTCAGCAAGCTAACAACAAGGAAGAGAGGAAGAGAAAGAAAGCAATGAGATACTCACTTATGTCATGGATATCCACGCAATAAATTAGTCAGAGGTCGTAACACAAATTTGAGTGTTGCCCTCAGCTTTTGTGCAAATGCTTGTATCTGAAGAGGCTACCGCCTGCTAAAGAGAGATGAACGTATTTATAAAGAGTGCTTCAGCACAGGAGACAGGCTGTAGAGGAAAGTTGCCTATGCTGTCAGCATACTGGACCCTCAAGATGTCTACATTTATGGGACACCTAGACTCAGGGGCCTAAGCCATCCTGAATTCTAACACAGTTCCCTGCTGCCACCAGCCAGCAACCACTTCGTAAAATCCCTGATAACTTCGCCAAGCTCCTTTTCAAAACTTGGTGTGTTTTCCTTTGGTTGGGGGGTATCTTGCTTTCAGGACATACTTATTTTCTAAAAGAGTGACAAATCATTATGGAATAAATCTGTTTCAATGGTATGCAAAATAGACATAACTGCAGAGACAGAAATTGCATTTCCTGCAAGATGCAGTTGTGTTCCAGAGCTTGATATTATTGTTCTCTTATGGTGACACCTGCTGGCAAATGCAGACTCCTGTAACAACTTCTGGAAAAGGATCAATTGCAAAATTAATCTGGATTAGTGAGTACAGGTCAGGTTTTTTCTGAAATGATACACAGAAAAGTGGAAGAAACAAGAGTTATTCAGCCAAAGTAAGAAAAAACAGAAGGAGGTTTCAGGTCTTCAAATACATTAAATGCTACTACAAAATGCTACTACAATTGCTCTCCATATCCATGGGATAAGACATAATAAAGGCTCACTGCATATACCACTGAAGCAACAAATATTTGGGTAAGATCCCTGTTTAGCAAAAGGCTCCTAACTGCGAAGCTAATGCTGTGAAATCTCCTTCACAACAGCAGGGCATATGGAGCCCCATAGGGTCCAGTTATGCTTTTTCTCCTTCCAACATATATGCTTGTTCAGACCTGATTGATCCATTATTCAATTAGAAAAGTCCAGTTCAAATATAACCACCAATTTTCAGTCTGCGTCTTCTTTTTTTTTAATTTTAAATGTCGATGAAAACTGAAACCCAGGTGGTTTTCAGCATGACACTCTGTGGAAATCAGGTATGAAATTACCTGTTTATTAATGATGTGTCAGGAGAATGACACGCTAACAGCCAACTCCAGCACTGGCAGTGCTAATGTAGAAATAACAACCATGCATTATACACAATATGTATTCTACAGGACTATAACTTTGCATCCCTAGAGACACAGCTGAAACCCATATGCTTTATCTCAAAATACTCCGTTCCCATGAGACCCCACCTGGCGTACTGTATTCAGCTCTGGGGCCCCCAACACAAGAAGGACACGGACCTGTTGGAGCGAGTCCAGAGGAGGCCACAAAGATCATCAGGGGGCTGGAGCACCCCTCCTATGAGGACAGGCTGAGAGAGCTGGGGTTGTTCAGCCTGGAGAAGAGAAGGCTCCGGGGAGACCTTACAGCAGCCTGCCAGTACCTAAAGGGGGCCTACAGAAAAGCTGGAGAGGGATTTTTTTACAAGGGCATGTAGTGATAGGACAAGGGGTAATGGCTTTAAACTGAAAGAGGGAAGATTTATATTAGATATAAGGAAGAAATTCTTCACTGTGAGGGTGGTGGGGCACTGGAACAGGTTGCCCAGAGAGGTTATGGATGCTGGAGGTGTTCAAGGCCAGGTTGGATGGGGCTTTGAGCAACCTGGTCTAGTGGGAGGTGTCCCTGCCCAGGGCACGGGGGTTGGAACTAGATGATCTTTAAGGTCCCTTCCAACCCAAACCATTCTATGATTCCATGATTCTACGATAAAATTTCAATCCCAGAGGGCAATGATTCCAAAATGGAAGTTAAACATATGTGTTTAACTTAACAGAACAATATGCTTGGTCACTATTTTGCTGTATCACCTCCTTGGGATTCATGTGTGAGTGAATAATTGGCATCAGGCATGCAAAGATTTAGAATGTCACTAGTCAGTGCTCCAGGCATGGAAGAGCACTGATGGTGGCATGGGGTTTTGCAAGGACATATCACATTGCTTAGCATTTCAACAAGAATCACCATTAGCATCTGACCTGGCACAGACATGTAGCATTGTTGGTGTCACATACAAAGATTACTACTTCACGATTAAAAACTCTCAGTTGTTTCCACAATACCGTCCACCACATTGAACAGAGTGGAAATAAACCATAATTCACAGTAGATGTCAAAGTAAATCTTGTTTGACTGCAAGATCCTTGAAAAATCTTCAGTACATTTTCCACTGAGTTTATCTCCCTTACAATAAGGCTCATATTTCCTTCTCTTTCTTTGTTCTGGAAAATTTTTGGGATAATACATGAGTCTGTCAGCATGGAACCAGAAGGACTAAGTTTGATGAAAACTTTTACTAAAGTAATACTGATGTATCATGTAAATAGCCACTGTGGATTGTTTTGTTATTGCCAAAGAGGAGCTTCTTTTTCATGTTTGGAGAGCTTATCCTCCAAGTTTTAGTCTTCACAAGTACCTTGTAACATACGATATCAAGAACAGTTACTAACAGTTTTTCCAGGAGACAGGGTCTTTGTTTTGAAGACTTCATTTTACAATATTTGCCTTGTTCAATAAGGAAAGATGCATCTTTGAGCAGATTTGCTGGTGCAGCTCTGGGGCATCATGCAATATTTATATTCTGTTAATGTTATAGCTTTAAGGGAAAGATGGAGGAGGCCAAATCCAACCTTCATATAAATGCCATTGATTTTGGGTTCTAACAGCACTGGATTTAGGCCAGTATTTTCCCTTGCCTCACTCTTCGCCTTTCAGAATATTTGTGGAAATGAGTAACAGGGTCATTTGGTATTCAGCCCTGGATATGAATTATAATCTTGGTACAAGCTACATAGAAATTTAAAAGGCAAATTTTTCACCTCAGAAACACACTTTTCTTCAACCAGCCAGAAAACCCAGTGCCAGACTTAGTCAATGGCCTGCAGGAAAGCAAGGGAGCACAAACACATTTGCACACACAGACACACACTGGAGATTTAGCAGGCACCACTTCAAAACCAGAACAAAACAACAAAGTATTCCTCACTGAGTAAGGGGGACAGCTTGGAAACTGTTCAGGAACCTGAGGGGGTTCACAAGATTGGCATAATCAGGTACATAAATTTACATAATATCTGCATCAAAAATAGAAGCAGGCCACCTTTATGTTCTCCTGTACCTTTATTTAATAAGGGCTATAATGCAATTAAACAACTACACACATTTAACATTTTCTCTCTGAGCCATTTCCTGGAGTGATTGATTTCTGCCCCCTTCAGACATTGAGTACAATAAGGCAACAGAGGAGTTAGGCGGGACCTATTTCAACTGTCCTCAGCAGACAGTGTAGCTGGGAGGTTATCCTATGCTGAAGGGTATGTACTTACCAGGGAGACGGTATAAGACCCTGAACATTAAGGAACACATTTCTGTTTCTTGGATTTGATTAACTAGTATTCAGACAAGACCTACAGAAACATCATGATCCTGCTTCATTTAGTTGCCTTAAGATTCCTGGACATATTAAATCTCACTCTGAGTTGGTGGTTGACTCTGCCCTGACCAGCTCCTATTCAGATGATAAAAGCCTGAACTCGAATGACTTTGCCTGGGGTTTAGGGTCCCCAGATCAATGCTTAGAAGGGCAGGGTTGGTCATACTACACAGCTGGAGCAAGAGACTGAGGTTCAGTGTTGAGTGAAAGTGTCCAAACCATCAAAAATGGACCCCTATACCTTTGACACCTCCATCATGTTGTAGCTTCTCCTGTTTGAAATTGATCCCCCCCTCCAGCTATGTATCTTAACACATCCAGCCTTTTCTGTTAGGATCTCTCTCCTCATCTCATAGCTCTACTTTCCTTTTATCTTAACTTCAGCTTATTTCATCATTACCAATCTAAAATAACAAGAAATGCCATGTATTTCCTTTGCAGCTTTTTAATAATGAAAATCCAAATGTCCCTTCCTGAGCTAGAAGGAAAAGAGAGGATGCCAGATCTCTCTTTCAGCTCTTGCTCTGAGGTCCTTCTCTATTCTTTACCTCCATGTGTCTATCAGCATAGGCACTTCCACGAATGGTCTATGAAATGTGGTATTTCCTCCAAGGCATTCTTTCACCCTCTCATCTTGCATAACAAATAATTGCTTGAGTGTAGGGCAGCCTGAACATAGACTGGAGTAGACTGGAGTTAATGCAGTGCTGGTATGCTCAGACACTAGCGTATTCTATCACCCTGTATTAAATTTGCAATTGATCCTACAAGCACGAGCCTCTTTCAGCTTCCACATGAGCTCAATGCCCAGACATGCATGATATAGGATTAGTAAGAGTTTTTCATTATGTTCTCTGAACAGAAATGGTCACGGTTTGTGGAGGTCCCCTTGAGGAAAACTTTTCTACCCACCCCCCCAAGTGTGCTCTGAATTCAATTCTATAAAAAACAAACCACAATGCTCCTTGGAAGCACAGAAAGGAAGGATTTTATGCCAATGTTTAGCTGGATGCATTGTTAAGCAGGTACAGATTTTTCCCCTCGTGAGGATACACTACATGATCAAACTATTAGGCACAGGGATGCTGTATATCAACTTAATTTGCCTAATGCTGTCCTCTGTGTAACTTCTTCCCCTGTAAGGCCATAATTACAGCAGAGGCTGTATGCAGAACTGTGCATAAAAGATGATGTTTGTTCATAACAATTATTCCCCTTTTCCTCCATGGAAAATATGATGAGTTGAAAGCTTCTTAATTATTGTGTGTACTATTTTGAAGTAGCTTATGCATCTGACTACAGAAACTGCTAGGCCATGGGTTAAACAGACCTCCAGTGAACTTTTACTACTTTCATTTGCTGAGCCTTCTGGCCTCCTCTAAAATAACAATAGGATCTATTCCTCAGAGGGAGGAGGTGGATAAAAAGGGAAAAGCCAGCACCCAACTAATTTTAGCAAGTACAAAAGGAGACTCCATGCCAGAGGAACATATGGCATTTTTAGTTCACCTTAAACTTTCCCCTTGGCATTTCAAGCCCTATTAATAAACAAAACAAACTTGTTTCAGAAAACAGATGAGTAAACATCTTTGATGGCTGTAGTCTATTACTGATTCACCTTCCTTCCTCTCACCCACCACCCCGGGCCTCCACTCTTTGACTCAGAATATTTTTATCATTAAGGCAACATTGCTGGGACATGTTGTGGTAAATATTCAAAAACAAAACATGTGGCAAGGTCAAATAGCGTTCCCTCAGCAGCATGGGACCTCACCATTCACTCTCGCCTTGGAACAAAATCCCCTGTATCATAATGCTGAGGAAAAGAGAGCAGGGGAGAGAGAGGGAGAGTCAGGCTGGCACCAGAAATGTAATTTAGTGTGCAGGTATTTGATTTGATAAAAAACCTACCTTAATTTAAAAAAATACATATATGTATGTATATATATAATAGGTTCCTGACAAGGTTGTAATTCATTGAGAGGGGCCAGGCCTACAGTTTGGGCTTGACGTGTCACTCCAACCTAAACCATGACTGGTTTTACGTGATCCCCTAAGAGGGTAGCATGTTGCAGCTGGCAAAAAAATAAACAAACCCGAGCTCTGTGCTAACAGATCTTTTTTTCTTTTTGATTTATGCCACAAGCAAAGGAAAAACAGTGACATACTTGTGAATCTAGGTTTCATTTGGCCCCTCCATGCTTGCAGCAACTGTGTCCTATTAAGGAGATGCACAATATGAAATACATAGCAAACAGGCCTAGAACAAGCAAGATGGGGAAGCAGATGAATAGTAGCTCCAAGGTTTTTCTTTGCGCCAGCATATCACATGCACATGAATGACCGTCTTTTTTTTTTTTTTTTTTTTTTTTCTTCTTTTTAATTCCAGGGGAAATCTGGGCCTCTGCTGATGTGCTGCTGAGGAGAACCTGGCAAGATTCACATGCAGCAGTCAAGCAGCACTTTTTGGTATCACTCATTAAACTCAGGGGTTTATTTTAAAACTCCTCCCTTGCCCTGAAGAGTCAGAAGACTGAAGATATTCTTCTGTAAAACAGTATTTTCTGCTCAGTATTTTCTGAGCTCTCAGGTGCTCTTGGCTACCTGAGTGGTTTCTTTCCAAACACTGTCTTCAGAAACAAACATATTTAGACCTTCCCCCATCTTCATTCTCCACTGCTAAGATTCCATTAAGAGTACTACTTCAGGTAAAAGTAGAGTCTAGGGAGCCCGGAAACTACTAAGTGAACTCAATTAAGAGTTTAAATACCTGTATTTTCCTGTCAGCCATATTTTGTGCTAGCATGACTGAACACACTGCAGAGAGGTTAGTAGTGATAGGGAGAAGACACTAAACCAAGTCCACCACTTTGCTCCCAAGCAAAGCAAGCAGACTGCCCCCAGCTCACACATAATCCCAGTCCCAGTAATGGGGCCATCCCTTTTATAATTGGTGATTGGAAATTACTTAATTCCCTACAGCAGACCCAGCCCTGTCTCTGCACAATTCCTTGAACTCCAGGCAAGGCTCTGTGGTTTCTCCTATTGTTTTCAGTTTGTTTTTCTTTCCAGCAGAAACATAAAGCTACAGTGGTGGATTTGCAAGTATAGATGCCAAATACAGAGCATCAGACCATCATGTTGCTTTTCACCTTGAACATGTTAAATGTTTTAGCTGGATGCCTAAAGAAACAAGGTTTCTATGCTAGTGTTGTATAGATTTCTCCTCCATTCCCTTCTATCCCCAAAGTTTTTGATCACTGACTAATTTCAAGCCAATTTATCAAAGGAGTAAAGACCTTAAAGATAAGTTTCTAACAGATTTCATGAAACATAGAATTGGATAGGGGAGACAGCTCCCAAAAGCTGAGGAGCCTCCCCCACCCCCAAAGCAGCAGAAAACACATTAAAGGGAGGAAAAGAGAGGGAGAGATGTTGAAAAGTAGCTTTCATTAGACCCTCTGCACACCAAACTACTTGCTTATTACTATGAAAATTTTTACATCCATCTCTCTACTTCCAAGATCCAGGAGCTGAGTCCTAGAAACACATAGGGATTTAGCTTTATGTGCTCCAGTCCATGAAATTAAACACACACTTAGAAGATCTGGGTGTGAAATCTGTTATCACACCGTATCCATTCAGAAGCAGAACCCAAAGTAACATTTCAGCCCAGTTAGTTTCCATGACAACATCCAAATATAAATGTCTGTGGCATGCAAAAAAGTATCTCAGTGTTACTGTTTTCATGATGAAAGATAGAAATATGTCAATATCCTTCAGAGCCTTAAATAGGAGGATTTTCTTTTTACAGTTTGTTGCCATACCAATGTGGTGCAATCCTCCTACTGTTTAAAAACAGTGTGCACATGCTCACATAGACAAACAGAGAAACAGATTTTTTTTTCCAGCACTTTTTTCCTCATTGCAGACATAAGCACTGATTTGCAGAACAGCAGCAGCAGCTTGGGTTCATGTGCCTAAGCTTTATATTATATAAGTCTAATGTAACAGTGTGTCAAATGTTTGCTTTGGCGATACTGATTCCTCAAATCCCCTTTTTATACTAATATTTAAAATGGGAAAAGGCTTTAAAAGAATGGGCACAAATTACCAGTTCAAAGGTTTTATTAGGCTTCCAGCTGAGCATTGCTTATGCTAAGAATGGGGATTTGAAAAAAAACAGTGTTTAGGCTGGTTTATTGGGGTTTATTTCCTCTAAGACGCTGCTACTGCAATCCTGTAGGAGTGGGAGGAGCAGCAGGAGGGACAGGGGACAAGTTATCTTTTTCTCCTGTAAATCCCAGTAACTGTGATTACTTACAAATCATACAGACTGACCTCTAAGCTATCCCAATTATGAAAGCTAAGGAAAATTCAGCTCAGCAGAAATGAGATGGACTTCCCAACAGTAACAGCCACCACTAAAAATACTCCTTTTTTATTTTTATAAAATATTTAGGAAATTCTGGGCAAACGTTTTGTTGAAAACTCACAGTTTATAAAATTTCACCCAGCTCAGTTGTTAAGCTCAGGGAGATGGGAGTAAGATGTCTGTGCAGATGGATGGCTGAAGAGGCAGAATTAGTCTGTCTGGATTTTAAGGTATTTACACAAGGGCAGTTTATGGTGTTACTATGACAATTACCCTGAATTAAGCCACCTCATCACTTTAAATGGTTTATCAGCTCAGAAACAGTCCTGTGCTTGTGCAGCAATGCTGGCTCACATTGAGCTGCTGTGGAGTACAGGCAGAGCATCATTTGCTCGTACGTGTCTCTATAGGTTAAGAACCCTCAGGCCACTCCAGGTGGCAGGTTACTGGGAATGGCCAGCGCCGTTCATCTCATCAACAGCATGGTTGCTCCTCCCTTAGCATGACTTTGGCACTGAGTTGTTTAATGTGCTCATGAGTGCAAGTGTCATACAGATAGCTGTGCAGTATGTGATACTGCCAGGGATCCTGGGAAAAACTGCAGGAGGGAGACAGTACCCAGAACCCAGCCTGCTTCTGGTCTATGTTTGCCAAAGAAAAAAAAAAACTGATGGAGAAGAGGCTGGATGAGCAGACTTCTGGGTAGCATGAGCCCTGCAAACTGCTTATCATTTGCCAATGATAAGAAACACCTATGATACAGAAAACGCCACCTATGGACTAATAGACTCGTGGCATTATCTGGCTCTTGTCTTCCTTGCCACTTCTTTTCTAAACACATGGGTTTGAGTGCACTTAACAGCAGTCTGTCTTGCTGCTACTCTACTCAGCTCTAAGCTTCTGTCCAGTTTTCCCTCGACTGCCAAGTTACAGCAAAGAGCAAAACACACAGCAAGCACTCCTGCAGAAGTGCACGCAGAAGAGCTACTGTTTTGGAGAGTGGGAGAATAGAAAGCCCCATTATCCCCCCTAGCACGGAGCTTTGCTGTGCTTTGCACACAGGCACTGTTAAGTGTATCAAATAGCTTTTCATCTGGATGCTAAGTCTGGAAGCACCACTGCTGTAATCATCCATCCTTACGTGCCAAGAAACTTTCATTCCCCAACCCATGCCAAGGAAGCCCTCTTTGGTGGATAATAATAACCTGGAGATCATGGACTTTAAAACTTTCGTTAGGAAAGTGCGTTAATCAAGAGGAAAAAAAAAAGAGGTTAACACAGTCATATTTCACTACAGGATTATAGTGTCAAACCACAGGAAGTTGTCTCTGGTGGTTTGCTGATCTCTGTGGTCTGACTAAACTGAAATTATTAGGAACAGTAACTTCTTTTCTGGCAGTATTATCACATGTCTTTCTCCCCACCTGTAACCTGAAGGACTAGTTCTAGGACCTGATCCTGCAGAGTCTGGAACAGATCTGGCCCTACTACTAAGGAAGTCAATAGTGAAATTTCCATTTATGCAGCAATAGAGAATCACGTCTTCACACAAGGGGGTTAACAGCACTGGATTCATTGGAGTCACCTATTGAATTGCAGTGAGCGTGCTGCATGCTTGCAATGACAGGATCTCAGTTTTAGGTATCAGGATGTAGGATCTAGGATGTAGGTTGGTATGGATGTGAAAGAGGTTACCTGGTGCTAACAAGCAAAAAAAGAAATTTAGGATTTTAGATTTTAGAAAATGAAAACCTACCAGACTGTTCAAATGTTAAAAAGCAGACGAGATTAATAATCCCTTCACTTACAATGGCACTTTTTGATGCTTATTCAATGTACTTTACAAAGGAGTTCATTTCCATTAATCTGTTTTGCAGATAGTAAAACCAAACCACATGAAAGAGGTACAACAATCAGAGTCAGCAAAGACAGGGCACACTGAGATAGTCAATGAAGGAAGAAGACAACCTGAAGAGCAAACAATACATGCTTTTAAAATTCAACAAGCAGTTTTCAATTATTTCAGGCACTGTTTTCTTAACAAGGATTAGAAATGATATTTCCAGTACATCATTTTAGCATGATGATACCTTTTTAAATGAAGGGTTTCTGTTGCTGCTCCTGTTATTCTGCTTGTACTAAAAGATGACTTTCAAGTATTTTGTCTATCATTTTTAAAGAGAAAAAAAATAACAAGCCTGAAAGAACAAAGATGACACTTCAAAGCCTTTAGCAGAGAAGGAAGTGCTTTCTAGCAAAAATCATACACTTTTGTCAATGAAACCTTTGTCAGACAGTTCCTCTCCTGCCTTGGCTGCTGTATGGTTAAAGATATAAAAGCAACTGAAGACAGAAGAGAAAGAGAATCCCTGAGAGAATGAAAAAAGTCATGTCCCAGCAAAGTCCTCTCTTTGCCCTCAGTGTTTATCTGACATACTGTTATTGATAGCTCTTTTTCCAACTCCCCTGACTAAGGGAGCACATATACCTTTTATTGCACTAAAGTTGATTTAAACCACCCTGGCAATGTAAGGCTGTTTTTCACTTACATAAGGAAGTTTTGAGAGGATTTTGAAGCAATACAGTATGGTAGTTAAAACCAAAGCCATTTAAAAAAGAAGTGCATTTCCTCCGGCTGTCCATAATTTTTCATTTTTCTAAAAATACCAGAGAACTTTGCAAATTTGGTAGGAAGAAGGCAGCTAAATGCAATGGGCTTTGGATCACTACAAAGCATCAGTGCAGTTTCATTCCCTTTTGACCCTCAGGTTCTCAAGTCTTATCACAGCCAACTCAGATTTCTCTTCCCAGCCATGTGGAGTGCCATTTGGATTCTTCTGGGAAACAGCTTTCAATTTGTTCAGGTACTAAAATGATTATGGGACCTCCATTCTATTTTACAACATTTTCTAGGTAAAGTCTTTCTGTGCAGTTGTCTTGTACCACTTGCTCTACAAGAGTGTTCATAGTTCTCTTTAGTTCCCCTTTTCAGGCCCCCCCAGTAATGTGTGAAGAACTAACCAATTACCCATGTCGGCAATGGTCCCTCTCTCCTGGCGTATTGCAGCAACATGTTACTTAAGGTTTTGTTAGTTTTAACATTATTCAGTTGAGTTTCTTCTGATAGCTATTACCCCAAACAAGTTTCCCCTCAGTAACAAGTTGCTTTTGACCTCAACACACCTGGAGTCTTCACCTTTATATTTCACCTCTGACCTATCCCAATATAGTTGACATTTTGCAATTATCGGCAATTTGTTAGCTTTATTTTTGTTAGCACTCAATTATGCAAATAATAGACATCTAATAGAACTGCTCCTATTGGGCTGCAAATTTGTAGAAAAGTGTTTCATGCATGAATGACTGATAGCCTGGGTCCATTTTGGACGAGCAGGAAATGAGAATTCAGGGAATACTTATCCCATGCAATCTCTGTTGGGGTGTTAGAAGGATCCTTAATACTTTTTTCAGTCATTCTTATGAGAACCTACAGCCTAGATGGAGCTTGTTTCATGAAGCTGGACTTCTTAACATTTAACTTTCCTGGACTTACAAGCTTGCTACCCTGGCTACATACCCTTAGCATTTCACCAGTAACAAGTGAGGGCCAAGGTCTAAGATACTGTCAAACACCAACAAAGAAAACACATTTTCCAAAACCAAAGAGAATTAACTTGATCTAGAGCAGGTTCACCATGTGGAAAGAGAAGTCCCAAATTTCTTAATGCAGACAGTGAGCTGCCACAGGGAATAGAGCAGAGCTGTACCCTGGATGTGTCTACATTGGCTTTTGTGCTTGAATATACTGTTTTGCCTTTTTCTTTACAGGCTCTTTGCAGTTTACTGAAAATAAAACAGCTGATCCCGTTACATCCTGCCCTCTATATATCAAAAGGGTTTTTAACCCACTGCATTTCACATGCACCAAAGATATATACAAAAAACACAGAAAAAAAAGGGCATGCTGGGCCCCATTTCCCTACCTTTCTTCACCCACAGCAGCACTCAGCTCTATTTGACGTGTCAAGTTCACCACCCCCCCCGACAGCAAACAAGTCCTTTCCCAGTCTTGTGACCTCATCCACTTCCCTGTCAAAAGATTAAGGCACATTTTCAAATGCTTAGGGCTATTTTTAGATTGCACTAGAGACATGTGGGGCGGAAAGTAGCTGGTGTACTTTCTTCATAATGTAATAATCTCTGTGTCTAGAAAAACCACTCAGATTTGAATGTCACTTCACATAATTACCCTGGGTAAAGCTGGATTAGCTGCATCAGTCTGAGATGTCATTGTCCGAATCACCTCCCTCTGGAAAGGGGCTGCAGTGACTCTTGTGGCTGAGAATGCACAGCCACAGGATGCAGGACGTGGGCTCTTATCTTTGCCATTGGGAGATGCTCTCTTTCAAGTGTCCTGAAAACAGGAACAAAAGCAGTGGAATCAGAAAACAGATGCAAATGCACTGTTGAAATCTGATTGAGGCCAAGAGCACTGCGCTGTGAGCTGAGACCCTGGACTAAGCTCTGAACAGGGTGGGAGGTCCTATGTGATGCTTGGATCCACTTTTACATGGCGAGGTGTCTGCTGATGGGCAAGCTGAAGCACAACTCCACTGGAGGCATAGCTCTACACACCTTCCACCTAACATGGCTATAGCCCTTGCTGCTATACATCTAAGTGACCCAATTTCCACTAGCATGGACAATTCTTCAACATGTCCCACTGCAACAGTTTCTGGAACAAAATAGTGCCTGAAGCCACATGGGGTATATACACAAAAGACAAAATTAAATACAGGCATAAAAGGAACACAGTGCCAATGATTATAAGCAGTTATTTTAGAGCATTTTAATACTTTTTCATATTTGTATAGTGGAGATGAAAGACAAAGGCACACCAGAGATTCAGGACCTGACTTCTGGAAGTTGTGGGTGTAAAAAGCATGCACAAATGCACAGACACACAATTGCCCCATGCCTTGTCTGCCTCCTGTGCATAAATAGTTCTTGCAGATGCTCACTCAGAGCAGGCATTTTTGCCCACAAGATGGCCAGGCCCCTGTGCAAATGGCTAATCCACAAGTGCACTGTGCTGTTGTGATAACGTATAAGTAATGGGGAATATACGTGCCTGTCTCCCTCTCTGAATGTCACTGTATGAATAACCTTTTGAAAAATAGGGTCCTAAACAGGGTAAGTCTTTAAATATGGTGTCTTATGATATGACGGACACAGGCATAGGGAACACAGAGTTTTACAACCCTCATCTAACTGCTGCTCCTAATCTGGACACTGGTAAATTTGGTACCCTGTCATATTCTCTCCCTCCTCTCCAGGAACTCAGTAAGAACTTATATTTTTATCAGGTTCCATCTGAAAGCTCAACACTAGTCACTGGGCAATGAGGGAAGGAAGATAATAAAAACAAAGCAAAACCTCAGACAAAACAAATCACAGAATACCAAACTAACACAATAAAGACATCACCTTTTTTTTTTTTTTCCCTCCTACAGAATGAAGCATTAGAATATTCAGATACAAAGTCAGAAAAGGCAATTCAAAATAGCCCCTCCCAGGATCACCCTTGATGATCTGCCCACTTTGCCAAATACTGAATTTGCTTCCAGCCATGCTTGGCAACTCTCCACCCATGAATATGTACATTCGAATGCATAATGGTTATTGCATGTCACGCTCATGGGCATTTGGCCCATGTAGCGCTCTGTTTCCCAATCTATAAGTACATGAAATATAAGACTAAGTAAAATCTGAGACACTGTGGAAACTGATGAGGGCTTGAATGAGCTCCTGGAATAAAACTTGAGCCCCTCCCCACCCAAAGCAGTATTTTTAGGAAGTCGATTGAGAAATGTTTTCCTTGCTCCATTTCCATGTTTACTGGGATACAACATTGTTACACTCGATTGCATCAGAAAACATGGAAACAGCTCTACAAATTGATCCGACCACAAGATCTCAGAGGAATTTGCTCCTTGTCTCCAAGGAGTTTACCCAGCATAAACAATGTCAAATAAATACAAGGCAGTCCTGAGAGAGTTAGTGTTTCTCCAATAAGCTTCATAATACCAGAATATAGATACATCTTTTAGGTAACTTTGGATGGATTTTATGATGGCATAATTCTCCTAAGACATTAGATATAGCCATTCATAAAATTGTGGAATATATTTGACATCAAAGTAAAATTTGCTGTATTTTAGGAGATCATATAACTGAAATAATGATGGGACCAAAAGAAGGATAATATGCACAATCCCCCTCCCAGGGGCTTTAATTGTCTAAGCCACTTCAGGCGATGTAACTGCACTCTAGTTTAGCATATCCTAATGGTTATTAGGCACCTAAATTCTTCAGAGGTTCTGAACTCAAACATTCATGCCAGAACAGAATTCAAAGTAATTGATCAGCATGATAATGGAAAACATAGCAGCTTAAGAAATTTTAGTTTGAAATTGGGATGTCTTCAATAATAGAAAGTATAAAAATATACAAGCATTGATTTTCAGATATTTGAGTTGCCTTTGCATGTAATCAATTAGAAACCAACTCAGTTTCATGGGAAAATGGTTCCATCTTAGTCAAAGGACAATTTTTGTCATATAGGTAAACTAATTTTTCCCAGGCCAAGCATATCCTCTAACTCCTACCCCATGGTGTTTTTTATCTTGTCTTCCCCATTAGTTTTAATTCCTTAGTACAAATACTGGCTGAAAATGGAATTCCCTTTCAGAAAAAAAAGCCACCTTCATTATAAAATAATGATGGAAATTATTCTGACAGGAACAGAAAATGAACAATTGTTGTAGTTTAACCCCAGCCAGCAACTAAGCACCACGCAGCTGCTCACTCACTCCTCCCCACCCAGGAGGGAGGGAATCAGAAAGATAAAGGCAAAACTCATGGGTTGAGATATGAACAATTCAATAGAACAGAAAGGAAGAATATAATAATAATAATAATAAGAAGAAGAAGAAGAAGAAGAAGAAGAAGAAAAAAAAATTTATAATAATAATAAAAGGACTGGAATATACAAAACAGGTCATGCACAAAGCAATTGGTCACCACTCGCTGACCAATGCCCAGTTAGCTCCTGAGCAGCAATCCCCCCCTGCAGGCCAACACCCCCCCCAGTTTATATACTGGGCATGATGCCATACGGTACGGATTACACCTTTGGCGAGTTGGGGTCAGCTGCCCCAGCTGTGTCCCCTCCCAACTTCTTGTGCCCCTCCAGCCTTCTTGGTGGCTGGGCATAAGAAGCTGAAAAATCCTTGACTTAGTCTAAACACTACTTAGCAACAACTGAGAACACCAGTGTGTTATCAACATTCTTCTCATACTGAATCCAAGACATAACACTACACCAGCTACTAGAAAGAAAATTAACTCTATCCCAGCCAAAACCAGGACAATGATAAAATGGCAACAATAAACCTAATATAAATTAGTGTGGATGGATTTCCAAGCCCTCTTAAGTCTTTTTGTTTGAAATTCTAAAGATTTATTTGATTTCAGTTTTTGTCTTCAATAGAGAGTAAAAAAAAAAAATATTGTGAGACTTCAAGGTGGGCAGCCAGGAAGCTGTCATTTTGATTTCCCCACTGGTGAATTGAATTTTTTTGGCAAAACTGTAGTTCTCTCCAGGACAAATTTTGATTTTGCAAAGAGCCATTTTCTATCAGAAAATTACTCTGATGGAAAATTGCCCAGCAGACCTATTCAGTGCGTGTGGTAACATTAAATAAGCAGTTACAGTCTTTCAGGTAGATTTGTTCTAAGACTGCTTTTGCCATTAGAGTGAACAAGCAGTCTTCCCCATCATGCCCAAGTAAACCTGAGAATCAAGAGGCTTAGTAACAAAAATTCATTGCTTAATAGAAATTTGGTCCTCACGGTGAAGTCCACTACATTTAAAACTCCACAGAAAAAGCGGTTAATTCAAAACTAGGCTGGACCACACAGTAAAAAAAGAGGGTAGTACCATCTGTTTGTTACTACTTTGCAACCCAGGACCTGAAATCACTCAATCCATAAGCTCCTCGTAACTGACTAAATACTCTTATCAGTATCCTCCCCATCTTAAGGCTAAGGAAACTGAGCCAGAGATCAAGTGTTGGGGCCAAAGCTGCAGCGGTTCAGTCACAACATCACAAATAGAACCCACAAATCCTGCCACCCAGCCCTCCACCCTCCCCTCTAACCACAAGACCACACTCTGCGGGTACGAACAGCTGCTCCAATGAGTCCGAGCTGGAAGTGGTTGCCTGATCACGTGGCAGCCAAGCCGTTCCCAGAGTTTCCCCATGAGAATGATGTCTGAGCAGGCATAGACTTTGGCAGCAATTTTCAATTGTTCCTAGAGGCTGGCACACAGGGATAATTAGAGAATATAACACATCCATAAAAAGGACTTGTTCCCTCCTCCACCCCGTACGTGGCAGACTGTCTGTATAGACACTGAGATTAACTTTTTCACCTGAATTAGAACAAAGTGTTTTGCTATTCTCTTTCTCTCTTCTCTTTCCCTCCCCCTAGCTCCCCTCCACCCCTTTTGCTGTCGTTATTTTAATCTACAAAACAGTAATGGGTCTGCAGGCGTCCTGCCAGGGTACAGCTCGCATTCACCTGGCAAATGACGGGATCCTTCTCCTGGCTCCAATTAAAAACCAAGACGAAAAGGAGGAGCCAGGAGGTCATTTCTGAGCCAAGGCATCCGCCCAGGGTGTCCAGACTTTATAGGAACTAAATTTATGGGAACTAAAGACTTCCATCACTCTATTGCTCTTTCCCTTGCTCTGGAAGATATTTTTATCACCCTTGATATCAGAGTAAAAATGTTTTAAAAGGCTGAAATTATGAATAGTATTACTTTTTTTGCTTAATAAATAAAATTGAAATTGTGTGGGAAAATACACTGAGGCTAAGTGCATTTTAATGCATTAACAGTTTTTACTTCTGGTCTAACAGCTAAGTGGGAAGTGTTAAGAGGAACTTCAGAACACAAAGTCTCCAGGGGTTTAAAATGAAGCAGCAAACCATCCATCAATTCATTCCCGCTAATTGTCCTTCCCGCAATAAACTAATCATAATTTAATCGTCCACTTTGCAAGTTTCATTGAGGAACCTGGTAGTTGTTATTCACACACTAACTGCTTCTTCAAATCCAACATAAATCCACCAGCAAGTACTCACAGCAGCTGGTATATGAGGAATACTTGTTCTGAGTCATATGTGCAGCTATAATTTTAATCCTACCCTGTAGCCAACCGTGCTATCAACACTGCATGTCAGCCACAGCTGCCCCTTCAAACTGGCTTCTCCCATGCAGGGGTCCAGCACTGGTCTCTACTCTGGCATTGTGCCTTATGATCTTAGTGTTGGCATTTGTCAGCCTCTCTCATACTCCTCTTTTCCTCCCCACTCAACCCCCAAACTATAATTTCAGCTTTCTTCTAGGGTTAAAGATGGAAGAACAGCGCCTTGAACACATCTCAGTGACGTGGCATGTTCTGTTAAGTGAAACTTTACTCATGCAGATTAGGTAAAGTCCTGACAAACTTCATTTACCTTTCAATAAAAGTAAGACAGGAATTCATCCCACTGACTGACATGGGAACAGCTATAAAAGCAGTATGAATAAAGCAGCACTTCTTCAAATTGCAAACTCCTTGGGGCAGGGAAACATGCCAAATTCTGCCATTGTTGGATGACTTGGATCACTTGGCAGGGATGTGAATGGGGGCAACCTAGATCTTCTATCTACCACATGCTATTCTAATCCAGTCTGAAGTACATGCCTTATTACCATCACAATTCAAAACGTGGGTAATGATATCTAGCAGTAGAATACCAATGCATGAATTAATGATTAATGATGATAGGGTTCTTGGAAACAATTTTTTTAGCAAAGCATCACACTTGCAAATGACTCACTGGAAGTTAGTAAACACTGGTCATTAGCCAGTAGTTACAATGCAAAGGAAGCGGCAACTGACTTCAGTGGATTGCTCTCTCTACTCGGGGGAATTAGAGATACCCATTGGAATGCAATTACAAAACCAAGGCTGTGGATGGGATCAACTCACGGTATATCAAAGCTACTGTTGAGCAATACAAGGCATTACTCTGGCACCTAGGACCAAGCAGTTGCTCAGTGCAGATCTCTTTGTTTTTTTGTGATGTCGGAGACCAAAAGTGAAGAGGAAGTAGAGTACAGAACTGTGTCCAGGGCCTCAGGGCTGATAAAACAATCATCAGGAATCATACCTGAGCAGGTAAATAAAGATGAATTCACAGGATTTCTGTCCTCCCTCTCGCCACAGCTTTTTGCCTATTGATTATTTGGAGTTATCCTCTTGTTCTGGAGACAGCGACATGCATTCTAGAGTGCATGTTTTTGCTACAAACCCGCCATTCCAACACAGAACCAATCTTCCAGCAACTTGAAAACATCTCCTGCATATTTCCTATGTCCTAAGCTGCATCACCAGACTTCATTCCCTCTTGAAGAACTACTGACAGAATACATTTTATCAATGAGAGTTTTATGTTAACCACTTATCTATATGCAGCTTCATTTCAATGGTCTAACATAACCTGATGGAAGTTTTCAATAGCCTTATGAATTCACTGTCATTATGCCAGTTCACCGCAAGCCAGAATCTAACTGCTTGGATTGGTTAGAGATATTAATAAGGAATGTGGGGGAAAAAAATCATACAAGCATTACTATTTCATTTATTTCCCACTGTTGTTGGGATTGAATACTACAGACTTCAGTTACAAGTGAAAGCTGTTCTCTTGTACATCATTATGGCTCTGAGTGCTTATGAACTGAATTTTAGAATTCAGTTCAAAATCTAGGGACATTCTTATTAAAATTATTAAACCCTCTCAGTGGGGTTTGCTGCCTGTAGTATTCACAGTGAAGAACTAAAGTTACCCATCTCCTGAAATTCTCTTCATTGCTTTTTGCATATCTCACACTGCAAACAGTCACACCCTCAGTGTGGGGATGAGGGGAGGTAGGAAGATGTGGGGGGAGAATAAGTGACTCACTGTGTGTCCAGACTGCCAGATTTGAGCAAAGAAGGTGTCAGACATCACCTAATGGTGGAAATTAGGAAACCTAGATAAGATAAGTGCAAAGGGACTTGGTAACTGTGAAGGTTGCAACAGCCTAAAAGTAAAAAATTAAGACAATATAAGGACAGAAAATTAAACAAAACAAAACTTGAAAATGTTAAGCAAACTAGCAAAACAAAACAGAGCTACCAAATGATGCCCTGGAAATTCTGCATTGCTCTGTTAATGCTGCTCATGGAACCTTTCCCAGTTCCTTTCCATACTGGCTTGGAGCGATTGTTCCTTATCTAGTTGGCAGTTTATTTTATCCACTTTGTAAAAGAATTACAGAATAGGTGAAAAAAATGTTGGCTATTTAGAGCCTCCCCAAGTCACAGCTGTCAGTCTGCAGGGCTGCTATTGCCACTGAGGGTGGAAGATAGGACCACAGGGGAGATGACTGTTGATGTCATGAAGAAAATATGTCAATATGGGATGCCAAAACCAAGTTTCTGACCACTTGTGGTCATTCAAGATCCCAGGGCACATTTTGCAAGAGTATGGGTGTTAGCCCTGGTATACTGTCCAAATCCAATCTTGGCTATTTATATTCAGCCTCCCTAAAATACTTTGTGGAGTTTTAACTGGAAAAGTTAATTTTGCTTTTCTGTCTGGAACTGCACAATGATGCAGGTCCAACAGTGGCATGTGGAATGCCAGTGGAACGGTGTCCCAGTGCGGAATGCCAGTGGAACTGTGTCCCAGTGGATGGTAAGTCCTGGGAAGATAGTTTCCTTTATCATCTTACATCAGCACTTTAACATCCACAGACTGAAAATGATACTTAAAAAAAATTACAAAGTGACTGATTTCAATTCCAGACTGTTTTCAGGAAGCCCAAATGCATTAATGATGCTTAATAGCCATGGCTCACTAACTTCAGTACTATTTTTTCCCCATAATGCTCAAAGTTAGATAATACCCATAGAGACCTGGGGTTCAAGATTCAAACTCTGCATTCCTGTGTTGCACTATTGCAGGTGTTGATCATCTGGTTTGCATGATCAGGAATCCAAGCACAAGCAATATACTGGACATCTGTTAATTAGTTTGCTCTCTCCTCATCACCTGTCATTAATTTTGAATAGAAGCAACAATCTGGTTGGTAATAGCAACCTTGAAGAGTGTTTTGACAGAGGATATGAACATTTGTCAAAATGAAAGGTTAACTCCAGTGTCCACCAATGTTTCTTGTTCCAAGGAGCCCTACTGACAAAATAGACAGTGAGAATGTGGGGGCTAAAAGTGCATGTAGAACCTGGGATGCAGAGATTGCTGGCTTCTAGGATTTTCCACTGGTTTTAGCACAGCAAAATAAACCCTCAGCATTGTGCTTTTTGCCATCATTAAATCTAAGATTTTCAATGGAGCAGAATTTAATACTGCATCACAGGAAGCAGAATCATGGGAAAACCTAAATTTCCTTTATCTTTCAGAAACAATAAATAGATAAAACAGTTAAAATGGAAGCTATTCAAATAAACAAAGGCTACAGTTGAATATAGCCAAGCCAACTTACTCTGAGACATGGTATAATTCCACTCAGATCTGAAAAAGAGATACAAGGAGAAATGTGTATCAGCCAAAGTTAATATTTGCACAAAAAATGGTGAGTCATATTAAACTGGGATTTCCTCTTCTAGCCACTTACAGCATATTGACTGAAGTCTCAATTGAATTTGATGCAACATCTTTCATCTGATAGTGAAAACTCTTCAGCTCAGGTAAGAAAGACTTGATTTGGGGTCTGAATTCTTCCTCTGTAACTAGCTTCTGAAAAGTGTAAGAAATAACCTTGTCATCCAGGATTCCATAACATGGTATCACTCAACTGTTTTCATGATGTACCCACTTCCTTCCTGATCTTCAGTTATCCTCCAGAGAGGTGGTGTACAACCAATACACTGGTTACTGGCCAATATATTAAAAAAGCAGCTTCAAAATCATCCCAGCTAAAACTGTTTGTTATCCTACACTCCCCCACCCCTGAGAATATGACAAAAAAGCCTTACTTTTCCTTTTCTGGACATTTTTTCACTGACTGTTTCATAAGGGAATTTTTAAAAGATATGGAAGTTTTATAGGAATTAATCACCAGGAACTACTGCCTTTCTCATTATTTTGCCGTAAAAACCTGAACAATATGGATGAAACAGAAAATTTGAATAATTTTTTCTTATAAAAAGTTGGCTTGTTTGGAGAACCACACTGAAAAATGTGACATTTCTTTAGCAATTTTACTAAACATTGAGAAAACCTTCACTGTAGTGTTTCAATGCAAAGTCAGTGTCAGCAGTTGCCAAAAAACCTCCACCAAATATAAAAGCATGTGCAACAACAGCTACAGAGTCATTCTAGAAACAAATAGGTTTAAAGCATTTGGCATCAGACAGCAGTTTAATGTCCTTTAGAAACCTACTTATCGTTGACTTCCAATACATCAACTATTATTATGCAAACATAAGAGATCTTCTCAGTTGTGAAAATATGTGAAGAACATTCTAAAAATATTACTTATATGTAATTGTTATTATGCCTGGGACAAAAATATTCCAGGTGCATTTCTATACATTTATACATGCAAAAATATGCAGACTGTTTCATTGAGTAGTTATAAAACCAATACTATATATAACAATAACTGCTCACCAGGCATAATCTTGTGACACAGATTATCGGGAAATAGATTGAATATCAGAATTTTGTAAATTAACCTCAATGAGGGCTTCACCAAGTTCCTGTAGAACACCAGTTCCTAACACTTTCTTCCTATGCATCCAACAACCTTGAATGGCTTCTCTGAAATAAGGAAAGTGAGCTCATGTCTGCAATAGCCCTAAAATCTGTCTAGTGTATTTCCCTGCTTTGCTTTCTCAGAATTTCCCGTTCTGTTTCCAAGTACCCCATACCTCTGTTTTGTGTAAGACTTCTGCATTCATCTGAAAGAGCCATCGATTTGTTGGGTTGCTCCTTGCACCTCACCTGCAGGCGCAGTATGAAAAGGGGTGGGCAATTGCTACTCCTTGTCTCATATGATGGAGTGATACAAAAGTCAAGCTTATAAAAGAGCCAGTATACTAAAAATTGTATTTTTGCAGGCCACAAGGAATAAGTGAGTCTATTTCCAATAAAGCAGGATAAGACAAGGAAAATTAGGGAAACGTACTAGCTTGTGGAGTTCTTTTTTTTCATGTTTCACCATTAAAGTTTTCAGTTTAAAGTTCCCAAATGAAAAAAAAGAAAACATCTCAGAAAAATTAAAACCCCAAATTTCTTCTTGCTTCTTACAATGCCCTTCAAGTTCTAAGCTATTTAAATAAAAGGAAGGCACTTCAGAGCTATTTAGGGTTCCTCCATGCTTAATTTTGCCAAGTTAGTCAACAGCTTCTGGCTGTCATAGAGGTGAAACATTAAGAGGATCCATCTAACAATGTTGTGGAAACTACCTGGAGATACTAAAAACATTTAAGAACAGGTCAGGCAAACATCCAAGTCCAGGTGTAGCTCATCCTGACTCAGTGCGGGAAGTCCACCTATACGATCTATTTAGTTTCCCTCTGGCTCCAAACTTCTATGATTTTATTATCATTGAATGTGTTTTATTCAGACTTTAGCAGTCCACCAGAAGTTACTGAGCTTCCCCTGTTCCTCGTGCAGTTAACAGGATGCTTCAAAAGAAAAGGGCTTTTTATTCAGCCACATATGTACAAAGGAATTATAAATAAATAATTAACATTCAAAGAAAATCACTGCTGTAAGTGAAGTACATGTTTCAAATGAAAACACAACAGCTCCCCTTTACTGGGGATGTTAGTTGTAAGACAGCTGGATGAAACAAAAATAAGCTGAATCTCTTTTTATTTTCTTCCCAATAGACTGGAAGACATGCTTCACTAAGCTTAACTGATTTTCCTCTGTGAGGAAGCCAGGCCTTCACGGGAAAGTGCTGGGCACGGTTCACTTTTGCCTGCCACCACCTCCGAGTCACTCGCCAGAACACATGCCAAGCAGTAGTACTGTGCTCTCCAGAAACAACATGCAGCAGTAACACAGGAAGAAGGACCACACGACAACACCCTATGTGGGTCTGGAAAAAGTGATGGGTAACAAGGTGACTGATGAGCATCAGCAATGAGCAAGAAAAGAAACAGGTAACGGCAGTGGGGAAATTCTCTGTATCTTTCTCCTCTGTGAGAAGATGGAATGTAAGAACTAGCTTTTCCAGATGATCCCTTAGTCACTTTTGTTATACCTTCTGTGGCAAGAGTGAAAGTAATATAGCAATGCCTACCATTTTTGTCAGCACACTTGACAAGAAATTACCTTCAGTGAACAGAAGGAGTGCAAATCTGGCCTTGGCAGTTCAGAGGAGACTTCCGAAACTTAGGCTCTAAACATAAGCATCAACATAAAATAAAATACTAAAAGCCTGCTGAGATATCAAGGAATAAGCTTTATTCCTCTCTCAGACTGATTGCACACTACCTTGCTCATTAATATTTTAGATTCTCCAGAGTAGGCACTATACTTCAGAATTATGGAGTATATTACTGCTCAGATTGCTGCTCTTGGCACTGTATAATCACTGGGTCAGATTTTAAGAAAAGCATATTAAGCATTTAATCATGTCAATATGGAAAGAGTAGGATTTATTAAAAGCATCTTAGATAAGTTTCAGGCCTTACTCCCATTAGCTTCCACTGGTGACTCACAACCTAGTTTTAGAAACTATCTGGAAAAATCCCTTTGGGATCTTACCTGCATCTTTAAGCACATTTTATAAATTCAACCTGCTGTTCCTGTACCGTCCTTAGAACAATGGTGATTCCTTTGGGGATTTTTTGGGAAATGACAGTAATGCACCTAGTAATCAGGGGACACCCCTGCCTATGGCACACTCGGGACACAGACATCAACCTTCCAACCCTTATTCAAATATACTTATTTCTGATGTTCTTTTTGTTTACATTTTTGTAAGAACCCACCGGGCTCTTACTATTTCATTAGCTGTCTAGACTGTCCTGCAGGCAAATACAGGGTACTTTAAAATGGGAATGAATACACAGGAGAAAATAAAAAATAAATAAACAGTCAGAGGAAAATGCCCAAGATGCTGCTTCTGCTAGCCTGACCCTCTAAAGCATTTGGTTGGACATGTAAAGGCATGGCATGGCTTTGTTCCTTGCGAGAAAGAGCAGCTCGTTTTGCAGGACCGGTTAAGGATGAAGTTACTAGAACAGCTCCATAAAAACAGCCACCGAGCTAGGCAGCTCGCAGCTACGAACAGAGGCGGCAGCCGCTGCAATACCCACACAAAGCCACAGCGCTGGTTCTCCCGGCGGCCCGCCTCCCTCCCGGCTTCTCCCTCAGGAAAACGTTCCTCCCTCCCGCTCCAGCGCCGGGGGCGGCCATGACCGCCTGGCGCCGCGCCTTTCCTGACGGAAGTGAAACCCCGGAAGCTCATTGGGTGACGCGTTACCCATCTCGCCCTCCCGGAGCACGGACCAATGGGAGCGAGGCACCCTGTTGCTGTGGCAACGGCGGGGCCTGCTGCGGCCTGAGTGTGCGAGTGCAGCCTTGCAGCCCCTGTGGGGGAGAGACTTGGGGGCCCGGTCTGAATTACAACTCAATCCCTTCCACGCGATTTAAGTTTCTTCTCTTTAACGAATTCAGCACTTCACATATAGCATAAAATGTAGGGGGACCTTCTGGCTGAATGCTGTGTAGAAACAGTCATAAATAAGTATATGTATGTGTGTATGCATACATATATATACATATGTATGTGCATATGTATATGCATATGACTGTAGCATAATTTTATTCCAGTGGGGCAACTTTCGCTTTAATAAATAAAATGTTATGAAGGGAGGGTGGTCAGCTTGTTTGGAAGAACAACACTGAACGGGTGCGACTCAGCTTTCCCTGGCTTTTTAACAGCTATGAACTGCTTGATATTTTTGGCTCAGCTCTATTATTATAATTTTTTTTTTCCTTTTAAAAAATACGAGGCAGTAGGCTTCCTCCCAAGACACACTCAGGTGGGGCCGCTTCTAACTGCTGACTTTCCCCTGGGGCACCTCATTTTGTTGGAAAAAAAAAAAAAAGACAACTCCTCCATGACACACTCAATAAAGCTCAGATCGCTCCTCTTGTCTTCCTGCTCCATCCCTCCAAGTCACTGTGGGCTGCGTAGCCTCGTTACACGTGCTGGCGTAGTCCCTCAAAATGGTTTAAAAAGGTTGCAGATGGAAGAGCACTGACATTTATCACTTGCACATGAGGGCTCTACCGTCATCTCTGAAGAGTTACATTCTGTAATCCTTATTCCAGGGTACTTTTCTGCTTACTTTATACTAGGACTCTCAGTGAAAATTAACTAAGTGTGCTTGGGTTTATTGCCCCAGGATTTGAGTGACTCCCTGAGGGTGGCTATTAAGCTCCAGAATTCTCGCAGGGATTGTTTTAATTTGCACTTGTCAGCTGAAGTGAGTGGGATTTGACCGCTGCTCTCCCATGTCACCACAAGGAATTATTTTCCTGATATAGTGCCTATGTCATATGAGAGTTTGGTTGTGTGATTTTTTTCACTTAAAAACTACACAGGGGCAGCCTGTCAGTTTTTAGCTTGCTTTGAGTCAGACAAAACTTTGACTCTACAGCAAGTTTTGCCTGAATAAAAATGATAAAGCCATTTGAGATCAGTACATCTTTAAGGAGTGGGCTTGGTTTCTGCTGCAGCCTGTACTTTTTTATTCAGAACTAGTGGTGACTGCATAGAAAAACATCATAGATCAAGAACATTTTATCTATGTTATAGAAAACATACTATTATCTCTTTTCAAAGCATTGATTTCCGGGTTTTTTTGGTTGTTTTTTTTTTTCATGGCATGAAGTTTCTGAATAGATGGGAGTGAGCGATAAGGGAACAAGCAGCACTAAGAGAATATGTAAGACAGACTACTATTGGAGTGGATGTCTGAATATAATGAGAATTGGGCAATTCAGGAAGAGTCACCAGACATAAAAGAATCAGTTATTCCTAATCAGAAACTAAAGTGGAAGTTGAAAATGCTAATTAAAAGGAAAGAAGGAGAAAGAAAGATTTTTCATCAGTTCTCAATACTTCTCCAGAATGTATTCCTGAGAGATTTCCTATCCAACGGAAATCAGGAATTAAGACTTTGACCCCTGACTCGCTTGGAGTATTTTGCCATCTGGTTTGACCTAAGTTAACCCAGCGATATTCAGAGAGGCTTAAAGAAGTAGCAAATGTGGAGATGCTCTAAGTCAGAATGGTTGAAACTTTCTATTTATTTTTCTGTTGCAACCAAATAAGATGAAAGAGAATATGTGGGACAATGCATTGCAGTCACAGCTTCTGTTGTGTGGGTTTATCTTGTAATCTGGAAGTCAGGAGACAGCACTGCAGATATTTTATCTAGCATAGAGTATAACATAATTAAAATAATATCCAGGTTCCTGTCTCTACAGGCACTATGGGGTACAGTGTTACACATCGATGGTTAGACCCAGACAAGCTTAGCTTCTTCTGAAGCACTAATGGCTAAATTGAAAAGAAGCCAAACCTGGCCTGCAGTTCATCCAGTTTGTCCATTGGTTGCTTTAACACAAAATATCAGAAACATAATGGTCATATCAACATGTTTCTCCTTCACAGGAAGTATTTTGTCAGTTCTGTTTGTCCAGGGCACATCCCTTAAATTCTGCAGCCAAACACAACATTCCTGATTTCTAATCTCATGAGCACCTTTCCCATTCAGTCCTCTCTGTGCTTATTTGAAGCACTTTTCCTCTAGCAGAGGTCTGCTTAAGAGAATAGACTTTCTCTGCAGGATCTGAGCAGGAAGTAATAAGGGATCACCAGAGCTTACAGATATTCTAGGTGCCTACTTGTTGCACGTGCCTTATATGCTCTGTAACAGACAGGTTTGAGGCCAGGAATCCATTTTTTTTCACCAGGTTAGTTTGAGAAGCTGCCTTCAGGGCTGAATATTGTTTTGCTGAGGGCTTTTTGGTCTTCCTGTGAGGTGCGGCAAGTGATTAATTTCTGAAGAAGATGTAAACCTTTTCCTATTACAAACTCCCAGCTTTTGTAGAAGCTCAAAACATTAGTGATTGCTTTCATCTTTCCTGAACCTCTTCGTTCATGACATTATTATCCTGGAAGCCTTTGGCCTTTTATACCAAGAGTCTTATTTTTTTTTACCAGGTATCAGGATATATGTGGCATGTGAGTGATAGAATAGAATGTGTATGATTTCCTGTATCCTTCTGGACTCTGCTTTAATACCTGGTTTGTTTGGAGCTGCAGAGGTGTTAATGGCTCAGGTGATTCTTCCTGCATCTGTAGTTTTCATTAAAAAGCCTTAAATCTGTTTGCAAAGGAAGTAATTGTTTTGGTCCACTGTCGAGATCTGGAAACCAAGGAGATAGGATCACACAGACTAAAATTTTTAGGTACTCCAAGGAGCCTTCTGGATCCATTTTCTCCCTTTTGACTACACAGACACTACGTAGCCTGAAAATCGGCTTTCCCAAAGTACCTTCCTAACTGAGGTGCTTAAATGTAGGCAATGTGAGTCCCCCTACACCCTTGAAGGGTTGCCCAAGGCTGCCCAGCAGGCCAGTCTTGGAAACAAGCTTATGTCTTGTGGTTCCCAGTTACTTCAAAATGAAAATAACTTATCCTGCCATTGGGCTGAGGGCAGAGAGAAGAGGAGAGAGGAGGAAAGCACCATCAGCTTCATTCATGGGGGGGATGCAGGCACTGCCAAGTATCATTATGAAAATTCTTCCTTTTCATACAATATTAAACTCTCCTCTTGGCAGGTCCCCTGATGCAGTCAGTGTTTTTAGTGAAAATACACGAGGTACTGAATTCTTTAACCTCAGTTCATTTCTCATTATATTACTCTGTTAATAGTCCTGGGAAATACACAAAAACCCCAAAGTTATGTCTGTGCTCCAGCAAGGATCTCTGACTTGATGTTTAGGGTGGCTCTTGGCAGTGAGTCTACTGGAGAAGAGGAAAAAAACATTTTTCAAAGGGAAGAGGGATGAGGAAGAGTTGATTTTTCTGAATTTAATTAGGCATTGAAATCAAGACCAGGATTTAGACCTTGTCTTCTTATATATGTCTGCCATGCAACTACCTCTTTAAATTTCAGGGGGTTGAGTTTTGAATATTTGCAGGAGGAGTGCTAGTTATCAGCTCTGGATTTGATTCAGTTCCTCCCCAAATTCAAGATTTTATTCACTTCTTGTAGTCAGCCAAGAGGTGGTTGACATGGCTTAAGTGTGGAGTCTTGTCCCAAGAAGTTACTGCTTAGTAGGTGGGACCACAATAAGTGAGAAAGTATGTGTTTCTGGTCTGTCACAAATAGAAACTAAAGTGAGGTAAAAGGAGGCATGGAAGTGTAACAGACTTCCAATACCCTCCAAATGGGGATGAACAAAACTAAAGTGAAGGTGTTTCAAATACACCTGCTTTACCTTGTAGTTGCACTGGGCTAGGAGCAGGCTCACAGTTATTATTAGCATCACAGCTATTGTGTCTTAAGTCACCCATGAAAACTGTGCAACTGCAATAAATTTATTGCTTATGATCATGAGCATAGCTGCAAGAGACTGGATGGTGATTTATGGTGTTGCGGCTATAAATTTTACTCCTATCTCCTGGCCTGAGTGTATTTCATCTAGAAAGCAATATTTGATAAATAATGATTTTTTTTCAAAGCCAGTTGATCATAACTGCTTTACTACATCGGCCAGAGAGGTAGAAAAATCATGTAAATCTCATGTTGAATATTGTATTGATTGCAGGTGAACAGTCTGTAAGACAGACCTTTTGACCAGAAATTCTTAGTCCATAATTTCAGTTGACAAGTAACAATCAAAATATAATCATGGCCAATTCCCAGAAAGATAGAGAATGAAATTTCATTTGATCAATAATGTGCCAGACATTATTTGACCTGTTTTCAAACAGCCATGTCCTTGGAGACCGGATGCCTCTGGTCATGTAGAACATGATGTATTATGATCAGAGTACCTGATTTATAGTCCAATGGCACACACATACCCAAATGAGAAAGAAGCCTCTGTTGAGTAGAACACTGCTGGCGGACTGAAAAGATCATATTGTAAATGCATCAGACAGGTAAAGGTTGAGAGAGTTGCCTGTTGCACAGAAGTGTGAAAAATGAAGAAAAGAGGTAAAATGGTTTGCTCAGTGTTAGGCAAGAAGTACATGGCACTGATGGAAAACGACCCCTGATATTATATGTCCAGTCCCCACGTCTTCATCCCTCTTTGTCTTCTCAGACAACTGCTAAATTTGCAGGTTGTTTCAGATTCTGTTATCCAGCTGTGTCCTAATGCTGCAAGGCTTCAAGCATTCCCATGCATATGGATAAGAAAGCTACACTCGCACAGAACTGCACTGTAGAATTGCTGAGGGACACGTTAGCTTGTCCTGCCTCCAACAGAATCAGTGATACTGGAGCATCTGTCCCGATTTCTGCTCCCACTGGCTCTTGCAAATAGTTCATCTGAGCCAGTACAAACTAAACACGTTTGGAGGCTTGCTCACTGTTTTTGTTTTTTTTTGTTTTGTTTTGGTTTGGTTTGGGGTTTTTTTTTGTTTTGTTTTCTTTTTGCCTATTTTGGTCTTCATTTTCTTTTTATTTTAGAGCATGATGGCTTTAGCTTGGGGTTTAAGACCATTCATGGCTGTACTCACAGCACCTCAAGGCAACCTCTATGCGCATATCTACAGAAGAAGAAAAAAAAGTTCCATTTTCCAAAAATTCCTCCCACTTCCTCTTCCCTGCCTGTGCCTCTAACCACTGCTGTATATGCAGTTAATTGAAATGGTGTTTGTTTTATCTTGAATAACCTTGTAATTGATTGAGGTGGTGGACAGCAAGACTCCAGAGTCATTTACATACCTGTACATGGAGCAGTAATTTCTAGGAGGCTTTCCACTGCTTTTTTTTTTTCCCCCTAAAGAACTATACTCCCCTGTATGTGCATGTTTGCATATATCTATAGCTCTCTCTATAGATATTCACATTCATATAGATCTCCCCACAGTCCATTCACTCTGGCTGCAACTGTCCATTTGCTGCTCGTTGAGATCTTATGTTACCTGGGGTGGTAAGACTCCTGGCACTCTTCCCTCCAAAAGAAAAACAGCCTGATTGGGGAGTGCTTGCTTCATACAAGGCCTCGATTGTGTGTGAGTGCCGAAAAAGTAACAAATGCAGTTTAATTACGTTGGATGTTTGGTGGCTGGTTTGCAAATCTTTTATTTGTTTTGAGAAGTGCCCCAGCAGCAGCACTAAATTTTGTGTGCATTTGGGGAGCCTAATATACCACTTATGCTGGGGGAGGGAAGACGGTCTAATTAACTGGGCTGCTGTCAAGCTAATAAACTAATGGAGAGCTTAAACAAATAGAAAAATAAAGGAAGTAGACATGATGGGGGAAAAATAAAGTGACTAGACATGAAGTCTTACAACATGCATTTCCACCTTCCATGAAAAGGTATCCTTGGGCACCCCAAATTTTGCGGATGAAGTTTTATGTATCGTAATTCAAGTCCCCCTTTTAGGAGGCAAAAGTTTAGCAGATCTATCCAGGAATGAGTAACGAGAGAGGAGCTTTTCCCATCCTGCCCAGAAACCAATTCCAGCTCATCAGAGTTGTTCATTTTGGAAAAGAGTCAGATTCACATTCATGAGACAGAGGGGAGTGGAAAGCAATCAATGTTTAAATCTTCTCTTTGCCAGGCCGAGATGTTACATAAGGTTGAGGGAAAATGTTTTATTATCCCAACTAAGCCTGAAGTGTCAGATACTGACAGCATTTCAGAGACAGGATACTGGGCTTGCTGGTCCAATAGTCTGACTCAGGCTGACAGATTTTCTATTCCGCCCTCTCAGATTATTAGTTGTTCTTTTTTGGTCCATTAGGTATGAGGTGATTTTAAACTAAAAAGGTTAAAGAAGCATACACACATTACTTTGGGACTGAGCTGAAAGAAACCTCCCAGTTCTGGTCATTAAGGAGCACCAGACAAATATAAATCTTTTCTCATCTGATTTCTCAAAGCGTCTAGCTGCCATGATCTCATCAGCTGAGATGGTACACTGCTAATTGTCTGTGGAGCACCTGCGGTCAGGCTGGTGTGGTTTGCATTATCTTGTCCAAGTCCTTCTTTGCACACATTTCAGCTGTCATAGTGTTCTTATATGAGATTTTAGGGTAGCATACACCCATGTTTTACTGACGTTTTCAACTCTTACATTCACTCAAGTGATTAGTGGCTGTTCTACCTGGCTTTTTCAAGGCTTAACTCTAGAGTTTTCATAAGAATTCAAGGGGCTTTCAAATGTTTCAGAACAGTCAGTTATCTGACCCAATGGTTAACAAAATACATGGTGCTCCATATTCTCCTTCAGGAAAATATTTACAAGTCAGTATCTGTGTTATTTGACCGCCTTCTCTTATCATATGCGGAGAGGTTCATGGTAAATAAGTCAAGGGAGCTACTGAAAAACATCCTTTCAAACCCTAAAGAAAAAAGGGTTTGCATTTGGAGATCTATGGAGAATGATGGGTACTCCCATCCAGCATGGGGTGTGTAAGACAGGGATCACATGAAGACACGTGATGCCTCAGCTCTGGAGCAGAGCCAGGCTCCGCGTGGAGCAGGCAGGTGGTATTCTAGATCTGCTTTCAGAAGCATTTGAACTGTCTACTGTTTTCCCTTTCATTTTCAGGATGAAATATCAGCCCAAATGCCAGTGAGATTTCTTCACTGGATTTGATGGCACTTCATGAGTGTGACAGCAAGTCAAAGAAGCAGAGAGATTTCGTGATCTCAGAACAAAAAAATAAACCCACATTTTAAGTACTTATTTTCTTTTTGGAGATCTCTGCATTGACTAGTGGTTTCCTTTAAACTTGGAAAGTTTTGAAAGAGAGTGAGGTTGTTGGTTACATTCTTACAGACCTCCTCATACATTCTCCACAGCGTTGCAGACAGATTTTGTAGCACGTTACACTCGTGGCTACAGTCTGCCCTAAATTACATCCTCTGCAACCTTCCTGAATCCAGGGATTTCCTTCAGCAGAGTGAGGTTCCCTGTGTTCTTGTGAAGTCTCAAGTGGGAGGCAGCAGTCATGCAGTGAGCTGCTCAAAACATTTTGAAGGGAATATTTTCTGAAGAGAAATAAAAATCAACATTTTCCAGGAAAAAGGTTGATTTTGTGTGTTTATTGTCATCTTTAAGGTACTTTAGGCTATTTTTTTATTAATAAATCTGAATTGATTATTTTGGCTTTGGAAGCAGATTTTGGTTGCCTTTAGTTAATGCTGTGTTATAAGATCCTAAAATACTAAATAAATGACTGAGGCAAAGATGTCACTAGAACAGAGGAGAAGCAAAACTTTCCATTTCACTTAAAACAAAAGCTTTTATCTTTCTCAAATGAAACCACTGAATATTTTCTTCCCTCAAAAGCTGAGCTGTTTCAACCTCACATCCCACCATAAGAGACAGGGAAGAGCTGGATCTGTGTCCATTATTCACTCATTGCATAGTGTCATTTACCATAATTACTCTGCTTATTATCGCTCATAAGGAGCTATTTCAGTTGTAGCCTTGGGTCACTGGTCTCATCCTCTGCTGGTTCATCCATGCTGAATTCCCCAGCAGATGGGGTATCTGACATTTTTTCATCCCAGCATGTGCTCAGCTGAAATACAGTAGCCTGTGTCAAAGGAAATGGGCTTTGGTCAGTATTTTTTAACTCACTGAGGAAGTTTTAGCCATGAGGACTGCCTAGGACCAAGCATTTACTCACACTGCAGCAATGTGCAGACTGCGTGATTTCCTCAAAAGGGATGATGAATATTCAAACTAAAGTGAGTTGGGAGCTCTCTACTGTAATCCACAAGCAATAACAAAAACCAAAACAAAATTAAAAAAATCAAAACCATCTTCAGTGAAGATAATTTACATTTTTCTGATTTAAAAATTGTAAAGGGAATTTAAGAACTCATTTTAATCAGGAGAGTTGAGATTTCTTACTAGGAATTATTGCTGGACCATGCTGATGGAAAGACTTGGGTTGTCAACAATGCCTACAGGAAGAATTGTTTGTTATGAATACTGTATTTCATTAACAAATCATTTTGAAGCCAGTCTAAGCCTCCAAATTGCTTGAAAACTCTTGATTCCAAATATTCATCACTTGTGTAACATGGTTAACCAGATGGATCTGGACCTAGGATCAGATGAGAAGATATGGTTAAGCAGTAAAATAATGGACAATGAATAACAAAAACAATTCCATAATCTATTGATCTCACACACAACCACCATGTTGAAGTCTAAGTGCTTTCTTCTGTCCCTAGTCAGTAACTCAGTGCTTTTATCAGCATTTTTAGAACCTCTGAGACATTCAACTTACTCTGCTTTTCAGTACAACATATCCATGTGACATAAATTGACTTCAGTCATAGTGACAAGATATTCACAGGCTGGTTTTTGGTAAGGTGTGCCATACCGTGCCTCTCACCTTTTCCTTTGATGCAGTATACTTCCGATTTATTTATTGTGAGCTTATTATACATCACCTTTCTGTTTTTTCAGTTTGGACTGAGAAAGGCCTGGTCTGAAGGGCAGCTTTTAAGGTGAAATGAACAGCATAGTGAATTTGAGGAGGGGTTTTGTGTGTGTGTCTGAAGAAATACAGTGGCCAGCTAAAAAAGGTTTTATCATTTTAGAATAAAATACATAAACTCCAATGCAACTAGCAAACGTAAGTTCCAGGCTTGTTTCCTCTCAATGTTCTCTTCTTTTTTTTTATAAGAAAAATAATATTCTGGAGTGTGTATCTCAACTCTCTTGAAATCAGTGGTTATACTCTACTTCAGAGCACTCTCAGGTACAACATTATCCACATGATAGATTCAGGGCAGTTGGTAAAAAAGTTGTTATAAAATGCATTCAGAGTTTTTCTTCTTCCCTGGTTTTTTTGTTTGTTTGTTTTTTGGTTTTTTGTCTTTTTAAAAATTTATTTAAACATGTAAAAAATGAATTGTACACAGATCCAGGATGGAGTTTCCAGTCTGAAAATAAAGATCAGCATTTGGTATTGCAGTTAGCCACAGATAAAATTCAAATTTTTAACACTTCATTTAGCAGAGTATTAACCCCTTGGGACATGAATGGGAGACATTCAGTGAACAAAACTCCTCAGTGTAGAGCAGGTAAAAATATATCTACAGGAGTTTTGCCCCTACATGTTACAATGGCGTGAAGGTGACCAGCCCAGCTCCAATACGTTTGTTTAACTTGCTTGGAATTAATCAGAGCACTCTGGGATTAATAATTACTTAATCAAATAATCGCTTCGTGACTCCAACACTATCTTTTTTTTCTTCCACCAGGCTGGAAATAAGACCTGTGAATATGTAAATTGGAACTGATTAGAGGATTAGGTTTCACTCTTTTTTTTTTTATTATTTGGAATAAAAACAGCCTGCAGATCCCTCTAAGCCAAGCCATGTCTCTGAATTACAACACTAGCGCCTGTCGGCTGTGATAATTTCACTTCATTAAGTTCCAGATATAAATAGAGAAAGTTTCTTATTTTTTTTCCATGCACCACCTTTAATAAGCATGGACTGAAAACACAGGGGTTATTGATCCACGCAGCTATTGGGTCTTTGCGAGTCTGGTGTAACAGTGAAAGAAGACCAAACACCTTCTACCTGTTCGCTTGTGCAGCCAGGGACAATTCATCTCTGTTGAATCCATTTTAAAGCTTTTGCAGAAACTGCCAAAAAAGCATTGCAAGAATGAAAGTGTCAGCTACACCATTCATAGCAATGCAAAACAAACATAGCTGATAGGCCCATGACAGTGAAAAATGTCAGCAGGACTCAGCCAGGATTGCAAGGTTAGATGTCTAATGTTAAGCACCTCTGTATGGAGACCCCCAAATAACTTGGCTGACAGTGCTAAGCAACCCTAGTGTCCACCAGTCTACAGGGAAGGCACATGCTAAGCATCCCTGAAAATCTTCCTGGTAAAATGACATTGTTTATCCACTCTCTATTCTGGTAATATACAAGACTGTGATTTTAAAAAGGTTTGTCCACAGGCCAGAATGTGGCCCACAGTAGGGTTTTAACCATGGCATCCTATCTTATCTACTCAGTATAAGAGGTTTTGCATTGTAGGTTATTACACGTGCTTGTCTGTAAATCCACCTGTGGGATCCCTGCTACAGAGTAGGGAGCTCACGACCTCATCAGGGAAGTGAACCATATCTTTACTTTGTGACTTATAGATTGGTACTAGGACATAGAAGGCTAAAACTTATTTACTGAAGCTCAGAAAAGAATTCTGTGGTGGAACAGAACCATATTTTCATGGAATTTAAGGATTATGTTCTTTCTTTTCATAAACTTGGGAAGGGCTAACAGGCGAGGGCACAGGACAAAAGGAAGTTCCTAACTTTGCATTAAAAATAAAGGTCCCTTTGCCAAAAATCAAAAAGAAGCTTGGAGATGGGGGATCGCTGGTGCTGCAAGCAACTCTTAAGGACAAAGGTTCACAGATCTGTTTAGATGTTGCGTTAAAATTAATTCAGAGGGTCTCATCTTTATCACAGTTAAATGTCACTAAAAATCTATATGGAATTTGGACGTGGCCACGTGTGGGTAACAGACTTTCTCCGCTCAGGGAGGTTTGCTGAGTAACAAAGGTTGTTGCAGGTCAGCAATGACAATTGCATTGGTAAATCTGTTTTTCTGCAGTGGAGTGAATGCCAAATTCAAATACAGAGAGCACAGCAACTGAGAACCTAGGCATGCAGGCAAAGCCACTTAAGAAAAAAATCCAGTACAGAGTCTACCTCCACCAATCTTGGCTCCAGCAGGTAGTTCTAGTAATCCCTTCTTTTTCACAAGCGTCAACTTTATACAGAAACATTAAAATAAACAGACTTGGGAACAAAAGGTGCTGGGCAGTGGAAAAGGGATACAAAACCTTCCAGCTTGTGGTCAGCAAAAGGGACTCTAGGCTTCTTGGTGAAGCATCTTTCCTCTGTAAGTTCATTCTCTTTGCGGGGAGTGCACAGAGAGAAGGGGACACAGGGGACAAAACTCCTGCACCCTGACCAAAAAGACAAGGAGAAGGATCATTCACTTCAGTGGCTTAGTATGTGCTATATGTGAGGTCTCTGGTGGATTATTATGGGGTGACGGCCAGCCAGAACGCGACAGCATGACAGCAGAGAGGACTGAAAACTGCCAGAGGAGCTGCCAACCCCTGCTCGTGTGTTTAGTGCGGAGTCTCTCCGGAGCCTGAGCCACACGGGTTGGAGTCCAGCCGTCCCGTGCTGCTGACGGGTCCCCGGGGCGGCTGCCGACAGCACTGCTCTGTGTCAGCCCGAGAGGCAGCTCAGGGTGAGGGCTGCACGTCTGCATGAGGCAATGGGAAAGCTGTACATGTGGGCTCAATATTCCAGCATCTGCAGGAATCTCCCCGCATATCAGTGGATTTGCAGGTACCAGCTCAGCTCTGTAAGGAAATAATAAAGAGCTGCCTTCCCCTCAAAAGTTCTGAAACTCAGTTTTTCTTTTCCTCTTGTAAATGAGTCTTGGGAAGGTCGACAGCTTTGAGAAAGAAAGGTGCTAACTGAGAAGTGGGGGATGTGGACTAGTTGTGCAAAGGGGACTCTTACGTGGGAGACTGAAAACATTAAAATGAGATCTCTTAGTTTATGCTAAGGGAGCCAAACAATGCCATAAAGCAGCACCCATGTCTTTAAAGCCATGAGCAATTAAAATTAATACATACTGCTAATAATGATAATCTTCAGCCTGAACCCAGTAAGAATTGATCCTGGTTCTGAGACGACACACTGAAATAACTAACCTCCTCCATAAATACTCTGAGATTTGATGATATTTATTTCCATGGCCCGCTGCTGAAAGTCAGGAATAATTCTACGAGATGAAACCTGCACGTTCAGTCTGATCCCAGCCTGGAGTTTAGCTCCCAGTATACGGTGGGAATGCCATGGAGCCTCAAGATGTCTACAGCCGTGCCTGTGTGGGCAACGATATGGGATAGAGGGGATCCTGCCTCCCTGGTTTGTTGCAAGATTACATGGTCTGAAACCCGTAGCAAGCCTACAACGGTCCAGGGCAGGTGCTGAGTTTGTTTCAAATGTATATGCAAAAATCAAACAGCATGGTGTCTTCCTGCACTGTGACTGCCGAGGAGAGACAGTAAAGTCTTGTGAAGGAGAAATTGAGTGAAATACTTGGCTAGATGCTCATGTTATGTAAATTCAAGCTTGAAAGCTTAAGTATTTTTTTAATAATGTCACACACGTGGGGCTTGTTAAGTATTACTGACTACTACAGCAATTCTTAAGGAATTAGGAGGGCTTGCAACTCTAGAGTAGAAACTTAGCCACTGCAGCTAATTCTTATAAGCACCTTGTGGATTGTGTGTGTTTTGCAGACATTTTCTGAAGAACTCAGATGGTGATTTCCTGGGGAAAAAAAAAGTTTAAAAAAGAAGAAAAAGCATTGCTGTGAAACTGCAATGCTGCTCAGAGAAACCTTGATGTTTTTAACAGTATTCCCAGGTACTTTAAAGGCTAGGTGTGCTTGCAGTTGGAGTCTAGGAATTAGAGAACACAAACTTCATTTATTCAGGAGTAACTGGAAAACGTGAACGTGTTTCCATGGAGATGGGGTTATTTCCTTTCCCACAATTCAAATCTTTTCCACAGGTCCTGTTTCACTCTGGTCACCCTAATGTTTTGTCGAGGAGGATTTTTTGGATTTTGATCTCAAGAGTTGGCCAAGCTCCAGGCAGAACAATGAAAAAGTCATAAATCACTTTAATAGATATAACAAGAAGAAAAAAAAGAAGGCAGAGAAATGGAGGGACTGAAATATGGCAGTCCCAGCATATCCATCAAACACAGAATACTCTTCTTGAGCTACAGGAGAGCACACCAATTTAAAAAAGTTTAGACCTGCTATGATGTTATAAGGGCTCTGATGCCTGAGATGCCATTCAGAATTATGTATAAAACTCATATTTTGATATTTTCTCCAAATTATGGTGCTAAGGAGTGTTCTGTGTGCCTTAACTACTATCGCATAACATTAAGCTTACAAAGCTTAGAGTTACCTCGTCTAACTCAGGGCTGCGTGGATGTGGGGATGTGGGATTCATCCCAGCTACCTTCAACCATCAAAACTATGGTCACCTCGACCATCTCAGTAGTGCCTAGGGAAAGTCAGATATTTCTAGGGAGTGACTCAGCCCCACCTGAGATATTATCTTCCGAAGATGATGGTAAATATCATGGAATTATAGAATGGCTTGGGTTGGGAGGGACCTTTAAAGACCATCTAGTCCAACCATGTTCTCCAAGATGGAGAATTCATGTAGGTGTCAAATGAAACCTAAGGATAAAATAGCTTCCTGAGCTGTGTACAAGTAGAAAAGGCATGTGATTGGGTCTCAAAGTCAACTGGGTAACAAGGCAATAGTGATACTCCTTATACAATACCCACCACCTTAGCGAGCAGTCATATTAACATTGCTGATAATGCTGTTCACTGGGGATTGTTCAGGCATGTCTTACTAAGTGTTGTGTGTTATTTACATATAGTCTACAAAACTTGGGTGGGTCTGGCTGCTTTGACCACTTGCAGCTTCTAGTGATACCAGTAAAAGTCTGTAGCAGGTGCCTAGAAAGACAGTTTGGTTATTATGTTATGTTCATGCCATGCCCCTTTCAGCAAACCTAAACTGCGTTTGTAATATTTTTTAGCAATGTACGGGGGACCAGAAATTACAGAGTTTATGTGGAGAATATTTTTTATTGAAGACTTTTTTTTCATCTCTGCTCTGAACGTACAGTATACACAACCTTTCTCCTCAAAAGCTGATAAATGGTTTAGCCATTATTTAAAGTTTGGGAAAAGGCAGCTACAGAAATAACATTTTAATGTATTCCAGATTAGGCTTCATGCTATATTTGTAATAAAGACTTGTTTCCAACATTGGTTGGCAGATCGCTCATATGGACAATTATCCAAATAGCTATTAGGATACGATTGCGCTCATTTCCAGGCAATGCAAGATTGCCAGAACTCAGCTTGGCTGGCGGTTGGATTTTGGTTTGACTTTTGGAGAAAACCACAAGAATTTGTCAGTCTCCTTGGCCATAAGGGAGTCTTCTTGTCTTGAGGCTATTCTTTTTCCTCTTCAAATACAGAAGGCAAAACATGCTCTTGTTTGGTTTGGGTTCCTTTTTATTTATTTCATTATCTCTCACCTTAGTGGCAACTGGAGGAGAAGACTCAGAAGGTTAGGAGGTGAGAGACCTGTCCCATCACTCATAGAAAAGAGGAGGGTCAGTATGGGAAGAGCACGTGTATTCTGGAGGGTGAAAACTGAAAAGAAAATCAAAGGTCAAGAATTTCTTTTACGGGGGGGAAGGGAGCTTAAGGGAGGGAATACTTAATGCCAAGCTAAATCAGTGTTAGTTGGGAATGGAGACTCCCTCTCTTTATGCATTATGCTAATGTGTCGTTTGGCAGATGTGAATCATGCTGGCTAGTTTAGTCAAGAGCTTGAGTCGAAGAACACCAACTCCCTCAGAAGGAAAAAGATCTCTTTGTGCCAGGGAACATGTTCTGTGGTGAGATGATGTAATTGTTTAAGTCACAGATGCAGTGGTCAGGAAGCTTTTTCATATTGAAAGATAGGTAGGTCCAAAATGGTCCATGAAACTTCAAGTAACTCCAACCATTCTCTTTTCTAGAGCTTAGAACAGAAACATGTTCATTATTTATAGCCAGTCTAGCATGGGTGCTGCTTAGACCAGCAGCAGAGGTTGGGGGGGTGGTGTGTCTCTATCCCAAGACTTATTTCAAGACCTTAAATAAGGTACTTCAGCGATGATGCTTGGTGTTCTTCCCTTTGTAAAATGGAGGTTATGTCTGGAACCAAATCATAAGCATTGCACTGTTGAAATGAAATTCAGGAAAGATAATGTCCTCTTTGCGACAACAGCGGACTTCATAAGGATCCAAAGCTCCTTTGCTCTTCTATAATCAGAAAAAAAGGCTTCGGATAAACACATTACATTAGCTCTTAGGAGGTGCCAGCATTTCTGAAAAATGTCTCTCCAAACTCTTTGTTTCTCGGGAAGAGGAGAAGGTCCAGGACTAAAGCATCTTTCTTCTCATTTGCTTGTCATGAGTAGCAACATAGACTGTATCGCAGCTGGACAACAAACCGCTGCTTCAAACACAGAAGCTGATAAACCCAGCGGCAGTAAGGCTAGTGAAAATGAAAACATTTAAAGGACAAGAATATCACAGAACCTTTGTTAAAAAGTAATCTCAGGATCTTCTCAGAGCTCCAGTTAGGTCTCCCTGTAAAGACTTTTCCATGGGGTGAATACTGCAACATTTAATGTATAGAAATCCTTTCTTGCTGGCTGTGCTCCAAAACAATGACTGCACCAAAAGGGCTGAGGCATATCCTACCAATGGAGCAGAAAATTGCTTCAAGGCTAATAGCAGTAACACCTTGGCGAAGCAAACACTGTAATTAGCAATAAAGCAGCACCCATGCCCAATAGGTCTATTGTGTCCCATATACAATTTTGCTCTTTGGTGCAAAGGGGAAACGTGTGTGTGAGTGAGAATGAGTGTATAGAGGTAATCCCCATCCAGTATGTTAATGATGAATGTGCTGCAGTTGGCATAAAGTGGAACATATGCCAAGATGAGGCCCTCTTGTTCCTTCCAATCCCCCACCTACATTCTCCCAAACACCACATTATATTTTTAGCATTTTTATTTTCTTGGAAAAATATATAAACTGCAGTTATAAAATGTGTTTAAACAAATGAAATGGAGCTAGCAGGTGTACAAAACGTCCTAAAATGCTTCCCATGGCTGTAGTTAAAAAAAAAAAAAAAAGTAAACTTAAACAGTTCCATAGTGGAAAAAAAAATCTCCAGGTCGAGTATATAAATGTCATTTTTTCACACTGCACAGTCACTTTCATTTTTGACACCTAAACCCCACCTAGAATCATTCTTGGTTTGGATCTTCATTTCTCACCCAGATTAAAGGCGTTAATTCTCCCATTGCCATCTGTGGGGAAATAATATACCGGAGGTACCACTATTCTAAATTCGGAGGCCCCCAGCACATCACGTGGAAAACTAATCTGCAAAACTGTGAATGTATTCTGTTATTTACCATTTTTGTCATCTCCATGTTGGACCTAGAGAAGGCTTAGGTTCAGTTTGGAGATTATTTATATTCAGGATTTAATTTTTAGTAGAATAGGATTGCATTTACAAGCTTAATCAAAACTGAAGGACTGCTGGCAGTGCACATAAAAATATAAGCACATGCATAGAGATTTGTGTATATGTATGTATACATATAGAGAGGATGTCAGTCCAAAATAGTTTATAATCAAAATACACCATTAGCCAAGAGACAGGAACCTATGCAAAGAAAGAAAATAATTCATTCTAAGTAGAACTGGAAATAGAGTTTTGCATTGTACTTGTGCTGCCTGGTTTGGTGGAAATCCTACGGGAAAGGGACTATTTGTGAGACCAAAATTGAATAGTTTCTAACTTCTCTTTTCCCTCTGAATGCTCAGAGGAGTTGATACCTTGAATTTTGGGTAAGACCCATTACTAGCTCCTTGTAACAATTGCTGACCAATTTTAGCAAAGGGAGGGAAGAGGTAGGCTTTCATTCAAAACAAGAAATGGCATTTTCACACCTGGGTCTGAACATTTCTACCTACATACCTTCTACCTACATACATAAACTTTGGTAAAATGTTGGGTTTGGGTTTTTTTGTTGTTGTTTTGCCCCCCC
>JANZLQ010000002.1:36489607-36526933 GCA_026212715.1 Elanus axillaris | reverse complement strand
CCCCCCCCAATAGCTCCCATCTCAGACTTTTTTTAATCTTATTTTTATGTCACTTTTTGTTTCTCTCTTTTTCAAAATATGGGCAATTATTTTCATCTGTGTGTATGCAATTTGAATTCTGTCCACTTGAAACTGAGATCAGGATAATAGCAAGATATTTTGCTGTCTTGGAGATTACTTCCAGTTTCATGCTGTTCTTTAGAAAGTTAGCTCAGAGAAGGACTGTACCACGGAAAGAAATACATAGGGAACCCATGGCCCTAGAGGTAAGAGATACTCCAAGCAGATTTCTTGATTCCAGCAACATATTCGATCCTATTTGGCATCTCTCTTGCTTTGGTTTTGCTACAGCCTGCTAAAACTCACACTATTCCAGAAAGCCACATTCTAGAAATAAAGCCCCCATCCATTTTTAAAATTCCTCTTTGTAGTCTTCAGCTAAGCAGTGTGGTTCTGTACCAGTCCAATAGCCGAGTTCTTTCCAGCAATCAAGGATAACAAAATACATTATTTTTAAATTAAACAAAACCTCACTTTTTTCCATGGAAAATTACTCAGAGTGCAGTAAAATGCGTCACATTCATATTTCCAATCTTTCTGAAACAGTTTGGTTCTCTAAGTAAAGATCAAAATTTATTAAAACACATTTTCCCATCTCTGCTCATTTGTTTAAGCCTCAGATAACCTATTTAACCCCAATAGAAATGCTGTATTAATTATTTTTTACAGGAATAAGGTTCACAATCATTATATGAATTATTAAATAAATATATTTAGAATTGCTATTGTTTTGACTAATTAAAACTTTTCAAATGAATACCAAATTTCAGCTATGCATTTCAAAATATATTCTTGATTAATCTATCCTTGAACGGTTTTTTGAAACGTTTAGTTCAAATCCTCAGTCCTGTTTATTGAACACCCACTGTTACTCTGGTAGGTTAATTTCCTCCAGCCCCATTCAGCGTGCTGATACGAGCATTAACATGCAATGCTGACAGTTGCGTATGGATGGATTATTCCCAGTTGTGTGTCCAATTTTCTTTTAATGGGTCATTTTCTTCTGAATGGGTAATTCATTTCACCACTACTCTACAAAAATAGAGACCTGGTTTAGATTTCATATCTGCTAGATGGCTGCAAGTCTGATATAAGTTCTGCAAATTGGTGGGGATCCATTTAGAAACTGAAGAGGAGAAGAAATGGAGAAAAAGAGATGTGTTTCACTTGTCTAGGATACAAGGTTTCTGGCTGCATAAGAGCAACTGCGGAATGAGGCAAAGACAAATGACAGTAAATTAAAACATTTTTGGATGCACAGGACTGTTGAAAAGGTTTGGAGATGTCTTCTCATCTCCAGTACAACATTATCACTGTTCCAGCTTCTAGAGGCTTTTTGGTATCCACGTCTCTGAACAGAATTGCAAACCTAATTACCAGAAATGATTTCTTAAAGCCTGAAAGGAATCCAGCTCACTGTACTAACAGTGGTGGACTCGGAGAAAAACTATTTTAAACTCATGATCCCTATGTGATATGAAGTTTAACATGATTTGCAGTGAGGCTGTTAAGAGGTCTGGAGCTCTATATTCAAGCCTGTCCATATTCACAGACAAGTGAAATCTTTTCAAACAAACAGGGTGGAAATTCTTGGCTTCTCCAAGAACCAGCCTTACTTCCAGCAGATCGTGGTTTGGATTCCCAGCCTGCCCTTGGCATTCCAGTTTTCCCCCTGCTTGCCACAGCTAGATTGTGTTTGCTGTTTCTGGACCGAAATGCTGAACAAGATCCTGGTGCCTCAGGTAGGTGATGTTTTACCATGGAGGAAGAAATCCCTGTCTGAAGTCAGGGAATGGAACCTCCTAGTTAACAACTGGCAAACCTACAGGAAAGGAATTGAGCTGCCGTCAGTAGGTAACATATTAATGGCTGGTGTTTAATTTCTTATAGGTAAAACATAAGAATATGGTGGTCCTCACATTAGTGGTCTAACTACAGAAAAGTCTGTGTAGAAAGGTAGCACCGTTTCCTTCCATACACCATTAAGGGCCTTGCAGTTCTGCCAGAAAAGGGAAAATTAACCTTCTGTGGAAATCCAGCAAAAGGCCTTTTCCCCTTTAAATCATTAAAGGAGAACTTAATGATGCATCAATCTGCAGAGTGCACTTCAGCCAGATGCATACAGGCATTTCAGATATTTGGCTGGCCGCTTTGAAGATGCTGAAGCTCCATATTTCCTCCTTCGACTTACCAGATTTACTGTAGATGGTAATAACTGCATTTCCCTCTACTGTTTCTGAACTGGTAAAGATTAGAGGCTGTTGTGATCAGTAACAATATCTGTTGCTGAACTTAGCTCTGCTGTACCCAACATGTGCTAGGTTCTCTGTGCATGACAGGCAAAAAAAACAGCATCAAGGAGAGAATGAAGACTCAGCCCTATGCAGGGACAGGTGAAAGACGACTGAAGTTTGGCCGACAGAAAGCTCAGGGAGTCATAAATGAAGGAGTTATGGTTATGCTCAAAATGATGGTGACAAAAAAAGAGAAATGCCGTCTTTTCTAAGACCTTTTTAAATGCGAAGACTCATTTATAGCCAACAGATGCATGGTCCAGAGTTTTCATTGGCTGGAGACCAAATTAGGGACAATGCTATACATGAAACATGCTCATTTGACCAACGTTATGCTTCATTTTCATCAGTGCTGTCCATGGAATATTAGATATTCTGGCAGTTATTTAATAAGGCAAATGCACACAAGGAGCCCTTTAAGGTAAAAAGTAAAATAATCTCTATTTTCTCTTCAGGAGGTTTTGGCAAATGGGAAAAGATGGAGAAGAGGGAATAAAAAGTGTATGTGAAACAAAAGTTTTAACAGTCTGTCTAACCAATTGGCATAATTAAGTTTTACTTCAGCCCTCAGGAAACCCCAGGGAAGTTTGTGGCATCCCAGTTCATGTGCATATTAAGTAGGGGATCATGTAGCCTTCGTGCTGTTGGAAAGGGTTGTTTTTTAAAGACTTGTAGCACTCATTTATAGCAGTGTCAGTCTGAGGTAGCTCTGGACTGCAGCAGTGTTAATCCAGAACTATATTTGCTTGCACAAAGCCGAGTTCGGATTCACCAAAGTTCTCCAAATTAGAAGTGGAGGCAATGGAAATGAAGGGAGGAACCCAGCGGGTTGAAGCCCTGACCAGACAACCCTCAGAATCAGCACGTCACTCAATATCCATAAGGGGACGTGTACGATGTGCTGTGAGGTGAACAACATTCTTCTCTTGTCCCACACAAAAGCAGTTCCCATTCTCCTCCCTTCTGACTGGTACTAAGATGTAGAGGATCTTTCAGCACTGTTGGTGAAAAACCTTGAGGTGGTGTCAGGAATGATGGAATTTGGTCCCGATTTATCCCCTTGAGCCACTCTTTCCTAAAAGGAGGTGGATGCAGAAGGAGGACACAGTACCTCCAGGAGCACCTCGGAGGGCGCTGACGGGGGTCGGCCACGGACTTGTCCCAAGCACACACTGCCTTGTGACTGTGTAACAGTTGTGCTATAAGAAATCAATATAATAAGGAGTAATTCCTTAAGACTGTCATTAATGGTGTCTCCTAGTGAAAAAGTAGTAATGGGAGTAACCCCTTTAGAAAGGGCACCTTTGTCCAGTAAGCAGATTGGTTGGCAAACCAGCAATCTTAGTTTCTTCCAAACACACTTATCTGGCCAATATACCCAATTCTGCTCACCCTCAAACCGTAAGTTTCTTACGACATAGGAGCTAGTCTCATATCTTCATGAAGTCCTTCTTTAATACTTCAAACTGTCAGTTTACACTGGCATGATTTCTCCCATTCAATACTCGGGGTAAATCCTCAGCTGCTGAAATCAGTCCTGTTCCACTGAAGTGAAATTGGATAAAACCTGCATTGAAACTTCTTTCCAAATAAAAATTTGCTTTTTCATTCTAAATGAAAAGGAAAGCATGAGAAGCTTTTGTGTACAAACTGATTCATTAGAATTTTAGTAGGCTTCCCAAGAAGATCTCAATCGTGTTATCTCATTGTGTAGGTAGGGAAATAAAGAGCAAAGAGGAAGGAGATTGCAACTCATTTTAACATGTAAACCACTAATGAGGTTCAAGGTTACAAATTCTAACCCTTACCTCTTTTTCCCTTCTTTAGCCTTCAGTCCTCTAAGCAGTCCCAAATATGATACAGCAGTTTAGGAGACAAACATTCCTATGGTATTTCAAGAGTGCTGAGGTGGGAGATATAGGTTTACAAAGGCCTTACAGCAAGGGTTTATTTTTTTTAGCCCCCCAAACAATGCTGTTATAGAACATGTCCTCACAAAATATTCAACCCTTGCACATTTCCATTTTGGGCTTGCAACCAGGTGTGTCTGAACTCTCTGCAGCAGGGTTTTACCCAGCGTGATTCCTGGAACATAAATGCAGCTCGTCCCCATGTGTTTTCCCCAGCAGCTTCAGTTCCTGAACAAGCAGTTCTTTCCTTGCTCATAAGTCACCTACATGCTGGAAAAAACCCAGAAAGAACCTGCAAATAGCTGCCTCACATAATGTCCTCCAACATACATAGGCATCTTCTCTTAGATGTCTCCCTTGGATTTCTTGGCTTAGCTGTCTCAAAGGCTGGGATTGTGTGTACTGTGTTACGTGGTACTCCGACTTTTTTTGACAAAGCAATGGGAATGGAAGGAGTAAAGGCTATGGCATCCTCTAAGCTCACTGTTGTGTGATCTAAACCAACAAATAGTAAGTGGGAGCAAACAGGACACCCATACATTAATGTTATGGTCCAGAGCAGTAAACGCAGCCCAAGTCTGCAGTGGTTATTTCTTTAGTATAGGTGGTAGCAGCACATTCCACTGATGCAGAATGTCTCACACTCACTCTCACAGGTGACTTTCTGCACTTTCACAGCTGCTTACTGAGAGTGGCAAAAAATCTAGCGTTTTATAAATTAGCTTTTCTGTAAAAAATGCCGGGGATGGCTGGTTTTGTATGATCTTACCTCTTGGAAGGGTTTTGGACTGGATGATTTCTTGAGATCCCTTTGAGCCCTACCTCGTAGGATTCTAAACATCTTTATTTTCATTCCTATTGCATCAAATGTTTGTCTTTCTTTCTTTCCCAGGTCATCAGTCTACTTACTTCTTCTTCTAAGAAACAGCATGCCTCTCTAATGCAGAGCATTAAAGCCACCCCACTAATCACATAAGGGTTAAAAACATGATTGGTGGGCAAAGACCCCCCCTTTTTTTCTGCAAGGTTGGTTGAAATTGTGAATAGAGACTGACAGCTTGCCTGAGTGTTTGTGGTTCAATTTGAAACCACAAGACCCAGAAGCACATGGTTTAGATTCAGTGTCTTTCTCTAGCTAACACGAACCATTTGTTCAAGCAGCTTGGCTATCTGTTGGAGAATAGTTTTGCACCAGGATCAGCCTTGATTCACCCCAGACGGCCAAATACATTCAGATGGAAACCCAAAGAAAAAAAGAAAAAATTTCCCAAACAAAGGCTTGCATTTACTTTTTCTTGTTTATTTTTGCAGCTTGTAAAGGAGCTACTAATATCCTGGTTAAAAAAAAAAATAAAAATCTGAAATGCCAATCAAAAGCAGTGCCAAATTAGGTAGTGTTTACTTCAAAAATACATTTTGCATTGCCTTTTTTAAGGCAAATTCCTATAAAATAGTAATGTCAGGGAAAGCACGGAAAGAAGAGACTTAAGTGACTCGAAAATATATTTAGACCAATCTTTTCAAATTTGGCTGTGTAAAATGAGACATGTAATAAGGCTAAAGTTTAGTCAATGAGCTTTCACACATAAAGCACTTAAATATACACCTAACACTAGTCATGTACTTTAAGTCCACTGTCCACAGAAAACCATAAGCTTAACTGCTTTATTGCTTCTAATGAACAGCAGAAAGGTGCAATACCTTTGCATCAAGTTGGAAAATTAAAATCCACAAGAAGGAATGTCCATGTCTGGATGTTTTGCACAGCTACAGGATAGTCTCCACATGGTATCCATCGGTCCCAGCCACCTTGCACAGTGCTGAATTTACTTCAACTCCTTTAGAAACCAGGTGGAAGCATCATTATCCAAATTATGTACAGCTATTGAAAAGATTTGCTAAGGGGAGTGGGAATCAAGTGGGATCAGTGTTTGGAAAGTCCAGGTTTCTTGTCTACTCATTGATTATCTTCTCTGTAGTTCTGCTAGCTTGTCATTGCCATGTTGCTTCTGTGCTACTCATCCCATGGCTGAAATGAGCTGATGCTACTACAGAAAGCAGGACTTTCCACAATAAGGCATTATATGTGCAAAAACCCTATGCAGAAGAACAGCCTTTACAGCTTGATAGGAAGTAGATGATACATTGAAGTCACTACCTTTCATACATCAGCTTAGAGAAAGACAGAATAAAACCATGCATATTTCAAGTCTGAAACAGGCTTCCAACTACAACCGAGTACTAAAAAGGGAAGGTGAACTAAGATAATATTCGCTTCCTCGAATTTAAGCTATCTACAATATGGCTAATTAAGCTAAACTCGCCAACATCTATTTCCATTTCCAAAGACTCTTAGACAGGTAGCTGTTGTGCTGCACTGCTCTCCGGTGGGGTCCAGCCAGGGAAGGATTTGCCCGGCACAGGAACATGCAGGCTAATTTGCTTTACTAAACCAGCTTGTTGATTATACACTTGCACACACACTAAAATGAGATGGCATCATGGCATGCGGGCCCACTGAGAAGTGAAAGAGAGGTCCTTTGATGGGTTATTGCGGTGAGGCAATAAACCAAGTGTTCAGTTACCCCAAATCGCAGGTGTCAGGGCTGAAATGAATTCTCCTAAAACAATTTCCCATCATCTAGCCCTTGGGTTTATTTGTTTTATCTTTCTCCTTCTCGATATAAAACTGCTTCCAAGATATTATGTTACAATACAGGGAACCACCTACTGTACTCAGAGGTGGAGTACCTTGGAAGAAAGAAAGAATACTTCTCTGCTATGTCTCTCTATCTCCTAGTTAGGAATAAGTGACCATAAAATCTGTGTATGTGTGAAACCACAATATATTCCCCTGTTCTGTCATTAAAAGCCACTCACAACATAAATGTGAATCAGAGGTGGGAGTGCATTCACCGGCAGGGAGGAGCAGGCGATTATATACCATGAGTTTACTTCCAAGAAAAGATTATATTTCTGGGAATTCAAAATAACATACATTTTATTTTAGTATTATGGGAATATTGAAAAGACTTCTAACATTACTGCTTTTTAAGCTACTATATAATCACAGTATAATTTTTATTAACAAAAAGACTTCATAACTTCAGAGACGTGCAGCAGTCATTGCAAAGCTAATGAAGTGTGCATGAGGCTTTTAGGGCTGAGATACACTGTAGGTATATCAGAAAAACTGCCTTGGCAATTTTAAAGCTGAATAGAAATGCAGGTTTACTGTTAACGTCTGTTGTTTAAGCCATTTGGCTGGGCAACAGGAGTGGAGCTATCCTGAGCTATTCACCAGAGACACACACTTGGTGAGCCCCTTCTTTTCTACTTCCCTCCCGTTTCTTCAGACCTCCGAAAGGTTTCCAACCCTTAACTTGTATGATCACCTTTTGTGAAAGAGAAGCCTAAAGTAATGGTAGTTTGCTCCTGAGGTTTGTGGGGTAAAAGCAAGTGTGCAGAATAACCTTCTTGACATGGCACGAGTAGTTGGAAGGAGCAAATGCTCCGAGTACTTGAGCCCTACAAAATTATCAAAACTAAAATGTAGTGCTCGGAGTAGGATGAATACCATTCATTCCTACATCAGCACATGCTAGTCTGTGTGGGTGAGCGCTTGCGCTAGCGGCTGGGGAATCTGTGCACAGGGAAAGGAGTCCGCATACTATACGGAACAGTGCCAACAACATGGAAAGCCGTCTAGGAAGACTGAGCCTTTAAATTATGAAAGCTTACGTCTGACTCCAAGCAAGGAATTGGACAGTAGAATTTAGAATACTGTCTTGCCTAATTTGCTTTTATATCTGTTTATTTTGTTTGGACACTAGTGGCTGCTTGTTAGTCCTCACCATTGTCACTGCTGATGGCTTTTAGTTTCTTTGGTTGCAGAGGGTTTTACTTCATGTATCAATCAAAATCCGCTGAAAAAGGGAGGGTGTGTTCCTGACATATGCCATGTGCTCAAGCAATAAACAGTCCACTGCACAGTCACATGGAGAGAGAAGGAGGGTCTTGGCAAGAAGGTGGGCTTGTTCAGGAGGCTGGTTCTGTCTTGAAGAAAGGCAAAACTCCTTCTCCAGATGTGGAATTTCCCTTATGTAGTGTCACATAGGTGAGGCTGGAGTGACAGCATTGTGCTTCCATCATTAATTATTTTGCTGTAGATTTGCAGTGCAAAGAAGGCATCATAACATACCAAGAGCCTTACAACATGAGTCTTTTTTTTTTTTAAAAACATGGGAAGGATAAGCAATGCAAACTGGTTAACTCTTAGAGCGTTCTGTTTCCATTTAGTGTGTTTTGCTTGCAAATGTGGCTTCAAGTGTCTGGGATTATCAGACTCCTTTTGATGAATGATATTATGACAAGTTACTTCTACTTTTTTTTTTTCTGTTGGGAGAAATCATGTTTATGGAAACAGAAGGGAGGAAAGATAGCTTCAGGTTTAGGTTTTACTTTCCTATAAATAAAGCTGCCTGAACTGTGTCTCATTTGGAAATGGAATCATTTTCTGTAACAAAAATAATAAAAAAATCAAGATGATATTTTACTAAAATAAGATTAAAACAAAAAATATTAAATTAATAAAATTAAATAATATCACTTTTACCAGCATGGGAAAATTTTACTCTTAAAAAGCTGAAAGACTTCAGTGTTACAGCTCTCAGGAGAGCCCAGAAAAGTTTCCCTAATTTTAATGAAAGTGTGACTACCTCCTGTGGATAAGAATAAAGAGCCTGGTCTGTGACTTACAGCATTTGTTCCTATGAATACAATTAGTTCACTTCTTTGTACGATCAAGCGGTACCCAACAGAAAGAAGCCCAATAATTATTTACAAACCCTATCATTCCGGCGGTGGCCTTGCTTATCATACACGTGCTGCAGTTATTTACACCAGTGCGTATGAATTACACCCGTGATTCAGAAGGCACTGAAATCAAGAGCTGTCTAAGATGGGAGCTGATCCGGCTGTGTGCGGGACTGGCACGGCACGGCTCCTGGGAGAGGAGGGGACTGGAGACCAGGCGGTCCTGCCTCGTCCTGGGCCATTTTTCATGCTGAAGCAGGTCAGACGACATGGCTCAGGTCTTCCCACCAATGCAGCTTCTGCGAAGCCGATGAGTGCAAGGCACTGGAAAGCAAATAAAAAGCAAGCAAAGCATGAACCGAAACCCATTAATAATTTTTTACCTAAGATGACTGCAGACCTGATTTTCATTTGGGTTAAGGCTCCTTTTTGCACATTACTGGAGCATTGTGCAGCATTATACTCTGTACGTCCCTGCAGGCATCTGTCTCTTCTTCATGATACGCCTTTGTGGCACGACAAAGTTTGGACTCCAACCTGAACTACGACGGAAGATTCAGCCCTACCTGATCTTCAACACGCTATTTTATTTCACTATTACACAACGCTCCATCTTTGCTTGAAGGGAAGGGGATCTCCATGAATTACAAAGGGGAAATAGTTGCAGTAGCAAAGCCACGAAGAGACAAGCTGGAGGCTTTAACGTTCGAGCGCCGAGGACGTCGTCTGCTTTACGGTGGTGGGCAAACACGAGGGAGGGGGCAAGGGGTGCTGATGACCTCAGCCACCCCAGACACACATCTGAGTCCAGGTTACAGCTGACTGGAATCCTGAGGTTTTACTGGCCGGGAGCCAGTTTGAAACCCACTCAAGCCACCCTAGTATTTTATAACATTGTAAAGACGGTATTGTTTGAAACATTTCAAAAATTCTCCACACAATCTGGCAGCCTTCCAAAACCGTCTTAAATGAGCCAAAACTATCAGCAGCCACCCACCTTCCTGTCCATTATCCTCTGATTAATGACATTCCACCAACAGGGTCCGACATTCAGAATCTCCCTGCTGCAGGACCTCTGCGTAAATATGATCTCTGAGACCTGTAAAGTGTCTGTATAGTTTGCTGCTGTGTTTTATAGGGGGGTGTCTCTTTGTCATGTGGTGACCATGCAGGAGGGTGTTCTCCGGGGGTGGAGAGAGACCAGGCCTTGCAGCATCTTGTAAAACCTTAATTAGACATAGCAAAGCAAGAGAAATCAAATGACGCTGGAGGTACGATACGCTGTCATCATGGTTGTGCTCCTTATACAATCACCTTGTACCTTCCGAGTCAAAACAGCCATAATAAGAACAACCCTAAGAAATAGCTGACAGCCAGCCTCTTCAGTTGCAATTAATTACTGAACATATTTAGCTCCATTAGGAAGAAGAACATCAACGTTTATTTCCTGTTAACAGCTGCAACACATAGATGGTAATTAGTTACAGCATCAATGTTATTTCGACATCCTGATTGATGGCCATGCTGCTCCCTTATGTGGTGTGGATGCAGGATATTTTCCAGGTGAGATGCTTGGAGACAGACCTTGCAGTACCTAAGTCAGCCTGGGAATAAAGATAAGCTCTTCAGCAGCCAGTGCTCTTGCGTATGTCCTGTTCCTGCAACAAATGCCCAGTACAGGAAAAGGACAATTCAGGGAGTACTTGGAGAAGTGAGAGGTTTTCTTATATCTATTGGACTTCCATGAACACTTAAAGGATTGGCTAAAATATCTCATTTTCATTGGTGGATACGTCCCAGAAATTATCAGAGGTGATGAATCAGATATTGGGAAAATGAAAACAGACAAATGACCTTACCCTTTTCATCAACGTTCCCTCCAGTCTGTTGGCTTAGCTATAGGTAATTTTGATAGCCAATAGTCAAAATTGCAAAAGTTACACCAGCATGTAAATGTAACCTCATCAGCTGATAGGAGTTCATACAATGCCACTTTGCAGAATAAAGAAGTACTCCTACTAGTCATAAACTCTTGAATTAGTATTTTTCATGCATATGACATTTCTTTTTTTTCCTCCTGCAATATTGTATTACCTGACTGCCTGGAAAAGGGAAATTCAAGGTAAAGCCACGAGGAAAAGACACTTTGAAGTCAGAAGTTCACACTTACAAAATGTCTCAGAGTTTCTGCATTGTGCTGTGACAGAAGATGAGCAGAACATCTGGTTTGTGATTTCATCAAGAGCTGGGCATTGAAATACCTTTAAAGTCTGGATCTGATGTGCTTCAGCTCTTCCACAGAGGATCATTTCTTCGTGGTAGTTTATTTTTCTAAAGCATTATTTTTATTTGCAAAGTAGGCACAAGAGGCGTGGGGTGGTATGCTGTACAATTCCTCCAGTAGATTTAGGATTTCTGTCGTAGGAATACACGCTCACCTCCATTCAGGATTTGGTGTTACGTGTTTACAGACAGACATTTCTGCGTGAATGCATACTTGAATCTTTGTCTGTGTGTTTATATGTACATATATATTATCATGTCTATATCGATATAGAGAAAAATTATATAGAGGCACATCATATGATTTTTAAGAAAGCATGATTTCCATGAGAAGCTACAGAGTACATTTGCACTCAGCAGTGACTCATCTTTCTAACTCTTTTTTTTTCTAACTGCTTAATCCAAGAAACTCTGACTAAGTCAGCTCTGCCACGTCCCAAGTGTAGCAGGGATTCCTCACAGTCCTTGATGCAAACAGAACTAGTAATTCTCCTCAGAAATAGCAAGAAATTGCTATTTGCGGGCTCATGCTTTACGCAATGATGACCTTGGCTGAGGCAACCCAAATGGAAAGGGCTGCAGCACATGAAGTCAATGCCACTGTGGTAAATAAAGGCAGCGCCAGGAAGGCACAATTTCAACATCGCCTGGCAGATGAAGCATAGCTGGGCAGGGGCACTATGCGTATGAGCTATATTTTCTTAACAGCAGTCTGGGAACCTCATGGCACTATGTCATAGTGAGACAGTCCAGTTTTGTATCTCAGCTTGTTGTTTTTATTACTTTTTTATTTTTCATATGCAGACCCTTTTAATGTTCTATACAGCCATTAAAAAGAACTGTAATAAAAACTGATGGCTACAGAGATAGACTGGAAGCAGAATGACAGCTACTTGTCAATGGCTCAGGCTAATTAATGTAGCTTCAGAGGATTTCAGGTATTGACTGAAAAGAAATAGAAAAAAAGAGAGCCCATTTCATCACTTCAACTCAGCATTAAGAAATCATTGAGTGAAACAGGTTGTAGACCATCCTTTAGACTCACACATACCATTTTAGATAGTAAGAGTCAAATTTGGCGCATGCCTACAGCCGATAAAACCCAACTTCATGTGTCAAGGCAATCTTAATCAAAGTAAAACAACATCGCTTGATTCATGAAAAAGGCTAACTAACCTCATGGCAGCTTGCTCAGACCGTTGATTTCTAAGGTTGATCTGTCTTTTTTCCCTTGTCAATCCTTAAGTAGCATCATGAGTAGCCAGTACCCATCAAGTTGCCTTTGCTGATCAAAAGACATTACAAAATCAGTCTTGGAGAACCCCAGGACCCAGATCTGCCTTCTCCCCGTGGACAGACGATCCTCTTCTCAAGAGGGGATCCAAACCCCTCTGGTTATCCCTGAGCTCTCGCTGTCTCTTTGAATAGGGGCACCACAGCCGTGCTTTAGCACCCATGAAATAACTGCAATCGTATCCTTGTTGGAAATGTACATACTTTAGAGACAGTTACATTTTCACCCAAGACCCATACACGAGGTAAGAGTGGATCTCCCGATGATTTTGCCATAGCTAACTTAGCTTAGCTTGGTTCTGGTGTCTGCCAACGGTGTTTTTTCTCTCTGCCTTTTCCACATCTGTTTACTGTGTGGCTTCTTCACTGAACAGGCTGTATACTCATTATCATATGAAATAATGTTTTATTGGAAGAAATATTATCTCAGAAACACACTCTAGGTATATAAGCTTACTGTTTCTCCCTGGGTTCTCAGCTTTCTTTCATCAGGACAGTTTTGTTAAACTGATATTACCTCTCTTGGGCGTACTTCACAGGAGCTTTACAGTGATGATGAATAAAACAACTGTGGCGAGACTGCAATAAATTAATTGCGCCATTTTATATGAGTAAGAGAATGGGCAGGAGACCTGAGACTGAAACACAAATCTGACGGTGACTTGGGATTCGTGGTTGAAAGACTGGTATGAGAAAGAGAAAAGATGTCATAGCAGGAGTGGGAAGGGGGTTTGGGGGGAAAAAAACCAAACAACAAAACCAGCCCAGCACACTGTGGTTAATAATAAGCAATTTGGAGTCTCCACTTCCATTCAGCCAAGAACATGGAAGATCTGAATTTCTAATTTAGCGATTGCATTTCATATTTTATGAGATGCAGAAAGTTTTTATGAATCTGTGTCTCCTCCTGTTATTGGCTGGAAACAGATTGTCCGACTGTATTACAGAAGCCCTCCAAAAATCAAAGGCTTCTCTGAGAGCCAAGAGGGAGACGCCAATCTCTCTAGCTTTTGTTTTGTCTCAAGGTCACTACCTACAGTGACAAATTTAGCCATTTAAGTGTGCTACAGCTCCGCATGTTGCTCTGTTAGCAACACCAGTTTACTCTTAGTCTGTAGTGGGAAGGCTGAATTTTGTCCAGTTTAATAGAATATATAACAAATTGCCCAATCAGCACATGCAGGGTGGAATCAGAAATACAAAAATTGAGTCCACAGAGAAGAGAGACAACGTGTGTTGAACCACAGTGTCAGATAGGGTGTACAGGATCATCTTCCTGCCGTGACACGTCCTTCAAGAAAGGCAGCCAAACAGTATGGAAGCAATCATGAGAATCAAAGGTGAGCATTGCTTAAAATATCAACATCCACTCCTAATCCACCAGGTTTATTGGCACAATAAAATATCCTGTTAAAGGTGCAGCCCCATGTTTTCACGACGGTGCTTGCTCAGCATGCAGGGAAATGCTTTTTGTACCCAGGGCTGGCCTCGTTTCTCCTGGTGTCGGCAGCAATCCGGATTGCCCTCAGCATCTCCCCATCCTAGAAGAACTGGGAGGGAGTGCTGGGAGGAAATCCAGAGCAAAGTATTTGTTTGATAATCCCAGGTTTATTTGCAGAGGGAGAGAAGCCGACTTGTCAGATGCCATTACATGGCCGAAAGGGAAATGCAGACTTAAAAGAAATGTTGTCGGTGAATATTTGGGCAAGGGAGCATTTTGCACTGGGAAGTCCCTGCACATGCCATGCCATGAAGTCCTGACTATATTTAGGCTGCAATTGTTTGGCAATTGGCTTGCTGTTGTTTTCCTGTGGTGCAAGAAGGCTTTTTAAAGGTCCCAGTAAGACGCTTTACTCTTCAATCCCCCCTTTCTGGGATTTTTGGTTTTTTTCACATTAACATGCCTGTCCTTTGCTGTTGCTGTCTCTCAGCTACTTCAGAAGAGGTAAGAAAGCAGCTTCCCCTATTGCCATCAGCAATGTGGGAAGGACATAGAGTAGAAGGGGAGGGGAAGGCGTTTTTGAGCGTACCAGGGTGGGTAACAAGATCTGTTATGGAGTCGTAGCGTTGAGGAAGGACTGGCCTTTCCGCGCATGTGGCTCGGCTGATGGGGACAGAGAGAGGGGCTTACGCATCTCCCACGTCTGGCAGGGATGGGGGGAGATTGTCCTGATGCAAAGACGCCTGGATAAAGCAAGTTCCCCTCAGCGGGAGCAATGGAGGCAGCAGAGCTGTGCCCCGTGTGCTGCCCCAGCCTCGGTTCATCCCACCGTTGGGTTTCCTTCATGTCCCATCTACAACCACCCTCCAGCTCCACCAGCCCCAGCTTCCTGCGCATCTTCTACAAACATTTGGTAACGTGCCTTGCAAAGCAAGCTGGCCACTGCTCTTACACAGGGGGGTCTGATCCTGCTCTGTGGATCGGCACAAGGATTAAGGAGGCAGAAGATGGTTCCTTGCTCTCCAGCCATCTCGGCTTAGGGTCAGCGTGGGTGAAGGTGGCCGGGGATGTGGTGGGCACTTCTCCCACCCGGGCAGGTGAGACAGGGAACTTACTGCTGTGCATGCAGGGCAGATGCTGGGCGCCAGCCTGGCCCCACAAATTGTTATGTGCATTTAAGGATTACAGTAAATTGGTTTTCAATGTTGGGCAATAATTATATTCATTTTCGAGACAGATTTCGGAGAGTAACTGGCCTGGTAAATCCTGTGGGGCAGGAGCCATGTTAGAGCTGTATCACAGCATAAAATTAATGAATGAATTACTGTGCTATGAGGTGATTAAACAGTTTTCTCTTGTCTCCTTCATACTTAAAAGGCAATTTTAACATTCACTTTTAAAGGGAGAGCATGTTCCAAACTATATCATTTTTAACAGTGACATACTCATCTGATAAGTTAACACATACAGCATTGCTAAGACAAATATCATTGCTGATTATTCGCTGATTTTCCAATCAAGGGGCAAAGCCAACACTGCTATTTTGAAGTTGCTGTCGCGCTTGCTTATTAATGCACTGCCACAGTCCAGGTTTTTAATCTGAACATAGCTATTTTAGATATTGTGAATTTTGTGCATAACCCCCTGAAATTTCACAGTTGTCAAGTGAACACATGACATTTTTCTGCAGGATTTGTTCTGTAGTTCTCAGAATCAGATACTGTTCAGTATCTGAGTTGGCCACGCCTCACTGCCAGATAGGCAAGAGTTAGTGTCCTCAGCTTCCAATGAAAAAAAAAAAAAAAACCAAAAACCAGCCCAAAAAACAAACCAGAAATGTAGACACTGAGAAGGTAGAAAAAGGCTTAATTTCTTGAACCTTTCTTTTTTGATTTTTAAAGACTTCCTGAACTGACTGGCAAATACTTTTTCCAGCATTTCGTCTCAGGACAGGCTGGGAGGCGGGAGGTAGGATTTGGTACAGGGAGTTATGAAGTGTGTGGTGTAGTGACGATAGGCAGGTAACAACTTCTGGTGGTAATACCAGGGCATGTAATGGAGGCTAAAACCAGAAAAGGCCTTCTCCGTTTAACCAAAGATCAGTGAGAGAGTTTGGTGCCAGCACACCATCAGGCATCACCTGATAGATTACCTCTGATTGCTTCACAGGGCTCAGGCATTGCCTTTTCTCCAAGGTAGCCAAGCGTTAGAAAAGCATTTGGATGTTGGCTCAGAAACAGACGGATGGGGAGATGACAAGGTTTCTGCTGGTGGAGCTGCAAAAGACGTAGGGAAAGTTGTACAGACTCTGGTGGGAGAGGTGAGAGAAGCCGGCATCGTGCCCTACTCAGAACTTTCCAAATCTGAGTTTTTGCTGGTATTTTGATGTAAAGTTTTCCTTTCTTTGGGTCGCATGGTTCATACGCTTTCTGAACGTGTGGTCCAGTGAGTTATGACTTAATGCAGGGCAGGAGGTGGTTGGGTCCAGCCATATGGCAGCTGGTTCCGATCCATCTGAACCCTCCTGCTTTCCTGGTCTGCTCAAGAGTCCCTTCCCTCCGTAGTGCAGCGCTTCCCTCCGGAGACTCTATCTATAGAAAACTGTTGTGTAAAGAAAGCTGATTCCTCCTCTGTTTGAAAAAGACATCATAACTTTCTTTCTCTTTCACAGTGGGAGCCCCCTTCCTGTAAATACAAGGCAGCCCTGTCGAAACATTGGTAATAAGATTTTAACTATTTTCTTTGGACGTTTCACCCCTTGCCCCCTTCTTTGTGGATAGCGGTTAAAGTGATAATTAGTAAATTCTGGGACTCATCCAAAAATGCTCCAGCGCTGCTATTGTACACAGATACACAAGAAACGCATGTACACAGATTGTCAGCACCCTGCTTTCTGACGTTGGTAGAAACAAAAAATAATGGTGTAGACCCCCTGCCAAAGACTGTAAACATGCAGTTATAAAAGAGTACATTAAATGGTAATGACCTCACATTTATACAGTGCTTTTCATCCAGAAGAAACCTAACTGCTTTGCAAATTGCCAAGCGTTTCTAAAAGTCACGGCAGGGCTGCTAATGGGTAGCCACTTTGGGACAATTTAGGACAGGAAGTGAAAAATAATAAATTCAATAGAAATGAAGGAAAATTCAAGGATCCCCCCAAATAGATTGTTTACAAGAAGCACAGACTAAAAAAGTGTCGAAGCTGCAGAATGCACGATGGATTATTTACAGAATGTGCAGAGGATTATTTATGTGACATAGAAACTCCAGTGAAGATCAAAATAACATTGTATGAGCAAAAAGTATACAACAAATTAGGACATTTTTTCCAGCCCAAGTTGGATGTGCTGACTTTACTATACTGCACGTCAGTGCAAAGGTTCGTTTAAAGGAGTGTGCAAGAACGGTTTCCATTTGTAATGCTAATTTAGTCATAAATTCTCCAACACAAGACACAAGTCCAGCTCTATGCCGTTCACTCGTAAAATGTTCCTGAGGCTCCAAATAACCAAAATTTTGGTGGGGGTCACAGGAGGGGAAATAAAAGGAACTTTTATTTAATTGGCTGAATTCAGCCTGATGAAATTGGAACTTCTTGAAAAAAAATTAAAGGCTAGTATTTTTCAGTTTGCGGGAGCTGCAGTTTGGATGAATTAAAGCACAATTTTCCTACACGGGCCAACTGACCTTATCTCGCTACCTCCCTCCCCGTGAGCCCCAGCCTCCCATCTCACTGGAGGCAAACGGGACATCACGGGAGGGCACAAGGGCCCAGGACAGCCGCTCATGGCCTAAAAAGGAGACAGCTGAAATACCCTTCCAAGAAACATCGAGATGGTCTTTCTGAACAGGACTCTTTCAGGCTTTTGGTGAAATGGTTCCGCTTTCAGTAAAGACAAATATCTTTAATGTTTTCAAGGATTTATTTTTTTTAATAAAAGTCTGATTTCCTCCAGAAAACTAGGCATTTTATTTGAATATTTTCATTTTCTTAAAACCCCATTTTCTGTCAGACCAGTCCTAGTTGTTTAGTGGGAAGGGAGCCAAGAACCAGTGCTGAAGAGGGTAAGGTATGGAGTCAATAATTAGCTCAGACTTCGCTCTGAATTTGCCTTAAATTAATACTGTATAACACACTTCAGGGTAGTCTAATGAAGTATTTATTTATTCGTTGATTCTACTTTAAATAAATTTTATGGAACTAGATGGAATTTGATAGAAAGTAATTTTTCCTTCTCTTGTACTATTATAAATCTGTAGGAACATCTTGATCTTCTGTGGCACCCCAGAGAACAGATTCTTCATTTCTATTTATCATTAGGATCCATTACTTTATTGGAAAAAAAACCATGTTCCCTCCCCCTGCCCCCCCCTCCTTTTTTTTTTTTTTAGGAAACTTAGACACATAAAAGCAAAACAGAGAAGCAAAGCAAAGCACAGTCAGCATTAATTTGGCAACAGGGAAACTTACTAAAACAGATTTTATTGTTTAAAACTGAGACTGAAGTTTTCCTTCTATAAAAAAACAAACCTCACTGACATTTGTTGGAAATATTGCTAGCAAATGGATCATGTATTCCATTGCACAGGAGATGCAATTAGATTTCTGCAGGTTTGTAAAACAAACTATGGTCTAGGAGTGCTGTCATGGAACCAGTGGTCTGATTTCCAGTTGGATAACTGAGCTTTTAATTAGGGCTCCAGTGGTGCAACTGCTTTGCAATTTCTAAAGCTGCCTAAAGGGATTTGAATGTCAAATTCTGATTAAAGTTATTGTGAACTGAGCATGCTCTAAGAGGTTTTGAAACTTTTGGCCTATATATTCCCTTTGTATAAGAAGGAAGGATTTGCTTAGTGGAGAAAAACTTTAATCTACTAGAGGTATGAAAAACAAGATCCTCTGCTACTGGAAATCAGCATATTTCATCCAATTTTAGTGGAACCAAGATGATTTTTAGCCCCGAAGTATAAAAGCCACTGTCTTTTTTCCTTCTGGCAAAGGAAGAGCCTTGTGGAGGCCAGATAATCCACCCTCCGTACCGAGGGGTTCTTCGCCTTACCCCTGAAGCATCTGGCATAGCGATACCACACTTTTCGCTTTGCAGAGCTTTTCACCATGATCTCGTCTCAGACCTGATAACAGATTATGTGTTTCTGCTAACTGTGGAGAGTTCTTTTGTCTGTATGGCATTTCCAAAACTTAAAGAGAGCGAGAGGAATGATTCAACAGTCAATTTACATTTCAAACTAAAGAGTCATTGCAATTTTTGTTATACTTTGGAAATTATTAATATGGGCTGTTTCAACCACTTCAGTGATCCCCACCCCAACCCCACTCCTGCTCCAAATGGCTTTGTTAGAAGCTGCTCAGAATCTATCCTTCTTTTTGTAAAGTTTTGATTTCAGGTAACAAAAGAACTCCCAAAGCCAAACGAAGGATCCGTAGCTGATCATGGCATCTAAGTCAGGGTCCCGTGCTCATTTCAAACAGGTTTTCACTGTCCTTTACCCCTTCCCCATGTCCCTGCTTGATTTACTCTGTTGCTAAATCTGAAATTCCTTTGCATTTTTAATTTGCCCAGGGGTCTTCAATAAGGAGGGGACCCTCACGCTGAAGCTGGTGAACGTACGTGCCATTGACACCCTGTTCTCCGATATCGCCAACACTTTCAACAAGCAGCACGACGCTCACTCTGCCATGGCGAAGGGTGCCCGAAAGCTGAAAGAGGTTTCTGGCTGTGCTCCCACCGCTAGTCTTACAGCCTGCATAGAGGCTGTGCAGCAGGAGTACGGTAAGCAGGCAAAAGCTAAGAACAAATTGAGGCCAACATTCAAATAATCACGACCATGTGAATTAACAGCATTCTCATAGGTGCTGCTGCGTCCCAGTACCTGGGTCTGGAGCCTGCTCAGAGCCCCCATCATTGCTACTTCGCACGCTGTTTGACACAGTATAGATAGATTTCAGATTTCACAGAGATTCTGGCCATTTTTATAGCTTGTTTCTACTTTATGGTACAATATAACATTTCCAACTGGGCTGACTGATCTTGAAAACACATGTCGTGAGATGTGGCTTTTCTAGTGCTATTTGATGTGGCACTAACTCCAGCCCTGCCCTGTGACGTCTGCCGTTGCGATTCTGCAGAACCAGCCCTGAAACCTGTGGGGACCTGATCAGGAGAACAACGAGGTGTCGAATGGAAGATTAGGATAGATTTGCAAGACGCTTTTCAGAAAAGACTCACCCAATACCCTATGCTTTTTACTAAATGAACAAACAGAAAAGGTAGTTCAATGTTAACCAGGTGGAAAGACTACTGATTTCACTGGAGGGAAGGCAGAGCAGCTGTATCAGGGATGATTTTGGCCCTGTGTGCGTAAGGAAGTTCTTAATAAAGTTATATATCAGTCTATTGGGTTGCTACTGGCAGACACCTCTGTTGTATAGCACGCACACACACAGAGCAGCTACAGTGATAAGGAAACTGGAAACAAGCTTATTTTATGGATGCTTTTCAGAGTCAGTCATCGGAGAGTTATTGCATCATGTATTTAGTTTTGCAGGAACAAAAGTGTTTAGACCTCCCTTTGTTGAACTCCAACCAGATGCAAGTCACAAGATAGGTGTTGTTTTGTCTTTTCAGGTGCCTACAAGGTGCAGGTGCGCATGGAGGGCTATAGCTTTTCGCTTCTTGTAACGGAGAAGAAGGCGCCTGACAAACTGAAGAAGGTCCAGCAGCAGGTGGGAGAGCTGAGTCGTTCCACAAAGCGTGTCCTTGCTAGAAAAACTATACTCCAGGAGATGATCTGCTTGGTGCTTCAGAGCCAGACTCAGCTAGAAGAGAGGATCAAAACTGCAAACCTGGAGTATCTGGACCAGGTACGGCTAGAAGGTAATCTGAGAGAGAACATCGAAAAACTCAACCTGGCCAAGGAGCTCTCAGAGCAGTACAATGAAGCTGCCAGGAATGTGTTGAGGGAAATGGCCCAGCTAGCTGGCTTGATGCTGGAAGGGGCTTCTGAAATAGGGACCGAGTAAATGTTTATAACCTGCCCACACATACAGAGCAATAGCTTAGAGGACACCTGGGTGACTTGGTAGTGTTGGTAATTAGCACTCTGCAAATGGCTTATGGGTAGCTTTGAGTCTCAGATCTGTTTTATTCAATTATGGGCTGAAAGACGCATCTGGAAAAAGGTTTTGGTTTTCAGTTGAACCATTAACACAGGTGGACAGAAAATGACTTTTTCTATCTAGTGTGTTAAGTCATCCTTTCTGCACTAATGTGGGGAAAACCACAGACTACCTGACCAAAGTAAAGGCATTTGCAGGGGAATTTGGTAACATTTCCACCACTACTTAGGTGATGTGGCTCTAGTGGAAAGGTATTTAGGGTGACCCATGATGGATCCAGAACCCTGGGGTCAAATCCCCTGTCCCTGAGCAGGTGTCAGTGGTACCTTCCCGGGTTAACGGCACCTGGGAGCAGGGGAGCAAAGGCTGTGGTCTCTTCTCTGTCGTTGCGTCTATGTCCTGTGGGCAGAATAGGACATCTAGGCTAGGACCCATAGCCGACTTCTCAAGGAAATTAAGCTGGTTCCCAAACACGAAACAGGGTAGATCAAGTGTTTAGACTGAAGGCCAGAAACCTTCCCTAAAGCTTTACAAATACTTTCCTTGCTGCTTAATATAGCTACAGACAATCATTTGAAATATGGCTTATAGCACATTCATGCCCTTCCTTACCCCACCTGGAAACCGTGAAGCCCGTGCTTGCTGCAGCGGCACGGTGAAGTGACCGGGCAGCCCGGCCAGCGCTGGCATGTCTGAGTGCAGTGATCAAAGGGCAGCAGGAGTTACGGGAGGTTCAGACTCATTACGGAGACTGGGCTGGGGCTAAGCTGGCAGGAGTCCTGTGCTTTGGGGCAAAGGCATTGACACAGGAGGGGCTGTTGGAGAAGATAATACCCGGACAAAGATTTCAGGGAAGAACAAAATAAATTGGGAAGTCAGGTCTGTTAGCTTTCCGCCCGGTGCCATCAGACTCCCACTACGGACAGCCTATATGAATGGCAAAAAGAAACTTTTTCTTAGGACATGCTGCAAAACCTGGGACGATTGCTGTGAAATAAATGACGAGTCTGGTAAGCTGTGTGCTGAGACACAGCCTTTGAAGACCGCCTGGATAACCCTGAGACGCTCTGAAAGCCTGCTTTGGAGCAGGGACTGTGTGAATGGGGAGGGTCGGCTGGTTTTGTAATGCTGGACCTGATTGCCAGTCAGAAAACTTATTGAATTCATCACATTTTTTAAGGTTGAGGGAAAGAATAGAAACCACAAGTGAATTCTTACCCAGCACCACAAATAACTACAAAGGGAGCTCAACCTCTGAGTTCTTAGGCTGTCTCTACTCTGCCCGCTATTAGTGTTTCAAGTCCTTTTTCTGTTTGCCTCAGCTTATCCCCCAAATATGTCAGAAATTCCCAGGAGGCTTTTCCACCCTTAAATGCCCTTGTGCTTCCTTCGAGCCTCCATTTGCTCACGCACCCACAGGGCCAGCGGGCAGCATGTTTCTTTGCTCTCTGTCAGAGTCTCCCTGTAACTACCCAAACCATTCAGACTTTTCCTTTAGGAGCTTCAGTTTGCCCATTTGGTCCAGGCATGTGTTTTGCATGAATTTATCAACTTGACAAAGAAATTTGTAACTTGGTTCATATTTTTCTAATCTAAATGAAAGCAAGTGCCTGTATATTCACATCAGGTAAAGCATTTGGACTGCCCTTCACTGCCCAACCCGAGGGTTTCTCTCCAGACATGTATTTCTTTCTATTCTATTTCTTTCTATTTCCCTATTTCTAGGGAAAAGGTTCACTGTCACAGATTTTTCCTGCCACTCGCCCAATAACACCTTGAAAACTACAGCAATGCTTGCAGTAGCTCCTTGGTCAATTATTTCTCAAACACATTGACAGTTTCAGCTGCTAGAGGCTTCAAAATTCTCTGTTCCTCCAATGTTTTAGAGCACCAACTTTTTCTAAAGCCTATTCTCTCTGCCAGTTTTGATGGAAGAAACAACCCAAATCTCTTATCACAAGAAACACGGGGTTCCATGCCTTCTGCGTGAGACAGCTGTGGTCACTATACGGTCCTTACCAGGAGTGGGACCCAACCTCCCAAAACAGGGGTGAATGGACAACACGTGAAAGGTCCTGTGTTTCTGGTAATAGTGAAATATATATAACACCACGTCGTCGTGAATCCTGGCAACACTGACATTATTTCGTACGCATCTGAGGAGCTAGCTGCGCTACAGTTCCAGTTCAACTTTCCTGGGGTTCACAGGGTATTTAATGGAACATATGTAATCTATATTAGCCTTACACGTCCGGGAAATCTCACATAGACTTGGGTTGCTATTGTTACACTCAGACACACCGCAAACCTCATAATGTCTGTGGTTGATCCAGTCCAGTGCACTCAGACATGTACGTTTCCAAGTAGCCCTTAGACATTTTGGAATGCGCAGCATTCCTCTGCTGCCATTTCCCAGGCGAGAGAGCTCACTCACCTGAGGAGCCTGTGACCCTGAAACATCTCACTCAGGCCCTCAGCTACCCTGAAACAAAGCTGACGATCAGGTGGAGTTACTTTAGCTATTGGAAATGTTAAAATGGCATGTTTATTCATCCCTTTGGATTATTAAAACCAAAAATCTGTTTTGTAAAACTTAAATGTTTTGTGAATAGAAGGATTAAAAAAATTGGTTGTTTCATTTATCAAAACCCCCAATGTTTGAGTTTCATGCTTTCAGACCATTTCAGGACAGAGACAAATTTTGCATCCCCAAAGTCACTGGGAAGTAGAACTGGCTGCAGGTCTGGGAGTTTTTAATCCGAGCATCTCTACTGAAAGCACATTAGTGTGGTCGCCTTTGTACATAAGCACTTCTTAATCAGAGTAAAGGTTGCACATATCTGACCCATGATAGAATCGGAGTCTGCTTTCTTCCTTCATGTCCATGAAGTGCAGTAGCAAGAAGATTGATTTGGCAGCTAAAGACTAGCCTGGAGTTTGGAAATTCGCGTTCTTTTTTCTTTGTTTAATTTTCTGCATTCTGTGCAATACAAATAGTCCTTCTCCCAATTTCCCCATCTGTAAAATGCAAGTGTTTTCACGGGAGTCTTCTGAAAAGAAGTAGGCTGAAAACTCAAGAGGTCCTCAGGTAGTATTGTAATGTAGGAATGGATGTCCTATAAACCTCAGGTGGCCAGACAGAAGGACCTCGTGCGACGACAGAGGCTCAGGAAGCTCCTTCAGTTCGAATAAACACTCCAAAGCCAGTTGCTTAGACACCCTCTTGAAAACCTGCAAAACAAGGGTGGAAACCTCGTGAGCTACTCACTGTGTCTGTTCAGGTTAGAAGTCGGAAATTCTGTTTCACAGTGTTACGACTCTTCTCCTCATGACCATGACTCAGGAGTGCAGAGTTTACAGCAGCAAAAAATAATAAAATAGAGAAAATGAAGCTGGGCAAGCCTACCAAGAAAAGGTTGTTAGTTTGACAAGGTATTCAGGGGTGGAGTTTGGCATAAATCTTGGAGACTGAGACACAAAGCCTCCCTGCTGAAAACCTGCACTGTTTCTTTCCTTATCACATTTGCCTTTTGTTTTTTTAAAAGTCCTCTAGGATCACGTTGCTGGCCTGTGTCTGGAACAGAAGGTGGGACCTCCATTGATGCTTAGTCTTTCTAGGAAAAAGAGCACTGTATGAAAACATTTGGATCCTTAATTGGCCTCATTAAAGAAGCTGGCCATCTGGACCTCACTCATTCTAATTAGTCATCAATAGGGTGGTGATTTTGTCTTAAAAAAACAAAACAAAACAAAACAAAACAAAACCCAAAAGCCACCTCCACTCTCTTAGTCCTGCATTTACACACAGTGATTACACACAGAGCTGTCTCCTTTCCTCTCAGGCTGGAGCGGGTGGATGTGTTCTCACTCAGCAGCCATCCACCCTGGTGTCTGCGGGCCAACAGCTTGTTTCTTGGCAGGGCCACTCAACCTAAGCCCGTAAGCTGCGGCAGTCTGGAAAGGATGGAGCTAAATATGGCAAAGAAACCAGGAGCATGTGATTACCCCACCCTTCACTTGTAAGTCAGTCTGGTATCCACACTTCCAAATGTCATTACTGTGCAGAAAACCTTGGATAACATGCGAAGAAGGGTTCCAGTCATTGCTGAAGCGCCTTTAAAATTTTGGGGCTATTAACTGGCACCCACTTGTTTCCCAGCAATTTCCCTTTGGTCACTGTTATTGCTCCTCACACAAGGACAAGTCAGGAGAAGCGGAGGTAGATGAACTGAATGACTCCTGCTGCTTCATTTAGAACTCCCAGATTCACATGTTCCATACACTGCTTTTGACTCACCCAGTTTATAATCGGGTAGAATCACCAGGACACTTCTCTGAGATGGAGCCTCCCCATATTTCCCTATCCTGAAACAGGACAAGCCAAAACAATTACGGAAACCACAAAAAGGTGGCTCAACCAGCATAAATAAGAGAGCTTTAAGAACAGCATGGTTTGCAGTAGTGGCTGGGCAGGACCGGAGAAAAATTGCAAAAATCGATTCCTTCGGCACTGATGATGCATCAATGGATAAATCACTTGTGGGTGGTCTTAAAAGCTGAGGAATTTCTAAGGTCATCTTCCCAAAACTATCACATCATTTCCAAACCTATCACAGCTTCTGTGCCTCTCTAAAAAGCTCACCTTCCTTCTCCCATCTCAAATGAAGTTCCTTGTTCATGTTCTTGGGCAGTCTGTATTCTGAAAATCATGTATTTAGGGGATACACCTGAAAATACTGATTTAGTATATGCACAGTCCCCCGGTACATAGGTAGAGAGAAATGTGTTGGCTGGTTAATTAATAGGAGAACTAAATGTCATTGGTTTGGACAGCTCATCATGGGACTTGATGAGCCCAAGCTGCAATGATCTGCTTGGGTCCAGAACAGTCCTCTAAAATCAGTGACAGCCAGATCCAAACCTGTTGATTGGTTACATGAAAAGTTGGAGGAAGGCTGTTGGATCAAGAGGATGCTGGCTTGGGCACCCCATATATTTTACAGTTAATCTCCTATCTGTTTTGAGGAAAACATACCCCTCAAAAGTAATGTTTACTGGCCCAGCAGAGGCCTTGGGTTGCTAGACACCTTATTAATAATATTCTTCTGCAGGAGAGGGATGCAGTTCTTTATAAAGTTCTATTAATAGTCGTTATTTTTTTCACAGAAGCTTTAATGTGCAGTAAAAGACCTATAAAGACAAGCAACCAAAGGAACTCATCGATTTCACGCCGATCTGCACTAAGAAAATACCAGTCTTTTTTTTTTTTCTTTTTTTCAAATAGTAATAAAACAAAGAGCTTTCAGGAGCAGCAACAGCAGAAGGCTAATGTAAAGTGATATATTTGAGACCCAGGAGTATGGTGTAACTTACTCTTGCCTCTGTGGCCTGTTTATTGTGTTTGTCTGGTTGCCCTGGGAACCAGCTCACGCCGTTTCACTTATTTTATAATGTTCCTGTAAATGTTAGGTAGGGCCGGGATTTATTATACACTGTCAACACCTAAAATGGAACGCGCCGCTTAGTGTCGTTTATTTGGCAGGATGCCTTTCCATGCTCCCTTAAAAAAAAAAAAAAAGGCTTTCTTATACAGATATATGTGTGAGTGTGCATGTGTGCATGTGCGTCTGTGCATCTCCATCCAAATAAATAAACCCTGTATGCTTTCCAGCAGCTTTGCCCGGGGAGGATTGATGCTGGGTGGTATAAGTGCTGTGCTGAAGGAAGGTCTGAGCAGCCGGTGACCTGCCGTTGGGTGGGATCTATGACTCACGTTATTTGCGTGAGGTGAATATTTAGGGGATGGGGAAGGCATGTTTACCAGGAGTGTTTATTGTCCCTAAAGAAGCAGCGTGATCCTGTTGCTTCTGTCCCCAAAGACCTCTGTTAATTCGGAGTGATGAATCATCAGAATTATGAGGGCTGGAGCTGGAGCTGCTTTCCTTTCCTCTCCTCTCCTCCGCCAGTCCCTCAGCATGACGGAGCAGATTTGGTTGCAGACTAGTGGGTGTGAGGCTTATTTTTTAATCTGCCTTTTTTTTTCCCTTGGGTGGTACTTCTCAAACTAACACATGGGGTTTAACCGAGAAGACTATTAACCTTTTAAATCTTCAAGAACAAATGCAATTGGCATCCCAGCTCCTTGAAACGTGTGTTTCTGAATCTCCCCATCCTTTCCTTACTCCTGCTCTGAACTGCAGCTTTCTCTCTCCTTCCCAATTCCCGGAGGGTGGGGGTCTCTCCCACCTCCCACTTCACTTTACACAGGATCAGGCATCTCCTCAAGTGCTGGAGAGGAGCTCCCATCTCTCCGCTCACCCTCTGCAGTGCCAAGTGCCATATCTCCACCGACTCTTCCTTCCCTTGCCCCCAAACAAGATGGATTTGTGCAGTGATTGAGTACGACTGCACATGCCTCTCTCGCCAAAAATAACACTCGGTCTGGACATTTGTACTCGGCTCTGCTCCTGATGTGATTTTCCTCCACTCTTACAAGGGGATTTGGATTCAGCAGAGCGGGGACTGCTCCAGCTAAAAATACGGGCTGGGTGAAGAGATGAGGTGGATCAATCGACAGGTAAAATCCAAGAAAAGTGGCTTTGTTCCTCCTCAGGCTTGGGGCTGATTCTGCCTCCCACTGACCAGAAATGTTCCCTCCTTGGCATGAAGCCTTTCACCGCTGAACAGCTCCAAGCCCAAGGAAACCAGCCAGCACCCAAAGCATTAAACACGTTGGGATTAGCCAGTGCCCTGAGACTGAAGGTACAGGAGATGGAGAATCTCCAAAAGGTTTAGAAATGTGAATGGGAAAAGGCAGAGCCCAGGGCAGAATGGCTGGTGACAGCAGACAGTGTTTAGGGAAAAGGAGTCAGATGAGGAAAGTTGGCCTTGACGGTGCACGGCTGCATAGCGTGAGTTTTTCTTTCAGTTGGAATGAGTTAAGGACGGTCAATTTGCTTAGGAAGTATTATGGGTTAGGATTCCTATTTCCTGTGTGATGCTGAGTAATTTAAATCTTAATTCCCCATTTCATCTGACTGTGAGGCAAAACTAGAGCAAAGCATGATTAGTTCATATTCACAATGTGACCCAAGATCCTTGACTAAAGACTTCATAACAGTAGGCTCCTGAGTATGGTTTGTACATGATTTGTGTGAATGTATGCCAGTAAAGCAGGACTTTGTTGTTTTGTTTCAGGCAAGAAGATGGATAGATAACGGATTTTCCTCTCTTCTTGTTTTTCTTTCTGATAGGTACTTTGCAAGAAAGCATGTGTTGTGCACAGAGGTCTGTTTATTCCTGAGACTTCTGTGCATGAAAAGCAGCTCTTGGAATAAGTAGCAGCAACAGACCCTCCAGAGGCATTCACCTGTACCACATGCATATACTCTCACCTACCTCAATTTTAGGAAGTATTTCCAAACGTAATAAGCGCGTGTTTCAACTTTTTTGAAAGAAAACCACCACTGTTAAAGAAAAATTGAAATGACAAAATACCATTTTAATGAGCCTAAACCAGAATGTATATGACAGTGACAAGAGTAACTTAGTGAAATCACAGCTGCTGCTTTTAATTGCTTCCTAATTTGCTCTTGGGTGCTGGTAATTGGAACAATTTGCCCACAGAAACCTGTGAGGTCTCAGACACTAATTGATTTTGTCTTGCTTAATCAACCACGCAAAAACCAGAGCCTATTTCACCGACTGTTTTTAGGCTTAGCACTGTTATTGTATGATACACTGGGCAGAAAATGTACCCACCCACACACACAAATCATACACTGACAAAACTCGGATCACGGGGCTGAGTCAGTTCCTTGCAAGGAAAGCTGAAGTACCTCTGTTTGGTGTTATGGTCCTGAAAAAGACCTCAAATGAGACGGCACAGCATTGGTATATGTATTAAATATAAAAAGGCGACACTTGAAGTTTATTCCAACTCAACTAGTCCTAAAAAATGTGGTGTTTAGTCCTAAAAAATGTGGTGTTTGCAAGCATTCTTCTTTCCTGTGCTTGTAGACCAGCTGAATTTTAATGGAAAAATAAGCCATGCCCCACATGTGTAGCAGAAGAGAATAAATCATATAATGGGCTATTTAATTTTCTTTTGAAAAACCATTCAGGTTCTCAGTGTTATGATTTAAGGAGGATCTGTTATTCTATTTCAGGGTAATTTATTATATTATTATTATTATCTTGTACAGAAAAATAGTGGAGGAGACATCTCACAAAATGCTGGTGTACCTTGTAATAAGGTCACTATTTGGGAACAGAAACCATCTTCAGTGCCTGATATCACGTTACAAAACACTTCATATTTTATTTCTGAACCACGTGAGGGCAGGTGAAGCTCGGAGGCCAGTTTCGCTACCTTATTAAACCTCATTTCGCCACTTCCCTCGCACAAACCAGAGGTAGCTTCTGGCTCAGCAGCGCGTGAGCATTTCCTTCACCATGCCTGTCATCTTTACCCAGGCTTCGGCACGGGACTAGTGTTGTGGCTTCCAGACAATTTTCCCTTCCTCCTCTCGCTGCCATCCCAAATACAGGCTGGCAGAGTTAAGCCCTGAGTTGACTTAGCCTTGTCGTCCCGCTCCAGCACTCGGCAGCAGTCAGAGGCACAAGGAAACACAGGGAATCTGGGTGTGCATCAGCAGAAGAGGGGGAACATCAGCACCTCTGTGCATCTGGCTGCATCTGGACTGGCAGCAGTTGGTTTGTATTTGCTCCGACCCCCACCAAACCCACTCCTTTAGGCTTGCTGCAGTCCAAGCGCCACTTCAGGAAAGTCCATTTGATTCCCCCATCACCTCTGTTTTTTTAAAGTCTGCCCTATTTAATACATTCTTTATTGTTTCACTTAAATCAGTTATAAGTATTCCTATGCACTAAGCAGTATTTTTAAGGTGCTTTTTCCTTGACGAGCTCAGTAGGTAGGTAGTATATCCTTCCCATAAGTGCTTTTCACGGGTCTTTCCCGACTGCTGCCTTTGCTGGACTTCAGGCCGGTGAGGAGAATCAGCCCCTTAAAGAAAGCAGATGCATGTTTGCTGCATCAGGACCAACCACCACCACCACTCGATTCCTTACGACTGTAAATTTCCATTTGCCATTACCCACATTTTTTAAAAGGAAGTAGATTGTAAGTCTGTAAAGATTTATAGTTTCATTCTAAAATATCTATCATTTTAAACGCAGCACTGCTGCTGACATCCACTGAACTGCCATAGATAGACTGGTAAAGTACTTAAAAAAAAAAAAGACATTACAATATATCCAGATATGTTTCAAGAACTTTTGTTGGGCATGGAGTAACTTGGAGACATATTTCATAAAAACTGCTATTTACATTTCAGCTATATACTTTCGCTCTTTATGTCCTTTTCCATTGCTCCGCATTGCCAAGGCTTTTGCATAAATAGAAATTTTCCCCGTCGGCTCCCCTGCCCGAGCCCTGCCGGGGAGCCCACGGGGCTGCGTGTGACATCACCGCTTGTCCTCAGAAACACCACCGCCGAGCCTCAGAAGATTTGACCTCAGGTGTTGGGTTTTTTGGTAGAACCATTATTGAAAACACAGCAGTCGAGATTTACTGGCTGGTAAGAGTTTATAATGATCAGAGATTAAGGGTGGGACTTTCAAAACAGTATAAGCCTTGAGCACCGTCAAATTTGTACTCCATTACCCAGCAGCTTTTCAAAGCTCCACCCTAAATCTGTATGAAATTATTCTAGCGGCAAGGAAAGTATATTTACCTAATGTCAAATATTAAACATTACTGCCCATTAAAATATAGGGCTTCATTATATTTGGCCTGGTGCAGATGTGCAGGAGAGAAGGAGTAATTATCTTTTCCCAAGCTATGTACCTCGGCAGAGGAGCTGTCACTAATTTTTGGTGTCTGCCTGTGGGTAACGAATGTCTACTTTTTGCAGCCCATAGGGAAGTGAGTTACATCTTCGGGCCATAATTGCTTCTGAGAGCCAGGTCCTTGCGAATGCAAGTAAGCCGAATTGACCATGCAAAACCCGATGCATCCAAGCTTGTGGGCACTTTGGAAAGTAGAGGCCAAAATAACTCACTCGCTGTCACGCAGCGAACTGCTGGCAGCCTCGGGACGGGAACACAGACCTCTTTATTCCCAGCCCCTCGCGCCTGCTACACCGTCATCCCTCGGCTCGTATAAGCTGACCGGTGCCTGCGAGGGTGCACCTCTTTCCTTTGTCCCCTTCTGCAGACCGCTTGGGCTCGCGCAGTCAGAAGCAAAATCCCTGAAAGAGGAACAGCCCTCGGAAAACCCTGCAGCGCCCAGGTGACAAGGAAAAACAAACCCTCCCGATATTTGCTCTGGAGGGCTGTGCATGACCGGAGTGTGGGAACTTGGCATAGCTCCATTTGCTGGGGACATGGGAGGCTAGGTGACAAATCTGGCCTTTGGATGGCAAGTGAGCCACCTTAGCTCTGGGTTTCGCTGACAGAGCAAGTCTTGTGAAAGCAGAGGAGAGAAAAACCTGCCAAGCCCAGCTCTGGCCCCGCTGCTCGCAGGGTCAAAGCATATTGTGCACAGGGAGTCCCCGTGCAGTGAGACATGAAAACCCCATGCTGTCACTACTTCTTATTAAGCTTGCTCAGTGACACAGAAATGCTTTTCTCTTAAACTCGCTGAGAAGCCGTAGTGAATTTAGCTGAAAGTGCAAATTACTTTTGTAACAATGAGGGATGTTCTTATATTTCTTGGCTTAGCTTTTCCTCCCATCTCTTCTCTGCTTCCATTGTGAGGTTTTTTCCGAGCAAAAACAACCTTAGAGAGGGTAGTAGAGAGTCCCTAGATGTCTGTAATGCCCAGGCTCTCAATCAGGCTGCCCAGTAGTTTGCAAAATAGCAGAAAATCGATCCATTTGGGGGTAAAACATGAACTGAAGCTCCCAAAGGAAGGGCTAGAGAAGGTCAAGCTTGCTACGCTGTTGGATGAAAGCACTAATAAAGCAAAAGTATTAGAGATGTGCAAATTGTGAAAACATTAGTCCCACACCTTCCACCTCGATCTTCTGCCCTTTTCTTATTAGAGTAACTTAAACTCCATGTGGTTGTATAACTGTGCTCTTAAAAAAGTGACGAATAACAGTGTTTGAAGAAGCTGTTGGCTGTTTCGCCCACATGCCACTGTTGGAAGCAAGAAAATGTTACCATAAAGCAAAAATGCAGTGGTCTGCATGAAGTACAGAGGATTACCAAGCCTTTACCTTGCAAAGCCTCAGAAAAATTCTCCTGCCCAGAAATACTGTTTTCAATGCATTGTACAGAGGAATGTCTCGCTCCATGCTCATCAAGACAAAAACTCCAGTCAAGTTAGCTGACCAGCATTGAAGCCAATTGCATTTTGCCCGAACAAGGACGATTAACATTGAAGCAAGACATTTGCTGAAAGAAGAAATTATAGGACATAGTGATACAGAAGTAAGGGCCCTATTAAGATTAAGGGCCTTTAAGCTTTGCCGTCCCTAGTGAGTAACACCAGTTCATTGCCAAGAAGTGTCCGAGTCGGCACCAGTACAGTATTTTACACTGGATATTCTTGGGGAATGCTAAAGCAGTGCTTATATTATGCCACTACGAGCACTAGCTGAGCAAGAGATCTTTATCCGAAAGCTGAGGAGCAGTGTTATGGGAGTCCTGCTCGGGACTCTGATTTGCTTTTTGTTCCCCAGCAGACTGCAGCGCTCTGGGTAGGCAGCAGAAGTATAGGGCTAACACACAGCTCCTTGTTCACGACACATGGGGAAAAGAAACACTGAGTAATCATCACCTAGAGAAGATAAAGTCTTATTTTCTAAACCAGAAATAGGCATTCAGCACTGAATGAAGGCATGATCCATTCTGTTGTTTCTTTTGGAAATGGACCCTTAAAATAAAGTGAATGCATCCCTCCTTACTGTCAGGGGCTCCCAGCAGACGGGTTGTAATAAAATGTAAAATTGAGTTTTTACCCCACAAGCAGAATTGTTTGTCTCCCCCTACTGCTTTGCCAGCTTGCTGGCGATACTCTTTAAAAGTGCTTCTGAGATAGTTCTGCTGTTTGTTTGGATTAAGTGAAGAAATGTTCTTCAGAGGAGCAGAGCAGTATTCAGGGGGTTTCTAAGCACGGCAGATCCTTAAAGCCTCACTGCCACTTGCAGGCACCAAGACCAGCCTGGGTGAAATCCTGTCTGGCTTAAGGCTTTTGAGGTTGTGTTTTTTTTTTTTGTTTTTTTTTTTTTTTTTTCTAGGGGAGTCTCATAGAATGGCAGAACACGCTAAAAATGTCAAAAAAAAAAAAAAAAAGCAGGGGAAAGTATTGGCCATCTCACTTAACCCAGGTCCGACATAGTTTGGTTTAAAAGTTGTCTATGTATCCCAAAGCCATCTTCACTAAAGAAATCCCTGGAGCTGGTATGAGAAGAAGGGGTATTCTGGTGTCTTTTCAGTGATGCCTATTTTACTATAGTGATACTCACCTGTGTACGATAACACTTTTTTTTTTCCAGGAAAACTGCAAAGGTTGTAATCTCATAGTCTTCATAGACTTGAAAATGGTTTAAGATCTGGCTTTCTCTGGCCATGTATGATCGAAAGCAAGAAAGGAAAATTACTCTTTTATATATAATGACATTGGACAATATTAGTGGATAATGCATCGGTGAAAACTGAATTAAAGGCATCAATCCTGAATCCCTCAGCCTTTTGAGGTTTAAAATGAGATTACTAACATTGCTTTAATGAATATTTCTCCTTCCTCACTCCTTTTTTTTTTTTTTTTTTAAGGGACAGGGGGCAAAGGATGAGGGAGGTAGAGGGATTGAGTACTATAGAAAAGGGTGGCAATTAGATGATAACAGTCGGCAGCACGGAGGGCGTCTTGTTACTGCTCATTTTGGAGGTGCCAAAGCTACATGGGACATCGTCATTATTATGGCTTAAAGTTGGCTAAGGTCACCCCGGTTCATCTGTTTTATACATTGGTAGCCTTCTACTTATTACTTGCCAAACAAACCTTTTTATTTTTGCACACGTTTATGTTGATTTTGTGGTTTCTGAAATTGGATTCTGTCTCCTACGGGCCTGAGTTTCCACGGCAACTATGGACCTTATCTGCTGCTGCTGTTTGGCAGACAGACAACAAGGCCTTTCAGTTTACTTCTCCTTTTTTTTTTAATATTATTTTCTTTAAAAACCTTTTTCTTCTTCATCATGTTCTTTTTTTTTTCTTCCCTTTTTATTATTTTTACTTTTCCCAACCCCTGTCATTTAAAAATCACATAATTAATTGAGCACATCCTGTGCCACACGGGGCTGCCATGACTTTGAAGTCCCAATAGATCATTTTATAGAGCCATGGGTACCATTTTTTCCAGCGCAGCACCAGGCGCCAGTGCGAGGGCTTGTGGAATTTAGCATATCCTACTCCAGGTATGATAAAGAAACCTTGGCACCTTCTGTTTGTTTTTACTAATTTCCTTTCCAAACTGCCTTTTCAATATAGAGGAAAGACCTCAGGACTTAAAGTTTGTTATTTTCTCTCCAAAGTTAGTCCCTGTTCCCCCTGCCTCCCTCCTTCCCTTTCCTTTAAACCAGACTGAACTGCTTCTTCGCTTGGTGGTAAGTTTTCTTTTTTTCTTTTCTTTTCTTCAGGAAAGTGTGGTCTGATTTAGCATCATGTAGCTTGGAGCTGTTACTGATCCTATAGCAGCAGCGAAGCCAGCTGAGGGAAAAAGACCCTGACAGGCTCTATTAACCCTTAAAAACAATAAATGATCTCATCACCTTCTCAAATACAGAAGAAGAAATAATAATACAATAATTTACTTCAGTGAAGGAACAAGTCTTTTGGGGATTGACACTGCGATCTATCCCAAAAGACACTGTTGCTGGCATTAATGAAGAAGGGCTGCTTTTCCACTAAGCTGAAAATAAACAGCACTCTCTCTCAGCATTAGAAAAGGAGAACATGCCTACATAGACGTATCGGGACATATATATACACATATGTGAGGAACAGAGAGAGGAAGACAGAAGATGACTGGAAAAATGCTAAATCAGGTGGAAAATAGTTGAGCCTTCTAACATGAGGAAGCTTTGCAGTGGCACGAGTACGCATCCTGCATTTGAAACAAAGGGCTGTAAAATCCCCCAAAATCTCTTTAAAACAGAGTCAGGAACTTCTGGAGATGTGTTTCAAACTGCTATTTGTCATATATTTTTACTGCATTTTTAAAAGACAGCCATGATTACTTGGGGTGGTTTGTAGTAAGGAGTGAATTCAAAATTCATTCCTGCAGAATTAGTATCTTCTCTCTAGGAAGACGGGTATTCTGTCTCACAGGGAATAACAGAAAATTGGGGTTTTAGTACAGACATTTCAAGCCAGCTTCTGACATCTGATGGAAAATCACATTTCTGCCTATGAAGTCTTAAAATGATTTAAAAATCCTGTAGGAAAAAAATAATCTCATTCTCCATGAGATTTTGAACAGTTTTAAAATGATATCTGGGCATATTTATGTTTCTTTTTTATAGACTTACATTTATTTCATGGCTACTTGGGGTCTTATTCAAAATCCCATGTTGTAAATGAAAAGATGGCCTTTGGATTAAACAGTTAAGAAACTTTCCATGAGACTAAAAATGGGAAACAATTTGTTAAGAAATCCCAAGAGTTCATTTTAAAAGCCTATATAGCAGGTATTGCTCTCTGTTAAAGTCTGTGGGACAAACCCCAGTACATTCAGTTGTCTTGCGCATGCAGATTCCCACAGGTCTATTCATTTTGATCTAGATAAAAAGGCAGGCAAAAGCTAATTACTGTCTCTGCCTATATTCAAATGCTTTTCAAAATTATGTTCATAGGAAAATGGGCTAACTCAACAGGATTACAATTAATATTGGGTATCTCCAGCCATTCACAGTCCTCTTAAGAACAACTGTTATTTATAGTGAATATTTTACAATGCTATTAAAATATTTTTATCAATTCCTGCGGCATACTGGGTATCGTAGAAATATTTTTAGTCTTGCTTCTACCATTTTTCTGCCTTCCTCTCTCTTGTCTCCCTTTTGTTTGCTCTGCCCTTCTGGAAAACTCACACACTCAGTATAACTAAAGATCATGAACTTTATAATCTCCCAAATCTGAATCCTTTCGCATTCTGTATATACAAACAATAATTGCCCTAATTCTCTGCACCATTGGCATTTTTTCTAATTGCTAAAATCTTCATGCACGATTCATGGTCACGGAAGCTTTATTCGTTGAACAGATCTGTGCCACTGAGATGCCACCGCCTCTGGGACGGAGGCAACGGGCAAGTAACGTGCTTTGTGCTGCTCTGGGGTCAGGTTCAGCAAAGATAGGAGGGATGCAGGTATTTTCCCCTTACAGAGACCAAAGAAAATCCTTTTAAACTCTTGTTTCTCTCTCTGTGTGTGTGTGTGTGTGTGCGCACACACAAGGTACAGGTGCCAGAGCAGAACAAACTAAAACTCAGAGTAGAGCAAACCAATGTTTGGTATTAGAGGTTTCCTCCAAAGAAGCCACACAAAGCGTTGTGTGAATTTGGCATTGCAGTCTGTGATTTTGGGACACATTTTTAAGGAAGACTAGGGTTTTGCCCCGGAATGCGGTCAGCGTTCCTACCTCCCTTCAGCTCACAGCTGATATGCAGAATCGGGGTTCCTGACCCGGCCAAGGAATAGTTATATTCCTCTGGATATTATAGACGTAAAAAGCTTTGGAAATCTTTCATTTGGGACTAAAGGCACCACACAACTGTGAAACAATAACATCATCCTTACGGAGTTATCCTAATGCTGTTCCTGTACACAAGGCTGTGTAAAAAGAATTAGGATTTTTATGTACATTATGTACATAAATGGGTATAATGCAAGCAGCCAAAAAGCAGTTACTTGATCTGTGTAAGCAAGAGCTTTTCTGTTTACCTGGCTGACCCAAAGAACACATTGATCAAAATGTTTGCCTTCAGTTAACTTTAAAATGACAATAGTCCCAACAATAATCCCAGTTTCATTTTGAAAATGCTTTATTATCTCCCCCCC
>JANZLQ010000002.1:36468509-36484593 GCA_026212715.1 Elanus axillaris | reverse complement strand
AAGAAAGAAAGAAAGAAAGAAAGAAAGAAAGAAAGAAAGAAAGAAAGAAAGAAAGAAAGAAAAGAAAGAAAGAAAAAAAAAGGCAGAAAGAGAGCAATAAAGCAAAAGGCATTTCCTAAAGGTAGCCATTAAATCATTCAACACGCTGGTCCCTTGAGAACAGAGAAGTTCCTCTTTCCTTCCCAGAATGGGTTTTTACTAACCATTTCTCATCTAATGCTCAGTGTCTTCACCTGGCTCTCTCTGGGCATTTACTCAGACTTCATGCAGCAGGACAGCACCACAGCTTTTTCTGAGATGGGCTTTGGCCCATATATCACTTTTGAAAAATTTTTCAATGGGTCCCCAATGACGTCGGCCAAGGTCTCTGTTTTGCTCGTGATAATGTGCTAATGCTCCGAGACCTGGCATAAATCTTCTCTACGCATCATCATTTGTCAAAGTCACAACAAGGGGCTGGAAACTGAAAAAAAACCCAAACCCAAAAAATTCAACAAAAAAAAAATAGGAAGAGATAGAAAACGTAGCTTTCTTTTTTCCTTCCCTCCCATGTGACTTTTCCCTCCTCCTCTCCCCCCTTCTCCTTTTCTCTTAATCTCTAAAACATCTGATTGTACAGAAAAGGTAAATAAAGGGTTTAGTTTCTCCCTCCTATGTACGCTTGTGTGTGTGCATTCGTGCGTGTTTTTGCTGGACATTTTTATAAATGAAAACTGAGAATTCATTAAGGGACACTTTGCCACCTTTGGTTAGGAAAATGCTTTGGGAGAGTTGACCAACTGGCATTCATTCCCATTTAAGTCATCATTTGGGCTGATAAAATAAGATGGAAAACCATGATCATATCAAAAGGGCCTAACAGCTGATGGGATTTGTTTTTAATCATCTCTGAGGGGACAATCCCACAGACCACATCAAAATGTTCTCTAGAGCTTGTTTAAAGGAAAACGAAGTCATGAGAGAGAAAATCAAACTTGTTTCAACATTTTACTTCTCCTCTCTTTCCCTTTTCCGCTATGTTTCAATTTCTTTCTTTTCAATTTTTTTTGGCCTACCATCTCCTTGCCCCACTGTCATTCCATTCAGCTGCTGATAAAATGGTTCTATTTAAAACGCTTCATGAAAATAAACTGACTTGGATGTTTAGCTGGTCTTTGTGCTCTGAAATGCCGACAGACAAAATGCATGTTGCCAATACCCCTCTTAATGCCTGCTTAGCAGAGCCCTTGAGGTCCAGAAAGTGAGTTGTGATGGCATTTGAGACCTGCTCCCTGCCTTACGTTTTTGTAATATTAGTTAAAAAAACATAGTAGGTACATTGGTAGATAAGAAAGAAGATCAGGTGGTTTCTCCAGCAGCATTTAAAGTTAACTGTATCTACTGGGAAGAGCCACATGTCCGGACCTGACATTTTATTCATTATCAATTTACTCATTCTCAGCCAGCTCTTAGCTAGAAACAGATGATGCAAACTGGTATAAACCGAAGGGAAAACATACATAAATTGATGGAGCGAAACCAAAGGAGTGTCATCAGAAAAGCTGAGCATCCTGCTGCTACTTTTCATTCAGTTATTATTAAATACATTGACAGAAAATGACAACGCAGACTTCCAAGCCCTTCCAAGCAGTTCTCACCGATGTGTTCACTGCGCAGCACTCTGGCGTGAGCAATGCCGCTGGAGTCATTGCAAGCAGTAACACAAAGGTGAGATTAGTACCACAGCCCCTGAGAAGGACTTTGTGCAATTTGGGGTGGCAGGATCCAGCCTGCAATGCCTTACAGAGTAAGGCAGAATGCACAAGATAATTTTTTTTAAACCAGTAATGGATAGGCTTTGCAGTATCTGTTAGCCACTACTGGATTCCCCAAACCAGCCCGAGAGCCTGGAAACTCTTACAGGGTTAGAGTTAGGAGCCATTAAACCTCTCCTTTGTTGCATTCTGTCATTTGATATATTGTTCTTTTGCCATTAAATATTATACCAAACGCTGATCGGTCTCTCTGCATTGAAGTGGCACCGTTCCTGCTTCCAGCTCTCTAACAGGCACTGAAGCTTTATCATCGGTATATACCCTTACAGACTGTATCTTAAATCACGGCATGAAATCGAGCCCGTTGCCGTGACTGCTGTCTGTGCGTGAGCCACATCAGCGGCTGGCAGCGCTCCCGAGCCCTGGCATCCTTCCTCAGCAGCCTCCAGTCCAATTAGACTTCACCTCAGGTAACTCTTCAAAAGAAAACTTTAATAATCATAATGTGATGGGCGACATGTCAGGAAAAAGAAAATAACAGCCTTAAATCCGGTATTAACCTGCAACGGAAAACAAGCCATGGGGTTATTTCCATGAGAAATCTTGGAAGCCGTACAATGGGTGGAAGGGAAGGGATGGGGGGAGAGGGGGAGAGCACACCAGGACGGGATATGAAAGGGAAGGGGTCCTTGGCCAAGGTCTGCTCCTAAATGAATGCTCATGCACCAGGTTTCGGGTTTCGTACCTCTGCTGACAATTTGTTACACTTGGTATCAGGACGATTAGAAGGGAAATGTTGATGGGGGTCTCTCTCTGACGAGGAGAAGGAGCTACACGATGCTCTAATAACTTGGGTTTTTTTCTCTTCTAGTTTTGAGTACAGCGTCCCCGTGCTACTAGGCTGATCCTGCCGCGCTTTTGGAGTTTTCTACACCCCATTAAGCCGCAGGAGATGGTTTTGGGACTTGTGGACCAAGATGAGGCTGAGGTCCAGCATCACTCTTTGGGTACTGCTGCTCTCCTTGCAAACAGGATCCAAAGAGAGAAGGAAAACCAAACAAAATGCAAAGACAGAGGGGGAGAAGGGGATTGCTGCGAGACCCCATCCTTGTCCTGCACAGGATCTCCACCAGCTCGGCAGCGCTGCCAGTGCTGGGCTGGGGAAGCGGCTGGGCCGGGCCGGCAGCTATCGCGTCCTCCCATCCCCGTCCTTGCGCAGACAGTAGCATCCATCAGGAGCCACTCCACTGTAATGGATGGGGCTTATTCCATGGTAACACCAGTGGAAACTGGACTGGAATTAGTCCTCATCTAATGACTGTTTAGCTAGCTCTTCATTAGGTATGCTTTCTATAAACAGAGATTAAAAGAAAAAAAAATATACTGGACTCTCCCTGAGGAAACTGTATCTTTGGAGGCCAAATGAAACTTCATCTAATAGCTCTTCATTCTATGAGAAGAGAATAACGTCTCCAAACCAATTCTATCAAGGCTTATAATTACACACTTACACGGTAAATTAAATACATTTTTTAGCACAAACGAGATTGAATGTCAACTACAGCTTCCAAAAACACATCTAGCTAAAAAGGATTTCCAGTTCACATATTTATCTTTTCAAGCAAATTTTATTAATACGTATAACTATTATTGTTTAATGTACACATTACTTGGGATAGGGGTTTTGACGTAGTGCAAAGCCAGCAGTTTAAAAGTACTGAAGAATGCCAAATTCCAGGGAGAACTGCAGTAAACTGACATATCCATGCAAAGAAAAATCTGTATTTTCGAAGACTTTTATCAAAATAGATGCTGAATAGTGGCTTGTTTAGCCAAGAACAATATGCTTTCTTCTTGCTGGGGTTCCTTATTTCACTGTGTATATTTGGCCTCTGTGTGTCATTGCCTTCACAGATTCATCACATAGAGGTGGCAATACGATATTTGGTATAGCAATGGCTCTAGTGTCAAGAAGTTGAAAGCACAGATAAATTGTTTTTAAGATACTGAGCAACATTTTCACACTGGAGCTGAGAGGGAAGAATGGCTTCTGCAAACGAAAAACTGTGTTGAAAATGACACGATTATTAAAAATAATTAAGCCAATTATAGAAAACTCTGCAAAATATTACATTTTTAAATATGGATACATACTCCTGAATATATATTGAGTCAGTCTTTTTGTCAGACAATGTCTACTGATGGTTTCTGCTGTTTCAAGTCAGATTTTCAGTGCACGTATTTTTCATTATAGCATTTGATCCAGCATGTAAGCATATATTTTATCACAGCTCTGTAACTATTGACTCCAGCTGATTATTTGCTTAGAGTTAAGCAGGAGCTTAAGTACTCAGCTGCATTGGCGCTTACATGGACATTCCCACCAGTATAATATTCCGAATCCCTCCTGTGATTACAGTATTCCCCATAACGGGAACCCCAATATTACTAAGGACTTTGGCAATCTTGGCCAATGTCAACAGAATGGGAGGTGCTATTTCATTAATTTCCCCTGACTAGGGACAAAAATAACTTCATATATTTCTTGGTTTTGTGTTTCAACCTCCAGGAGAACAATTTTCTTAAAAAGTAAAGAAATTGGTTACATTATACTCCAGTTGGTTACATTAGACTGTAATTTCACAAGGCATCAGTGATTCCAGAGACTGATTTTTGACAAGAAAAAAAATGACCACACATTTGCTAGCATCAATAGTCACCTTTCCTCATGCATAAAGCATATGAACACATTTTTGGCTGTCAGTATTTGAACAACAGAGAATGGGAAGGAAGAAGCATAGACATGTTTTAACTTTCTGACAAACGGTTTTGATGAACGGGGATCCCCGCACTGGCTAAAGAGTGAGGACAGAAAAATGAGTCCCCGTGGTGCAGGGCAAGATCTCCTCTAATAACAGAATGAGTGAGCAAATCAGGGGAACCACAACTTTCCTACTGTGTGAGAGACCACAAATAATGGAAGACAAACAGATACGAGAAGGAGCAATTCATTTTCCATGCCCATTAAGTTTTCCAGGTAGAACTGGGTGTCAATGTATTTATGATTTGGTCTCTCATATCTCTTCAGGTCTTCCTTCAAGCAGACTGAAGCTGGATTTGGGGTTTTGGTCCATTTTGTAGTGTGCTTAGCCTGTGGTTGATGAGGGGCTAAAATGAACTCTTGTAAATCATTCTGCAGCCATGTAAAAGCAGGATTCCGTTATAAATTTGCAGCAACCCAAATGGTTAAAATCTCAGTATAATAAAGGCCATGTGCACCACGACTCCTGAAACCGTTGCAGCAAATGGCTTTCAATTGTTTTACATTTTATTGTGGTTTGTTTTGGTTTTTTTTTTTTTTATACTGTACTATCAGTAATAACACAACACAATCACATATTTGAAACTGGTATTAATAATTTTGCAGCCACTAAACACCTGAAAACCCTCTTCTCCTCTCTTTATTGTTGCCCTTGATTTTTATGAGTGCATTGCTTAAAATAAGGGAGTGAAGGGAGTTGCCATGTTGTGAAAGACCAGGTGCCCATCTGTTTCAAAATAATTCTTATAGCTGTAGTTAAGCTTTAAATACTTTAAAATCAGGTGGTGTTGAATATAAGTAAATCCATTATTCCGTGGAACAACATATGAGCAACTGCACTGACGGAGCACTAACACAGCCCTCCTGGATAATCCACACAATTCCTGTGCCTCCTTGTCTGCAGCCACTGGAGGTTCCTCCTCCACCATCTAGCCCAAAGAGGATGCCCAAGGGAATGTGAAAGCCTCCATAAGACAATGGGCTTTTTATAGGTGTCTACCCGACGTTGGTCCCTGACCTCCACTTTGCAGAGATGGTAAAGCAGTTTGACACAAAAGGTGACCTGAGCCTTGGGTCTATAAAGGATCCAGGAGAACAGCAGAGTGAGAGGGGGAAAATGAATTAATTAACTTTTCCTAAGGGTCCTCTGACAGGGTTGATCATCATATGGGTCCACCTTTTTCCTTTGCAGTGTCTACCCATGCGATCTCCCTGTGGGAGAGAGAGGATGCCAGTATCCACATCTTCGATAGCTTCCGTGTGTGTGGATAGAAAGGAACTGCTGAGTGGGTTTCTTCTTGTCCTGAAGGATGTGGCCCAAGTCTGTCCCTGGCCCGTGTGCGTCAAAGCTCACCAAAACCCTTTGCTGAATGTGGATTGTCATCCATGAAGTGCAAAAAGGAGTGCAGGTTTAGACTCTAGTGTGGGTTCAGGTCTGCATTTGAAGGGCAGTGTAGACAATGCCCTATGTGCTTTTTCCATGGTGCATGTGTGTATATATATGTATACGTGTGTGTGTGTGTATTATAAAAGAAGCCTGTGGCAGAGAATTAAAAACAGGTCTCTCAAATCCCAAGTTAACCTTAAACATTGGATTATTTTCTCTCTTGTGTGAATACTGCCTATGCATACTGTATACAAATATGAAAGAGATTTACTGGAGATATAACCTCAGGCACAATAATACATGTGTGCATGTGTGTACATATATATAAATGTATATATTCTCAATATCAGCCTGAGAAAGCATTGCCTCATAAAAAGTCTCCGAACAGTCAGTAAATTCTGGGCCAGATTTCAACTCATGTTCCTGAGATAAGGACCAGAGGGAGGAGGAAGAAAAAGACAGCAGCAATCCTTTTATCCTTCTGGCCACATATGGTCGGTCTATTTCTTTCAGCAGATGTGAATAAAAATAGATATATTTACAATTGCAGTTGGATACAGAATTGAGCAAAAGTGAACACAGAGCAGTCGTTTTCATTGATGCTAATACCATAATCGTCTGGGTTATGCAGTGTGCTGTTGCTATAATAACATTCATTTGCTGTCAGCGCTCCTGTGTAAAAACAAATTAGCTGGATGATTAATGAATATCAAAACCAGCATGTGGATTCTCCTCTGTGATGCTTCGGCCCAGTGTGAAATCTGCTGCCGCGCGAGCTGTCTCTGCTGTTTGCATTGCCGAGCGTCTCCTTGGCAGATGTGCGGATCGCTGAGGAAGGTGGTTTCTAACCACAGTATCTTTTCAGGCTTTTTAAAAACCATAACAATATATAAGAGAAAACCGAGAGTCTAGAAATAGGTGTTGAGGCGAGAAATGTCTCCTTTAAGGTTCGTCTGACCTCTACCAGATCAGCATCCCTGAGGACAGCTTTAGGGAGAGGGGCCCTACAGCAAACGCTCCTACAAGCAGCCAGAGCAGCACTCCAGTTAGGAGAGATGATGATAAGTACTGAGCATCACCTGGGTACTTTGGGGCACGTAGTAACTCCTTACGTTCTGGATGGACTTTTGCAGGGATCATTTGCGGTCACTGCAAATGAAACTGTTTTAAGCAGCTGGAATAGTCTGAATATGCCGATAGCACCAAAGGTACAATGACACGTAACCTTGCGTCGACCTGATCCGGTGCTTCCCCAAGGAAAAAGCAATACCACGCAGCGTTAGCAGCCTGGGTGGCAAAACCTGTTCTGACAGAGACGCAAGACCGTGGTGATAAAGCTGCATTTCTTCTGATCCGAGAGCTGGTGCAAACACCAGCAGACATTGCAATTTGTATAGGACCTAGTTAATCAACGCTTCCATAATAAAAAAGGGTAAAACGTGGTGTACTGATGTGCTGGTGCTATTTCCAGTGATCTAGTGTGTGCAGAATGACTTAATAAAAGATTACAACCAGTAAGTAAATTTAGGGATGCAGGCAGTGGTTGAAGAGATTAATTCCAAGTTATTCCAAATGTAGGAAACAACTTCATATTAAATCCTTAGCATTACAACTTCCAAAGTAACTCTCTATGCAATACACTAGATATAAGCAGGGACAAAATTTGGGTTCTTCTAAGAGTCTCAGCTTGAGAGTTATGTTCTCTCTCCTGTGTATGTATTTATACAACCCTCAAAACCCCATTGTCTGCTTCATGACATCTCCACTACAGTTAATTAATGCACAGACACTTCAGTTCAAACTGTTGCCTGAAGTGCTCTGTGATACAGCGAGATGCTGAAACCTTGCGCTGCACAAAGCAGAATTGGTGTCCTTTGTCTTGGTGACAGTAGTTCTGGGGCTCAAAGGGTAGTAGAGATATTTATGCTAAGACTCAAGTGTGACATCTGGCAAATACACACATGCACAGACCGATGTGTATTTTCCTAGTTAATGAAATATTCCAAAAAAGCCCACAGCCCAGGGGCAGTCCCAGAAAGCAGGCATCTGCTCCTTTCTCCTTTGACAATCCCCTCCTCCCCACCTTGATTGTATTTTCTTTTTTAGATTTCTACCTTTTTTTACTACTTCCTAGATCACATACCTGAATGGAATCAGAGCGAAATCTGACCACAGAGAACTGGCATCTGTCATCAAAATATACCTCCAGAGATCTCCTGTTTGTTTTTCTTGCTGTACATATGTGGGCTGCAGCATTGTGGGTATTTGAAACTTTTTTGTTTTACTTTTTACCATCTCTTTCAGGGGTGTTTTAGATGACACTGCACAGGACTTCCATGGCAAATAGGTAGATGAATGTGGTTTTTTCACCATAATTAATCAAGATTATTAATGACCAAGGCAGAAAGAGGCCCCCAACGTGCCTTGGTACCCTACGAAGAGTAGACAGACGCCAGCTTTGCAGGTGATGCCGGATCTCCCCAGGTTCGCTGCGATCCCGGGAGTTCGTCTGGGAGGTCCGTCCCCAAACAGCAGCCGTGCCCCAGGCAAAGCACAACAGCAGCGGTGGCCCCGGCTGGGTTCGTAAGAAAAGGCAAAAGTGGAACCAGGTTGGCTGTGATCACTGCTGCCGAGTGTGTTCCTTACTAAGGGACATCAGGCAGAGGTACCTTCGGGTTTTTTTAGCATTTATGGGGTTAATTGTGTTTTTTATATTATATATACACACACATGCGCGTCAAGTAGTTATATAATATAAAAAGGCTCTTTTCTCATATCCCCACAGCGCGCAATAGGACTCCACATATAGCACACCAAAAAAATAAAAAAATAAAAAAAGTCCAAACACTGCCAAAATCTACATTTTCATTTGGCAAACTAGTTAAATCTATTCATAATCTGGTGCCTGAATCAAGTTTCAGACCAGACTAGACTGCCTTGGCTCCTGGTTTTTGTTGCTCGACCTGTCTCTGACTGAATTTAGCTATGATGTTACATCTTTAGCTGTAGAAAATTTCTAATAATGGTAGCCTGTTTTATTTTGCCACTGGAGGGTACAAGTTCCAGCATTTCCGTACTGAGGTCCAATTGGAGCCAGTTTCGGACTTTTTTTTGGACAGAAACCTTCCTTGTTGCTTTTCACTGTTTTCTTTTTGCCTTTTTATTATTTTTTTTATTATTATTTTAATAATGTTCACTCTCACAGCTTTCAGAAGGCGGAATAAAAACACAGCAAATCCGCAGTGAAATGTGCAGTGTCGAAAACCCACGTTATAACAAGTCACCTGCCTCGGTGCCTGCTTCGGCGGCGGGAGTTCCCCTTGTGCCCCCCCACCCCGGCAGCTCCATCGGCTGATGATGATGAGGATGGAGCCGTCATTTCTGGTGGGTCACCTGGGGCTCATCTCCAACTTAGGAGGCCGTAGCTCAGAATTTGATTTAGGTGGTGTGGAAATGAATGTTAATTGGAACTAGATTAATCACTGCCTTTGGGCATGGGCAATAAGGCCAGCGTTAGTAAGAGCCCGTTATGAATCCAAAAGAAGATGCACAATCAGTGATCGGAAAGAAACGCCAAATTTCAGTCCCTGTTCCCTGTTCTTATCAAAGTAGAGCAACGCAGCTCCACCAAAGCCATGAGACTGCTGCTATATATCCCCCAGGCTCTCAGCTGCTGCGTTGCTATACCGTCTGTGAAATAACTGTACACCCCAGGAGGTGCTTTCCTAAAGCCTTTTATTCCCGAGTACAAGAAGGAAGGTAGGACCATGCCAGGGACTGCTGGGGTGGGAGTGGAGGGCGAGGACCCTCCACGTGGGCGGCAGAAACCTTTGGTGGCATCTCAGTGTCTCTCACTACGACTTTCGACTGACTTTCTCTGAAATAATCCAGTTCAGATTTTCTGTAAAACCTGCTGCTTGCTGAAACAGGAAATCTTTATAGTTTCATATAATGCTAATAGGCCACCAGAAATTTTGGCTATAGTAATAACCCTACATAGAGAATTAAAGAACAGGGACAGGATTCTCGGTTTAGGTATATAGGCGAACCAGAGTGATTTCATGGGCTTTGGTAAATAAATCCAGGGCCTCTGTTTGGGCTAGGCAACCACATGACCCTCAATAAGACCAGAAAGGAGAAAAATCTTGGGATTTGTTTGGGAAACAAAATTTGTTTAATTTTAGTTTAAGCATTTTAAGGATAAGTAAGGCAATGAGAGTGATTTTGAAGCCGGTTGTAAAGTTTTAATTGTAAAAAGGACCATATGAAAGGTCAAGGCAGATGTCGCTTTGGTTTTATGCTTTTGTTTTCAATCAAGAAGTAGCAAATATAAAGAGGAAAAAGGATGTTTCATCTCTGGGTTTTCTCTCAATAATCAGAGGGAAGACTTGTTCACCTACCACACACTTGTGCATAAATACGCCTTAGCGAATCTACAAGAACAAGGAATGCCCATGCTTTATAGGAGGATGATATGATTCCAGCACATTTGTGTTATTTGTTTACAAAAGAAGTTTAAAGAAGTTAGCAAGCTGGGGAAAAGCAATCGTGATAGTCCCACGGGTGCTGGAGAAGGCTCAGAGAACAACTGATGCCCCAAACACGTATACTCAGAAACACAAACGGGGAAAAGACGTGGAAAGAGGAATCCTGCCCAAGCAGCAGCACGTGGGGAGAAGGGGGCTGCACTTTGGGAGGTGCCTCATGCAGAGGGAAAGCGGAGCCACGTCTCCGTCTGGGATGAGGATGCGTCTTCCTCCCATTCTTGGACGTGGGAGCCGTAGGGGAGCTGCCCCGGGGGGGGCTTTGGGGAGCTGCACCCCCCTCGAACGCTCGTGGCAGCCCACAGAGCCCGTCTGCTCTCATGCTGCTGACACGACGGGACGCTGATGAAAGGGACAAGGAGGGTACACAGTCCAGGGCTAATTTGGACTATTTAGAGCAAATGTAATCTAAATAGGGAGCCAGGAGGCTGGGCTGAGCTGGGGACGCTCCACCTTGCCAAGTTTGGGTGGGTTTGTGTTAAATTGGATGTCTGAACGTTTTTTTTTCTGCCCAACCCTCATCATTACATGCTTGCATAGAAAATTAAGTTACCACACCTTTAATGAACTTAATTTCCTAATTCTGACAGAGTTCCCATTGCCAGTGATTCACTCCGTACTTTTTACACACTTCATCTGTGTAAGCTAATGCTTTTTTTTTTTTTTTTACCAGGCAGATCTCCATGGCCAAACACTAGCCTTATTCTTTTCTTTTCTCTTTAGCTAGTTGAAACGTAGTACATAATAAATTACAATCAATATTATCTTAGAGAAGGGATTCCTCCAAAGTTTCCACTCTGGGGGGACTATACTAAAAGCAAAACATTTCCTGACTCATCCCTTCTGACCCTTCAGTCTTCATCTTCTCACCTCAGACTTCACTAGAAAGAGATGCCCCGAACTAGCAGACACATGGCAGAGCACTGCTCCTTGGACGCCCATGCAAAACCAGCGTCTTGCAGCTCTGCAATACGTAAGCTTTGCAGCACAGGTCTTGGGTCGATGGGAGCTGAGACCTTCACAGTTTAATACTGACAAATCCATAAGTGCTCTGTGGAAACTTTATCAGATGCTGCAGAGATTATTCTTAAAAGATGTAAATTTTATTTAATCAAGTGAAACCATTCTCAAAAGACTAAATCTGCTATACAGTGTTGCTGAGAGGGTATATGAAATGATCTGCTCTCTTAAATTCTATAAACTTAGAGTAATTTCATAGTGTCCTAATATCTGTAGAGCCTTACTGGCAGGTCACTGAATGTGTCTTCTAACCAGAGCATGTATAGAGTACCACATGGTAAGCAACATAGAGCTAAACCAGAAAGCTCAGACAGGGGATATTCACAAAATGAACATTATGCATACTATTGATATAAAAAAGGTGGGAAGGGGGATTATAAAAGTGTGAGGTATTAACACATAGGCTCCTTTAACCCAGTCTGATTCTCTAGTGCTATGACTACAACAAAGGAGTATATAAAGCCTTTATAGCCTTCTGCTTCAGGGACCTATTATCAAATTTATCGTGGCATTTGTACACACGAATTAGCCACTAGTCTCCACTAGATTCATTCATACTGACACGATTGAAACTTAGGGTTCAACCCTGCATGGTTACTACAGTCACATTAGTGTATCATTTACTCTCATCTCCCATTCCTGTTCCTCCTTTCGTGGTCGTCATCTGGGAGAACCTGGCTGTAGCGATGGCCATCATCGTATTGTAAGGAAATTACAGAAACTACAGAGAATTTCTCTGCCGCTGCTTGGTAAATTTGCTTCTAAGGATGCATTCTGGATAAACCAGGCTGACACTGATGCTCTGAGCCTGCACTTCTAAAACGCAGTTGGAAGTCTTTTGCAAGAACTAAAATTACCACTGGTACAGCAAATTAAACTCAGTGAATTTTCAATTAATTTTTTAAAAGGATCTAGAAAGAGGGATGTGAATGAATAGTGTGTGCTTTCACATACACAGCGTTCTGTTATTCGCCACACAGCCCAGTAATTTGCTTTAAAGAGTGGGTGAACAAGAGGGAGACCGCGTTGTGTGAGAAATCCCCAATCACATAACGTGCTGATGAACCTTTTGATTTTTCATCCGTAATGAGATATTTCCATACAAGTCTTTTTGTGAGGTAAGTACACATGCATATTTGATGTGTCTTGCCTGTGCTGGTTATTTGCGTACCTTCCCTTGCCACTGTACTGCCTATTCAAATTTATGGGAGAGTTTAACAGACTAAAGGCTAATATGCACATGCATAATAATATCCATGTGCTACACAGCAGAAATGTGCAATGGAAATAAATGGGTATCGCACTTTTAATAGGTATTCTGCCACCATAAAACTACCACAATAAATAAGAGATCTTAAAATGCAACCTATTCACATTTATATATTTTTTTTAAATTTAAAAAAAAGGTAGATTGTCAGCCACTGCTCATGCTCAGACATTGTTCCAGAACCTCTTTGTTTTGATGGTCAGAATCCTCATTTCAGTTCCCAGCCAAAACACATTCACTGTGAATTTACACCCTGTAGTTCTTGTTCTAAAATCATCCTTAATTCTCTCCCACTCTGCAATTTAGTCCTAACATATTTCCAGCAAACAGTCATAAATAAGGACTGTTTGAACTGTGCCTTCAGAGTCTAAAAGACAGAGGTGACAATTTGTTCTTGTAGCCAATAGTAAAAGAAACACAGGTTTCATACGGCCAAGCTTTTGCCTCCAGGGACCGCACATGCTCTGCCACCCTCCGCTCCGCCCGGAGACCTCAGGTAGCAGCCGAGTGCCAAAAGTCCCATTTGTTCCATAACAACAGCCATCGGGGGGAAGGGGCGGTGGGTTTACACCACAACACAGGTCTGTCTGGAGAAGCAGGCTTTCTCGCCGTTTCTCTTCCGAACTTGTCCAAGGAGTGCTTTCTGACTGAGGGAGTTAAATAATTGATATTTGCTTTCTGGAGGGAGAGTTTGCTTTCTTTTGACCCTGCTTTGGAGTTCTTTAAGATAAGACCAAATATTGACAAAGCTGGAACTGAGATTAAAGTACATATAAAAAACATTAGTGTTGCTTAGGAAAAAAAAAAGAAAACAACCAACCTTGCCGTAAACTCTCTTAGGGTAAATAAATGGCGACGTGCTTACTGAAAAAATCCTGCTGATTAAAAAATGTATGCTATTAAAGGGGAGCAGTGAGCTTTCACCTAACTAAAATACAGGGTTACATTTTTCATCCTAATTTCCTTGATTCCAGACACACACAGGCAGAGAGAGAGAAACCCATAGACATTTAACCCATCAGGTTTCTCAGAGAGTGGGGAAAAAAATTAATGTTCTCCCATCAATGCCATGATTTATTGACTGGAATTCAGCTATCTTGATTTCTTGTTGCTGGTCAGCTGTATGAAGCATTTTCTTTGAAACATTGCAGAGTGACTTGACTTTGAGCTTTGTTACCTGGGTAGGGAGGAGGAGGCAAAGCTGGGTTTGTCTCCCAGGGAATCGAGCAGGCAGTTGCTTTAGTCGTTTCGTTTTGGTATTTTCAAATGTCACTACTGAGCAAAGCAAATGCTGACAAACCAATGCTCAGGGAAGGTTAACTCCTGGTTCAGCGCAGGCTATAGTCACTGCAGGCGAGTCACAACTTATTTCAGCAGAAGACACGGCTCTGTGAATGTAACAATTTGGTGTGAATACTAGAGCCAGAAACCAGAAACAACTGCCACATTACGCTGGGCTCAGAGGCTATACATGCTCCATCTCTACATGGGGGAAGCTTTTAAAACCCTGCAGTCTTATTATACAGTGCTGGACATAAATTCTAGATATTAAATGATTTGGAAATACAGGCCACCATCAGTTTTAACAAATATTAAGTTTAAGAAACCATGGGTAAGGTTAATACCTTTATTAATCCCTGGTGCCTACGCTATTGTTGGTGGAAGCGTTTATTAATGTTATTACAAATTTGCCCCTTTCATCCCATTCCAAGTTACTTTTCTGTACCTTGTGCACAGTATGAGGGTATCAATAGTTTCTACTATAAACAACGTGCGGACCGTTGGCTATGTTTTTCCTGCCTTTGAGACAGCAGTTGTTTCCCCTCACTTAGGGGAGCAATCCCAGGAGCTTGAAATCCTTGGAAATTGCAGGCCTGTTTCCAAACACATCCCTTTTCGTTGCTGACAGTTTTAGTCAGCTACAGACTTGCAGAAGCAATTACTGAAAAATCAGCCCAGCCTGCATAATGTGCCTCTCCCAATATTGTATCGAAACAATGATTTTCAGTGATTTATACTGCTATTTACTCCCAAAATAAAAAAAACCTCTCTCATGCCCATGTATTCTGTCCGAGCACAGCACAGTGCAATAGGGGTTGTGATGTTCCTTGCCGGCACCAGCCAGTGTTTACATCTTTGTCTGGCAACACATGAAACCAAGTTTGATTATAAACAGCCTGATATGATCAGTGAACTTATGAATGATGGATCATGGACCATTTTGGTCCTTCCAAGAGGACCCGTGAATGCCCTAGGAAGGCTCCTTCTGAGATTTTTTTTGCTAGTTATTTGCTTTCCTTGGACTGCATACTCATGTTAGAAGTGATGCTGGATGCCTTTCCTATGTTGATGATGCAGGCTTATTTCTTAAGTAAACTAAGTGTAATTTATACCTATTGCCCTGCCATCTCGCTGTCCTGTCATCAAAAAGGCAGCGATTTGTAAGTCAGCTCTGTTGGCTTATGTTGAAACCAACTGTGTGGAAATCAACATTAGTCTATCATCATTAAGTATAAATTTACCACAAAGAAAATCAGCTACAGAATTTCACTTTATTTCCACCAGCATGAAACTACCAAATACCTTGTGGAGGATTTAGTAGAATGCCCAGAAAGTTTCTAATAATGTAAAATTAATACTTCGATTTTGATTGTGTTTGGTTTTGTTTGTCACTGTGGGATTTATGCTAACTTACCCGCTCAAAGTCTTCAGGAGAAGAGCACCTTCATCTGGACTGCTAAATGTGCTGGAAGACATAGATCCAGATGAGGATTTTGGCTTTAGGAAAGTTTTTTTTCCCCAAGTGAAATGATATGGAACAAAGTCACTATAAAGTAAAAAAAAGACATGCAAACCAAACAAGAGAACCCTGCTTTCAATTTTCTGGAAATAAATCCAAATTTATTTCATCCAAATATATCAATCAAATATTTAAATTTGTAATCAAAGATAGTAGTGTCCTATCCAGCTGGAGTCAAAGAGACTGTTCTAACAAATGATAAATTATCCCAACCTAAGTTAAGACAGATGGGTTAAATCACCATCTGAAGATATCCAGAGTTCTCCATTTACCAGACAGAAAGCCTAGATGCTCTAAAATTGTGATATGCATCTGAATATACAACAAGACCTCTAACAAGGTGACATTGCTGATGAAAAATTAATAGAAATGTTTATACCTGTTTTAAGTTAAAAAGGAGTTTTATTGCTCTTTATCTTATCTGTCTATACCATGCTTACATTATATTGATCTCGGGCATCATACTTTTTGCTGATCATCTCTCCATGGAA
>JANZLQ010000002.1:36448079-36468409 GCA_026212715.1 Elanus axillaris | reverse complement strand
TCCCCCCCCCCCCCCCCCCCCAACACATACTTTGACTCTGTGTTTTGTGTTATTTTGTCCCCTCCAGAGCACTGGAGACTGGAGATTCAGCAGCGATTGCATGAGATGTGGACTTGTATGCGGTTCATTAGCACTTCCAGACCTTGCTAACACCATCTCAGTGAATCATTATTTGTTATTATACATAATGCAGTGTTTGCTTGTTGGCATAGAGATTATCCATGAAAAAAAACCTCCAGCTTGTTCTTCCACCCACACGCCAAGCAGAAAAGCATATAATGCAACTGTTGGAAGGGACAGATTGATGACACATTACTCTTGTCTTGATGAACTTTGAGTCCAAAAAAACAAGTTCCCAATAGGCAAGAGCAATAAACTAAAAGCAGGAAGGGAAAAGAACAAAGGGAATGAGGGACATGATTATGCTCTTATTTCTGCCAACTACACACATAACAGATTGCTCTGGACAATGTGGGAAAAAAAAAAAAAAAGCTTCACTGAAAATAGAACCAATACATTTGCAAGCTTACCTTCAAGACAGCTGTTGCAGACAGGAGAACCACATCTGCTTACCCCAGCAGTGAATCTCTCCTGAAAATTTGGGGTAATTGGTCAAAGTAAAACTTCAGTCTTTTCTGGGGTCTTTCATGGGGCTATTCAGAAGGTTCCGATTTCCCTGGAAAATTTCAGACAGAACATGGGAATGGTTTTATATTTTGTCCATATGAAAAGGTTTTTTTCTACTGTTCATTTTTTCAGAGCCAATCTGCACGTTGGAACAAGGAGGACTTGTCAATCATGACATTAGAAAATAAGATGGGTCCAAACCAAAACCACAGATCCTGAACACCCCCAAAGTTCATCTGATGTTCTGCATCTTGTGGCTCAGATCACATCTACTTGAAAAGTTTCTTAAAAACGGTTTGATCCAACACTGAATCTGCCAGATGTCCGGAGAGGTCTTAAGCCATCAGCCAAACCTGGTAGCTCAATTTCTTTGTACATCACCACAGCTAAGAAGCAAACAGGGAAACGGGAGGAATTTGCCAGAAGTCCATCTACCAAGGAAACCTCTCAGATGATGTTAGATGAAAATACACTTTTTTTAAAGGCAAACTCAGTCCTTGCTTACATTAGTTCCAGCTTGATTTTAAATGAGTAAGGTAGACTAGTACGAGCAATGCAGAAGCATTCCTAGTCTTTTTCATTCCCAACCTCTGTGATGCACAGATTAAGCCAAATTAAAGAGCAATGTTTGCTGGCAAGTCTTTACAAAATGCTGGAACCAAAGGTTATTCTAATGGAGAAATCCCAAGGCAACAAACGTCATAAAGTTGCTTACACTGGACCACAAGTGAAAGGGAATTATTTTTATTTATTTAATCTACTTAACTGAGAGAGAGTGAAAAAAATCTCAACAAAACGCTCTTTCTGCACTTTTGATTAGGCAGTGTTCATCCATCCGTCAAGAGCTCATGATATTTGGTGAGCAGTTCTTGTTTAGAGAGCCTGGAGAATGACACTAGCAGTGAAAATTAAAAGTTTCTGTTTATCCACTATTTGGGTGTCATGAGGGCAGTTTCAGCACAAGGCTTTCCTGGCCAGAAACACAGCAGTGACACAAAGAAGCCAGTCTCTGTAGAATAAGATAACAACCCCTGGATTTTACGGCTTAAATATTGGGCCTCTTCCACAGGCACCTAGGGTACATGCGGAGACTGGGAAGACAGCATCGGCTGAAGAAATGTCAGTCTTGTGCACAGAGCTGGGAAGATAGATTTGAAAATCTGATTTTGCTGTTGTTGGCAGGTGCCAACAATTCCAACGCAGCAGCAAGGTTTCACAGGACATCACACAGAGGATACACCGGCAAACATGGACGAGCTGATCAACAGCAGCTGGTGGGAGAAACATCAGCATCATCTCCAAGATGGGAACATAGAAGTTAAATAGTGATTCCACATAACACAGAAACAGAGAGAAACTTCATTTATGAAATTCAGTAGATGTTTGCAGCCTGCTCACTATGTCAGCTCCCAATCCTCTGTTCTTCAAAGCAGGAGGCACCAGCGTCCTCGGGATGAGGATGCTTGCAAGGCGAGCATCCAGGCTGCTGGATGCTCATCCCAGCTGACCCCAGACATCCAGCCCCAACTCCAGCAAAGCCCCCTCAATCCCATCCCCAGTCCTGTACAGGGCTGATAAAATTGTGTGCTCCCTAAAGTTTTTGCCTGTAAGTAGACTAACAGCCATAGGAAACATGGGAAATACTTCATTTGAGAAGGCTATACCAAGAAAGCAGCTGAGAGAAACATAATGATGGAACTAAAGAGACAAAGGGAGGAGAGGAAGGGTAGTAAAAAAACCCAAATAAAGCTCTGTGAACTTCGTTTCAGTTTCCAGAAGTGCTGCTTTGAATCTGAATCAAATCTCATGCCCACATTTGACATTTTTTATGATCCAGTGAAAGCTTTTTGTTGATCTCCCATTCAGAGCTCTTCTGCTATCATGTTTTAAAGATATTTTGTATTCCTTCTTGAACTGCAAACAGGAAATAGACAGGGAAAATAAAACAAATGTCAGCCTTAAAGCCTAATCTTATCAACCAACCAGGCATTTTTGACTTTAGGATAAAATATTAAAAATTACAATAAAATTGTAGTATCAAGTTGTAGAAACATCATACTTCTTACTGCAAGTCCATATATCCGAAGGGGTCACCATATGAGGGTCAAATCACAGATGATTTTTAAAATGCCATACCTTGGGGCAATTTGGGCAACTCTCTGGGGTTTCTAAAGACAGAAGAGCAACGCTCCTTCAGGTATTTTAAAAACACCAGCCACTTTAGGTATTCCTAGTGATTTCAGCTTTCAGCTTCATACAGGACAGTAAGCAGTTACTTGGTTTTTTAATAGGCGTTTTAAAACTTGTGGTGTGTGGTTGTTTCTGGACTGGATGTTTCCTTGGATCTTACTAACTATGGATTACGTGACCATTTCAGACTGCAGGGGATTACAAACTTGCTGACTCAGCTGATGCCCTCCAATCCAATGACCCTAGATTCCTAAAAATCAGAGGACACTTTCAAATTTTAAAATATATTAAAGTTTCTACGTGAAAGGTAAGGTACGCATTCCCCTTCCCAAAATGTTCTTCAGGAGAATCTAAATGCATGCAAATTAATCATAATAATCCATATCCACATCCATTTGGATGGGCCAGTAGAATACATACGCCCACGTGGTATTTTAGTTGAAAACAATCCCATAGAATGGGAAGCAAAAAGGAAGGTGGGCGACTTGGTTGGACTTTTAAATATTTTTTTATATTAAGTGAATTTAGCTGAGCACACATTTTGAAGGGCTGTTCTGAGGCTGATGCTAATGGCTTTGCCAAACCCCTAAAATAACTTACAAACGTAATGGTCTGAGGGATGGTTGAGCAGCATTTGCTGAATGCTAAATTCAGTTCGTTGGAAAGAGGTATTTTGGCCTTATGAAAACAACCCATTTAATATGGACACATGAGCAGAATAGAATAGACTAAGAAACTTGAAGATTATTTCAACAGCAGCTGGGCTGGTATTTATGGAAACACAGTGATGTGTACAAAACAATAAGGACATTCTTGTGGCAGTGATGCCTTCATTTTCTGTTGTTCGTACTTGTTCTGGGTAGAGAGGTGGGAATAACAGGGGCTTTTTTCGGGAAGATGTATTTTAGAAACCATGTTTTTTTGCTTCCAACCATAGGTGAAGCTAGCTGAAGAACGAGGAGTTCCTGAGAGTTGCTAATTTGATCTATGAACTGTGTTTTCCATCTTGTCTTATGAGTTAAAAGAGAAAAATACATGACTGCATTTGCTATCCTTCTCTCAAGGTATTTGGGTAACTGCCTGGTTTAGTCCTTCTCATTAAACATGCTCTGTAACTGCGTAAAGATACCTGCAAGTCTTCCAATTCAGCAGGAAGTGGGGTTATTTCATACGGGAGTGCAGCACATTAATCTAGAATGGCAACATATACTCATACAAATCATAGTCAGGCTCGATGTGGAGAGACTACAGAGCACGGCTACCCTTTGCAGACTTGTCTTGACTCTCATGATCAAAGCTCCAATCAATCACCTAAGCCCAGGCAGCCGCCCAAGCTCGGAGACGCCGTGCTAGACCCAGAGTGCCCTAATGGAGTCATGTCTTTAAACCAGCAAGCACCTGGCAAAGGAACAAACAAAACATGATTGTATCTTACACGGAGCCAAGGGGACCCTCTGCCCGCTGAACGGAGGTGAGGTTAGATGGAGTGCAAGGTCATCGCCAGGTTTTCTTTGAGGACCAGAACGTCTAGGTGGTTCAACCCACCAGTGACAGCATTTGGTTTTTTTTGAAGAAAAAAGCATGGCATTGCTGTTGTGGAGATTATCAGGACTTCTGTGAGTATCTGCAGGAGAGGAAACGGAAACTGGAAATGGAAATTCCTAGCGTGAATGGTGCAGGGTTCAGATCTAGGTGATAACATCTAGACAGCATCTCTTTCCAAAGGAAGACTTCGACTGTCCCTAACCAAACCTTTGTTCTTCTTGCTAAACAGCTGTGGGGCAAGAGGGTTTCCATGTGAGTTGTGTTTGGAAGCCAGACTGGATTGGCGACTTCCCCACGCCTTCTACTGATGTCTGAATAACATTGTGCATATTTGTAAATTTTTTGAGAGATTACTCACAATAAAAATAAACTACTGGTTTGTGTAACAAATTTAAGACGACCGCATGTGGAAACCAAAGCAAGTAAATAAGGATTTTTCTTGTAACTCTTGATAATTACTGCTCACATTTGAAAGAAAAAAAAAAAATGGGCAAAGTCTTAAATGACTGTGGGTTTCCATGTTGCCTTAGTACTTGAAAACAACTTTTTGAGCTAAACCAAATAATGAATTTGGAAGCCTGCTTCTCCAATCGTGATTTTTGATCAGAAAGCTAGAAACACTTTAGGTAAGTTTTGCTGATAAATTAACACAATATATCATAGCAAATACAGCCCCTGCCCTCCAGAACTTCCACAGGCTGAGGAACAAGCTTTCAAGGACACCATAGCATACGAAAAACAATGATCTCAGCTGTAATGTTATTTCCTCACAAAAAAACCCCTGCTTCTCCCCTTATTCCCAAAGAAAACAATAAACCACCACACATGCACAACCTGAGGTTCAATAGAACTATCACCTCCAGCTCCCAAGCTTTTTACTCATTTCTGCCACTGTGATGCATATAGGAACCAACTGAAATCCTCCTTTTCAGTGAACAGTGCACCTAGCATTAGCTTCAGGCAGACCACACCGTGAAGAGTTTACCATCAAAACACAGGCACACAAATGGTCTGCATTTTACAGGTGGATGGCCGAGGCAGAGAGAGATTTAGGGTGGATTTGTTTTTCCTGCACTTTGGCCATTTAAAAATCAGGCATCTAGTCCAAACCAGTTACCTAAACCCTCTATAATTAATGGAGGAGACAGACATATCCAGAAAACAATTCAGCCCACTCATCTTGGACAGCTATCTAACAGAGGGATGATTCATCCGCCTGTTGATTATCGAGGGAGTCTGCATGACTTGGATGACTAGGGTTAGGTTAGACGAATCCCATCTCACCCATTTGCCCACCGTTGTGTAATATCCTGCGGTGCAGGTAGGAAACCACCCCCGACTGACTGCATTTGTGCTGTAGTTTTTCTTCTGCAAGAGTTTGCTGCAAACCCCACTCAGATGTGAAGAGGTCCCCTTTTGAATGCAGTGCTAATTTTGCAGTGCTCCTGCTCCTTTTCCCCTCTTTGCCCTGGGGCAATCAATGCTTTGGACCAAGCTCAGGAAATACGGAAAGTCCAAGAACAAGTCACATGGGCTTTTATTTTCTTGGAAAGATGTCAAGACATCACTTTAAAATACCACCAAAAAAAAAAAAAAAAAAAGATGCCACTTGGGAAAGAGAATTTGACAGGGCTAGCTGTCAAACACAGCAAGAAAAATCACCTAACATGAGGGCTATAGAAATTAATCATTAATTTCTTAATACCAGGCAGCTGCACATACAGATCTCCAGTGCCTGCCAAAGAGTGGCATAATCCAGGCAGATTTGTCCCACTATTAAAGCAGAAGGGTGGGGCAGTGTCCTTATCACCATCTAAAGTTACTGAACAAATTTAATTTGTATTATTCGTGGTGTTACAGCTGTCTGTAACACGCCAGTGGCAGATACCTTGTGCTAGGCATTTCCTGGGGGAAAGGAGCACCCAAGATTTTTGCTTTACAAAGGGAAGACAGACATGGAGAGACAAAAAGCTCCATCATCCAGTCTATTATACAAATAGGCAATTAGACCTTCTCTCCTTGCTTCTTTGCCAAGCTACACGCTCGCAGAGCTCACCGGGAAGGCTGCAGGGCCGAGTGCTTTCAGCAGGCAGCGGGAACTACAAAATTGCCTGCAGTGCTCCAGGTACCCCAGCAACGAACAGTACCAGCTGCTGTAGCAGACACCTCACAGCAGCCAGATAGAGGAGAAGCTAACACTAAGAGAGATTTCTTTCTATAGTCGGCGAGTTGGAATTTGGACGGGGTCCTGAAGAACAAGAGCGTATAGCTAAATTAGTCTGTAACATTTCCAAGTGTGGTGCTGCACGCTCTGGACCATTAATGACTGAAGTCCTTGGAAGTCCTCATCTCTCTGGCCAGCACACATGCTCTGAAAAGGTTACCTCACATCACTCCAACTTTAGGAAATGCACGCCGAGATAGCTTTCAGTCTCTGCCACCCACACCCCTACGCTGATATCATGATAATTCACAGCTATTCCCGTGGAACGCATCCAACAGCACAAAAAATCCCTCACATTAAAACAAACAAAACCAACGAAAACCACAGCGAACTTTAAGGGAGGAATGGATTAGAGCAACGCATGACTCTATTTTCCCCAACACTTCTCCCACTCACAGATACTGAATGAGATCCCAGTCTCTTATTTAACTCTGCTTACTGTCAAGACTTCGGAAAAAGGGCTACTGCAGCTTACATTTTGCAGACTTCATTGCCATGCCAGCTCACACCTTCTAAATCCCAACTCTATTTACATGAGGGTGGGGCATGTAAATCCATGGAGGAATTATTCTAACAAAGCAACCTACTGCCACCATTTGATCAGAACAAGCTTTGCAGGACAAAGTACTGCGCTTGCTTGCACGGGCCATTTGTCTTAATCGGAGAAGTGGAAAATACTTAATTGTATGCAAGCCTGCGGTACTCTGCGAAGAAAGAAGCATTATGCTACTGGTTAAATGCACTGTGAATACAAATTTGGAGCTGTGTCCATCCTGGGGGCTCAAGAAAGGAAGAATAAGCAAATACAGCCAGACTGTAAATGAACGCGGTCCCTGAAATATCCCATGTACACGACACCTAACATGCACTTGCTGACCAGCCGTCTCCATTATTTTAAAGAGCCTTTTTTCCTGTTCCGATGATTGCCAAGAGTTATGCACAAGAACGAATATAGTACAAATTACTACAAGAAATACTGCAAACAGAACACCCCAGAGGCTGTACTATGAGATGGAAAGCATTGGAAAGGGTGGACAACTGATGGTTTTCGTTCTTTTATCTTTGTAGTGGTTTTGACACTGGAACGATCCAATAAGCAAGCCATTGAAATATCATCATCTCAGGAAATAGAGAAGCGCAGCTGAGCACGGGGAGGTCGTTGCATTGCCAGTAACGCGTGCCTTGAGGTAGGCACACACGTGCATACATATCTGGGGGTCTGAAAAGCCCTTTTGGCACTTAGAGCCTGTACAAAGTGGTACAAGAGTACCAAGAGTGCGAAGCTGTGGGAACTTCATCACTGAGTTCAAATCAGGTTGGCGGACAGCGAACATACATATCATCCTTTACCTTTCCAGATACTGCAGCGTTATAGGGCAAAGACAGCAAACTTCAGCAAGCTTCTGAGCCACCTGAAGTCCCAGCCAAGCACCGGGGTATGACGCCAAGGAGTCGTTTGTGCTAACGGACCCGATGGGGCTTTGCCTTCCCCCCAGGCACACTCAGACCAACACTGCCAGTCTGGGATCCAGCTTTCCCAAAAGAAGATAGCACTGCCTTGTGCACCATGTCCATTTGCGGAGCCACCATTCAGCTGCTGGTGCCCTCGGGTACCCATTGCGCGCTCTTCAGCCGCGCTTTGGGCAGTTTCTCCTATCACCGTGTGCATGGGTAGCAAGAGGAGTCCTGGCGATCATCTCACGTACAGTCCTATAGCTGCCTCTGTGCTGGCTTTGCAGAAACTACCTCTGCTCTGAAGTACGTTTCTGTTTCTATAGCTCTCCGCGTGGTTTTGAATCTTAGACAGCCCTGGTAAGACGATGATCTAAACTGACCTAAATTCCAGGTCAAGCAAAATTTAGGTTAATTTCACTGATGTCATTTTTAAATTTTAATTGGCATAAACCCTCTGGGGCAGGGACTTTTTCCAGGGAGTGCGTGTACAAGCTAAATCCAATGATGGAGTCGCACAGTCTCTGAAACCCCCGATTTCCAAACTTTTTTTCATATTTACCCTTTACGCATTCATACCAGGATATTTCCTTCCTACCACCTCAGGAAAAAGAGGCACACACATGCTCAAAAGAGGGGATGAAGGGAGTGATGCTAACAGAGTCCTGCCAGAAGCAGCCATTTCTGCAGATTGAAAGATCAGGAAAACATAAATGCAAACAGAGAGCCCATTAAACACTGGTGGAAAAATGGAAGCCCTGGAAAGTCTCCAATATAACTAAAAAGCAGTCCAGGACTGGAGTGATTTTGTGTTTGTTTTCTGTCCATTTTTCATGGTTTGCTCATTGTCACTTCGAACTCTCCCAATATCATTAATATAGCAGACCAATGTTATTTCTAAGAAAAATATTTTCATTTAAAAAAAGACATTTTCCTGAAAATAATTTTTCTGAACGTGATGATATATTGTTGAAATACTCCTTTTTCTATAAACAATTGACTTTTTTTAAGCAATGTTTGTTGAAAATTTTACTGGAAATATTACCAAATCTTTGTCGATTAATCACGTACGTAGCATTTTTACTTTACAAACTATGTTGGAAGGAAGTGTAAAATAGGGCCATCTGTAATACGATGAAATGCAAGCAATGTTGCTTGCAAGAGCACAACAGTTCATGTTTGAAAGTTTTTCATGGTTCTAATAATCATCCCCCAAATTCACACTAGTTACAGTATTGTGACTCAAGTATGTGCTGACAGGGAGGGTAAAGTTGCTCAGCAGACCTTTATTTCAAATGGGTATCTTTGAACTCCTGTTCTGCCATCTGTGCTGTCCTCCTTCTTGGAGACATTGAGTGGATGGACTCTTCTTTCCGATACCACCAAAATGCTGAATTGCATCTGTTTTCCTCACTTTCCCCTTTCCAGCAAAGTTTGGCATCAAATATGCCAAAAATTTCCTTGTTTTCATACTTTTTCTATTGTGCTATTGTATTATGGATGCTCAACTCCACCTATGGGCTAATTAAATTCACAAAACGATCTCCAAATAAATCTCATGGCAAGGTTAAGAAGATAACATGAGAATTACTGACAGAGACACACGGTGATGGATAAACTGGGAAGAGCTCAGTGCTTCCGAGACCCCGGAAACCTGGTCCAAGTGATGGGGAGCAAACGGGTGTCCCGCAGGGCAATGCAGGGAGGTGGCTTTCCAGCTGGGCCACAGCCATCCTGGGGCAGAAGCACCTCGCCCATGGGCAGAGCGAGGTGGGACTACCCCAGGTAATACAGGGATTAGGTGTGGCAAGGAAAAAAAAAAAATTAGGAGTAGCCAGAAAATGACATACAGGGGATGAATTGTGACTAGTTTAGAGGGAAAGGAGGTTCCTCGGCTGTGTATTAAAGAAATATCTTAATCACAGTAATAGCTTAATTTTGTGTGTAATTACAACTCCGCTCTTCCCTCACTCCCCCACCCTGTCAGTGGTTAATTTTGCACACAGTGTGTGCACATTAAATATTACCTTGCCATATACATGGGGTACTTATTGACACAGATGCAGCGCACTTTAAAACAGGAGGGGAGGGGGAAGGGCATGGGGAAGCACTGGAGCCAGGACACAGGGCCCAGCCCCACTGCAATGGTAATTTGTGGTTTTTCCTCCAACGTTTAGTAGCCACAAAGAAGTCTTAGAAATTTCTGGTCAGAACCAGGACTCCCCTGTTCCTCTGCAGACGAAACACTGAGCCCTTACACTCCAACCCAATAAATATTTCATCTGGTTTGGAGGGAGAAGGGGTGGAGACCAGCAGAAATTGTGTTTCACAAATGCAAATGACAGCTCAGACCCTCTACAAGCCAAATCCTACCTTACCTCCCACCTCTGTGCGCGTGTGCATGAACACACGGGCATCTGTGCAGGCACGGGCATACAGGGCGCTGGGAAGGGGACGCTCGGCCACGGTGGTGCTGATGGGCCGTCACGGCAGCTGAGCACGTCCACAGGGCTCCCCACAGAACATGCAATGAACGGGAGAACCCACGCTGGTAACTGAACGGTAAAAACATGACACACAGAGAGGAAACTCGGAACCAAAGCAAGTCTGCAAAGATTCAGAATACATTAAGAGACAGAAATAGAAGTTTAAAACCCTCAGCCCTCCAGAGATGCTAATCAATAACCAGTATTATGACACCAGTCTAGAGGACAGATTTCTGAAAAGCTATTTATTTCACCTTCTCCTGGTTTACTCTTTGTTAGTTCGGACAGATTTGGTGCCCAGTTGGAGCATTACCCTGAAGTTTGATCATCCCTCCTTGCTCTGAGTCAAATAGACGTTGTGATCAATGACTCCTTGACCAAAGAGATGGAGGACGAACTTCTGAAGTGTCTGTACACCGGTTTGTACTGCGTGCCTTCAGGCAGTCCTTGGGATGCAAAGCACAGCACCAGCATTCGACCCAGTAGGAGACAATTTAATTTAAACATTAAAATAAAAGAAATTAAAAGGTCAGAATAAAAGCTAGCAAATAAGGCGTAAAATGACCATCTAAAAATATTATACCAGCATTCTCAGCAGAATGAAGGTTCAACAGAATATGTTGAAAAGAAGGATTTCAAATCACCAGGTAATGTTGTACATGCGAGCAGGAAGCTTTTCTGCAAACAAGTGCATAGGTGACAAACCAGCCTCATGCATATGTAATCAGTCACATTTATGTCCTGAAGAATACCTTACCCTTACATCTGGTGTTAAAAACTTACATCCCTATATACATTGCTGTGTATTTAACTGTAGGCGCCTGAAACTCCTCATGTTTCTTCAAAGGTCTGATACCTCCTTTGACTGAGGCACTGCCACTTATCCCAGTGTGGTATGTTGCTAAATTTTCAAAAGGCAAATGGCTCTCTAGGAAGCTTTAACTGCTAATAATAAAATCTTGAAAGACTCTCATAAAAAAAAAAATAGCTAAGCAGCCAACATCATAAAGACTCATCTTATGAACTGCTGCAGCTCTCCAAAGAAAATAAAATATAAAAGGCATGATGTCCTCCAGTGCGACAATGAGGAGGAGAAACCTACGTCTGTACTCTCAGTAACAGGAGAATAATTTCATTTTATATATTAACATAGCAACTTCCAAAAATTCCTGTTGGCCTAGCACCAAAGTAAATCATCTATCCAACCATTCCGGACCAATAAGCTGTGATAAAGAAAGGGTTTGAAATCAATAGACAGAGTTAAGTAAAATCTCCAGGTGTTGTTGAACTGGAAGAGAGAAGACAATCCAGATCTGCATTTCCAAAGTAAGCTGAAGAGAGATGGACATGGGAATTTGCAGGAGGATTGTTTTCCCATAGCCCATAATCACTACCAGGAATGAATCGGGGGCAGAAATTATTTAGGGCAAGACTCTAACCTAGAGCTAAGTGCTATTAATGCTGAAGGGAAATGCCCACATTGCTCTCCTGTCAGCGGCCTCGGAGGGATTTATATTCCGTTTTTAATAGTTGTTACTGAGAGGAAGGTTTAATTCCTGCCCCAGCTCATCCCAGCCCTCAAAGACTGATAAAATTCAGTGTATGCTGAAAGTTTGGAGTATATAGGAGACAGTCCCAGAATTCTGGAGAAATCCAGCCATGTTGCTCTCCACGAGCCTGTCCCAGCCTGATGCAGCAATGCCCCCCTCTGTATCTCTATAAACAACTTCCACGCAACAGGCACATCACAAACCCCACGAAATCAAGTCGAAGACAAATATGCAGGAATAGAAACCAGTGCAAGCTGCAGTCAGAGGAGTCTCTCAGTACATGACATAGTTAATAGCTCCTGAAGATTTAATGTTTTATCCTTTACTTAAACTCCGACTGGCCCCTTGTATTACTTCGGGACGAAAAGCCACAGGTTACTGTATTATCTTGTTTTGCTCCATTAATTCTTTGGACTGTCAGGCTCCTCCTGAAATGCTGAGACTCGGGTAAGTTAGCTGTCCTCACTGCATTTCAGAGCAGATGAACGGTGTCAGGATCAGGTCGTATACAAGCTATATGACTAAAATATTCGTATTAAGAACAACAACCACAAAAACGAGTGCTGCAGATGCTCAGGTCAGCACGCGAGAGCTTGGGTAGCTGATCCCTTTCTGCAAGTGCAGCAACGTCAACCTCAAGGGAGCTGGGCAAAGCGTTTCAGCATCGGTTTATTGGTGCCTTTCTCCGGACCCAAAGGTCAGAGGTTTGGGGACCGCTCTGACTGATCAGCCCTTTGTTTATTTTCAGACCGAACCGATTAGTGTAAAACAGCAAACAGTCTTTCCGTAATCTGCTAGCAAAACTTGTCTGGGTGTTAGCTTGAATTTTGTGAGCCATGTTGGGGATTTTCTGGGCCAAGCCATTAAGTTCAGATTTCACTTCACTATGACTAGCCTGATTAAAAGAAAAGCCAACATATTTTCTAAATGGACTTGTGGGAATTTCTCTTCTTTAGTAGCCTTTGGGTGAACATGCCGTTGGTAAATACCTATGTTAAGTTTTTCTAACCCCAGAACAAAAAAGGAGGAGTCCTTTATGCAGCATTTAGGACAGGGATTTCTTACTTGCATAGAAAATGGCCTCACATCAGTCAAAAGTTGGTATACCATTTACTTTTGGTATGATTCATAGCATAAAGACAGATTAAAAAAAGTTTGCATTCGGTTAGATGTTGATACCACTTCTAATTGGTAGCATATCGATTATTATTAACAGGAACAAAAGGTATTCGACTTGTACAAACGACAAACAAAAAGTACATTTATGAAAAGACCACCTAGTTTCATTATCTGAACTTACAAAAAAGTACAAACAATAAGAAGAGTTCTGAAACCTGAATAAAACTCAGTGGTTCAGCTCAATGATTTTTTTAACTGCCTTTGAAAAAAAATCTTCAGATTGACAAGGTGACAAGAAAAAACAAATCTTTCCCATATTCCCTCAGTCTGAGTAAGTTAAGTTATATCTAATGATGCAGGGAAAGTAATTATTTTACTTTAAGTACCTGATTTTAATACTGATGGCGTCTCTCAAGTTAAGTTAAAAGAAAGGCTGAAATTGGAAATAGACATTATTTCCTAAATTTACGAAAAGCTGAAAATATCATACTGTTTAAAATGATAATAAATCAGCCTAGATCCTGAAGCATATTTATTATGCTTGGAATTAGCAATAATAAAACCAAAGCTTCTGCAATATTCACGGTGGAATTTATGGAAATAAAATGAACCTCCACAGTTTGATTTTGCGCTTAATGCATTGTCATATTTTTGGACCCAAGGCGCTTCTAAAATTACATTACTTGAAAAGCCGTAATAAGGGCACTGAAGTGTAAATTGACATATTTTTATCTGGGGCTTACGCGAGCCCGGTGGTCTCCCTTTGCTCCTCTACCGGCGCAGACGCAGGGAGGCACAGCCCTTCTGCAGCGCAGGGCCCGTGCCTTCCCTGGCACGCTCACCGACAGAGCGAGATGTGTCCAACGTGCCCTGAAGGAGAGGTCACTCCAGTGCCTCCTCGGCTTTGCATTTTTCAAAGCCAGAGTGGTTTCAGGAACAGGATCTGTGAATAACTCTCAAATGAAGTGAAGCTGTATGTAGGTTCCAAAAATAAAACAGCATTTCCATATGCTGATTTTTGCTAAGTTTATCAACCCCTTTTTGGTTTTTTCTTTGTAACCTATATATTTTGCAACATTTTTTTAAATAAAATAAACTTTTTTCCTCAGGCCTTTTACCTCCAGAACCAGTGGCCTGGTTCTGCAAACCTTCTCATGTATTCACTTTCCATTAAAAAAAAGGGAGCAATTTAAGCATAAGTGCATGAGGGAGTCTCTCACTGGGATAGCCTCAAACAGGGCTATCACTACCTCCTCCAAGACAAAAAAAAAAAAAAAAAGAGAAAAAAGAAAAAGTATTTCTGAGAAGATTCACATCCAATTCCTTTGAAGTAATATTAGCTGAGAAAAATTTGGACACGATTTAGACCCACATTTTAATGTTTACAGTTGGCTGTAGCAATCTCCATTACGCCATAAACAGATGATTCCGACATCATCTGAGAAAGAAAATGTATTAATAGGAGCAACTCTGGAGAATGAAACATCCTGTTTTTTCAAGTATCTCAAAGAGTTTAAACATATATGGTTAGTGGAACATAAACAAATAAATAAAATGAAAACAAATAAAATTAGTTCCTATATGGATACTTTCCACGCTAAAGGCAGCGGGATTTTAGAAAACATTCTGTAAACAGGAACTCGCAGAAACATACCCCAAATCCAAATGGATTTTTTTCTTCTCCACTACACGCACTCAGTGAAATGCTGGTATAGAAATGCATGTAACAGCTACCATGCACATTAACTTGTTTTTAATTCCTTATTTGTATCGCAACTTTGAGTTGTTTTTTTTCCGAAGACACAACATCCTTAGCTTGACTTAGAAAGACTCGCTGGAGTTCACATTCAAACCAGGCTGGACAAGGCTTCATGTGAATTTTGTCTAACTTACGGTGGAAAACATGCACACAAAATATGGTTTTGATGAAACTAAGCCACTTCAGCTCAAGGTTTGCATTAAGGTTTTCATTAGTTTGAACCTGAAATGCAAAGTTGAACACTGGCTTACAGCCTCACGCGAGTATGAATTATACAGACCTCGTTCACGGACCTCCAAGTGCCACATTTCATTTAGCTTCACTCTCCCACACTTTCACATGGCTTTAATTGTAACTTACTAAACCTATCAAGACTTGGTCCTTAATCAAGCTTTTTTTTTTTTTTTAAACTATAATGCACAACATTAGCTGTGTTCGCATTAGTTATTACCAGTAAGGGGAACATAAAAGGAGCTTTTCGAACGCAGGGAACAACCTATGGATCTCTGGCATTACGCTGCTATCAGGCTGCCAGTTAACTACACGGTAGCTCATGATAGGTATGAAACGCTGAAATACAGCACTTGGCTTCTCCTGGGATATAAAGAGAGAGGAATGAAAGGAAAAACAAACAGTCTGGGAACAGGGGTGCTGGCAGCAGCGGCAGAGCTGAACGCGATGAGCTGCCGGTTGTCTCAGCCCATGCACCCGCTCCCCAGACCCGCTCGCTCCTCTGGGAACTTCTTCAACCCCTACTCCAGGGCTGAGTTTCATGCACATTATTTGCCAGATTAATTAAGCAGAACATGCACTCATTTTCTTCCTTCGCCCATTGCTATTAACCTGTTTCAATGCAAAATGTACCCTGCTTCAACGTCAAAAGCGCACATCTTCAGCGTTTCTAGGTCTATCTGCAGCTGACCTGCTTTGACATTGCTCCACTGCCCTCTTCAGATCTACACTGGTTTAACCTACTGCAGGATCTGGCCTATGTTTAGAGGAAGCCTTAAACAACAAACAGATAAAAATCACTACAAATATCCCACAGAGCGATACACACATCTAATAAATAAAAACACTGAGGTTTGTGAGTAATTCCTGCTTGCAGTTGGGCTAATGGATGTGTTGCAGTTTTGCTCTCAAATCTCAGACACAAACTCTACCCATGGTTGAACATTTACCGAAAGAAAAAAATGTGATGGTAGAGGCAGCGATGGGATGTCTGTGCTGCCAGCTGTATTGACTTCATCCCAAGTTTAATGACATTTTGTAGGTGGGTCTCAAATTTCCATTAAAAGGAAAAGCAATTTTTTAGTTTGTATAGAGGAGCAAGGCATGAAAACACAGTCTTTAAAAAAATGCGAGTGTTTCACGATTTTGAACACGATTCTCAAATTTCAGCTGACTTGCGAAGCCAACGCCATCCTCAGAGGGAGCCTGCTCTGATTCTTGCTCCTCGCTGTATTAGGAAGGCACTTTCCACGAACAGGCATGGGAAACCTCCAAATCCAACATCCACCTCATGTATTCTACATGTTTTAAAACGATTATGTAAAATAAAGAAACCCAAACCACTCATAGTGGCAATTAGCCTCAAAATGACAAACTGCATTACAGGCACGCAGAGCTCGCGGATTACCTCTGCTCTCGCTGAGAAGGGGACATTCAAAAAAAAAAAAAAAAAGACCTAACTGGGTGGAAATAATAAACATTTGGCTCCTCACTTCATTTTCATTCCTTCTTCTGTTTCACGGACGAGTGGTTTCCACAGGCCTGGGAGAGGAGACACGTCCCATGCCGGCAGTGTCACCGCTTGCTTATGCCTCCCCATGACGCCTGTGCCAACCCCCAACCACCCGAACGCACCCTGAAGGCAACAGTCGCTCCAAGCCAGACTCTCCGATCCCTGCGGAAGTTCCAACTGCCTTTTTCTGCTGCCCCTCCGAAGAAAAATCTCCTACCAGTTCAGGACAGTGGTGGGACCTTTACTGGATATTATGGCCACAAGCCAGTGAAGCACTGCTTACTTTTGCCTTCCATGAAGCAGGAGAACTGGCATCCCCCTGCTGAAAGATTCCCAAATTACCTTCTTCAACATCGGTATAGCTCTGGCTTGCTGAATGCTCCCTTGCTCCTGCTTATGCAGGGGTCGTTTATGGTTACCTACCATCCCAGCACACCCTCCACGCCATTCCCCGCTGCAAGTAGGTGCTGATGCCCCCAGACCCATCCGATGGCAGCACCTGGGTGGGATGGGAATGTTTCTTTCCAAACAGTTCCTCCTCACAGGTATGCTCTGTGCATATGTGTCTGGCGAGGAGCTTAGCCATTTATTTTTCCTCTCGGTAGGCATGTTTGGAGCTGTGGGTGGCCTCTCCTGTTTAAAATAAAGAAGCCAGGAGGAAGCTTTGTTCTTTGCAGGCTGAAAAACTGAGCATCTGTCCTGTACTATGCAGGATAAGAAAGTGGCAGAGCTTGGTCTGCTAGACAGTTCCACACCTGAATTTTTTTTGGGGGGGTTGGTTTGAAGGAAACAGGAACGCAAGACAAAAAGATGATGGGAAAAAAAACCACTTGTAGGAGGACAGGCTCAATCACTGCATTTGCAGAAAATGCTGTGATTCTGGATAGTCAACATACAGGAACTCTTATTTCTACAGATGATCACAAGTTCAAATTGTCTGATACCAGCTCACAGCTCCTTAATGGTCTTGAGCCATGTTTTACTGTATTAAGATTCCCAGAGCTATCAGCCCAGTTAGGTTATAGAGACATATCTGCAGAGCCATGTAAGGCAGAATATGCTGCATCCTTTAGTCACTTTATATTAAAGCAGAACTCTTTAGAGCTTTGCTCAGTTTGCCTCCACTTTTACCTATGAGGCATGAAATAGTCCCTTTAATCATGGCTTCTAGCATTATTAAAAAGACATGCAAAAGAAGCAGAGCTAAAACAGGTTTTCGTGGGGTTTTTTTGTTGTTTTTTTTTTTAAATAAAAAAAATTCAGGGCCTCCTAACATATTGCAAAACCATCTTGGCAAACTCTAAGCAGCCCAGCCCAGTCCATTAGTCGTGGGCGTACGTACAAGGACATTAAAACACAAAGCACGAAGGACTAAGTCACCTCATCGATCCTCCCAGGGCAGGACAGGTTGGTTTTCTGCCTTCCCTTTCACCATTCTATACCGTTTATTCTCATAATAAATATTCCCCTTCTGCAATGGAAATTTGTCCACTGTAGGGACATTTATGACTTGTCATCGGATGTTGGACCAACGTAAACACATCATGAGCAAGCACACGCATCTCAACCTTTTCACTCACAATTGTTTCTGACATAAAGAATGACTCCTGGATGTTTCTGGTCCTGCGTGCCACATCCTGACAACATAAGAAACGGGGTGTAGTGCCACTAGCCCTTGATTTACATGGTGTTCATTATGTCACTGCTTTACTCCGCTCCGTGCATTCAGTGTAAACCCCATTTTTCTGTCTGAAACTTGGCTAAGGAATGGTAGGAGATGCTTCATTACTGCATGTCTCTAAGTGGAAGAAGAGCCTATTTCTAAACTGATATTTTGCAGGTCATTAATCCACAACCTGGATGTGAGCCTTTAGCTGTTGACCTCCCCAGTGACCAAGTTATTTACTGCATTTGACAAATGGCTATTTTTCATAGTTGTTTTCAAAAGACATTGCACATTTTAGAGACATTATGGAGCATTGTAGCAGCCTTCATGATACCCAGTGGCTTGTATCCTTAATCCACCCTGAAAGATATACAGGGCACTTTAACAGTGACTCATGCCAGTGTAATAGAATGATTATGTAATGCCCTTAACATGTGATGCATATTATTCTTATTATTTCTTGGATACTTCAGTTTAATAACTCCGCATGGTATTAATATTGAGCAATTATCCAAGAGTATTTGAGCTGCATACCATCCACAGAAAATCTACAAGTCTTATTGATACAGTTCCCGTATGAAGTCCCTGTCCATGATTAGCACTAACAACTTGGCAGAACTGAGCTCTTAGGACCAACTTGAAAATCAGATATGAGAAAGTATTTATTGCACATGTAAGTATATGCTGCAACAAACGAACATGGCTTCGTTAAATCAAGCTTTAAAAGTGATTTTCTGGCAGTATTGATACAAACAGATGAAAGGGCGAATGCTGATCTGTACGGACATTGAAATTACTGCGTAGGGTCAGAGCAGTGATCCCACCAGCCCAGCACCTGCTCCCTCAGAGCAGGCATTTCAGAGGGAGGGGGGGAAACGGGAAGCAGGGAGATAAGGAATTACCAGTCCAAGATTAAGTTTCCAGTGAAAGGAACAAGGAGGAAGTTTATGCACAAAAGTGTTAGCCCCAAGATCAGTTCTCCCTCATTTTTCACGTCTTCTATTATGCCTTCTACATCTCCATGTCTACAGGTATTACGTAGACCCAGGACAGCTTTACTGGTGCTGTTAAAAAGCACCATACTACACAAATGACACTTCACCCCCTATCTCAAGACAGAGTGAATTAAAGAGGACGTGATGATGAACAGAAGGGCCCCCAAAACGATACTCTCAGCCTAAGTTTCCATGGCTTAATCTGTGTTTTGGTTTAACAGGGAAGAACTCCATGGTGGCATGTTGTTTTAGTGGTTGGAGCATGACATAAAGTAAAACCCGTAAGTTCAAAGTGTCTAGCTGTTTACGGGAATCCCACCACCCGAGAACTGGCAGGAGCGTCCCAGATTACTCATCTGCATTAACTCTTTGGATAAACATTTTCCTGTTGAGTATAAGGTCGAGCTGCACATTCTCTGACAAAAACCCATGTTCAAAAATAAACACAACATATGTCTGAATTATGGGCTTATTTCATACAAAAAAAAAAGATATATTTACACAAGGGTAGCTCATCATGACATGTTCGTTTTCCAAACTAGCTAGCAAGTTCTCCTCCTGTGAAGGGATCCAAGAGGAATAATTATTACGGAACAGAGATCTAAATATTAATGAGTGACAGCCCTTCAAGAAGCAAGAACAGTGTTAAGCCATGCCAGCTATGCGAGATGAGAGTTTGCAGATGGCTTTGTAACTCTTGCTCTGCAGTGAGCTTGGAAGGCAAAGGAGCTGGCAGACGTGCCGCGTTTGCTGTAGTGCTGCTTCTGAGAGCTGAACTGGGAAAGCGATCTAATGCTCTAATGACAGAAACACCTACATCTCCCACATATACCATAATAAATTATTGGCATCAATTGAATTTCCATGATGTCAAGTCAGTGTGAAGGAAAATAGACTGCAGCTAAATGGAGGATGGGAGCATGGAGCAAAAATACAGGAAGGGAGTCAAGTTTGGGGTCCTCCTCCCCCCCCC
>JANZLQ010000002.1:36394380-36447979 GCA_026212715.1 Elanus axillaris | reverse complement strand
TTGGGTCCCCCCCCCCCCCCCCCCCCCCAAAGAAGGAGGCGGCACATTTAAAAGTAAGAAATGAACAGAAACATCTTGCAGTGACAACTGTTCAGACATTCTACTTAAGGGAAGCTCTGCAAGCCCACCACATTTTATGCTATGTTATCATCGTATGCATCTAGCACTGAAGGTTAAAGCAAGGTAAGGGTGCATTTATGGTAAATAATATTCACAACAAAAGAAATGTCAGGGTATTTGTATTTCAGGTCTGGAAATACCTCTATCCTACAAGCTGTATTTAAAGACAGCTCATCAATAATGATTCTGTAGCAAATTAGAAGTCTGAAAGATCAGAGAATTATGCCTGCAATGCAGCACACATTTAAATTGTTTCATGCCTGTATATTTTCTGTTTGCTTTACAATTAAACAGCAATGTGACATCATTTCCTTTTCCCTATTTGATTTTCCCACATGTTTTCTAACTTTTTTTTTTAAACTGCAAAAGGGATGGTTTTCTAGTAAAGTTCAGAGCCTATACATTGTTATTTAGCATTAGTGAATCAATAACGTTTATAATCCAGCGCTGCAGATGTCAGAGTCAAAAGAAAAGAATAAAACTGGGAAAAAAAACCCCAACTGATTCTGCGCCCTGAGAATATAAACAAACCATCACCTCTAAGAGGGGAGGGCTTCCCAAATAATCTAATCCTGAGAACCTTATGAGCCCTGCTAGTCTCAGACTAGATTATCTGGTCACTCCAAAGAAACCACAAGATAAGACACCAAGAAACCATACGTACTACAGGGGTCAGCTCTGAGGTTTTGTATGAAGGTAAGCAGCAAGAGGCTTTGTCCCAAGGACCATGCAGCGGACACCCCGACCCGATTTCAGGATGGAGCTGTGTCCTGACTCACTGCTGAATCGGCCCACTGAAGGGGTAGGGCTGTCCTCTTCCCATCATTTTCCAGCTTTATCGGGTCCTGCCAGATGCCCCCTTTTACATACTTAGGGACACGGTTTAGCGGTGGACTTGGCAGCAGTAGGTTAACAGCTGGACTTGATGATCTTAAAGGTCTTTTCCAACCTAAAGGACTCTATTCTATTCTAAATGGCTACACAGCTCTAATAAGCCCTGCCTCAACTTCTAAATCAGCCAGCAGAACAGTTATTTTTCTTCCAAGAGAAGGCCATGCTGATAAAGTACAATTTAGACCCTGCCAAAATGCAGCATGGTATTGCAATCAAACACCCTCTAGCTCCTGCTTCCTCTAAGCCTCTCCCTTTCTTTTACCAAAAAAAAAAAAGATGTACATGGCTGCAGACAACAGAAGTTCTACTGCTCTATATGCTTGCTCTCATTTTAATTCGACATTCCTAGAGCAGAATTGGCAGAAGCCCTGGTAATATCGTCTGGCAGAAACAAAACCCATCACCCTGCTAAATAGGGATCATCCTGGCCTCACCCCGACACAGCATCACCTTTCCACCTTGATCTACCTGCCCTGATTCTATTTATGCATCCCAGTTCAGGAGTCAGTTGCTGTTAACACCTGGAAGCGGCTTTGACCTTGGCTCAGTACAGCCCTTAACCCCTTCCCTTGAAGGGGCCACCCACCCTTAGGCTTCCTACCACATCTCCTTATGCATCCTCTAGCCCCAAGTGCCAGAGTTGGTTCTAAATATCAAAAACGTGAGAAATTTTTTTATGCGCTTCATTTTAAATACAGAGCGTTGGGATCCATCGGAACTAAGAGTCCAAGCCTTGCTTCTATGCAAAAACCATTTCATTTCAGCAGCACGCAGAAATGTTTTATGCAAAAATAATAATTTAATTTCTGAACCTCTCGCCTGCAGCGTGTGCTGCGGATGATGAACGAGGGGGAAGGTTTGCCTTGTGGTCCTGCGGTCAGCCCCAGCAGACGATGGCTGCAGACAGACATCCTCTTCTGGATCCCCATGTGCCAGGGGAACAGATTACTTCTCCCAGCTGCCTCCTTCTTCCCCTGCCAACAGTTTGTATTTTCCATCACAAGAGCTGCTCAGAGAAATACCCCCTTCTTTCACTGATATTTCCAGGGGCATTTTTGCTGGAAGAGGCTGGGGAATGCTCACACAAGCAGTTGTGCTGGGGATGATGAGGGCCAGCCCAATGGCAGTGCCCAGGAGCATCTTCATCAGCACACTTGTGCCTGGAAGAGGTCAGTCCCCAGCTGAAGACGACTCCCCTTCTCCGTGGTTCAGTTTCCGCATCTGCAAGAAATGAACCTGGCAACGTGCATCCCTCTCCATACGCCTGCGTGGTTTATACAAACTGCATGAACTCCAGCAGGCAGCCAAGTTTCTAAAGCAGTAACTAGTCTTTGGAGCCGGACCCAAGATACCTCAGAGACAACTGATACTTAAGGGGTGGATATTCTTAAAATTTTGGCAAGATGTCATTAAACCTCTTGGCTTTGACAACGTGCTGAAAACGATTAGCATCTCAAATGCTGGTGACACCATCTTCTTCTGGGCATAACAGAATTAAAATAAAAAAAAGAAATTAAAATGTAACTGGAAAAAAATAGTTGCAGCTAATAAGTATCATGTCTAACCTTCAGCTAGAAACAAGATGACAGATAGGCCAGCAAGGCCAACTAAGATTTTTGTGTATTGATTTAAAGCAGAGAAGCCACATTTGGTAGTTTATCAATTCCAGTGGAAACCAAGGATCATGGAACTAAAAGATATTAATCACTGTGGATTAGCAAACCCAAGGCTTCTATTAATTTCCTTGTCCACTTTTGTTATCTTCTCAGATTTTCCTGCCATTTGTTTAAGACTTTCCTTGTAAATTTTGCGTTTAAAGCTGTAAGAAGGCCATTAGAAGATGGCAGGAATCCTGTACTTTTCTCGTAATGAATTCTCAAGTTACACTGGGTTTTCCTATGCCAAACAAACTGAAGCCACACACAATTATACTTCAGCTGCACTGAAGAGACATTCTTCAGTAGGATCTTCTATTTTTAATTCAGCTACTGCAGTAAACTGGCTAAGGATTCTGGGCTTTACAGCCCCTTGTTATTTTGTATAAAAATAAAACATTAGGAACAACTGCAGTGTAAACACATGCATGGTACATTATTCATGCAAATAATTTTGGTTTTGTTCTATTGGGAATATAAGAGTTAGGAAGTGTTTGCTCTCCATCGATCAAGCCTGTGCAGCTTTTGCTGGTGTTGCTCACACCACAGCTTCCCCCGAGGAAGCCCTGCTCACTGGGGGTTCTTAAAGACGTCGTAAGCAAAGGTGGTAGAGTTCGGCACCTGGAGAAGACTGCCTTTTTATTTCCCTCTCATGCAGAATAAAAAAAAAATAATTTGTCAGTCTAAGAAATCTAATCTGGGAAGCTGAATTTTTTCCCTTATTTGCAGGGCAAATGGGGACAGTTATTCCCTTCTGCCCAGGCAGCTGCTGCTCCTGCAAAAACTGAGGAGCTGTAGTGGCTGATGGGGCTGAAGCAGAAGTTCCCACCCATTACCCTCACCCAAAGATGGCTTCAAAGAATCAGAAGAATTAGTTTTACAACTTTCTAAAGAGAATAGCACTTAGACTTTTCTGACAGGATCCCCATAGTCATGCAAGCATGAGATAAGCCACAGCTTTCGGGGTTGGCACACGTCCTGAGCAGCCTCATGGCAGATGCTCCAGGGAGTATCGGTTCAAACCTTAAGCGTCCACGTACCTACCAGTGGATGGGTAGGACTATTCAGCCCCAGGTGGGGATAGAAATCTTCCATTAGCACACCAAAGCCCCTAAACAGACCATTTGTTTCAGTTAAAACACCTGGGGTTTTACATCATAACAATAGGAATCTTCTCCCCCATCTTTTAATTGAGTCAACTCAGGTCATATTTTCAAGCTTCTTTCTACCATAAGAACTAAAACTGAGCTTCCCACCTCAAACACTTGAATATAGTCCATTGATGTCAAGAGCTGGGCCTTGGGCTGGCCAGCAGCATTCCCGTGGGTCTAAAGGTTTTAACTCACATTGACTTCAACTCCATACCATTCAATTTAATGCAAATACTGGTTTCAAAGTTGCACGTACTCATTAGGACACCCTCTAAATTAGAGAAAATGCTCTATAAAAAAATAGGGATTATTGTTAGCGATGTTATTACACGTAAACTTTCATACCATTCCATTTGCAGGTTGTACTGAGTAAGGCAAAATCAACACATTTTGGTTTTGTTTTTTTGTTGTTGTTATTTTTACTGTAGTTTCGCAATTCAGCGGCTTATAATAAATAGTGGCTTGAGGGAACCTCTGTTTGCAGGACAGAGTTCCTTATTCATCAGTCGGGCAATAGACAACTTTTTACCTTTGTTTTCTTCTCCTATAGCCAGGAACATAACCCACCAATGACGTTCAAACTGGTGACAACACATATTTTTCTTGAGAAGTAAAGAGGGATCCCAAATTAGTCATTAGCTTCTGTATGAGGGAGGAAGAGGAGAGGAAAGTAGAAGACGCAGAAAGCATTTCTTTGCTTTTACATGAGAAGCTTGCACTTTTTAGCAAGCCACTACTTACTACTACAGCAATGCAATATGCCAAAATTATTCAGGAAAAGCTTATCTTTGGATTCCCCAAGTCCTCATTTAAAATTTTTAAACATGTCCACACTGTCATTTGTTTCATTCGGTGCTTAATAGCCTCCCCCATTTATATACCTTGTTCCCCTTTTCACGAAGTGAGCATATAATGTATTACAGGTTGATTTCCTTTGATATACCCACCACTTACCCAGCTCTTTTTGTCAGCCCTTTTACCCTGCTCCCAAGCCATCTATTAAATGGCTCCCAGGCAGACCATGGAGCTGGGCGGCAGGATATCTTTGCAATAAGTCTTAAATTGAAAGCTCTGCTGCGTCTCCCCACTGTGAGGGCCTGCTGAGATAGGCTTCTTTTAATATTGCCTTAATAGGCTCTTCAAACTCAGTTAATTAAGTTCAGTATATCTAGACAGATTTTCATTGCCTGCAGAGACCATGTGTCTTGGCAAATGGGAGCCTATTCCTACAACACTTATTATCAATAGAGGTTTAGAGAAAGCGATTACAGCACTCGTGAGAAAATGTAATCACCTTCTATGATTTTGCTGGCTCTGCACATTTCTGACGAAGATCGTGTTCAGCCTGATCCGAGAAAGAGCCCAACCTGGAGCCGCGGCCGATGATCCTGCTGGGGCTGATGGAGCTGGAAAAACGCATCTTCAGAGGCCAGGACCTGCAGGGAAACTCTACTTATGCTCCTCACATACCCTTAAAGACATGAGCTGCTGGGGCTGTTAATCACTCAATTAGGCCCTAATTATCAACACCCGATGCATCAAAAGGCCTCCCATGGTCAGGGAAAGGTTGCAGCCATTCACTTTGACAGGTGATCCCTTCCCCATGCACAATGCCCACAAAGGGCTGGTGGAGCTGGGGCTGGGGGCTGCGGGGGGCTCCCGGCCGAGGATCAAAGCCAGGGAAACAGCTGATTGCAGACTTCCTCTGTCCCAGCAAGACGTAGCACGGTTTTATCGATTATTCACCCAGCACTGGGGCTAAAATGAAAAGTCCTGGCCTCAGGGAATAGGGCAGGAGGGGTGCGGAGTCTGCTCCTTCCACTGATGAGGCGAAGGCAGGCTGAGATTGTAGTGAGCTGGGTCAAAACCCCCAGATGTGAAAACAGCTGGCAGAATTCACAGCCTCCAAAGTGACCTCTGCAGGTCAGATTCCTCTCTATTTATAATAACGTCTCTAATATTGAAAACTGGCATTAAGGCGAGACTTTTCCAGCAGCTGGGCTTGTACTGAATATAACCCTATTACCAGGAAGAAGCTTGCTGAAGGCTGCTGTATCTCTTTTAGCATAGGCATGTATACAGAGTAGTAGAAACAAAGACAGAAGAACATTCCAGGCCATAATTCCCTACTTCGAACAAGATACAAATACAAATACCATCCCTTCAAACTCTGCAAGTTAACACTGAGGGTTAGGAATGCACACCTTTTCCTTCCTTCCGATGTAAATATACAGAAAATACCTGCTCCCTCCTTAGCGTTAAATAAATTTTTTTGCACGTATTTTGGAATTTTTTCTCCGTCCTTGAAGTTCTTCAATGTAAAGGTCACATTTTCTAGCTCCTACATTTCCTGACAGGGCTAAAAGATCTTATTATCTGTTGCTTTGTATTAAATATAGTTTAATAACACTCAGTCTGTAATGATGGTTTAATTTTAATCCATTTCTGGTATTTAGCATATGCAGGTTAAATTGAATTAATTATTTCATGAAAGTTGTGCTTTCATAGAGTAATGAAGCTCTTGGAGGGAAACATCAATGCATTACAAGAATAAATGGTGATCAGGTTGGAGCAAGAATGTTCCAACATTTACAAGGGCGTAAATAGGCAGTGGAAAACTGAGTCCAATAACCTGGCATTATAGGATGCTACAATAATACAATAATTCGCTCAGCCTTTCCAGTCCCAGTCTCATTTCCTGGGTTTTAACATTACTTCGGGTTATATAGGCATGCAGTGAGTCAGCCTGTATCAATTTTCCTAATCCTCACAAAACGTTGATAATTTGTTCAGCTGTTCTTTTTTAACAGAGTCACAGAACAAATGCGTAAGTAGATTTTTAGGCTGGGTTTTTTCTAACAGTTTCAAATTGGCATCCAGTTGAAAGCTTCTGATGAGGGATTTTAATTCCAGTACCCATAGTAAAGGCCTTTGGTGGCATACTTTTTGTCCTCAATAACATGATAAAGGTTGAGATGGAGAAAAAAGGATACTCTAGTCACCTTAAGGATCCCTGAATTTGAATTCCCTAAACCCCTGCCTGGCCTCAGTCCTCCATCTGTGGAATAAGAATTAGTCAGCACGGACTAGTATGTGCTGTTTCACACTTCTGACACTCATTTCCAAGGAGGTGAAATGTTGCAGATTAGAGGCATAACAAGACTCCCGCATTCCCAGAGCGGTGTTCAGGAATCACCACTTCAACCAAAGCTACTAAAAGTACAGGGGAATAAAAATCCTCAATGGTCATGGAGGAACAATCCAGAGAGAAGAAATGCACTCTCCAGCTGTAGATCCTCAGCTTCTGTACATTTTTTCACCCGCATAATCTTGCTGTTATATGCTAGCTGAAGATGTCACATGCAATCCCTTTTATCCTTTTAGGATTTCTTGTCTAGCTCTGCAAGCAAACATTTTGTAAAAGTGACAGGTTATTTAAAAGAGTGCAGAAGAGGTACTGGATATATTTAAAAGCAGTCTAATATGTAATAGATTCCTACAGTGAAACTCCTAAGCTGGAAACCCTGAATTGTTCTTGCAAAGCCTGAGAGTAGTGCCAGCATATCTTACAGATGCGTCATCCATTCTTTCACCACCTAGGATTAACTCTAATCGAAAGTGACGTTCAAGACAATCCTCGTAGCCAGTTATTTGTTTTCTTAATGTAGGCCAGAAGATTTTACCTGCTGATTCCTTATTGCAATTTTGCAAAATATTACAAAAAAGTACCTTATGTTCTTCCAAGAGCCCCAGCATTATGTGTTCATGTGAAAGAGTAATGAGTGGAGAGGCATTGGAGGAGTTCAAGGGTGAAGAGGTTTGATGTATTCAATTTTTCCTCTAAAGATGTATGTTAGAAATTTGTGGAGCACAAACAAAACAAATTTAGAAGGGTGGCAAAACTATTTCAAAGGGGAAGAAGATCCAGTCAAAACTGCTGGTTGTCATTCAGATCTAATCAACCCTCAACTTTTGCCATCTCTGCACTTGGGTGCCAGTGCTTCTAACAGCACTGTTCACCCTCAGCACTCTTAACAGCCTCAGATTTACTCACTCCCCTCACTCTAAGAAATACCCCCCCCACACACTTTAAAAAATAAAAAAATCTCCACATGCAGCTATCTGGAGAAGTACAGAGGATGTCTCTTTAAAAAAATGTATTTTGCATAGATTTACATCACTTGAGTAACTGATGCACTTTTTTGTAGTCTCAGACTAGAAGAACTGATATCCTGTTGTGAATTCAGGGAATTTGATTTTGGGAAGTCCTCTTACAGGCAAAAAGTACAACTTTCACCATGGCATTCTTGAAATCCTGGGTCCCTGTAAGTGGGGCACAGAAATCGTGCCCACTTCAGAGAAGCTAAGATATCTTCCTTAATGACCAGAACTTCACGTGCAATCACAGCAATTGTGCGCAGGTGACCAGCTACGTTTTCATACCTAATTGCAGATGTTGCACACGTCTACCAGACTGCAATCACAGTGATAGTTGCCTTGAGGTATAAAATCAAAACCTGACAATATTTGATCGTCTGAACTCCTACCTATTTAATGGAGTTCCCTACACATTTCATGGAGTCCTCTACACATTCGGTGGAGTAAAAATGAATTAAGGACTCCAAATGTCCCCTTTCATAGCTCAGTATATCACAGAAACCAATCCTGCAGAAAGCATTCTACAGTGACTAAGCTTCTCGTTAACCAGCTACAGGGACCTTGGCTCCCTACTGCCCAGGACAGCAAAGCTATAAAAGGTCCTTGTGAACACACGTTAAATACACTATTTTGAAAACAGGTCCCCAAGAGCTGGGGGCAGAAAGTTCTCCAGCTCCTTGCTGTGATGGCCTCCAGTGAAAGGACCACTTTGCTGTTTGTTTTGTGGGCTTTTTGTGTCCCATTCGTAACTGAGCTTTTAAGGAAAAAAAAGTGGGGTATTTAATTCTACTCTAGGTAAAAGCAGAAATACTTGACCTAGAACAAGGACGGATTTTGATCGGCGCAAAAAGCTGCTTTCAAACAAGAGTATTTTATCAAACTCGGAGAAGACTCACAGCAAATTTCAGGGCATAAAGAATAGGCTTGGAATTAAGGATATTGTGAGTATTATTGCAGTGACGTCTTACAAATGGTATAAACCATAATGCAAATATGAAGTCTTAGACCCCAGGGAGAGGAGCAGTGAACCTGCTGTTATCTGCATGGCCATGGCTAGTAATCTGCCTCGCTCCTGCCTGCGTCTCGCCGTACTGTCCTCAACTTGTGTCTTGCATTCGGAATTAAATTTTGGGGGGAACAAGGACTGTTGTGTTTTCTTTCTCTATTTTTAGAGCATAAAGAAGAACCAGGTTCTTGTTCATCCCCTGGATTATAGTCGTTTCTGGAACAGAATAAATTGCAGCAGGACAGTATATTAAAGCAAATTCTGTTCATGATCAACTTGAGTGATGGAATCTTTGCTTTGCATCAGTCCAAAAATTCTGGAGTGCTCGTGTCCCTCAATGCTCTGCGCTGAACAGTGGCTTTCCTTCAAGTGAGCAGGATAAGCTTCCCAACACTGCACCTTGGTTATATTTTACCACCTAGAGCTTGCAGTGGAGCTTTTGCATTTATTCATAAAGACCAAAGCAACATATTCCTCCATCCTAGTTAAGACTGCTCCAAAGATGCAATATGCTTCTGTAGACGTATGTACTATGTAATTAACCGAAAGCACAAGATGTGGTAGAGGAGGATGCGTGGGGGTAACCAATGGGCCAGGAAATACTTGGGAGCAAGAGAGGGGCTCTCCTACAAATGGGACTTAAGGGCTGAGGAACAGCTTGTGACACAGATATAGTAAAGATGACTTGGATTCAAACACAAACTCTTGACTCAGACTGAGCAAGGGAAAAAGTAGTACGTGATTAGAGAATGACTAACTCTGGTCTCCGCTGAGCTCTGTGGCTTGGACACTTTGCTAAAGATTTTGTTGTAAGCTGACATTTTTCGCTCTGATTAATCCTTTCCAGTCCCTGGTCTCAGCTGACTCTGCTGAGCCCATTGGAAGCCATTGTTCAGCTCTATGAACTTTATCTCTTTTCAGTGCTTAAATAGAAGACCCCTTCTCCCCCCACCTCATCCTTCTTGCTAAAAGCCTGTTTGTAAGAGCCATAATGAAACTCCAGGTGGCCTGGTGATTTCGAAGTAATCCTCTCAGGGATTTGAAGCACTTGGTTATGCCTCATGCATTGTAACAACCCATGGATGTGATTTTCCTCCCTTTCTTTCCGCTGTGCTGCGTGATTTAATAAGTGCAGGGCATTAGACACTACAGGAGTACTAAAAAAAGGATTAAAAGAAAAAAATCAAAACAATCCCTTGAAATGCAACAAACTGCAGTGTGTGCATATGGACAGTATATCCAGTGGTTCCCCACTGAACATTATATTATCTCCTGAGCCAACCTCCACTGAAGAGAAGAGCAGATAGCTCTAGAGCAAAGTCCTAATCCTAGCTCCAATACCCAGGCACCCTATCAGGGGCTACATCTGGTCCCAATTGTTCTTCCTCTCTGTCGTGTTCTGAAACATCGCCCTGGCTGCGCTGCCAAGCCGGAGTACCTTCAAGCTTGGGAAACCGTGAGAGTCGGTCTGAAACATTTCACCTGGGCCCCCTCTCTAAAGAAAACAGCAGAAGAGGAACAGAGCAAAATGAGTTTTCAAGGCTGAAAAAAAAGGGAGTTCAGTGGATTTGATGAGTTTCCAGAGGTCTGTTTGCCACATGTGTAAAAGGCCAAGTCAAGCACGATAGACGGGAAAAGCTTGGAAAGGCAACTGCAAGACTATGGGGCTCGGGATGCCACCAGGCTCCCACTGCTACATGCGAGCTTCCAGTAACTCATTCCCTAACCTGTGCTCTGGCACCAGAACCTATTTGGCTTTTAACTAAAGGTGAGAAAGGTGATGGAGCCTTTGGCTAAAGACTCCTGAGATCAGTCGTTACGTTAGCTGAGAGCTTCCCCCAGTTTATTAAGTTATTTTGGATATTTCCATGGATTAGTGAGAATTGTTAATAATGTTACCAGAAGAAAAATATGAGAACTAAAACCAGGGTGCAACTAAAGGGAGGCTTAACTATTAACTCTTAATTAGTAATAGTGAAATAGGACCTTCATTGCCCTACATCCTGCAACTCACCGTTGTGAACTGTCTCCCCTTAAACATCTGGTGCCGGTCACTGTCAGACATGGGCTCCCAGTCTGAAGGGATTACACATCTAATTCATTACAGTCATCCTCATCTTCCTCATGGTGCGTTCCTGGGGTGCAGAGCATTGTGCTCGATTGGTTCCACCAGAAAGGAATTTTCATGGGAGAGCCAGAATGAATAAATTACCAGCAAATTGCTATTGGCAGGGCGAGATCAGGAGCAAGGAGGAGGGAAGGACCTGGAGAAAAGCAATGAAAGAGAGAAAGGAAGAAAGCGTCTTTGGTGAACATTGAATTGCTTGCCTGATTTTTGTTTGAGACTCCCAATCTGGGGCAGCAGCTGCTCCAATGATGTATTACAAATGACTTATTGATGTAATGCATCATGAAGCTCCATTGCCCTGATGACATGTTACCATAATACATCATCAGAGCATTGCCCAGCAGGAACAGGAGTCCTGGAAACCAAACAGCTTCATAAATTTTAGTACAGTCCCCCCCCAAAATGTTGTGAATTTCTTTTCTGCTCTATTAAAGATTTAAACTCGAAAAGTGTGGGCCAGAGCAGGCACTTATTAAACAGGCTCCGATGGTTTCATAAGTCCCCTAAGTCATTAAAGGTTTTAATATAAGAGATTAACTATTGCTATTGTTGCTCGGCAAGAATAAATTATCTTTAAATACTTTTTTATGCCCTCCTGGTAGTGAGTCAGGAACTCGAGCTTGCATGCGAGGAGGACCCTGGCTGTGGAGCTGGAGAGAAGCACGGTTCACCCTCGTTAAAACAGAGTACACAGCTCTGAGCAGCGAGGCGGAATGGCGGTGACTCTGCTACTCTGAGCTCCATTCCACACTCCAGAGATCAGCGGGGCTGGTGCTAGGACCGCATTTACAGATGATTTGTGTGGCTTCAGTCTAAGGTAAGTAGGAGCCATGGATGCTGAACCTTTCTGGAAGTTAAGCCCTAAAAGCCCACAGGCTGTACTGCACGTAATAATGAAAACATTTGGGGATGGCTTCAGTGAAGAGTTTAGCAGCTCAGGGAGGACCTCTGTGGACTCCATCCAGAGCTGCAACCCAAGAAGTTCTGTGTTTGGGTCTGACTAACCCTAATATCTGACAATCCCAGAGGCTCCTCCAACGGCCAGGTGCCTCAGGGGTCCACGCAGGCCTGCTGGGGATGAAGGACACCAGGGCAACGTGACAACCTCAAGTCAAGGGTATGGAGAGCGTGTTGTCCAGGAAGGTGGTGGAGAAGGGAGGCTGCACTCTGTGCACTACTTCTCTTCCCTCTGCTGAGACCCAAGCCAGCGACGCCAAGGGTGATGAGAATGTGCCCACTGTTGCTGCAGAGGAACCATAGCCTTGGAAATGTGACTTCTTGAAGGACAGCGTAGCAATTAGATACCACTGGGTATCTTAGACAACCCTCCATGAGCTCACAGAAGGGCAGGTGCAAAGGGAAGTGACAAGCTGAAAGTCAGGGCTTTCCCAGCTCAGCAACCAGATCGTGTTGAGGCACGTGAAGGTTTGTAAGACGGACATTCTGCAAGACATTGGTGTTAAAATTTGGTAGCATTTCTCCTTACGCTTATTGTAAGTAAGAGGAAAAAAAGAGGACTCTTCCATACAGACAGCAGAACACATTGATTCATAAACAAGAATTAATAAAAATGAAGATTAAAAGGAAAAGGAAAGGAAAGGGGAAAACAGCAAAAAAGCAAAGTAATTTTACTTGTATTTAGGTTATATGGCAAACATGAACATGCCCTTTGCACAAACTGACTGGAAAGGTCTCCGTGGCACAAGGGGCGACTCTGAGGAGGTACCTGAGTGCTTTCATTGAGAAGTGCCTGTCGCAGGCAGCGCTGGAAACTCAAAGAGGGAATTGCCAGCAATTTCTTAGAAGCACATTTTGCAGTACAGTATCAGCAAGTTGAATTTGCCTTGGAAATGCCACCGCCGCTCGGGCTGGGTGGTGCTGCCTGCTATTTTGTAGTTATTTTTGATCCAAGATTAAGTGTCTCTTTATTTTGTTGAAATGGATTTTAATTGAATGCACTGCTCTGCTCGAGGTGCACCAAACTAACGTGGTTTGGTGTTTTTCTTTCCCAAATCCTAAGGGAACGTGCCCCTAGACCAACATTAGACTGTTTTGTTTTGGGTTTTTTTTTCCCCTTGGTCAAAAGATCCAGTGTGTGCTAATTCTGTCGTACTCTCTCTCACTCAATCACTCATATTCAGTGCCCCCTAAAGAAACATTGCAGAAGCCAGAAGGCTAAGAAATTACCCAAATGAACTGCCTGTGCTTTGCCCTCACATATCACATGCTGAATTGTTGCCACCTTGCTGGTAAAATTAGCCACATGTTTCACAGCGTTACCTTTACTTATCAAATAACAGAGAAGGTGCTGTGCTATGCTATGGCAGGTCAAAAGACTACCCAAAATTGGTACCGACCAGCACTTGATGACTTAAGAGAGGGAAAGGTATCTTGCAGAATTTTATTAACTAATCTTTTAAATCAAATTTTCCGAGGTCTGTGCTGAGATGTGGTGGGTATGCTTTCCCCATAAAGAAAGGCATCTGAATATGTGCTTAATTTAAAGATAAAAAGTACTTCTAAGTTAGAAAGAAGCCCAATGATTTTATGGCTTTGCAGACTCAGGTCTTTACTCAATTCTCCTGAAGCTTTAATGCTGAAATGGGTTCAAGAAATAGTTTACTTGACTGAAAAAATGCAGTTTTGCAGTGATCTTTCTTTAATAGAATGGGTTTTTAAAAGAGAGCATTTTGATTTTTCATTGTTAAAAACCTCTTTTTCAGAATTTGCCTACATTTTAAAACATCAACATTAAAAAGAAAGGTTAAATCAGAGAAAAAGAAAAGATTTTTTTCTAACTCCTGTTTCTATTTTCTGTCTCACTAAGGAATCCAAAGGCATTCAGTTTGATCCAAGTCATCATAATAACAACAACAACAAAAAATGAGTTCAATCATTGAGCTGAAAATTCAAATTTCTATACAACTTTATGTGTAAAAAATATTTCTTCTGCCACGGTTAATAAAAGCTGATGATTGTTGCATCTATTACCTAGGGGTGAATTCTTTTCAACCTAAAACCAGCAGAAGGCAAATGAGAAGCCAGCAGCGGTCTGGCCGGTGGGAATGGTAGAGGAGGATGTTTGCTGTCCATGGGCTGCCTGACTTATCAGGGCAAGCACCAAACCCAGTTTGCCTCCTGCTCCATCATCCTTTGGAATGTGATGGCAACAGAAATTCAGCTTGGGACCAGGCCTCTCAAAGGCAGACCCAAATTTTGCTTCTAAGGCCATGATAACTTCATTTTCCTTAGGCTACCGAAATTACAAAGCACCATCATCAGCAAATACGATTCAGGTGTATAACCCGAGAGATTTTGCAATAACAAATCCGGAATAACAAACTGAAAAAACTATCAAAACTCTAAATTTCAGGAACAACACAGGTGAGGCAAAGTGTGGTAGCATGAGGAGAGCCCTGTCTCTTGCCTGTGCCTCTAATCGCCCGAAGCCCGCTCTCTTTCCCAGCAAAATTCACCTGCCCCCGATGCGCCCTCTTACACCCCACCTCATCTCTTCTGGTTTTGCCTAAATTACCCGAGGATGTAAGATTACCTGGGACTTAGTTTGAAGCTTCTGTATTTCGAAAGTTGCATGAGTTATCTGAGACTCAGATGATACATGAGAAAATACGATTGACTGAGCCTGCATGGGCAGCAGCATCTCGTGCAAAGCAGCCCTTGATTTTGAATAGAGCAGCAAAAGCTGCAGCATCCCGTTGAGGCACCGACCCTGCCAGTCTGTTGTTCCGATGGAACAGCATCTTTGTACTCAGTTCTGGGAACACACAGAGCAGCTTTCAGTATTTCACCAGATCTAGTTACTTTTGTTAGAGCTTAATCTGTATCACAGTATTTTGGAGCCTAAACTACAATGAAAACAGAACCACAATGGAAACAGAACTAAGCCAGGTGATGAAGAGAGCACACAAATAAGGAGAATGAAAGCTCACAAGATATACAAGGGGAGGATTTGAGGGACAGCAAGTGCAGCAACTTGCCCATCCCCATACAGGTGATGCAGCACCAGAGCCAAAAATCACCGGCTCAGGGTCTCCTGAGTTTTCCCCCAGTGTCCGGCCGCTCTCCTTGAGAGTCTCATCGGCAGCTTCTTCGCCGGAGCGTGCGAGTCTGTGGCCAGAGCCTGTTACGTCACCAGAACAAGAAAAAACCCAACCCTTTCAGTTCCCCAGCCTTCTGCAGCCCAATTTATGTCCAATTTGCAGACTTTCAACATAGCAGCCTCACAGTTCATAAAATCAAACTCAGCCAGGGCTAAGTCTCTGGGTAATGGATTTAGGATCACTCGAGGTGTTACCGGCAGTTCATGATGGGTAACTTTCTTGTTAACTAAAGTCCCTTTTGCTAAATGAATTCCAGGTTTAACTCCCCCCAGCCCCAGCCTTCACTCTCCTTTTTTTCTTTCTCTTTTTTTTTTTTTTTTTTTTTTTTCCTTTTTGGCAGCACTGTTCTGGATGGGAAGGGAGGGGGGAGAGGAGGTGGCACAGGACTTTTTATTAGCCTGCGCGTGGAGGGCTTTTCATTGCAAGGGCTATGGGGAGCAGAGACAGAGGGAGAGAGAGGGGAAAAAAAAGGTGGGATAAGTTAGTCTTTGTGTAAGGGGAAGGTGCTGAAAGGAAGGCTGTGTGCTGGGGCCGGGGGATCAGCCCTCTGGCTCCGCTTGTCTACACAGGGACTATGGAGACAGCCGCCTGCGTAGACCGGTGCTTTTTGGTTTCCGCAGGTAACTGCAAGCACTGTGGGGAACACGGCCAAGGAGAGAAAAACCACAGATTGTACATGGGGACGAAAACTCAGCCCCTCCTAGGCACTGCTGGGGTCCCTGGGGCTGGCAGCGCTGCCAGCGACCCTGTCCTTGGAGCAGGGAAAGGGATGGCTCCCGTCAGCCATCGGCCACTGAACATAGCTTCCATATATATATTCTGTGTATTTCTCTTTTAATTTTGGATTTTCCAGCTGAGAAGCCATGCTATTTATCCGGCAGAGATTAACTGCTGATCATGTTGCAGGAAGGAGATGCATCGTTTCCAAGTGCTACTGAGCCTGGGGGACAACCCTCACAGCATCCAAAGCAAGCAGTTAGGGAAATGTCTGTCACTGTAAGTTGTCCTCTCCACCTGACCGGTTTGCAGACTTGGAGTAGACATTATCAAAAAGCTGGTGGCAAATTTGCTTTTTTCTCCCTTCTCTCCTGCCTTGCTCCCCGCTCCATCCAAGAGAAGGGTGAAGCTGCACCGCGTGCACCCCTACGCTCCCTGTTCCCCATCCAAAGGGTAAGATCTGAAATCTGTCAAGACGAACGGAGGGATTTTTGTTGAGTTTCAGTGAACATCGCACCAGGGTCATGTACATTCGTATGGATGAATGTATGCCGGTGAGCTGGAACTTCTTTGGGGAAGGAATAGTAAAACACATGGTAGATATGGGCAATAACGAACTGTCAGCCCTTCCCGTAGGGTGAAAGGCGAAGGGAAGGCTGCTTTCACCACCTCTTGGGCCATGGTGAGGAAGAATAATGTGGCCCTCGGCAGCCAGGATACAGTCTGAGGTGGACCAGTTTATGGTCTGAGGTGGCCCTCTATGGACATGGGGAAGAATAAAATATGGCATTCAGCAGCAGATGTTCCAGCTCCCAATTCCTCACCCCTGTTCCCAGCACACCCCGAATCCACCATCCCAGAGAACCGGGAGCCCAGCAGGGTTCATGCTGGGCTCTCGGCACACCTCCATCCTCCATCACACCCCCCCCCCTTTTTTCCCCCTTGTTTTCCAGTTCCTTAGACACAATAATGGAATTTTTGAGGCTTCATTGCACATTTCCAGGGCCCACGGGAGCCCATTCAGTTCACCGATGCACCCAGGCCCATGCGGATGGGGCAGTCGCGCCATAAACCAGCACACGGTGTTTGGGTTGGGCTCTTGCATGATGGAAATCAGTGCTAGTCCCATGAATAGCTGCTACGGATATTTCCATGTGATTTTAGTCAAGCATGTCTGACAAGAAAGTTTTTATCTACAGAGGCAGGAAGAGAGCACATTAAAGCAGCTCTTCATGACAGAGTAGCCTTCCTACTCATTTTTTATCATCTATCCTCAGATGACTGCTTATCCTTCTTTTTCTCCTTGTCTTCGATTTCTATTTTCTTTTGCTTCCACACAATTCACTTCTCCCCCTTGGACAGCTTTTCTGACAAAAATAAAAAATGTGGCAGTTGTGTTTTGTTTTGTTTTTAACCAAAACAACCACTTTGTCATTTCTCTTCAAACGACTACAGCTTTCAAACATTTACCTTACAAGTGTTTTCTTTTGTTGAAAAAATAATCACCCCAGGAGCTCTGTGCCTCCTTGCACCGTCCCGTACAGCGGCCCAGAGGACAGGGCTTGGCAGCGTGGGGGCTTGCTGAGGCTCCTTCCAAGGCAGAATAGATCAAAACTCATGAGGAGAGTCGAAAGAAAGTGTTTCTCAATGGGAAAATACCATTTTACTGAGGTCCAACATTTTTGCAGGAGTTTTGTTTGCAGTGAGGTTCCTCATTCAAAATACATCTGGGGTGAAGCAGTATTTCAAAAGTGTCAAAATGCCCCACTTCATCATCTTAATATAAAAAATGGTCTTATTTTCTGGTCTAGAGGAGCATTTTGTTTTGAATCTGCACCAATGTTAAACACTACCATTGAAGGGCCCCCAAAAGATCATGACAAGCATGGATGGGCCCGGTGCCGTAAGGTGCTGTACAGAAACGTGAGTTTGCAGTCTAAGTTTAGCACACCCTACAACCCTGCTAATGGGTGTGTTTTACATTCTGGCTGCAATAAAATTAGCTCAGTAGTGATTTATTATTGATAACAAATAAAAATCCACTTGATAATCTAGTTTCTTTACCTCCAGGAGAATATTTTCTTTCCTTTTTGTAGATACCAGCCAACATTTTGTAATCTCACTCTATGAGAAGCCTGAAACTATAAATGGAACATTATAGTAATTCAAGTGGAGAACTCTCTTCCACTCCATTTCATCGCTATTTGTTTTGAGTAACTTATATTGTCATCTGAGCCTTTTTTCCTCTTGGAAGGGTGCAGCTCCACTCATTGTGGTTATGCCAGCTGCCTGCATTAGCTCACTGAGCGCACTCCCTGTAGCCCAGCCGGGTATTGTCTTTCAAACTAAACAAATAATTTTATTTTAAAAAGAGAGAGGGAGAGAAGAAGAAAATGTCAGCCCACTGCCCCAACTCCCCATAGCTCTGTTTTCTCTGGCTTTTGTGACAAATGTGGCAGTGGTTATGTGCTCTGTACAAGCAACTGCCTGAGTTTCTTCTCTGGCAAAAACAATGGATGATGTCTTGCTAAAAAGCCACATTTTAGAAAAATAAAGTGATTTTTTTTAAAAAAACAACCCATGAATATTAATTTCAATCTGCCTTATTTCTGGGGAACCACGATAAACAGGCTTCTACTAAATATATTGCAAAGGTGACTTAACTGGAAGTAATTCTGATGAAGATGTTTGATAGAAATTCCCAGACTGGATCAGAACAACGTCCACCTTCCCAGGGTCACGTCTCGGCAGAGGCCAGCAGTCCGTGAGAAAGCACGGAGGATGCCAGAGAGAAAGCAAGTATGGAGACCACGGCAACAAGATCATCCAGAGACAGATACTGCAGATTATCAGAGTTTAAGACCTCGAATACAAATATAGGTGTATACGCATATGCATGTGAGAACATACGTGAATGTGTTAAGAAATCATGGTTCACAAGAAAAAAAAAAAGATACTAGTAGTTGATTATTGATTCTGGTTTTACCACTTCATACTTGATTGCAGTGAAATTCCAAGTATATAAAGCTAATCTTCAATTTCAGATCGGATTTCAGTTTTGACTCTTTCTCTCTCACTTTTAAAAACTGCAAATAACTAATTTGAGCCAGGATAGAGATCTTCTGAATGCCAAAGCAATATTAAAATAAAAACATAGTTTCATGTTATGCAAGTATCAGTGTCCATTGATTAAGGTCTGATCTTTCAAAAAATAACACGTTATAGTTATTCACTTTAAATGTTAACTACTGTTAACTGGTAGGCATGTTGGCTGCTTTTTAAATAACTTAATTGCTTTTCAAAACATTTGTGGTGAGAAGGAAACTCCAAATGTATGGGACAAAGCTCTATTCATATTAATAGCAGGCAGCACTGTCACAGACCACTGTACAACGCGGTGCAGCGGGGACTGGGGGATTTGTTGAAGAACTACAAGTTGTGGAGTTTTAATCCTGTATCCTTCTTTGCTTCTTTAGTTAAATCTCATCCTCCCGGCTTCTCAGTTTCTCTCACTATAAAGCATGGATGATAAAACTGACAAACCAGCCTCATTCTTAAAAACAGAGTTGCGCTTTTTCAGATTGTCCAGAAATTTTCAGTTGCGTGGTCTTGTTCACACAGTGAATGTTTTAACTAATTAGATTATTTCTATAATTGATACCAGAAAATGACATACAGTTTCTAGAAAAATAATTGTCCTGATTTCAAACAGAGCAGTTCCAAGTTCTGAAGCTCTAGTAAATGATCAGGAACTGCATTAATTTTCACCGCATATCTGAATATAGTATTTATAGATGGAAATGCATAGGGGTTTTGATTCTCTATAAATGCATTTCAGAGAATATAAATCTTTCAAGTAAAAGTCTTTGATTTGACAATGTGCCTGCTGTGAATAATTTAAGCTGTAAGTGTATCTGGAAGTGGCACGGGCACCAAACTAAAATGAAATAAATACATTCTTAATAGCAGAATCACGCAAAACTTCCTTTCAACTTCTGTAAGTAGAATTAGGAAGCATTCCTCGTCATTTGGAAGGCTGTGCAGGTCTAGGGCAGGATATAAAGCAACCGCCCCATCCATAAGACAGGTCTGTAAGGGGTGAAATCCCACCCGTGGAGGCTGAGGCTGCGCGAGGACCATCCCCGAGCGCCAAGCGGGAGGCCGGGGCCGTACGGGCGGCCGAGCGACTCTTGGGAGAAGTATTTTTCCTCTGTAGCTCGGACACTACAGCAACATTTGCTCTTCTCTATTTTTTGTTTTACGATACTCGTGTAGTCACACTTGCCAGGTACACCATCACACTTTCCATGGGAGAAGGAAGGAGAAGCGATGCTACTTGTAAACCTTGTTTCCATCTTTCTTGGTTTGTGTCACTTTATTTTAGCACACCAGTAAAACTCCACCACATAACCAACTTTTCATTTAGACCAGCTGACGAGTACAGCCTAATAATAGCTTCACAACAAATAACTTCAGAAAGGACAGCCTGTCTTGATATTAAACAATTAAAAATATCTCCTTTCCCTCAAATTATAAAAAGAAAAGCAACTGAAAACAAAGTGAAGGTGTGGCACAGCCATTAGCGACAAGCCGAAATTTCCACATGCAGCCTCCCAGGAGTCGGCTAGAGTACAAGTAAAATACAAAGTGCCCGAGCTTTTGTTTTATAAGGCAAATAAGCTAACCAACATTTTACGAAACCAAAACCATCTCACAGCTCTTCTGAGTTTGAATGCCAAAGAGGAGGCTGGGATGTACACAGGGAAGGTTGCCTGCAGCCACCTAAAAAACACCTAAAAAAATATCCATTTATTCTGAAAAAAAATCCATTTATTCTAAGCTGGGGCTGAAGAAAGGCTAATGGGTAAAGGGTGGGCTGGGTCACTTCTGGAGCTGATCTTCCCCATCTTCACTGAATATACGGGTACCTGGGTGTCATATGGGTCCAGTAGGTACAATTGCTATTGTACCTTGTCCCAGTGAAAAATCAGAAATGTTACACGCTGAACTTGATTTTCCAATTGTCTTGCAAACCCAGTGTTAAGATGGAGAGAGAGAGTGGACCTGACTGGCAAATAATTACTCAGCGAAAAATACGTTCAGGTGAAGTGCAACTTCTTCTTTGGTTTGGAACTTTTTAGTGTTGAAATGTATTTGCATTAAGATTGCAGGAAATTTCCAGTGAAACTTCTCCCATGGCATAAATTGTTAGGGTTTCATCTTGAAATGTCAGCATGAAATGTTTTCACTTTTGAGGGAAATAATTTTCTTTTTGCCTTTTTTTCCCCCTGACAAAAATATTTTGCCAAAACCCAAAGTGGAGCTACAAGATGTTTCAAGGATCTGCTTGGGTGTCTTAATTTCCATCTTTTACAGAGAAAAAAAGTTGTTTTCTTACTCCCAAATTGTTTTTTTTCCTTCGACAATATCTGAACTATTTATCTACATGTGAGTCAGTCAGGGAGGTCGCACCTTGTGCAACTTCAGGCCAAATCACAATGTGCTTATAGTAAGCGACCATCTGAAATCTCTGGAAAGCCCTGAGAAATCAGGGGACTTTGGGGGTAGGCCCCTTTCTTCCACTGAAAGCTTCCAGATAATCTTTATCTGTGTCCATACCCCAGCCCTGAGGAGCTCCCTGATGTACTTTTCCGTACAAATCCCCTGAATCCCATGTCCAGAGCCAGGGCAGGTGGGATGGGGACTGACGCCCAGGCGATGGCCTCAGAAAACACATTCATTTTCAGCAACTCTAACAGTCAGGAAAGAATCCTGAGAAAACAAATGGCTCCCCATAAACATGTCTAAGGAAATTAAGATGCTACAACTGATCTGCTTTAATAAAATTACACAGCCAGCTCAGTTTCCAAAGTTAGTCACTGTATTTTCTGCATCACGCTATGCAATTAATCCTTCCTAAAATAAACAGACTGATTAAAATTCCATTATCCTGACAATTCACAATAAACCATGGGACCAATGATCCCCTTTCTTTTTAACCGTTTAAGCCATTATAATTAATTTTGGATTTATGTCATTTGCTGGTAAATGTTACGATCACCTTACTAACTACTTAAACCATTTCAAACAGTTGCACTCCGTCTCAAACATGGAAGAAATGGACAATAATTGAACTATTTAACCTGATTCACGTTTCATGAAGTTTCCTTTATACACAAAGCTCAGTATTGAGTTGCTGGGGTCTCGTTTGTTTGCCTTTTTTTTTTTTTCAGTATCTAATTAAATGCTCATGAAAAAAAATATTAACACTTTGGAAAAAGACAGGGAAGTGTCTGAATTTGCCTTCATGATTATTTTGGTCTCGCATTCAATTTGTGAGTGAAAAGAGACCTCCTGAAGGACATTCATTTATATTATTATTTCAAACATACTAAAAAAATGCCAATATTTTTCTTAACAAATTTTCTGCTATTCACTTTTGCCCAAAGCCAACCTTCCTTACCATGCCCTGTGTTTTAGGATGACAACTACTGCACTCATAAAAACACATGAAATTATAACCATTTTTGTCAGTGGAATCACTTTTTGCTTCAAATGGTTCTAGTTTTTACAGCAAACACACCATGGAAATGAAACCAATCCTACAACTGAGCTTATTCCAGCTAAAAGTATTTCAGATTTCCTCTGGGCTCTTTCTGCCATGCCTCCGGGCAGCTCCCCGGCACGCTGCCAGACACAGCCACAGCACTGGGGAGAAGGTGCCCACCTGAGCGCTGGGAGGTTCTGCCTGAACAAGCCCCAGAAGTTGGGCTGCACATACAAATATTCCTCCTTTTTTTTTTATTATTTTGTAAAGTTTGCCTCATCTCTGCTATCCTTGTTCTCTCTTTTACGGTTCTACTTGGGGCGTTCTACATTACCAGCTGTTACGATACACCCTCCTGGCTTGTTGGGGTGGCACTTGGCCACCGCTTCTCTCGTGCACCTCTTCGCCAGCTCCTGGTAACCTCCGGGATGTCCTAGCAATGGTGTCACACCAAGCGCAAGGCTTGGCCGTGCTGCCAGCCCTTCCTAGCGTGGCTGCTGCATTCAGGCAACACTGCCTGAACCAACCAAGCACAGGATTGAGGGGCTGCAAGGTCCTCCCTGTCCCTGTCTGGGGCCAAAATGATGAGAGATACAGTCCTTCTATACACTAGAGCAATCATGTAAAATATGGAGAGATCAGCTAGCTTGGAGGAGGTGGATTTGCTAAATCAACCGCTCCTTTGCCTGTATTTTGTGGGTACTTTTTTGTCTTGACTTTAAAATTTACAAAAATTTCCAAATAAAAAATGAGGTGAGACAATGCTAAGGAAATTGCCACTTAAATTGATTTGTCTTGGTTTTGGAAAAGAGTATCAAAATTTTAGCTTTTCAAAAACTTGATTACAAACAGAGATATAATCTCCAACTTTTTTAGAAGGTGGAAAATCCATTTTCTAACCAGCCCTACTTACAACTGGGTAGATGGGTTACTTATCCAAACTAACACTGACCTTCAGAAATGTTTGGGTTGATGTCAGTGTTTGGGCTGAGGTTTGGTTTGGCCAGTTCTTATTTTTCCATAGCAATTTACCCATCCCTAGAAGAGATGCAGCTTTAAAAGGGAATAAAAAGAAGAATATTCGTTAAGCACACATAGGCCAAACTGAGCTACTATTTAATAGAAATAATAATAAAAAAACCCTTCAACTCATCTTTATCTGACTGATTGCACACAGGGCTTATTAACATATCGGCTGATCACATTATGAAAGCCATCAGCCATAATAGCAACGCCTGATGAAAAGGAGGAAAGAAAACAGATTTATTAAACAGCTAAACTTTGTTTACATTGATAAATGAGCCTTTCTAGAGATCCCAGAGTTCATTTAAAACCCCTTTTTTAGCAGCTCTTTAGCCTAGCCAGCTGCAGAAGCCTCCCGGGATCTCCCCAGTGTCATTCGCAGAAACCTTCCTTCTAAGTTTCTCCCGAGGTCTCCCGAGTTGTGCCCAGGTGTTGAGATTTAAGGATGTGCTATTCCTCACATCAGCTGCACAGGATGGACTCTCGCCCATACTGTCAGCACCCTGCGAACAAGAAAAGCCTCCTTTGTGCGCTCTCTCAAGGCCCTGCACTGTGGCTATCTCATTCTGTTTCGAATTAACATTGGTGGTGATTTCCGCTGGCTTTGCTTTGTAGAAAGACCTCTATGTTCTGCAGCCGCTCTCCAATTGCAGGGCACCATGGGAGGCTGCAGGCAGATGCAAATAGTGTTGTCTCAGTTTGCTCCCGTGGTTTTGCTTTCCTAGGAGGCTGAGAAGCGAAGAGATGGGGAGGTTGGCCATTGGCAGCAAAGGCGGACAGAAAGAACACAAGATTGGGGTTTAGCATGAAGTGCAAGATTTGCACGACGTGCTTCGTGCTGAAGACCGTAGCAGCGACTGCAAAAATTCTGTCTTCCTCCCACTGGCCTCCAGAACATGATGAAATGCTGGAGCACATTCATCAGCATGGCCACAGAACTCCGAAAGTGTGAGGCTAAAAGACATCAATTACAAAATATGCAAGACAGGATACGAAAGCCTCTTAGCATCCAGAGAAAGAGCTGCAACGCCTATTAGATCACCACCTAGATGTGATATAAATTTTAATCCAGTATAGAGTGTTTAGAAAAATAGTTCCCCGGTGGCTGCTCTGATCTCGGCGGTCCCACGTACTCCGACTACCGGGGAACGTGCAGACCGAGTGGCAGCGACTGGCAATGAATGTCGACTTTCTTTGGCCGCGTTTGCCCACACTCATAACAAGATCACAGACAATATATATAGGACTGTGCAAACATACAAGGATGATTAATACTCGCTTGTGATTAATTGCATGTTTACTCCAACGAATGACTCAATAATTACATGAATGTTTTTCCGATCCTTTGCTAGATTTTATTACTTTACAGTAATACAGATACATCATGAGATATGGAACAAAGCCAGGTCAAAGCTGTGCTCCCAGTGCTGTGCCCTGGTCCTGGCCGGCTGCAGAAATCCTCTCCCCACTCTGGTTGAGGCTCAGGGGCTGTGAAACACCTCGCGGCGGCTGAGCTGACAGTACTGAAAGTACAAAAAGTCTTGTACATATATAGAGTTGGTAGGAAACCAGTTTCAAAAAGGGAAGGCTATTGTACTCAAATTGTGCCCACGGTCCCAGAATAGATGGGTGTTTTTGCAAAAGCAGAGAGGAGCGTTAACTTGTTGACGCTATACTTTAAACAGTAGGATTCAAAGTCAACAGAAGGGCGGTGAAAATATCTCTTCCAATTTATTTATTTATTTGCATTAAAGAAAACTTGCCCTTTCTTCCCAATAGCCCAACAAACACACCAAAAATGGGGTCGAGTTGCTAACATGTTCCAGTTTGGCCTCGCAGATTTAATCCTGTCCTCTCAACACGGTTGTGTGACTAAATATCAGAGGCAAACTTTGCACGTCACGTATTTTTCAGGCTTGTATCTGACAGCTCAGTGGAACCATAAGCATTAAGCCCAAGCAGTATTCCTCATTGCTCCCAGGAGCACTGTGGAACAAGCAATGCTTGAGACTTGAAACGGGAAACAGCCCAAACAGTTCCGCAATGGCATTATACGTGCATAGGTGCACGCACACGAGCTCACATACACACCCTTGCAAATTTTTCCTCCTTCCTTTTCCTTTTTCCTCTCCTCTTCAGCAGTGCATTCTGCAAGGCAGTGTTTTTTGTGAAATATCTCTTACAAGCAAATAATTTTTGCAAATACAATTATTACAGATAATAATGCATTTTCCGGTAGATTGCAATATATGGGGCATGTGGAGACTTAGAGCAGGAAAGATATTTTCCTTTATGCTTTGTGTATACTCATTTATTAATGAAACATTAAAAAGCAAAAGGAACATTAAAAATTTTGTTCTTTATGTGACCTGCTGAACCTTTTTCTGCCATTTGGCGATTGAAGAGTTTGCTCAATGTCACGTTTTCCTCCCAGACAGCAGTACTCTGTCCAGTTTTGTGCACTAACACATCCCATACCCATTTCACACTGGCAGTGCAACACGGACAGATAATGTGGCAACATCCGTGATAAAGAGGTTTACGGAAAGAGTTTTCCAAACCATTTTCATTCTATAGTTTTCCAAATGGTATGACTTTTTCTTTACTGCAAAGTGTTCACAGAAAATGTGACTATTTGGTTCTAGTTTCTTTACTTTCTGCATTATGGTTGTGCCCGATGATTGTCTACAAATACCTTAAGGAATGTGACTAATAGGAGGTTTATTCTTTCTGACCCCATTTTTGGCAGGGCGGACTGTAAGTGCAGCACTGTGCTTTCTGCACTTTGGGGACACGGGCTGCGTGCAGGTCATGTACATACTGTCCTGTGTTTATGCTAGAAAAAGTAACATTGGGAAAATACGCATTGCACTGGAACAGAAAGTCAGTTTTGGCTCCTGTGGGATTCATTCTGCCCAGCAGACAGCGATGGAGAGATAAGCTGTGGAGTCTAGCGAGAAGCTAGTGGGGTTTGTGTTACCCAACCTAACCACAAGGATGGGTGCGCACATCGCCCCTTGTAGAACAAAACTGCGCAAAATACACCCCCCACACAGCCCCACACCCCCAGTCTGAAATACAAAGTTAAAGTAAAGAAGCGTGGAAAATGTACATGGCATTTTGCTCACCTGACAGCCAGCCAGCAATGCTGGTGAACTCAGTGGAATGGTATATAAGCACTCAGCAGGGAAAACTTCACCTTCTGGGCATTATGTGGGTAGAGCAGAGAGAAAGCTAAGCTATTAGCTATTATCTAAAGATATTTTAAAAATTATAACACTAAATCATTGTGCAGTGGAAATTTGTAGAAATTAACAGACAACATCTCAATTTTGCATAAATAAAACAATGTTTTAAACAAAACTTTCCTTCGTAGCATTGTATTCTAATGGCTAATAATCTAGCATATACAGTGCTCTGGGCAACCAGCATGCTTGCTTTACGTAAAGGAAATGCAGGTTTCAACATATATATGCTATATCCAATTGTTTTACAGATACAGTTTTTGCTGCAATGGGCTATTTTCTTAATGACTGTCTAGAGGAAAAGAATCATTGAAATGATGCATTAGACATGTCTTAAAATATTTATTCAAAAACCCATTCATCTCTCCTGGACTCCATGGTGAATTGCAATAGGCAGGCCGGACTTTAGATCCATTACAAAAATCCAGGACTTCAGCAGGAAAAGCTTGGATGGGAGGAGATACAGGGAGTGAAGGGAAACGTAAAAAAAATAAAAGTTTATTACTATTTTTTTCCCAATAGCTTATCTGTTTTACTGTTATCGGAAGAGCCATCCAAGACCTCGGTGCTCTCAGACCCTCATATGAGTAAAGTTGACAGTTTTATCATGACTATAAAGGTGCTGGGGTTCGCATCTACAACTCAGTCCACACCAATATATCTATCTGCTTGGAGCACTAGGGAAAAAATCCTGGGATGGTTTTGTTTTCTTTACATGGGTGAGAATTTACAGTGTGAAATTCCCAATCTTTCCTTTAATTTTTTCTTTCTGCATTCTTGAGCTGTTCAAAATACCATGAACCATTTCCTTTAAATTGTGAAGGCTGTCACTGCTGTGCCTATCATTACTATTTTCCCCTTTTGGCTTTTCTTCTTTCCTCTCTTCCTTTTAAACAGGACTCACTTTTTTAGTTAGATTTTGGGGTTTGATGTCTGAAGAAGCTCGTATCTTCTTATGGGTTTTCTCATGCTGCATTTCTTTATCACCCACAATCCACTGGCAGGGGGTAGATGACATATAGAAGTAAAAACAACTGCCTTAAATCTTTCTCTCTATTTCACAGTAAATTGGTGGACATATCCAGGTACAATGTGTAAAGCTTAGCAGAAACCAGAAGCAAGACCACCGCATCATTTGGTGAGGGCATCCCGAGATGTCCTGGTCCATGACATGCGCACCGGTGAGAATTCCCTCCATCCAGCCCTGAAGGACGATGCCCACTTTAAAGAATCCCATAAGGATAAATCACCAGACTAATCCATAAACAATTTTATCATCCTTATATCATACGGAATTCTCCCCAGTCCCTTCCAAGGACAAAAACTATTTCAAGTTTATGGCTGAGAAACCTTTAGGCACCTTACAGGATATTTGGGAATATTCTGAATTCAGGCTTCTTTTTTTCAGCTTCTCTGGTGCAAAGACGATTGGATTTATATTTAGTCTGTGCTCCTGTCCCTATTTTATAAACACAGGAGTTCTGAGACAAAATAATAATAGTGTGAAAATGGACCAACCGCAGTGATGGCAAATATATGGATCGACTTTTTAGTTTATAGTTACACAGAAAATGTTTTGCTGAAGTGGTGGTCCCTAATGTAAGATTCACTTCTAATTACCCAGTACACTCATATTTGAGTCAAAAAAAATAAACACATAACAGAGATAGAGAGAAGGATATGAATGTCGATGGTCATGAAATCATTGACTGGAAAACCTAAATGATGTATTTTATTAATTTTACTAAGGCAGTGTAGCCATAGCTCTTCATTGCCGGCGTAGTAATTTGGGTTTTAAGCTTTTATCTTTCCAGAGAATGTTTCATGCCCTTAAATCTGTGTGGTTTATTTGTCTAACTCTGCTGAATTTCTAACTGCAGTAGCAAATACTATTACCATTTTTAAAAGGTTGTCAAAATTATTAGCTATTAGATGAGTGTAATGAACATAGGAAATAAAAAATATTTTCTTTTCTATGTCCAGTAAATAATAAATATTTTAGATTTCATCCTTTAACTGTTCATTTGACTTTCCAGTTGGAAGCATTACCACTGTATTAGTAAAGAGTCACTATAGGAAAAGAGTAGATGTTAAATTATATTTTCAGCTATCTTGACATGCCATATTTGGCACAGCTTTCTCAGTGAACAAGCTAGTCTATATATTTCTGAGAAATTAAAACCATATGGCAACACCTTAAAAAAAAAAAGCCCTTCTCTGGAAGCATCCTTGGAGTTTTTAAAATACATATGAAATAAATACAGTCATATTTATTTAGAAAGAATTTGTTTGGATTTGACATAGACCTCTCATGTCTTCTCCAAGAATTAATCTGCCAGTATGCTACTGCTGTAAGTCACAATGGGAGATAACTTAATGATTGCATTTCTATTACTAGCCTTTTCGTCTCTAAGGTGAATAATGTATTTAATTTTTGGCTAAACTCAGCTTTTGTGAAGACTATTAAATTAAGGCATAGATTAGAGGATGAGAGCTTTCCTCTGCCGTGCCAGATAATTGGTATAATAATATTGTCACCGGAAGGAGATTCCTCTCTTCACTGTCACTTGAAAGACTTTATACACAGAAGACTTTATATGAAGCTAAAAAGTGCTGCTAGATATTAGCTAGTGCTCTGCAAACCAGTACTGAAACTGGCTTGGAGCTTCCTTTTCCATGCTGGCCCGAGGACAGCCGGCACGACCAGGAGGCAGGAGACCTCAGAGCCCTTGAGGCACAAAGCTCCTTCCAAAAAAATCACATTCGGGACACAAGACCAGGGAGGAGGAGCACAAGTGGGCTCACGGACCTCGCCAACGCATGCAGATGTCTCTTCTGGCCAGATACTATCGTATTCCTTAATAAGTTCATCAGGGATTGTTTAATATTAATATTTAGAGAGTCTCTAATTTCTCCAAGGCAGTGCGGAGGAGCCGGGTCACAGTGCTGCCCTCTCCTCACACGCCTGGGCTGGAAACATGTGCTGCAAAAAGGTGCCTCTCTTCTTGAATTATCTAGTGACATTACAAGCTTTGACAAGAAGAGGAATCTCCTCCAACTCCTAGCCAGCCCAATATGTGGTCAAATACATGACTTAAGCAGAAAGCATTTGATTAGATGAACGTAGGTATATAAAACCATTCAATTTGGTATAGATATTTTGATATAGGAAACATATTTTCAATTTTGTATTTTATGTCAGTGAGGAAGCATGTAAAAACTTTTCAGCAACATAATACCCTAAAAACTAAAGCCCTCAATTTTCCCCTGCCTCTGTTCCTATATACTTCTTGTATATATGCACATTTGGATATGATGACAATTAGTTCTGTGCTACGGGACTGGATTGATTTCGCTTTCTGGGTCTCGTCCAGCTAAAACGTTACAGGTTCAAATACAGAAGCCTCTGGTTAATGAACTCCAGAAAGTGTAAAATACTGAGGCCCTGCAGTTACACGATCACCCTTCCGAACAGAAGCACTAATATCTAACAAGGCGAGCTACTGTTCTACCCTTTAGAAGAAGCTCATAAAAAGTAGGTTTAATTTGTCTGGGAAAAATAGACTTTAAAAAAGTGGTATAAGTTCCCTGGTGGAAAAACATGCTTCTATTATGAAGCCTTCCCACCAAATGTCTTGGAAATTAGGCAAAGTTAACATGTCCAGTTGGAGCTGAGCCAGGAAATGAACAGTGGATGTTCTCTTGTAAAAATCCTGAAAGCTGCAAGTAACCCATAAACAGTTTGCAGAGTGAGTCAAAATGAACCATTTTATGTTCCCTAATGGAAATACAGCTTATTTATACATGGATTCAAAGTAACAATGTGATGTCATCAAATGATTTAAGGTCAGAAGCATAGCAAGAGTCAATATACAGTGGTGGATGGAAACATCCTATTCTTATTGAAGTATTTTGGAGGAACCACCAACACTAGGGTTTGTCTTGGCCCTTTGGAGCTGGTACAGGAAAACCTCAGCAGCTCTATTCCTGGAATTGCAAGGTGGGAAGTTTACTGTTACCATCAGTCTAAGGAGGGCTTTCAGGAATATTAGTAAAGTTTGCATACGGTTCAGAAAACAGAGAAATTTCCTATAGAGAAGCACACCTTTGGCTGGTGTGGCCAAATAAACGACTTGTGTTCAGTATTATCTCCAGAATTAACACTGAGGCTTGCAGATCAGACACAAAGTGGAAACGGCTTTGCAGCAGGTATTCCGATTCACAGATCCGCTGCAGAATAAGTGCACACCTGAAAAAGCGTCCCTTGAGGATCAAGCTTCCTCCAAAGTAAGGGGAGCTGGGATGTCCCTCAACCTTTGACTTACAGCCAGAGGCCCTTTCCTTGCATTCTGAAATGTGAGATCTGATCTCTTCTTTCACAATATGATTTTAATTTGTAAACTGGTTTTGAGCCTGTGGCAGAAAAAACAGAAGGTTGAAGTGTTATCCAGCACTGATGCACAGTTTTTCCAAAGCTTTAGAACTAGCTGAGCTAGAAACAGTCCTTCCACTTTTGTTTCAAAGGCGGAATAGAGCAGTGGAAGGTTCAAATGAGGTGCTTGCAAACAGGTAAAGAAGAACATTTTTGCCCAGTTAACATAACTCCCATAGATTACTGAGAGCAGCGAAAATTTGTTCATCAACAGTTATCTGCAAACAGGCTGAACAATCCTCAAAGCTCAAGTTTCACTAATGATACTTCTTTTTTTTCCTGAAACTAGCTTAATGAAAGAATGCTTCCTTCTAAACTTCTTGAGGTCAAGTTCGACACTGACTCAAGTCATTTCTGTTATTTATCTCACATCATTTTGTTCATTACCGTCACGCTTATTACTATGGTGAGAAAATACACACATCAGTTTGATGAGGGATGTCTTGCTTCACACTCAGTTCTAAGGGTAACCATTCATTTAGAAAATTAATAAAAACTGGTCTAACTCAATTGCTAACAGAAATAACCAATTCAGAATTAATCTTTAATTAAGGATGAGTTTTGGAACCTAAACTGGTATTTGAACTACATGTCCTGGTCTCAGTAGGAATATTAAAAGCCTCATCAGAAATGCTCTAGCTGACAAAGAGGAGATAAACGTAGAATATAATTAATTAATATAAGTCTCTAATTAAACATAAAGACTCAAGATACATACACAGAGCACAGAGCTCACTCAGGTATCTCTCCAGGACACTGCATTGCTCTGTACAGACCCAGCTGGATTTCCTCTACAGATGTTTTCCTACATGGTTTGTGGAAGTGAGTAGGATGATCACGATTTTTACAGACGTATGCAGGCACAGCAAAATGACATGAGATTACTGAGGTCAGCTGGAGGTAAACAGCAGAATATAGTAGATTTCTGTTCCCTCACTTCCAACTTGCAGGTCTTTTCTTATTCCACAGATTGTATGGTCCATCTTCTCTGAGAAGATTTCTGAAAGAAGATGAAAGCTTAATCTCTGAAAAACATGGGAAATCTTCATCCATTTATTGAGAAACTGTTGGGAAACATTAACACTCATAATTTATTATTAAAAATTCAACCTATGATTTTCAGGGGTTTATACATTTTGAGGGAAACTTCTAAATCAGTTCTTTATTGATATTTGCAAGCACTCATTGGTCTTCAATTCTGGCAGTAGGTTAGCTGCAGATTCAGTGGAACAAGTCACTATTTAATCACCTTGCTGTATTTCATGGCAGCTGCCAATTAGAAGGTGGGAGAGAGGCATGGATAAGCTAGAACCATATGGTGTACTCTACAAGTAGATAATTTAGGAATGACATTTATTTGTATAAAAAATAGTGCCTTCTCTGACCTACCTGTTAGGCATGGCCCTTTCATGAATCTTGCCCACAGTTGCAAGAAAAGCAAATTGGAATAAAATGAGATGCCAAGAACAGCACTTGCTGGTTGGGAACATTACTGTTTTATTATAGGAAAATACCTGTATCACACTCATAAAGAAACTATTAAAAATGTAGGTAGGCTACCCTTTCTACCTCCTTCCACATACCCACACCTACGCACAAAACCTCCCTTTCTTCTGAGCCCCAATTTCAGCCAATTTCTTTAGGAGGGTTGTGTCTAACCAAGCATCAGGAAAGTCACAGACAAAGAAGGGTATGAGCGGGAGGAATCTTTCTGTTTCCATTATGGTTCCATAAAATTTCAGGCCAAAAGGTGTAGCTTGGGATGCAGCAAGGATGTCACACACACACACACAGCATCTGCCTAGGAGATGGAGTTCCTACAGACCCATATACGGACAGCTGCATGGTTAGTCTTGACTCCTTTGTACTTGTCCTGCAACAAGTAGACGTGATCCTGAAAGATTTAATTAGATACACACTCAGATGTTGCTGAGGAAGAGAAACTGAAGAGGAGAATTAACAAACTGCCTTCCTCTTCAGCCTTTCTGTTGAGCTGCGTGGAGCTGAGTTGAGCAGAAGCCGCTAAATAAAGCAAGGAATTTAAATGTTTTCTTGCAAGTTGCCTGAAATCAAATATACTTGATAACAGGGCTAAGTCCTTGTGGGAGCTGAGCCGAGTCTTTCACACATTTCCTCAGGTAGGAAACCGCTGTGCGACATTTCAAAGCAACGTCCCTCACATTTTTCTTAAAAGAGCTCTTCAGTGACTCCCTAGGTTGTGGTTTCCGAGTCCCACAGGCTGGACACGCTGCTGGTTCCTTATAGGACATGGTGTATTGGAGTCTCTCAGGAACGTATTTTCCCTGGTTTACAGATCCATATCCCCACCCTGTGGCATGACCCGGCCTGTAAAGCCAACAGAGCTCCCTCACTCCAGCCTTCCTCTCAGGACACCCTCCGTTCTCCAAGCTTAGAAAAAAAGGAACAGGATGGGTCAGAGGGACTACATGGAGGAAAGAGAACATAATTCCAAACTGCTTTACAGTAGCCCTGAGGACAGCAAAACACAGAGCTTGAGTCCTCTCCATGCACAGTAAAAACCTGACATTAAATTCACTGTATCGAGAAAGATCCTCTGCCTTTTCCATCCGTAAGGACAAAGGAATTTAACACCTGGAATTAAGCCAAAGGCTGAAAGATCTTAGAACTTTAATGTCTGCACTAGACTATTTCATTTCACTACAACATTTTCATTTCCAATTAGAATATACATGCACTCAATTCATTCTACATATAACTTTCCTATGGTAGCCTCTCACGGAGGGTTAGCACAGCAGTTCTTGAGAACTATTATGCCTTCAGCTGACCATGGGTTCTCCACATCCAGAGTCCCAATTTTTGTTATGCCATTGTAAATCTAGAGAAACTCCAGTGATTTCACTGAACTTGCTCTATTGGAAAGCCAAAGTAAATACAATGAGTTGTCAAAGGAGTTATATCACATCAGCACTAGTGTAACTGAAAGCATAATTTGCACTATTTTTTAATAATACGGTGTCTTAGATCGTTAGGAATGAGGTCCTGCAAACACATACGTAACTTTCTTCATGTGAGTAGCCCCTGTGCTGTCTATTTATGTGAGGAATGCTAATATGCCAGATGTTGGGACTTCAGCAGAGACCATCTTGACTTACAGCAGCTAAAGCTCTGGTTTACTATGCTCATACTGAAAAAAGTCTGCTAGCCTGGGCCCTTCTGATAATGTCCCCCAGAGCTGATAAGAATAATAGCTAAGAAGCCCTGAAACAGGTTTCTGGTGAAATCTGTAGAGTAGAAAACCTTGAAACTTAGGGGTGGTAGGGCTTGTCAAAGATTTAAAAATTAGATTGGCTTTGCGTGACAGTCAGAGTCAGATGTGAGATGAAAGTTTTGGCTCCTCTGAACTATTTAGCCTTAAAATCCTATGAAAGTTTGGAAGTTACAGTTCAGAAAGAAATCCTTCTTGTTCAGATAATCTTCCTGGTAGCGGAATCTCATCCCTCAGTCCTCCCTGTGAACCAACAATAAAGATAACTCCTGTCACAGCCACTGCTACTGCTACAGCAGAGCAGAAAAGTCTTCCCAGCTAGCTGTACCACACTGCAGCAGCAAACACTCATCACCACATTGATACTTCAGAAAAATAAAAGACGTTACATCCAGCCTAAAGAGTGTGCTGTTAGCTCCAGACCCGCTGGGAATGCATGGGCACGAGGAGAGCAACTGAAAGGGGGAATTGAAAGATGAGATCTTGGTCCCACTGAATTCAGTGGCAACACTCTCACTGGCTTCTAATTTGTTATGGTTTTGCCCCAAATTAGGTTCCAGTGACAAATTTTTCCATGGTGGTGTGGTATGATTGAGGTAAAGCATTGCATTCATCTCCTTTAATGTAAACTATTTCTGGGGTATAGAAATGAAGAACGGAGTTTGTTGGGGGGGGGGCTGTTTTCAATGAAAAGGTATTCCAATATACCTTTAAAAAATATGTTCCAGAGAAAACATAAGGAAATTAAGTTTAGGTATGGCTACACAGCCATTTCCCCCTCCCCCAGCCCAGATTCACTTAGAGACATAAAACAACATCTTGATATTTCATTTTGAAGGGTCCTTTCTTCAGTCTTTTAGAAACAAATTTTACCTTGCATATAGTTATAAATAAAAAAGTAACAAAATCAATTCATCACAGACTTTTATGAAGTGAAGAGAAAGTTAACACACACCATTGGTTATAAATTGATTTCTGAAGGCAAAAGGACCAATAAAGTGCATTTCTTATTTGCCCCGTCTACTTGCGTGGAGTTTCCTACAGGTCAGAAGGCACACGAGCGAAGGTCAACCCCTAGGGTGTATAATTTGCAACACAGTGCCTTCATTGCAGAGCTTCCCTGCCACAAGGCGCAAATATGTTTTCCTTGGCCAGAGGAACTGTATGAAATAAATTATTCTGCAGCCAGTCTGACAGAGCTGGGCATGGGGTACAGAGAACTGGACAATTTCCCAGTGGCCTCTTGCCTAGAATTTGTTCTGAATGCATGAAGCTGAGCAGGATTTGCAGAAGGCAGATGTGGATAGCGTGTATTAATTCCCAATTCAAGTTTATCTCTTCACGTCACAAAAGGACAATGTGTTGCTTCAGCAAATCTCACTTAGCAGAACTCGGTGTGACTCCTACCAGAGCTGGAAGACTCAAACGTATCCATCTTCGCATGTTTTAAGGTGGTTGCTCTCAAACCTTGTGTCTTACCACATATTTCACGGCTGTACAGAAAGACTCTCAGGTTAAATACATTGCTGGTGTAATTCTATCAAAGCCATGTGTGTAGATCTCTTGAAAATTATGTGACAGTGTGAACCTTCTGGCAATGGCAGTTATCTGATAAAGGGTGAAAAAAAGACGTACAATGCTCCTTTTGCTATCAAATACGTTTCCATTTTGAACATGAAAAAAAAAAAATCCCCTTAGCTTTTCCTTCTAGACACTAAAGATCAGATTAAAAAAAATACTTTGGCATCTAATACCTATTGAATTCAAGGGCATCCAATGTGAAGAAAAACCCCAGCAAGATGAATTTATGGTGTTTGCTTGCAAAAATATGATTTTGTATGATCAGGTAAGAAAATCTTTTGTTCTCTTCTCTCCTCTTTGACTCTGGTCATGTAACTGTCCTGCTCTCATTAGGACAGCATCTGGTTTTGCTCCCTCATACCTGCATGTCTCCAAAATCTTGAACATATTTAATGTTTATATGCCCACACTTAATAAAAGCAAGAAAGATATGGCAGGAGCTTAATACTTCTCTCTGTCCTGCAAACATATTAATGTGATTTCATTGAATCCACATTAGTGGCTTTTGAATTGGCCAAAACAAGAAACCCTTAATAGTTAGCTGAATTCTTGGAGAATCTGTTGGTTAAGAAAGACACTCTGATTTTTACATTGAGAAATCAATCTGGGATCTCTCTCTTTCTCTGAGTTATTCTGCACATTTACTGAAAAGGAAAATGCTATCATATGGGAAAAATCACTTCCAGAAGTTGTTTCTTCACTAGGTCACACAGTAGCTGCTTGGAAGGACAAATCCAAATCAGACGCAATGCAAGGTGGCAGTTTCATATAGACTGAAATTTTGACTGCATTGCTTATTAAGATTTTTCTCCTGCCTGAAAAGCAAACATTTTATAACAACGGAATCCCACATTTTCTATAACAAAGTGAGAAATGTACTCCTTTCAATCTTTAAATTTGCACATCTGAGAACTAATACAGTAAAAGTTTATCAAATGGGATAAGGTAAATCCTGCATTATTAAAAGTGAGAGAAAGGGAATTCTTTTACAGCACTGGTGAATATTTGAGTGTTTTTTCAGAATGTCTGACTGTTATTTCATCTTGAACATCCACACAAAATAATTGGGAAGTCAAAGCACAGCAAATATCTCCTGCCACTTGGTGGATATAACTGGTACATTATTGGATGGTTAAGTGGATAATGGTGTGAAATAAGCCTATAAAAACCAACACACTTCATAGTTCATATTTTTTCAGAGTATAGTTAAATTACTATGACACATCTGTCATAACTCTCACGGGGAGCTTCATAATGTGTCTGATGTTATATACTCAGAGCTGTAATGTATCTCTTGAACTGCAGTAGACCTACGGAAACTGAATATCCACAGGTCAATGGCAATATACTTTATAGTGTCAATAGAGTATATAGTTACAATGGTAGCATGTAATAATGCCAAGGCCTCGTCTTGTTCTAAAGGATCTTCTTTTCCACCTGTGCACTGGCTTAGAAAGCTTTGCAATTTGTTTTCCTGGAGGAGACCAGCACCTAGGTGGGATTCTGGCATCATGCTGTGTGCTACCGTAGCACAGTGCTCTCAGCCTGATAAAAGCCCTGATTCCTGCATGCATCTACCCTGCAAGAAACTCTGAAAACTCCTGGAGAAGGAAAGGACAGCATCGCAGAGTCCTGGGAAGCTGCTGAATGCTTTCATGTACCGGACTGGAGAGTGAGGTAAGAATTTCCAGTCTGAAAGACAGTCCTACCATTACATTTTAGCTAAAAATGCTCAAACTGAAGGTGAAAAAAATAGCACCAGTGTCTCATTTTCCATAGCTGAAAAAAAAATAAAATAAAATAAAAAAAAAAATCTGTTGTGAACCTGCTTAAAGTCCTAGCTGGGGTGTCCAGTCCCAGCAGGCTGCAGCAGGAAAGGCGAGCGAGGGAGGAGAGGAGCCAGGCTGTGCAGCTCCACGCTGTCCTGCCTTAGCCAGGCAAACCTCCTCTCTGCGTGTGGACTCGGAGACGGAAAGCATTGAGCAAAACCTCCCCAGAGCCCTGCCTCTTTCTCACACAGTGATGGACACCGATTTCATGTAATGCTGGCCTCCTACGGACAGTTATTACTCAGCTCCTTGCCTTATATTAACAGCATCTCTGCTGCAGCTGAGAAACTTGTGCCAGTGGAGAGAAAATGATGGTGAAACCTCCAGCCTCTCTCCAAACTGAAACACCAAAAGGAGCCACTGTCGGCTTAGCATGCTGGGAAAAAGACTGCTTATTCAAGTTCCTCACTACAGGATGCAGAGCCTGACACAAACTGTAGTTTAAAAAATTCTACCTCATTAATCTATTACATTTGGGGTTTAATACTTTATTGGGATGAAAAACACTTAATACTAAAAATCTGCTTTCTAGCCGAAAATAAATTTGCATGATTAAATTTTATTATAAACCAGTGAAGGCTTTAGAAGAAGTTGAAGAAGTAGGACCCACACATCAGTTATAAACCTTATGATATGGCTTATTATTCCAGGGTGCTTAGAAAGCTGTTTTTGATCTGAGTTCCTGGGCTGATTTATCTGAGCACTGGTATGATGATAACTTCTGCTGTGTTACGAAGACTAACTTCCCTCTGCATCAGCCATCAGTGGCTTTTTCTAGAGTTCCTCCAAGCAAAACAATAATTTCAGTCCAGTTTTGGAAGTGACAATTTTCTGTCCTCAGGGCACTGTCCATGCTCTCAAACTAAGACAAGCAGAGGCAAAGCGAGCAATCTGAGTGACGAGCAGGTCTGGTACATCTGGGCCTCAGACACCTAAAGCTATGGGATTCCCATTCAAAACAGCGCAAAGTGTGAAATTTGGAAGTCTTAATTCTCACTAGCAAACTATGGGTCTGGGCTGGCTTTGCTTTTTTCATCCACATAAAAGGAGAAGAATCTAATGTAGCAGCCAGCTACTGAAATTATTCCTGTATTACAAGCAATGGAGGCTGAGTCTTGAAATGTGTTGGATTCCTATACACTTCAAAAATGAGTGGTACTTTATGGGTACCTGTGATTAATTCCTGTAGTTTTAAGTCAAGTTGTCTCAGACACTAAGCTCTGCTTCGTGTTAAGTGTTGATTTCCAGGATTTTGGCTGAGCTCAGCAAAGAGATGGGATTCATTTCCAAGGAACGGACCTCACTCTAGATTCTGCTTTCAAAGAAACCCAAGGGTGTCTGGATTCAGAATACTTCCTCAAACCCAAACCATTCTCCCTGGCTCAGACAAAAACCAAAAAACAACTCCAGTTTGCTTGAACAGTTTGCAAGACAGGGGGAAAGGAGATGAGTTAGAATTCTGCATTCTCAGTTTTCAGCTTTCAAACATCTACTGCTGTTCCCTTTTAACAGATTTAACACTATCAAATGATTTCAGGGGGTAGTGAAAATGTGGAGCAGACATCTAACATGGCTATGGGGCAATTTTTCAGCTCTGACATTCAGCAGCTCTCTCTGCACAAAAGCAGGTAACTCAAGAGCCTCTTCTCAGATGACTGGAGTATAATCTTTATATACAGCACCAAGTTTATAGCTAAAAGGGTTAATGACCAGGTGGGTTTCCACCTAGCAGCTCTTCTTTAAAAATGAAATGAAATGAAATCAAATCAAATCAAATCCCCCATTCTATCCTTCTGATAGAGTGGTGCTAAAAGGTTAACTTACAAAATGGTATTGCTCTCAGGCCGATCCTGTGGTGGCTCTGTGGTTTCCGCCTATATAAATTTGATAATATTTTACAAATGCAGTATATGAAATATATTCTTAACATGTGTTTAATACATTTACAATCTATTAAAATGAAAAACAGAATATGCTTCAAATACTGCTTGGGTATTTGCTTAATGCAGTATGTCTGGAACATGTTAAACATTATTTTAGAGGTAATTGAAACATTTCACACACATTCACCCTGCGTACTGTATGTGTGTACTGCATGCACTTTGGGGCCAAATCTTGCCCCAAGCACACAGCCTGAATATCCAGGCTGAGGACTGAGAGGTTCTGTCAGCCTGGTATTTCCCTGCCTGCAGAGCTGCTCTGGTCCCCGTGGCTCTCCTAAGGAAGCGTAATTCCTCTCTTCCTTCACCCCACTGGCACACGACCAGGGGGTCCTCATAGTGTAGGTCTCTCTGCATCTCTCAGCTTCATTTTCGCTAAATATATTGGATCCAAATTTACTCTGGGCAACTGGTTACCAAGTTACAGGGTATTATTTCAGCTCATTTCAACACATAGCCTGTCAAAGCAGCCATTAAATGCTTCTCAAATGAATATTTATGTAAATACACGTGGTACGGGAATATTCCTATGTAAGTATTTGCTTAGTTTCACAACATGTTCCTCTCACTCATGCCAATGTTCCCAAAAAGTGAACAAGGTGTATAGAATAATGATGGAGAGAAGTCCTCGTTCTTGCTCAAATAAACGGTCACAAAGACTTGATTATAGTATTTTCCTCATTATCTCTATATAACCATTTCATGTCCCTGGACAGGACAGGATGATTAACAAATTTTACATAACTATTTAAAGGTGATAGAGTGGCTATCATTGCTCCTGAGAAGCAGTACAGTTTAATAGAGAAGAGTGAAAAATGTGTTTATTTCCAACTTCGAAACAGAACCGTGATGTGTCCCATGCATCTCACTTCTCTATGCCATTTCCTTTTCATTATTCGACTGCGCACGCTCTTCAGACTAGGAACCTATGCTTAACTTGCCATAGAGCTTTATGTTTTGCCACTCTTTAAACCTAAATCAGCAAATTGTGTAATAAATATTGAGGGAGATAGTAGTTACACTTCTAGCTGGCTGTCAGAAAAGCTGTGCTTCGTGCTGAGAGATCTGCTGCTTGGAAGAAGGCCATTTGTGTACAATCTAAACTCCTAAAGCTAAAACGTCAGGGTTTTCTTTGCTCGCATGTGGATGTTTTGCTTGGTGCTTGGGATCCAACCTCTTTGGAGCTAGGAAAGCAAATTAATATTGGAAAAAAACATGAGAAATGAAAAGGGAGAAGATCCCTATGCTCATGAAAATGAGATAACGGTAATACTCAGTGGATTTCTGTCTCATTCTTAGCTGGCAGCCTCATACAATATGGACCTTGATATCTCAACTTCTTTTTCCCAGCGGAGCCTTTACTCCATCTACTGCCTCCTCCTAACTTTTTTAATCCTTCTAAAATCCTTTCCCTTTGCCAAGTAATGTGGGCAGCTATAAATTCGTCCTGGTGGTGGTAGACTACAAGCTATTTATCATTTCTGCTTTGGTTGAGACACAAATTTTAGCTGGGAGCTGTTAGAAGAAAAAAAATATTCATCAAAGCTTAAAATAGACTACGTTAGATCTCATTAGAGTGGTTTGCAGATGTTTAATAATTTCTGTATGGTACTTTTTCTATAGCTCCTTCAGTGAGTTATCTTAGTACACACATTCAAGTAAGATGCCCCTTGAAATGAATTCTTATTAGAAAGTAGATCCAACACTTTCTAAGGAAAGCTCAAGCATAATTTTGATGTATCATATTACTGTCTCTCTTTGCATTTGGGCTCTATCTCAGGCAAGCAGCTAATGGAAAGGAGAGACTGTACTCTGCATTCCAATTTCTTCAAAGGAAATAACTTTTTTTCCCAATGGAAGGTTGTGCTGTGTAATTATTTTTTTTTTAAATAAGAATTATTTCACATTATTTATAAATAAATACACCCCCCCTTTACAGTTGTATTAATGTGCCCTATTCAAGCAGTCAGATGCTTTTTTTACGAAATTCACCTGGGAGAGGGTTGCAGGTAAGTAGTACATATTATGAAAGGTGCTTGCTAAAAGGACATTACTAATTTTAATCATAAATGTCCTATGTACCTCACCAAGACTTGAAAAACCATCTCGACGGCAAGGGCATCTCTACCAGATTCTGAATATCCCCATAAAGCTCTTATTTGAAGATGCCTTTCATGTTCATGGCAGACCTTAAAATGTAAATATTGTCATTGATACCAGTCTGTGATCTGAATAAAGCAATAAATAAATAAATCATACCGAGTTGAAAGAGGCCAACATGGCAAAAGCCACAATAATGAATTTCTTTGAGCAGCGCACAGCGGGTGAAACAAACATTTGTCCAGAGATACAGAAGCAAAGATGACACATTTGGTGTATCAGAGAAACGGAGCAGCTGGATTGCTCAAATTTACAGTGGTTGTTTCTGTACTTTGTACTGATATGAGCCAAAACCTGAAATGGTCTACAGCTGTTTTCTAGAGTAGTTTAGGAATAATTTCTAGTCCCCTGGATAACATATATTATTAACTCTTTCTGCTTGGGTTACAGGCTTTTTTTGTAATCTCTAATTCTCTGAAAACTTTTCCTGAGCATTTTTCAACATTCTCTGAGGGGAAAAGAAGGGCAAAATCTACTGAATTTAATTTGCTTCTCATTTTAAAAATATTCAATATTCACACCACTGTGAAATGGACACATGACCAGCAAAGAAATTTGGTTTATGTACCTTACATTTTTGGCAAGTCAGGTTTTATTCCTTGCCTCCTCCCTTTCCTTTCATCTCTTCTTCTCCTCCTTCAACACACTCCATCCAAACCCAATGTGCCCTTTTCAGCCCAGGAGCCTAAAGGAAAGTTTGTAGATTACAAATTTGAATAAACTTCATTTCAACAGTAAACAAGCAAAAAAGAACCACATTGGTGTCAGGTTCCTGATAAATATTAGGCCTGACGTAGGTTGGGGTTTTTCCTTGGACTTCTGCTTGCTGTTTGCGTTCCAGGAATCCATTTTTTATAGTAGGTCTTTTTTTTTTTTTTTTTTTTTTAATGAGTTGAAAACTTGATGTCGTTTTCCAGCCTGTAACCACGGAGTGCATTGTACTCACTACTAAATGACACGGTCAGAAGCTGAAACCTGGCTGGTCTGCCTGAAGCCGTGTCTTGAGTAGGCAAGTCTCTCCATCTCAAGGTATTTATTTTTCATAATATAAGAAGGGGTGTTAAACAAGGGCCGTGGTTGGTGGGTCGCAGTGGCAGCTAATTTTACAGAAAAGAATACACCTGGACGTTAATTTAGTTTAGTGTAGTTTAGTTTTCCAACATTTTGTCCTATGGAGTTCTCAAAATGTAGACTTTGTGTCTGAATAACAACCAGACATGCATCTACTTTGCAAAGCAATGAAGAAATTTCCACATGAAAAGTAATGAAAGCTGCCAGTGCAGGAATTATGTAGCTCAAGCAGAAATTATTAACCACAAGACATTTCTGAAATATCAACCAAATTCTTTGCCCCATCCTATGCTGAGTTTTAACTTCGCATATGAATCAGCTCGAGCAATTTTTAAAACAAAGACTGGCAAAAGAGGGACAGGAGTCATCATGTGAAAGAAATGGGCAAAGATTGATTTTATATAAGTACAGAAAGAAGGACAATAAAATAAGAGACTCAGAGAAAATTATAGTTCTTCAGAAAGGGGTGAGATTATGACAAATTGCACTTTCCAGGTCTAAGAAGCCTCGAGTTTTTTTTCAGAGCAGTGTTTCAAATATAGGAGTGGCTGAACCGCAAAGAAATCTGACTGCCCACATTTTCCAGTGAGTGTCTTTTTGAAAACAGGTGACTTTGCTGGTGTGGAATGAGAGGTTTTAAAAATCTGTTCAGTTGCTGAATCTAAAATAAAGCTTAATCAGGACACTGGAGTCCTGAATACCTTCCTCTGCTCAAAGGTTCAGCTTCTGAGATCTTTACACAATACAATTAATTTCAGTAGACCCTGAATAAAAATGTTATGGTAGAATCCAAATAAATTAGGATTTATGAGCCTAATCCTGCACATTCCACTAAAAATATCTGTTTGGGCCAGTGGTCCCGTGTACTGTCAGAGAGATACTGCCTCGTGTGTCTAGTCCAGAGCTCACCGAAGAGTATACGATATTTTTCTTTGGCTTGAGGGGGACAGGATCAATGCATAGGTGGATTAAAGCCACTCAGAGGAGCAAAAGAGCAGCCAGTGAGTTCACTGTATTGTGGGACCAGCTGAAAACAACAGGCTGTGCTGAGCAACCAACCTGGAATTTGAGAGGTTTGCAATGCATCCCTGAGGAGACTTGCTGTATCTTCAGCCTTGAGACAGCATCCTCGTTAGACTTCAATTGTGATTATTTTTAAAGTCCTGCACAATATCTGCAAAACATGTTTTTGTGAATAGTCGATTGAATTTTAGCGATGGTCAGCTATGTTTTGTCCCTCTTGTTCTTCTCAGTCTATTCACCTTTCCCAGACTTGTTTTGCCTTCATTTTTTCAGCCTTTTGTTCCCTCCGATTGCAAAGCATCTGAAGCAGGGTCCACCTCTGATCTCGTGTTTAGCACAGTAGTGTCCTGTCCTTGATCTCCATGTACTGCTAAACAGCAATAAAGCTGCTGGCGCTGTTTCAATAGCATTCGTATCTTATTTGTGAACATCTCTGAAAATATTGCAGTAGCTGTATTTATGATAATACCTAGTCATGGCAAGTGAGTTCTGCACTGATAAACACCAGAAGATCGAATAAGCAATTGCAGTCATGTTGTCAGGCAGCAAGTGCATTCATTTGATCTCTGTGGCCAGCGAAAATAAACGAACAAGTCTGAGTGTTAAATACCCTTAAGCAACTGATCAAAAATAATGTATCCTTATTGCAGGATTTACTTCTTCCATTATTCAGAAATATTTGCTTTAGGGTTTTTTTTCACTGCTGTATGTCTCTTCCCAGCATTGCATTATCTTTAAGAAATCTGCAGCTGCTCCACCTAAGGCTGTGGTCTAAGATGGGCTGGGTATGTTTATTTGTACTTCGACTGGAAACCTCCAAAAATAAATTAAAGACCAGGTGTATCGAGAAGTGATGCTAAGTGACTCAAGAGGTGGCATCCAGCCCATTGAGTCAATACTGCATTGATGATCTGGCACTGAGTGAGGACACAATGTCTTCTTGCTGGTGCCTTCTGCAAGACAAGGCATAAAACTTCCAGTTGTTCATACATAATATAGCATATTGTTTTCTTTTACTTTTCTTAGGTTCCACTCTGTAAGCTTGCACTTGAGAAAATGAATCTTGATTTTCTCAGTGAGAGAGGAGGCCTGATGGAAGAAGAAAATATGAGTTGCCCTTAACCCTTAGCTACTCAACATTTTGTCAGAGAGCCCAAGAAGATGGTAGTGCTGGAACATCTCAACCTGGGTGTTACCTACTTCCAGGCAGCCTTAAATCTTGACGACTTGACTAGACTTTTAAGCCTGGATTTGCTTTTCCCTGATGAATAGCAGCAGCAGGAACTGTCTCTGTCCTTCCCAGTAGGATGCATTTCCCTCCCAGCATTACAACCCTTGCTGGTGGAGGGAACAGAAATTGCATATGTTCTGCAGCTACCAAGATGAGTCATGACGACTGCTGATAGTGTTTGTTGTACAAATGTTGCTCAGACAAAATAAACAAATTAATCACTGGTTGGCAGTCTCCCTTAGCCACCGCAGAAATGGAAGTGTCATCTATTTTGGTGGTCAAGCTGCAAATGGGCAAATGTGATCTCAGCTTAACCCTGGTAGTGACAGTGACACCACACAGTATGGCAGCCAGGAAGAGAAATGTCAGGGGATCAGGCCGACACTGATTTTACATCCAAAACCTAAAGCAAAGTAGATTGCAATACATGCTGTGAGAGCTGCTTTGGCATTTATGTTTCCTGAATGAATCAGTCTTTTGAGGTGGTTGTCTCGCCCAAAACGATATGGCAGGGACGCGGTGACAGTCATGCTATTGCAAAATGGACAGCCACCAGCGTGGCCCAAGGCAAACAGCTCCTGAGGTGACAGAGATGCTTCACGGCAGCCCAGCTACGTGCCTCTATGAACCTATTGTTGCTGACTTGCCATTACATAATTTCCACCAGCATAAATCAGTGTGTGTTCAGAGATCAAATTTGGTTGGCAGGGTCCTAGTCCTTTCCAAGTTTCATGGCTGTTTAGCTCCACATTACTGCCCCAAATGCTCCTATCTCTACACTTTCAGAACATATCCACTGCTCCTAAAGAACTTTCCTGTCTCATTCTAAATGACTTATTCCTTTTTTTTTTTTTCTCTAAGAAAGTAAAATCTGTGTGCTTTCTTATTAAGCCACTTTATTCTTGGCAGGCTTTGAAAAAAGCCCTACTTCAGCAATTTAAGCTTTTCTTCCTGGAGGCACAATACTCAGACACGAGGAAAAGTAAGTCAAGAAGACAAAATAAACATATTTTTCAGGAAGACTCTAAGCCAACTGGAACTTTCAATGAATGATTGAGAGACTAGCTGCTTTTGATATGCGCAAATACATCCCAGTAATGTATACCCCATGCAGGCACACACTGTATCGCTGGTTACTGCAGAGTTGTAGAGGCAGAGGGGGAAAACTACAATAGATATTGTAGTTTGTCCCCCACAATGGCTTTGAAATACATATACAGCTCAGAAAAGGTTGTACAAGTTCATAAATGGTGAAACTGGAATCGTATTGCCCGGACAAAAAGGAGGAAGGGAAAGAACCACTGGTTTTCCGTTTTTCATAAAATGTTCCAGAATACCCTAAGATCTAGAGCATTTTACAAAATCCTAAAGCTTGTATTTACTTTCTACTCTCCATTTATTTGCTTGAATAAGAGGAGATAAAGATGACTGCATTTATACTGCAGCCTTATTCACACCAGATTTATTAAAAATTAAGGCATATCCATAGGTGGTAGGAATGGCCATTCTCTAAAGAGGTTAAAGGTGCTGCCTGCTAAATACCAACCATGTCCATGGCTCCTGACAATAATTACAGTTTTACATGTAAGCTTTAAATTGCTATATCCAGGATCTTCAGTAGTATATTGCACTCTCCTGTCTTCTTCAAACGGAAGCATTTTTATCCAGCAAAAAGAATGCAAATGCTTATTTGGAAGACTGAATCAAAATAAATGGTGGGAAATCAGTGGCAAGGTGGTTCACACAAATAAATACAGAAAAATAATACTAACAAATCTTGCCAAAGAGTTCTGGGCATATAAAAAATCACTGCCATGAAACCTCCTTGGGCACCCTGAGCTGAAGACACCCACATATCTGTCATATGTCTTAGAACTGTTGTTCAAATTGACTGATGAATTTTCTCATTAATTTCAAGGCAGCTTCTCGCTCCTAATTACTTCTTTTATTAAAGACCAAAAAAAAGCAAAACCTCCCACGTAGCAGTGGAAAAAAAATGCATTTCATCTATGACACTGTCTGACTGTACAAGGTTTATGTATCTAGCACAACTCCAGGACTTGGCCCTCGAGGTGACCAGGGTAAGTGGTAAGTGGTTACCCTCAAAGTGACCAGGTAGGACAGTCTGGGTAAGGGGAATTCTGCAACCACTCCAGGCAAGTTCAGACTAGTTTTGTTCATGGTGATGAAGAAAACCAGAGGATTAAAACAAACTCCAAAATCTTGGACTCTTCAAAACTAACTCAATGCCCACAGTCCATTCTCTTACTACCCCTGCAGGCAGCAGTTTAAGTCGCAATTTAAGTGGCAGAACCACACAGGGCAAGAAAGGAAACCATGATAAGATGGAATGGAAACTTGTGCCACCAGTATTAGTTGCTTTGATTGCAAATATCACCTTCTCTGTGTTTAATGTCCTTGAAATTTATTCCACGATCAAGTGATTATTATGGGAGAGAGAAATACAGTTCAAGCCCAGTTCAACATGACCCATGAAACCTTCTCTATTCAGAAGGCCTTATAAACGAACAGAGAAAAAGAAACCTAGATCTGCATCACTTCTACTCCACTATAACTGAAATTGAATTTGAAGTTCAGGTTATGCAACAACATAGCATTGTCTCATTTTATTAAGGCCACCAGCTTCTGGAGGTCTTCGGCATGTTATTGTTCTCAATTAACACACTTCTCCTCTTTCTCTCTGGAATCTTTCCCACTGGTTTGCATTGTAATAATACCTCCAACTCATAGTCTCCAAGATAGATTTCAATTTGTGAGGCCAGTTTCACTTCATAACCCACTAAAGACTATTCACAGTCTCCATTCAACATGCTGCATTAATTAGAAGGACATTTGCAGAAATAAACAAACAAACAAACAACAATTTCTTTGGTTTTTTCTTAATAGGTTGCTTTTGTGTGTGGAATAAATCTTTACATTAGAAAAAATAGTGAGCAAATGAAGCCAGACAGTAGCTGTGTCTTTTGGCAATGAGAATAATCTAATAAAACATCACCTTTCAAAGACAAAAAGAAAAAAAAAAAGTTTCTCTGGACACTCAGTAACGTCACCTCGGCACGAAATATATTCCACTCTTGGTTTGTGTTTTTTGGACCAATGCAGCTTAGGATGGTTGTTATCCCAAGACCATGCCACCAGAGTTGGAATTAATAATATAAACGGTGAGCCCAAGCTCTGATTGACAGCTCTGATTCTGTTAATACCTTCTAGTTGGTCTTCTGCTACGGTCAGAAGTTAAAATTTATTTTGACAAGCTTTCTGCTGGTTATGGAGGCTAGAAGCTTTATACTGGGGTATCCAGTGATTAAATATCTGGCATAGATTATCGAAAACTATAGGGAAAGGCAAGGAAGGCCTCTTGATGACAAACTAGATCCTGCAGTGCATAGAACTTGGTTTTAATTAAGTTATTACCTTCCTTAATAGGAAGTAGCTGTTCCTTTGTTCTTTTGCAAGTCAGCAGACAGTAACTGAGCGTGGAATGTAAGCAACTCAATTAAGGAAAGGCTGCCTTGACAGATGCTTGCAAGTACATGGAGGTCACCCTGCTGAAGTACCTGCTGGTTTCTGTTTCAGCCAGTGGCGACTGCCTCGCCAATGAACAGCACGGGATTTCTGGGGTGACGGTGTCATGGCTCAGGCATATAAACTCTGCGAGGGTCAAAATGAGTAATTCAGGATTAAGAGGAGAGCTCCTGGGCTTAATCAGTGGATTCATAGTAATTAAAGGCAGAAAGCTCTATGAGTCAACCCGTTTATTTCCCAGGGCAGCGGCAAGATTGTCTCCGTAGCTGATTTTCCATAATGCCTCAGTGTATTAGATGAGCATTTCAAAGATTTTTTGTAAAACAGACCTCTTATCTTTTTGATCACCTGTACTGATAACTTTCAATATCAGTAACAGAGAAGGCAAGAGAAGCTTATTTTTTCTTTCACTTCCACTCATAGCAGTAGCTTATACATCTACAGTCACCACAGCTCAAAGTATCGAGTCCAATTCAGATTTCAGTGATAGCAATTTCAGCTCACAGAACGTCAGTAACATCAGCATTAAGAGCAAAACCAGACGCGTTAGTTTTCAACTTTAATTTTATAAAATTTATTCTAGTTGCACTAGGAAAGATCTGAGGTACCAAGCCTGCAAGCAGAACTCAAGTCAGTAGAGAATTACTGCACATCTCACAGAAGGATGCCTGAAATAACCCATTTTTTATCCTTTACCCCTCTGGAACATCTTCCCTAGGAATTAAATATTCCCTGTGGAGCAAAATGTGATATCAAACTCACTCCGGTCATCTAGCCACACCTTACAGAGTAATATTATTTGATGTAGGGTAAGATTATAAAAACCCCACAGGATACTCTAAAAAAATGCTATGTAGACCATTCTTGTACAAAATCAATCAGCAGCAACAAACATCCCATACCATACCCTGCGGGTGACGGTTTGTATGAAAGTGCAGTCAAGCACAGATGCTACATATGGTCACGAGAATCTCTCATATAGAGGGAGTAGCCACCCAAAACTAACTTCAGACTATACACTTTACAAAGAAGCAATCCCCGTGAAGGGTTTATTAGGAAAAAAGAGACAGAAAGAGATTAAAAATAAATGAGAACAAGGCTATTTTCACAAGTCTAAACTTTTTTGGTCAGAGGCTACATGTGAAGATGTCAGTCATTGCTCTCGCTCTTTACAGATTACTGAACTTGTGTGCAAATGTAGTACAACAGTTGCAATGTTTAAGCAATGGATATTTAATGTCTTTAAATAGTGAGAATAGCAAAATCCATTTCAATAGCAAAGCAACGCTGAAGAAATACACATTCCTTACTACACTGTCTGATAATCTCAGATCCTCCACTACACTAAAGACTGCTCAGCATGCCCTGGCCTGCCCATGTAGCTAATAGAAGAGGTATTGAACTGACACGTCACTTAGGATAGGGATATGGGCTATAAAGATACCGCGGTGCCCAGCAGATCTCCCAGTCGAAAGTGTGAAAACTGCTAGAAGGCCAAGGGGAGGAAAAATCAGAAGTCTTATTTGCTGAGAGGGAGTGGGAATAATTACTGCAATAAACCCATAATTTTAATATAATGTTATTACAGCCATAATAATACATAATTATGACTACATTCCATTTTAACAATACTCATCATCTTTTTTTCTGTGCACAAACTGTCCTTGCTGCTTAGAAGAAAGATATTCTGAAACCAGCTGATTATACATCTGTACCTGAAGAATGAGGGCTTTTTTTCAGTGAACTTGTAAGAATTCGGGGACCTCAACTGTTCAGTCCAAAGTATTTTTAGTCTGGAATAAAGGACACCTTTTATTTAGGAGCAACAACTGATTCATCAGGAAAAAAAGTAACAGAAAAGCAGATCAGAGAGATATGGCTTTGGGGAAGCTCCTGCAGGGTTGGGGTCCCCATTAAACAGCTTTGTCAATAAAAGAGCTAGAGCTTGCCTTGAGAAAACATTCAGAGAAAGCAATAAATGTAGAACAGCTGCTCTTGTGCTAAGCTAGCATGTTCCCAAATTGAGATATGGGAGATATGATTGCATAAAACATTGGCTGCACGTAAATCAGGAATGCTCCTGTGAGGCAAGCCTCGTGTTGACATATCAAGTATCAGTGAAGAAAAAGCTAATCTCACATTGGAGGATGACCTGGTTGAACAGTCTTCATCATCTTGGATAGTATCAGCTATAACGGTATAAAGGGTAACTGAGACTTAAAATATAAACATTTATTCCTTGAGAAGAGACTTTAATAGATGGTTCAAGATTGCTCCCAAACTCCTTGTAGCAACAGGCACACAATGTTTTAGCAGTTTTCATTTGTTAATGGACACCATCAGATTAAATTGGCATGTAAGGGTCAGGAAAAATCCTACCTTGGTGACATATTATGGATTATTTTATTTCTGCATTATGCCTTTTTGTTTCATCAATACATTGGAGCCATTTCAAAGGGGCAGCAAATGATGTAGTTCAGGTTTTCAGCATGTAAGACATGCTCTTTTATGACAATAACTCCCCCAAATTCTTGTATATTGAGCTAGCCAAATATATTTCATTTCAAATTAGTTCAGCATGAAACTTCATCTTCTCATGGTGCCTTCTGAGAGTTATTGTTTTAGAAATGTCAGTCCTCACCAACTACTCACACAGTTCCTTTTGATGTACTCCCCAGCCAGACTACGATGCAGTGTCATTCTGGACTGATGTGTGCAGTTAATCCTGGGAATCATAAAAGTCTAGGTACATCATGGGAGATGCTGGGAACAGGTTGCGTATCCAGCAGGAACTTTCCCAGATGGACCTTCTTGCAGGCTCACATTAATCAAATCATGGTTTCTCTGAACAGTTTCTTCTGCTCACTGCTCTCCGGTTTTCTCTTCAGATCCTAGAAATCTTTTGCTTTTACAAACATAGTCCATGGGGAGAAACTCATGAGTTTCATCACTTATTGGTACATAACTCCCAGTACAGCTAACATTAAGTGAAGTGATTCTTTTTTTTTTTTTTCTTCAGGCACTGTACTTGATATTTTACTTGGAGGTTGGTTAACATCCAGGCATCCTTTAGACAATTATGAAGCTTTTGTATAGGAAATGAACACCTAATCCCTAGATCCCATGAGACTATGCACCCTTATAGAAGGAATATGGTTTTTAAGAAAATCCTTTGCCCTTTGCTTTAAGAAAATCCTTTGCCCTAAGTCTCATAAAACAAAGCAGCTCAGGGATCCTTGCAATAGCAGGGCTGAACTAAACACGCTTAACAAAGTTTCCCTTTGTCAACAGCATTTTGGTGAGGTTCCCTCCTGCAGGATGAGTGTCGGGCTTCAACCTAATCTCTGTAATTCTTTAACTAGAGATTTGCACATTATTAAGTGGTAGTTTTCTCCATGAGTGGAAAGCTATCATGCAGTGGAACATTTCTCCTGATGGAAAGCTCAAATGCTCCATTCTTCACTTAAAAGGCCTATGATGTGTGTCTCATCTGAAGAACAAAAATGGCAGATGAAACTGGAATAAAATGCCTACTGAAGTACTTTTATTGACATCTACCCACAGGCTGTGGGCAAGCAGAGATTTCTTAAGTTAGCCACAACTTCTTTGCTAACCATTACTTAGCCTCTACAGGTAATTACAGATCTTGAAACGATCACTGATGTGCCTGATCAGCAATCACAGCCTGGACTACATGGGACAAACCAGGAGTTAGCATGACCCTGTGATAAATTACTGAAGGAGCTAGCTAACCTCAGGGTCTGTCTACCTTCAGTAAGTATCCTCAACAAAGACTCTCTTACTGTCATTTCAGCTGAATCCTGATTCTCTTCTACTGGGAGACATGTCACACAGCCTTTAAAATACAGTAAGCTTGTTACATCAGAGATCTTTTAGGTTTTGGCTAATACTATCCTTTTACAGACAGTGAGAAAAATATACTCACTTTTTGAAATAGGGTACTAAACACTTAAAGGTAAGCCATCTCAGACCCTTACATCTGACATGCAGTCCCTACTTACAAAAAACCAGGTCCATGCACGGCAGGCCAGCACTGTACCAGTATGCAGAGTGGGAAAAGTGAGAAACACGCAGGGAGTGGCACATTAAGCTCTATGAGAATTTGCAAGGTAGGAAATCAGAAGGAAATTCTCCATGGTTCTTTGAAGAGTCATTTTGGTGACTAACCTACCCAGCCTTTGGCAAACCAGGGTGACTTCTCTGAAACAATCTCTCCCATTGTAATTTATTTTTAAGATTGCTTCCACATCCAAGTTTCACGTCCTTCCCTTAACAAACATAGGGCCAAACTCCCCAGAGGTCTTTACAATGGCTTTGCTGGGTCCCTGGGCAGGCAAACTCCTGTTGGCACTGAGATTTGATCCTCAAGCTTCATCTTGAATTCATTTGCGTGTGGCATTTGCATGCTGATTTCTTTGACGCCCTAATGGTTCAATTTCAAAGCACATCTTTTCCCTTTTATCTCTAGCTGAATGAGATGTCTCAATAAGCGCCAGATAAAGACGGAAGTCTTTTGTCTGAAATCACACAGGCATGGCCAGCTGTGATGAAAACTGGCTGAAGTTTCACAGGCTGCTTGTCTGCCTTCAAACTGGAGCTCCAGCTCCTTTCAGTCTGGAGGAACAGAGCAGGGGGAAAGGGCCTTTCTTGCACACATGGTTGCCAAAACAGCTGAGCGTCTTCCAGTGTTTATTTTTCCTTCCAGAAGTTATTTTTGATAAAGGAGTTGGGGGGGGGGGGGGGGGCAAAAGGG
>JANZLQ010000002.1:36382576-36394361 GCA_026212715.1 Elanus axillaris | reverse complement strand
GAAGAAAGAAAGAAAAAGAGAGCAGACACTGTAACAGTTAAATCTATGATTTGCATCATATGGGTTATTAGAGATGGTAGACCATCTTTATACTGAGAGTAGACATTGTCTTTTGCATTTGAGCCTCTGAGTCAGACATTATTCGGTTGTTTAACAGTGGGGTGCCCTTCTGCTATTTCTCTGATTTTAAAAAAGACTTGCTTTTGTGCTTTTGGGTTACGTGACCTGTTGAATACAAACTGAAAAGTAAAGGCTATTTTTTTAGTCAGTTAATAGCGAGCAAAATTTGTCTATTGTAAAAATTTGTCAGTCTTAAAAAATTGTCAGTAGGCCTAAGAGATGGCATAAGTAAGGAAGGTTTATTACAAAATCAAGGACAGCAGTAAGTAGTGCATTTTGAATAATACATTTAAGGGCTTTAAGAGATCTACCAAATATGAAACCTGCTGCACAGTATTCAACTCTGGTAACATACCAATCAGATTTGCTCAGGGTGGTGCGTTAGAAATGCCAAAAAAATCTAGATGGTGAGTTTGTTCCCCAAATGATCTGCCCTGAAGCTAAAGCAAGCTTACGCTTTTTTCATGGAGTTATTGAAAACACATTGAGTTTAAGCTCAAGAGGTCTTGACACATGGAGAACAGTTTAAACTCTGCAAGGCCATGATGCTTGTTAGGATTACACATGGTGGAGACTGACTAGCAGTTGCTGATTTTGGTCTCATTACAGCCTGTAATGCGGTTTGTGCAGATTGTAGCTTGGCACAAGCTGCTCTCCATAAAACCAGGGAGTGAGAGCCACTGGCGCATCTTTGACCACATTTTGCACAAAGACTTGGGTGTCAACCTGAACTCGAACTATCCTGCCAAACCAGTGCCATTTTATTACGCTTTCAGTAGAATGACAAGGAAATGTAGCTTCCCCATAGGAGCTCCAAGGGGTTAAATTCCCTTGGAGAAAGGAAAGTCAGATGGGCTAGTCTCAAATAAGCTGCCCATCTGGGAAATGTCAAGTTTTCTCACAATGTTTTTAAGGGTTTGTAATGTGGCTGATCGTTTGCATGCATGAAAACAGCATGGGAATGCAATATTTCCTACTATATGTGTGGTGGAGCCCTCCAGTCCAGCTGTATTTTGCTTGTCATGTTCTTGAATTCTGACACCATTTAGAACATGCCAGTTACTACCGTAGAAAATGCATTTTCATTCTGTTCCCTGGATGAAAAGCACATTAAGGCAGAAGAGAAAAAACCAGCAGATTCTGGAGCTATCAGTGAGGTCTCCTTTATTTATTTATTTATTTACTAATAACATATCATTTCATCAGGGGGGTGAGTGGGTGGGGGGTAAAACTCAGTTTGACACCATCCTAAAAATGAGAATGTGAAAGTCTGGGCTTGATGCCACAGAGGAAGAGAGAGAATGATGACAACATTACTGTCACTACATTACCACACGCTGTAAATTAAAGTTAGTGGTAAGCAGTTTAAGCGCTATTCCTGTCTGATTCATTAAAAAAAATACAGTAGCTATATGGGCACAAAAGTCTGGTTCTTCATGTATCTGATATATGATTGGAAAGTTGCATTATGTCCTGTCTTGAGGAGAGGCGTGTATTTTCAGTGTCCCAAGTGGAACAGCAGATGTGTAGCCATGGATAGGACCCTATGCCTGATGTGTTCGTTATGTCTGAGGAGAATTGTCACTGAAATATGTGAGCCAGATCCTCCATAGACGTAAATGAGCAAATCCCTATTAAAGTTAATGATTTACTGATTTAGTCCAGCTGAGGTCTGGCACTCTGTGTGCAAGCGTTAAGAAGAGGAACTATTTATTCCTAAGTGAACCATTAACTTTGGGTCCTTTATGTTCATCTCTGCAGTTAAAATTCCTACTGCATTTCTTCAAAAGAAAAAGGGGTGATATACATGAGCCGTATGTCCACATAGCATGCACCATGACCAGCAGAAGCTGTAATTAGCACTTCTCAACAGAGCTATATAAGTAACTGGCTTTTCCTTTTACTGCCAGGTCAAGTATAGACCTTTCGGATCCAATAATTACAAAAATATTTTAATGCAAATCGATACACCAAAACCTGTTTCTTGGGGGTAAAAAAGTTGCTCAGTATTTCATTCTGATTCAGACTTGCTTAGTTATATTTTAAACAGAATTACAGTCAACTCTGAAAAGCACAGGTCACTTCAGGAAGAAAAGTAAAAACATTTAACTGTCAAATATCAAAACTTAAGTTTTCTGAATACTCCCTATATACACATATACACACACATATATATCAATCCAATTAATAAGTCATCAAAATCAAGAACAGTACATAATCTAGTGGTATCTCTAAAACTGCATTTTTCACCAAAATATGTTTTATCAGAACATTTTCACCCACCTCAATTACTTTCTGCAAAAAGTTCTAGAAGAAAACATTTAGTTTCTAGGATAACATTATCTATACCGGGTGGTGTTTGCATTACCTTGTCTGTCTACTTATCCATTCTTCTAGCCAGGACAGTATTTACAGACAAGACTAAAGGAGATGAGGTCTGCACATGATCACAACTGGTACAGTAGGTCCTTTTGTAGTGAAGGTAGGGTTATCCATCCACACAGGTAGCAGAGATGGATGCATCGCTCGCTCTGCTTCGTTTGCAGACAACCATGATACTGTCTGAGCCAAGAGGGTTTGATACCAGCATGCTGTTTATTCTCTTTTCCTAAATCTAAACCTCCTATATGTCTGTGTGACTACAACACGTAGGACTAATGGAGCCGTTGAAAGGAAAAAGAGTAACGAAGCTGAGAGCTGTTGACTCAGCCTTGTTTCTGTTCCTGTAATTTATGTACTGATGGTTGCTGCTTTATTTTTACCATGTGTGAAGCTAAGAAGATAAAGAAATGAAAAACAAACTATAGAAAACACTGTTATTTTACTTGTTTAATGATAAGAAATCCACTCTATTTAGTGGCCGCTTCTACCTGTTTCATATTTCTTGTTCTGCTCAGAGTGGAGGAGAAATCTCATTTGGCAGCAAAGTTTCACAGTTCATGTTAAAAACTACTTGGCTTTACTTTCCAAGGTAGCAGTAGTACACCATAACATGCAGAATTCTATACCTTATGGCCTGCTTCTGCAGTCAGCAGGGGCTCATACTGTGGCCACAGCAAGCTGCAGTGGCAGGCATGGGAGAGGTGAGCTCTGCAGAGGCTAGCCCTCACTGTTTGATGCATGCTGGCCATACAGAGATTGCTGGAGAAAGCAATTTCACTGAACAAAAATGGACAAAACCCAAGGAAACAAACCTCCCCTCTTTAATATGACCAAAACACACTGACTTCTGTTCCTTGTTGCAATGATGAAACAGCAGGTTTCTACCAGATGAGCTATATGAGAACGTAATTTGTCTCACTGCCTTATTTTGTGGTCAAGATGGGCAATTAAAAAGCCATACACACGCAATACTTAAGTCCCAGACTCACACCTAATAACTGTACTGTACATCATCATGGCTTCAGACAAAACAAATACATGCAGAAGCAGTAAGACAGACCTATTACTAATCCCACCAAAGATTTGCGCAATCAGATACTTCCAAGAAATAGGACCATATTTCCTGAAGTGTCTTACAGTTATCATTGACATGTTACATGAGATTTTCCAAATACACTCCGGCTGGAATATCATTCTTGATGACTTCCAGTTCTTGATGAGTCACCTCTTAACAATCACACAGGAACAATGAGATTGTAATTGATCTCAGTGGGCCAAAATTTTAATCTGAGAAGACTTCTTTATTGAAAGAGGACTTTGTTGTTGATTCCAGTGACACAGAAGAAAACAAAAGTCTTTGCTCTTACCACCTGCAGTCCTAAAGATATAACAATGCCTAGTGGCTTGAGCCAATATTACTACTTAGAACTTTCATCCAAAAAGTATCATTTTAGGTCAGCCAAAACTATTTGCAAATTTGAGTCAATCAGAAAGATAAAAAATATTAAAAAGCCAAAATTTTTATCTTGATGCTTAAAAATGAAATGACCGAAGGGATGCAAACAATATGAGCTTTAAAATGTTATTAAAAACAGAAAATATTTTCCCCTGCTGTGGATATTGGAACACCTCTTATTCCAGTTTCCTGGGTTGGTTTATTTATTGCTTTGGTGCTCACAGGCAGTGCTCACTGGGTTGGAAAGCAACCTAGGTACAAGCTGTGAAAACTCCCCTCAATGTCCATTCCAACATTTCAATGCTTCAGATAAGCTTCTAGCTACCTGGAAACAAAATAGAAATGAGAATTATGAAAAATATTTTTTTTTCTGGAAGGTTGCTAACTCTTTGTTATGCTGGTGGTTAATTTTACCCAGAGAAAGCAAAGCCACTGTCACTGGATGTGAATTGTTTTTTCTTTATCTTTTGTGTCTGTCGGTACACAACGATACATGTCCATGCACACTGCAAACACGAACCATGCACAAACAGTGGCACAAGATTGAGCAGCAATTTGAAGCAGAACATTCTGGTGAAGCTAAAATTAGAAAATGATTATTCAAAACTTGTGCTAGTTCCAGCTCTTAAAGCTGATTCTATTCAGAACTGTGCTGTTATGAACACTTGGCCAGGATTAATAAATCGGCTATTTTTCTGAGATTTGATTTCATCAAATGTCATTTGACAAACTCCTATGGAATGTTTAACATGACATTGCTCTTATCGAGCTGCCCAGCATGGGACCACTTTTTGGAATCATCTGATATATTTATTAAAACCTTCAGAAGGTCACTCACACTGCAAACTAAGGTCAGCCATAATAACGTCTGTATTTAGATGGATGAACTGCTCTGGGCTCCCCCACCTGCTGAAGGGTCTAATGAGCCAGCTGAGAGTTCCTGTCATAGCAAACATACCCCTTCTCGGTTATAACCTGTAGAGCGGGTTGAAAATGCGTGAGCATGTAGAGCTTTAGGAGTAGGCATTTGATGGCGATGAAAGAAATAAAAACAGGCCTAGAGAGAACACTGACATTCAGCTGAAAAAAAAAAGTTTGCCTATACTATGGCGAAAGATATAATGCATTTCACTCTGAACTCTGGGCACGGACCTTATTTATGTCTCTTTTAAACCAGATTGCTAGTGAGCGATACGGTTTGTTTCCACAAGAATCCTGCGGTAATAGTCACAGAGAGCGAAACAGCCTCAGGTGCAGACAGGCCACCGTAAAGCCTTCCACACCGCTCAGCCTCCTCCAAGACGTCGTGTTACCGTGCAGACAGCCCATCCATTACATCTTGTAAGAGGAGCCGATAGGGATACTGGGCTCGGGGAAGGATTCTGCTTCGTCTCCTGGGGAAAAGGAGCCTAAATTCAGTACAGAATACATGCACTGTTGATTCATCTGTTTCAGAGCAAGCTGTCTGTCTACCAGAGTAACCTAATGGGGGGGGGGGCATTTAGGGAAGGATGTTTAGGAGCCAGTGTAACATTGATTGGGTGACGATGGGAAGGTACGGCTGCAGCCAGAGGAGCTGCATTACCTTCGCTGATGGCAATGGCTTTCCCTGTGCCACAGAGATCTCACGTCACAGTGACCAACGTTATTCTAAAGGCAGAAACAGAAGGAGTGAAAGAAAACAGGCTTGGTGTACCCAGGGAGCTGCGGTGGGGCAGGCCGGTGACCTACAGGCTCCCTCGCAGGCCCGCAATGCAGAACCCACAGAGGTGCCTGTGTAGAACCCGAGCCCGCCCGCCCCGCTCCCCACACCGAGGGAAGGTGGTCGCCCAGGCCCCGCAGAGCCCGGCTCCCACAGCCCCAGGGGCCGCCGAGCCCGCAGCCCCGGCCCGGGCCCAGCGCCGGCGGCCTCGGGCAGGCCGCCCGCCTCCTTCCCCTCAGAGCAGGTGGCCCCGCGGGAGCAGCGCTCCCCGGTGACAGGAGCGTGGTGCCCTGTCCCGTCCCTCCCTCCAATCGATGAAAATGGTTCGAAACTAAGAGAAAATATTTATTTATATAAACGTGAGCGCCAGGTTAAAATCTAGCCCTGCCGCTGAAGCAGAAAAAGCGAGCGAGCCCGCCGCGCTCACAGCAGCGGCCCGCCGCTGCCATCTGCAGGGCGGAGCTGGAACCGCCGCCCCGGCCCTGCCGCCAGCGCCCCGCGGGCCGGGCCAGGCCAGGCCGGGGACCGGGCAGGCCGCGCAGGCCCGGGCGGGCGGGCGGGCCAGGGACAGGCAGGGAGAGGGGCTGGCAGCCAGGGCCGGGCTGATTGAAAGGGTGGGCCAGTTGGTGCCTGTGGGAGCGGGCCCAGGCCATGATGGAGCAGCCTAAGGCCACTGTAGAGTAGGCTGTGGCCCTGATTTATAGAATGAAATGGTTGAGTTGGAAGAGACCTAAAACGACCCTTTGGTCCAACTGCAATTCCTTGTAGTAGCAAGACAGGCCAGAGTTAAACCCCAGTGCAATGACGAGATCGTACTAAGGCGTTATTTTGGTATCTGTGACTTGTCCTGTACTCACCAGTGGGAAACTCAGGCACAAACTGGATTATTCAGGACTGAAGAATAGGGAAATTGTTCAAAAGGCCCCAGGCATGGGAAATCTTAACTAGAGACAGGACATTTTGGTATAACTTTGATCACAAATGCATTACAGCTCTTCATCCAGTATGAACAATCAAGCCTCTTGCCTTTCATGATCATTTGGGATACTTTGATTATCCTTTCCTATGATGAGTCACATTCTCTGCTCTCTGATGAGGCTTAGCACAGATTTCTGCAAGTGATAGGATGGGGCAAGGGTCCCTCTGAAGCTCAGACAGTAAAATTCAATCAATTTGCAACCTACTAACTAACCATAGATTAATGCAGAGAAATGAATGGTGTATCAGCTAGTCTCTATTCACAGTGCAGTCAGCCCCAGTCACGACAAATTACAAAAAGAGTGAGATAGGATATTTTATCTTAGGGATGAGTCAGCTTTCAGTTTCAGGCTTCTCGGTGGTTTATAAGAAACATACAGGAATATTTTAAGTTAGAAACAAACAAGAAGTATCCCTTAGAAGTTAATCATTGCTTGAAGCATCTATATTTTATTTATTCCACCAGAGTGGTAATAAACAGAACCTACCTTTCTTCTGAGGGTGGACAGACAATGGGTCAGGTTTAGCAAAATAGCTGTGTTTTAGGCAAAGATCTGTACAGCTTTGGTGCCTTGGCTTTGCTATTGTAAACTGTCTGCTTAGCTTCATTTCAAAACACTGGGGTTTGAAATCAATCATAGTTTTCTTCTGGTTGATACTTGTTTGCTCTACTTCTCAGCTTTTAATACTTCACGGCACTGACTCAGAAGTCTGTGCCAAGAACTGCATCACATTGATATGAACAAAACTCTTGCAAATTCAAGCTGGCCCTCAAAATCCATTAGTGCCCTAGGAAATTCGGGAGTTGGAACCGTCGCAATAGAAAGGTATAGATTTGGTTTACATATGTTGACATGAGGATCTCAGTTGCACCCGTTATGAGAGTAACCGCACTTGGTGATGAGTGAGTGGGTTCTCCAAGGGGGAATGGAAAAATCAGAAATGGACCCTGTGTGGGAGCAATACGCTAAGGTGCTGACAGCTTAATGAATAACTTGACTGTTATGACAGTAGGACACCTTGCAGTTCCAAGAGCAAATATTTGAAATCATATGCAATGCAGGAAATGTATATATGTATGTAGAGAATACATGGCTTACCCGTATCACTAACAGATGGTCTATGTTTTCACTTCAGAGGTTTTCTTCTGCACAATCATGAGTTACTGGGGGTGAGAGTGAATCCATAGCTTGCAACTGATGACATAAAATGGAACAGTGTATTAAAGTCCCCTTTTTATGGTGGCCATATGGCTCAGAGGTTTTGGTAACAGCTAATTAAGATATTTGCCTGTAGGCCCCCCTTATAAACCTACTTCTACTACTGCTCCAAAAACTCTAGCCAGCCTATATGGTAAAAAAAGGTGGTGATTAGAGGATGGTTCTTTAAGGATATAGCAACATTTAAAAAAAAAAATTTAAAAAAAGGATTCTGGTCTTCTACATTGTCATTTACAGTCTCCTAAAGCTTCAGTGGACTATGCAGACAAAACCTATCTTTTGTCTAAGTGTTTTGCCTTAAGCAAGTTTGAGAGTTGCACATTAAAGAGGTAAATTTGTGAGGATCTGGAAATACCAGTTTCTGCCATGTATCAGTTTTGGGGACCTGAAGACTCTCTGTTCCAGATTTATGCATCTTGAGCCTTTCTTACACTGTCATTCTCTGATACAATTAAAACTTGGCACCTCTTTTCTATAGATGTTCTATAAAGTTGACCCCATTGAGATTTTTTTTTTTTAATTCTCTCTTGAGAATGGATGGGAATTCTGGAAATCCATGGGGTTTGTGATTTTCCTAGATTATTCATGGGTCATTAGTAACCTTGCACACTGCTCAGATTTTGAACACCATTTTTTCCTTAAAAGTAACTTCTTAAAGAAGCTGTTGTTATTTTTTTCATTAAGAAATTCATGCTGTCTTCAGCATCCTGTTCAAGAAAATTACATTTATTTTTATTTTAGCAATTTGTACGGTGTATTAGGAATATATTTTCTCTGTTTCCAGTAAATAGATCTTTATGAGCCCTTTGTTAACGTTTTCCACAAAAAACCCCAACCAACTGAACCAAAGACTTTGGAAATTGAAGACAACTGATTATTTAAAGCAGCAGCAAGAATAGGCTGATGGGCAGCAGAAAAGTAAAGTGATGGAACTCCTATAAAAGTCAAAGTGCTCCTATAGGATTTATGGGAAGGAAAGACAGTTGTTGCTTGTAAACATAATACTGAAGGAATTTAGTACTGATGCAATTGAAGTGAATAATTTTTGGCAATAGAGTTTTATGATCAATTCAAATTCAGAAAAAAAATTATACTTGCTTCTAACGAAGAGAATTAGTGCATGAGGTTTCCTTAAAGCAAGCAGATCTTTCCATGCTTACTACTGGTTTAGCTTTAGTTTTCTGATTGTTACACACATCTCACAGTTCATCTCTGGGGAGTCAACTTTCCAATCCCACATACAGGATTTGGTAGGGCTCAGTCCTTGGGGAAAGAGCAGTCCAACACAAGCATTTCATGTGAGCCTGGCAAGGTAATTGTCTCCTGCAGCTGTCAGGACTAATCACTCAATGGAAACCAGGCCCCAGCATTTGTGGTAGCCTGAGGGCAAGCAAAATATCAATTGGGCTACAAATCAAGAGTGCAGCATCCTCTTGCACCATGAATCAGTTAAATGAGACAAGCAATTCAAGTGCTAAGTCAACATGGTCTGTATAAACAGGAGTTGTAAACTGTATTTCAGTGATTTGCTTCACCTTATTTTTAAAAGGCAGCTAAAAAAAGAGAGAGAGAGAGAACATGAATAAAACTGCTTGGGTTGGACAAATCAATTTGTATAAAATAACCACAATTCCGACATCTTCACAGAAATTCCGACTCACTATATAATCTATTTTGGTTGGAGAAAGTTACCAATTTTTTAAAAATGGCTCCATATTTCATTCTTGTTCATTTAATTGCAGACCCAAAGCAGAAGTATAATATACTAGATGTCACTTGAAACCTATTCTCACTCATCTGCAAGCAAACATTGAGTATCCTTGCGCACTGGTGATTTGCAGATTGATTCACAGACTAAAGAAATTGGAATCAGCTTTGCAAAGAAGAACCTTCTAAGTAGACAAACCCTTATGACAATAAGCTGACAGATGAAACTTCGCAATTTTGCCTGAATTTTTCCCTTCATCCCAAATTCACAGAAAGTTGCAACATAAATCCTGGGAGTTACTAATAGCAGAGTGGTGATGACTACATGATTGTCTTTTTGTAGAAAGGCAGCAGTGAAGAATTCCCAACAGATTCAATGGACTTTACTAGTCATAAAAGAATAAAAGACCAGGCAGAATGGGCAATAGCAAAATCAGCTGCAGCAATCTCCCCTCTGAGTACAAATGTCTCCTAAGGCATGGGTGCACGTGCCCTTATCCAGATGCTTTGCATATGATTGTTGAAGCAGTGACATAGTCAGGAGGAGGAAGGCATGGGACGTGCCGTGTTTACTGTGACTTTAGAGAAAGCCCTTTCAGTCCAGCACAGACAGGCATGGCTGAGTAGAATTTCAGCTCTGAACACAGAATTGGAGGAAAAAGACCCAAATTTAAAAAAAAAAAAAAATTAAAAAAGGGCAGGCCAGAAATGACGTTATATGTATAAGTGGCTTTCTGTTTAGACTAGGACACCACTGAGCTGGGAATGAAGTATAGTGGTGGGCTGATAAGGCGTAGCTCCTGCCCGAGTCTCCATCTGAACCAAATCATTCACGTCTACCGTCTGTCTGGCATCATTGATTTTCTTTCAAGGTAAATATTTTCCTTCACTAACAGGTCCAGTAATGGGAACCCAGCCCATTTGCACCATCTTAAGTAGGTGATATCCGTGTGTTTCTATAATATACATTTGTAACACACATCAGTACTCAAAACGCATTCTCCTCTCACTTACACTGCTCCTGCACTGATGTAACTCCAATACCTCTGCTAATCCTTTTTTACACTAAGGGGAGAATAAGAGTCCTACTGTTCATAAATATGTCGCTACCAACATATTAGAGACCCTTGATTGTAAGTGCTAGTTCTGTAGAGCACAGCCTTGGACACCAGTTTTGACTCACCAGATGCTGATTTAAATAATCATAACATCCACATCTCATTTGCAACCAAAGATGGAAGAGAGGTCAAAATGATGGAGTAAAGAAATAAATGGGGTTTGGGAGGGTTATACCTACTCAAGATGGAGAACAGGCTCAAAACTAAGCGTTAGTCTAGAATCATAATAAATTAATATTTCTGTTTGCAGCAGGTATAAAAGAAAATTAAAATGTTGTGGCATAGAAATGAATAAAGATATTGACTATTACCACTTTGGAATTGAATCAATATTTAAAAGTATAGGAAAGCTTTGTACCTGACATTTTGTTGTCAGGGTGCCTAAAGTTGGCTAAAACAAAAAAAAGCTTTTAATATGTACTTTTATCTTAAAAAAAAAAAGGCTCAAGCACTTCAATGCAACTAAAAAAATTAAATCAAGTTCTTAATTCTTTAATTTTTTCCCTCGCATTGCTCTGGCCTTTGGAGGGAGACAGTCAAATTTACCAGTATTTGTAACTGTCTGAAATGCCTATATTCTGCTTCTGAAAGCAAGGATTTCATGTGGAAGAGAACATTCTGCTAATGTTTCCTATGAGGCATGTTTGCACTCACTTCCGCTGTAAACTATATGGCACTTTGAAAAAAAAGCAGGAAGTCAATCTGTGTGCTTTGCATCATCCACACAAGCAGAAATCCTATATGAAGATCACTTGTCAGGTCTTGAAAATGCAAAACTCATGCAAGTATATCAGCCTCTGCTGTCACAGAATGGGATAGAAGAACATGTCAAGCAAACATCATCTTTATCAGAAGGGAGGGGAACTATGAGGTTATTGCTCACAACTTGCTCAAAGTTCTGGGAAAGGGGTAAGGCTCATTAGAGCCGGATATCTGTGCCGACTTCCCTCTCCCCCCGACTGCCACTTGATTCTAGACGTGAAGAACAGACAAAAACTTATCATTGCCAGTGTCTTTAAAGATGCCCACACATGTTCCCTGCAGACCAGAGAGAGGGGAAAAAAGTCCATTTTGTCTGGACAGGTATCAGTTTTAAGCTTGT
>JANZLQ010000002.1:36354602-36382461 GCA_026212715.1 Elanus axillaris | reverse complement strand
TGCCCTTTTCAGCCAAGCTCACGGTGTGCAGCCAATCTTTATCTCCAGTCTTAAGGAAGGAAAAGCAGAAACCAGCTAAAAGCCTTTCTTTCCCCTATTCTCTGATATTCTATAAGTCACATTGGAAGATTAATATTGCAACCCGTCCCTCGTCCTCCTCCTCCCTCTACCCCCCAAAATCCCCGTTGCGACTAAGTACGCTGATAAACTTCAAAATAAAAACAGATGTGGCAGGAAGAATGATTTATGGACTCCTCCATGCACTTCAGTTTCTACATAATGCCAGAGTTCGGGGCTTTTTTATTTTATTGTCCACCTAGTATTATTCAACCCATTTCTACTTCCAAATTTGAACAGGAAGGGAGGTGGGAACAATACCCAGACCTAGAAACATCAGCGTGAGGACTGAAGCACTACCGCAGTGTGATGGAAACTGCCAGAGATCCAAACTGATGGCTGCAGTTCATGGATGGAAAAGAGGAGGAAAAAAATGTTGCATGGAAAGGAAGGAGGAGAAAGGAAAAAAACCAAATCTCCTCCCTTCCTCTAGTGGTAAGTCAATAAAAGATAAAAAGTGCAATAAGTAAACTAACTCTTCATTGGTCAATAAGCAGAAAGTGAATGGAACTGGGACAAGTGGAAATGAGAGTGATAAATGTTATAGTGAAAAAAAAATCGAGATGCAAAGGGAAGATAAGAAATACTCAAACGTTATCTAAAGAACAGTGAATGCCTCTGAAAAGCATTCCAGGATCTTCCAACTATTCCCAGTCAGAGGTGAAGGAGGAGAGGTGAAGACATACATAATTGCACGTATGTGGAGAAGCTTGGAGCACAAACTCTGACAGCAGTGAAATGTGATGCAGTGGCATAGATTCATCTTTACAGCATGTGTTATTATTATGAGTGATTGGCAGTCTTGGGTTACTTGTAGTTCTGAAAGCTTAGCTTTGGATGCCTTAAGTGGGAGCTTATAATACTAATTACTGATATTTGAACATAAAAATCTCCATTGAATAACTAGGTCTGCAAAAGAAGACATGCAAATTGTCTTACTGCTGCATTGCTGCACTCAAGGCCTTGTGGTAACAGAGAAGAATCTGTTGAATTAATTTTTAATTATTTTTTTAAATTTCATTCTATATTAAGCATCCCCAAAGACACATGCAAAAGTCCCTATCAGTGTATAGGTAAATCACTAATAAACTATATGTAGGAAAATAGACTTTGCTGGACAATAGCCAGGAGAGGAGGTACTTAAACTTGAGGCAGTTGCTTGGCATTACTTGCTGGTATCTGTGTGCTGGTTCAGATCACATGCTATCTAGATTTCTTTGCTGGCTTTCTAGCATTTCATGCCTGTTTTCACTCAAGTGTTTATTTCTATAAACAGACCTAACCTTAGAAAACAATATAATGACATCCTTCCTGGGGGAGGAGGGGGAGAGAAGTTTCCTCAAATTACTCAGGAGGGTTTCCGCTGGCTTTTTATTTTCAATAATCTTAGAGGTAAATGGCCACTTTTGAACTCTGCCCTCTGCCCTTTTTATTTTGCAACTTGGGCAAAGATCAAGCCCAGAGTCAAAAGTGTCAGCAAAAATGGCTGTGATATGCGTGTGCTTTCCTTTATGAAAGTCCTCGTGATTATGTTTACAGAATTCATTATAAACTCAGGGTCCAGATTAAAAGCAAATGTCTAAGTGTCCTGTGGGGAATTGCAGGGTTGAGGATGCAGCTTCTAAGAGATGCGTGGGATCAGTAGGGCGTTATGAGCATTTCCAGGGAAAAGGGAGCAGGGTTATGCTAAAGGTGAAATGTGAACACGGGGGTCACCAAGAGGACTAGAGGTAGAGGTGGGGAAGAAACAAACAAACAAAAAAAAAGAGTCAGAAGGACAAAGTACTTCACCACATCAAAACCAGGACAAAATAATACAGGACATGTCTGTTCAAAATGGATACAGGGTTATAGCAATATCCGATCATGGCAGAATCCCTGGTGAAGAAAACAATTCTATCCAGACATAAAACTGAAACAGTCCAAGGCAGAGTTTACCAGACCGTGCTGAAAACAGCACTCTATCAAAATCTGGACCACTAGGCTCCTTCTGAGCATGTGAAAGAGGCATTTAATAGCATGAGCAGCAGGGAAGGGCAGCATATGCAAGGGCAAGCCAACTATATGCCTATTTATTCACTATTCATACTGCTCCATCCCCAACCAGCAGATGAATGTTGGCATCCCATCTTCTGTTACTGTGTCAAGGCCTCTGTGCCACAGACCCAAGGGAAAATAAAGCCGTTGGCTAAAATAGATGGTCTAACAGTGGCATGTCCTTTTAGATTATTGAATGGCATTTTTCATTTTGAAGAAAGATCTGGGAACACCAGAAAGGCAAATAGGCTAAATAGGTCCCTTTTCTTCTGAAAGAGCTTCATGGTAATTGCTGCTGACAGGACTCCTCTATAGCGGTGAGGTCTCAGGAAGAACTGGAAACCATCTTAGAGCTGATTAACGCAAGGTGTTATCCCTGACCCCTGTCACAGAGAGACCCTCTCTACGTCCAGCATCAGTGATAGGGAAGTAGTGGATATTAGTTGATTTGGGACAGGCTTGGGAGGAAGTGGATGAAAAGTAAATTGTTCTAAGTTAGTTCCTTAAATGGCTCTAGATAACTTGCTTGCTTTTTTTGGTATAACTGTTTTGAGGCTGTCAGTGCAACTGTTCAGAGTAATTTGTGGCAGGGATCGGAGAATTGAGAACGTGTTTTAAACTTTTGCTGCGCTTAGCAGAAGATGTCAGTGGTGAAGGTGGGGCTATCCACAGTGCTCAGAGTCCTCTGGGACAAAACTGCTTTGGATACCCCTGCCTTCTCTGCAAACGTGCAGATATGAGCCTGACACAGGGAGCCTCCTGAAGAATCTCTTGGAATTGCCTTAATTACTACTACGTCTAAGAAGAAGGAAAAAAAATACTGCACTACAGCGTGTTTACATTCTTCTGCACAACATATAGGCACTATTCACTGGTGTGGAACTGAAGTACCATCTTGCAACAGATGATCTGCATTTTTCTTTAAGTTGTACTAAAAGTCTTTTCCCATTTTATACAATTTAGCAACTGTAGCATAACCTCCACAGCTTTAAACATATTTGATTTCATTTAAGTAAAATGGGCAACTGTATAGCCCCAAGAGACTCTTTAATGGGTCACTCATCCATCAGGTTAGTGGGCAATGGGCTGCTTGTCCTTTGTGGATTGTTTGTACTCTTACAGCACAGCATCCCTCCAGATCTCCCAAGAGCTGCTTTGAAATGGCCAACATTTACCAAGGATATATTCAGATTTCACTTTATCCTGGCTGTCAAACTTTGTGTATTTTTCCAATGTCAAACAGATTTTAAGATGGAGGAAGGAGATAATATGATAAAAAGACTTGACCAATTTAAAGGTAGCTTTTAAAAATACTGTATACTGCACAGGACAATTTACTTTTTCCCCAAAATTTCAGCTGAGTGGTAATGGAACACATAAACACAGAGTGGGTCAGAAGCAGACTTTCATAAAGAAAATATATGTGTGCATGTCCTTACTCATGTGTGCATGTGCACATGCATGCACACAATCAACCATGTGGTGCTGGATTTTTATTTTTTTTTTCTCTAAGGCATTTTTTTAACTTTCTTTTCTATCAGCTTGTAAAACATGATTTTTATTCTTCCTTTAATGGCCTGGGCTAATTACTCATAATGACCTTTGACCTTCAAGTGCCTTCATTTATGGTAGCACATTCCTTTCAACAGAAACATATTGGCTTGGTTTTACAGGGTGCTGATGTCTGGCCTAGCAGCCCAAGCCTCAACAGTCCTACCACCATCTACAGTACAGCCTGGGTTTGGGAGTCAAAAGCATCATCCTTTCATAGACCAAGTTTCTTGTAAACACTGTGAAAGTTTCACCTGAGCAGAAATACCAAGATTTGTTTTCGATATTAAGATTCTGCTACTGGAATTTCTCTCGGGCAAAATTGTGTAAATCAGTACCTATATTTGGAAAAATGCAAAGGCTTGTGCAAATTCCTTAGCTAAATCAGGGAATGAAGCAAAGTTTAACTGTACTGGTAGAAAGTGCCACCTGGTTTTATGCACCTAACTTCTCAGGAGGGCTGAGCACTGCGGCACTGTACAGAGATGGCTCTTAGTAAAGCTACATAATATAGCTGTAGCGACTCTTGGTGAGGTAGCACTACAGTATTTCCACTAATTAACATACTGCATGGAAGTCTTTCTTAGTGCTCATCTCTTCCAAGAACAGAATTCTACTCTTCAGGATTTAGGAGTAAAACATAAGCAGCAAAAAAATCCAGACACATCACATGGTTGATTCCAAACTGTTGCTAGAATTCAGCAAGAATAGTCTGTTGAAAGTGTCACAAAAGAGTTCTGCCAAATACACGGAAATTACAGAAAATAAAAGCTGTGAGGTACTGGCATACCTATTGCCAACATCAGCAGGATCACATACAAGCAAGGAGTTAGGGGTGGTCTCATGGCTGGGCAATTGCACAGGTTTTAAAAGATAGGCCTTCCATATTAACTTCTCCCTGATCTTTGGCAAATTGCTTAAAATTTGAAACTGGAAGTTGCTGAACCTTCTCGCTTAAGTTTGGAAAATCATGAAAGCCGCATATTAACATAAAATTTAAGAGCAACCCCAAATCTGTTCAGAAAGCTACTTAAGCATGTGGCTGAATTCTTGAATAGGGAGGGCGAGCTGAAACAGATTTTCTGTCACAGCTTTTTGTACGTAAAAGAACTCACATCTTGTGATGAGGAGCAGTAATATTAAATATATTAAAGCTACTCAAATGCTTTTGCAGCGATGGGAATACCTAGTTAAACAGAATATACGTGAATGTTGTGCAGTGCGAAAAAAAGAGAAATAGTTCTTGGTCAATCACTGTTTACCTAAAATAGCAAAGCAAGCCAGAAAAAAAAATACGTATAGAAGGAGGTACACTCTATTGAGATAGATTGCTAGAGAAAGAAGAGGAAGAGTCATGCAGAAAACAAATGTGTTCATAGGTGTTTTGCAGTAGTTACATAGTTTTCGTGATAAGCCTTTAAGCTTTCGGGTTATTTTTCTTCGGTCTTTCAGATTCTTTTTTTCTTCCTTGGCCTCCTCTGCACTAATACAGACTCTCAGAGAAAGACCATTTACTTGCTCTGTTGTCAACGCATCTGGACGTCTTGTCAAAACAATATAATTTTACTTTGTAACTTTTTGACACTGGTATTTATTGCACCTGTCTTTAGTCATGATTTATGACTTGTCTGGTGAGTATTACTCTACAGCTCCAAGTTTACAATACCAGATAAGTGAAGCATTTGAAGTCCCGAACGGCTACAGATTTATAGATGTATATTTCTCTCCCCTCCTCCAAAAAGGGAAATTAAGATGAGCATTTTCTCCCATTTTTCTGGGTGGTAGAAATCAAGATAATAAGTTCTTTGGAAAGGGAAAAAAAAAAAGGAGGAAAATAATGCTATCTGCTGTTGTCTCTATTAGGAGGAATACAGTCAAATGATCTATGTTAGGGGAGTGCTCTACAGTCAGAGTAGGGGTTTGTTTTAATTAATCAATAGCTGGCTATCTGTACAGCATTTTAACACCCAGAACTATGTGTCAGTGATGGGGACATTAGCATCATGCAAGTTGTAGCATTTGGAAGCATCCATCAGTTTGACATTCTGAATTACTAGGTTTGTAATACACTTTCTAGGACAATACTAGCTCCTACCAAACACTGAAACATTAAGGCCAAATATGTAAACTCTGAACTTTACCTACCTGAGTCACCTCACTGAACAAAAATGGGTTTATTCACACACATAATGTTAACTGTGTCTATGAAAAGCGGTTGTAGAATGCAAGTATAAATATTTGATGAAAGTAACAATCTTATAGTGTAAAACCCCCAAATTTTCCGATTCTTCTTTCATTTTGGAAAATCTAAATTTGGGGCTTAAATCAACTTGACAGTATCCCTTAAATATATAGCAAGCTTGAAAGGTATTTATTATTCTACTGCTGTTAAAGCGGGTCTTTCAAATTTGCCAGACTTTAAAACAAATCCGGGCTTCCTTCCTAGTCAAGGTTCTTTTCCAATCTGATCCGGTATTGCAAATGTAACACAAGACTGTTGACACAGTTTGGTTGTTGTAATGTAAGTATCCTTCCAGTGTATCTGTCATCTAAGCCAAAGCAACATGTGAATGTGTGAATATCAGATAAAATTGTTTTGTAAACATACGGCCGCTTTCATTTGTCAAAATTTTGTTAAATTATAAAGGTACTTGACAGGGTTTGCAATTGTAATCCCCTAGGGATATATGTATCGGTGAGATTCCCTGTACTGATCCTTTGATAGAAATGGGGTGGAAATCAGGGACTATAAGCTCTGGGGAGCTCTAGAAGGAAAACCGGAGATTTTTCAGTGTTCAAGGAAAAACCAAACCAAAACAAACCCTCTTTACAAAGGCTACATGGTAAACAACTGTAAGAGAAGGCAAAGAAAACCCTCACTGACCAAGCCGTTGTCTCAAATACAGCCAGTGACTTCCCGGAACAAAACGACACGGGACCTGGTATCTGGAGGCAGCACGGATTACCTCTCTTGCCCCAAACTTTGCACATTCTCAAATGCTTTGATGGGCTGCCAATGAAAATATTGGGCAGGCATCAACTGTGCGGTTGCCACGGAGATCGAGTAAGCCGGGGCAGTGGGAGCACAGATTTCCATCAACGGGACTTTAACAAAAGCCTTGATTCAGTGGCAAGCTCTTAGGTTAGATGCTTCTGGGCTTTAGCAGGGTACACGGAAAATGGTGAATTTACTACTGAGGTTGTGAAGCAACCGCAAATTGTGATTCCTTCAGGGAAGAAAGCACAGCCCTACTTTTCTTTCTGATTCAAGATTGACCTTTTTTAAAATTCTTCCTTGCCCTTTAAAATGAGAAATAATGAGGCTGGCTCTGTAACAGTCAAATGTAATGCATTGCCATTTGGAGATATCTACATTCTAGATTTGGGGGTCATAGAATCATGCCATCGGTTTGGATACACATTCTCATCTCAGAAATTATTACTTGCTGCTTTGAAAAGGCAGCAAAAAAACCTCAAAAATACCTGTTGTTGTGACAGTGGCCATCTTGATGGACATAAAATCTGTCTGTACAAAAAACTGATTAACCTTGTATTTGTCACAGATAAAACTATCATGTATTTTTATCATTAGAGAGCCTGTTGGCAATTGTGCCTGAAAGGGCTGAAATACAGAAGATCTTGACAGAGTAGATAGCAGACAGAAATAGCAAAGTGAGATATTTCCAGAATCTCCTAATTTCAGCTGTTGAACACAGATTTGTGCATGGATTCATATTTGAATTCTGATATTAATACATTCAAAGCAGTATTAAACTCATGGAATGCCCTTTCAGATTTTTTCAGTAACAACCAGCGAGTTTGTGGGACAATTTATTGCATATAAGCTGATGTGAATTTGTACTTGCAAGTCCACAGTAGATACTTCAGTTTTAAAAACCGAACTATGGAATTTTGTGACTGAACTTTCCTCAAAAGTGATGTGCATAGGACTGTTGCATTTAGAAAGAAAACCTAACACATTATTATCTTATTAAGCCCTAAAGGCAGAATGAAAATAAAGTTAAAATAAGGAACTTGATTGTTTACAGGTTTCCATCTAACTAGAAATACATTTTCAGGCACTTAGGGCAATTAAATTATACATCTTGATAAACAAGCACAAATTACGTGAAATTTTATACAAAGTTTAAATGAAACTCAGATCTTTTAAAGACTGTCTTAGGAGAATTTGTGAAACACTAAACACTAACAGGTTTTGTGTTCTAAAAATTAAAGTGCTGGTGTTCTTTCCTAGAAGTCACAAAGACATTGGTTTTCAGGTTAATTACAGCAAAGACGAGGCAAAAATACTCAATCTCTATTCACTGTCATTCGACTGAGCACAGCTGGTGGGTAGGAGACACCATCTCTGACATTCAGGAAGGAAGAACAGTCAGAGGGAACAATCATTTCAAACATGTCAAGGTGGCAATAACAACTAACAGTTGAAAGGGACAGCAAGCTTCATGCTTCAGTCCTTAATACAGTCTCCTGCGGAGATCAGGCTGTGACCTGCTACATGGACAAGTTATTCCACAGTTCTCCACCCTATGGAAGTCCTTAATCCGCCCTTGAAACAACTGCCAATGGATACTGTCAGTCAAAACCTCCTGGTAAGATAAGCTTTGGCTCTGGCTTACCGTGTTCTTTGACATTATCACTGAGATGGGGAAAGAAATTCAACCCAGAATGCTCATTGCATTTAAATTGTATGGAATTTTGCTGTTATCCTCAGTGTGACTGGACTTGATCCAGTGTGTGACGCCTGATGGAGCTTTCACTGGAATTAAACCAGAGCATCCAGGATACTGTCTGGAATTGGCAATTACTGCTGTACGCATTGGACTTGTCTGAAACACACCTAACCAGGCTAGCTGGTTAAAAACAACTGCTTTAAGGACCTGAGAGATCAGGATGAAATCTGTAAGGAGGAACATCATGGAAATCCAAGACACTTTGGTCTGGCTCTGGTTTCTTAATGAGCTGGCTCTAAACAAATTACGGTTCCTTTAACACCACCATCTTACAGGTAGGCTAAATTATGTAAGCACGCAGTCCTTCCATTTCTTTTATAGATAATGGGCACAAGTGAATTCTTTTCATAGAAATTGGGAGAAAAATCACATTGCTACTCATGCTTAACCAACTGAACCAGTGAGTTGCCAAGCCTGTGACATCATCACTGGCAACATACAAGCTTCAGATTAGAAGTAGCCTGATGACATCACCCTTCCAGTTTCTATCTAACAGATGGTTTCTGTATATTGTGTAATTTTAGATCATTATTCATGGTTTTGGTCAGTATAATTCAGGAAGTGAAAAAACTGCCAAGAAAAATTGACCTGGAACTAGTTCAAAGAGACTAAATTATTTTATTGATTAGACTCTTTAGCTTTCATTTTCCACCAGAGCCATCATGAATCATCGATACACAATAATATCTGAGTAATTTCTGTGTGAGCTGAATTAAGTGCTCCAAAACAAGGTACGCTTTGAAGGATTAGGCCTTCAAGCTCTTTGAAAACAAGATAGCTAAGAAGATTTGCTGGGCAGTCCTGAAAGGGGGCCAGAAGCTATTTACTGAGGCAAGTGGTTTGTTTGAACTGGATTTTTATTTATTTTCATATTATACTTGTTGACTTCATATCCGCCTTCAGCTCAGCTCAAAGGCTCGGGAGAGGCATGTTTTTCACCAGCGTGAACATGGGCCAGAAAGGAAGGACCTTCTGAGAGGCCTCACCAGCCCCAGCCCCAGCGCTGAGATAAAGCACCGCAAGCCTGCTGGAGTAAGGGAGAAAAGCAGAGAGGGAAGGGGGTAAGAAAGGCTGGGGAGTCTTCTTATTACTCAGGTTTACAAGAGAGTGCAGCCGTGCGGAAGCCTTCATGCAAGAAATAGGCAGAGGGCAGTGAGGAGTGAAACTCTGCATCATTTATCTAGTATAAATACATCTGCCAGATGCAGGTATGGCACTGAGCGCACAGGTTTACCATGCCATGGTAGCAAGTTTCCTTTCAGACTGATCCACACCAGAGTGCAGGATCTACCCCGAAATCAGCAGTCTTTCCTCAAATCGGGGTGGGGGGTGTGGAAATAGAGAGCACATTTCTGTCAACGTGCTCCAACAGCACTAACTTATCTAAGTTCTGCCTCTGAGACAAGACATGAGAATGGGTATGAAGATATCAAAACACAGTTTCCATATAGTGATTCCCTAAATGCATGTTTAGTAAATGTCTTGGACCCATATCATGAGAGTATCAAACAGTACTGAAGTAGGACATGAGGATTTCAGGTGGAAAGAGAGAGCAAGTCCAGGTTGCAATGGAGTAGCTAAAAGCAGCTCAGCCCCTTTCTAGTCATTAGTAAGAGGACAATCAAATTACGAATTAATATCTCCCAGCCTTACAGAAGGAGTATGTAAAGAAAACATTAAAACCTTAGCAGCGGTTTCCTATTATTAGTGTGCTGTGCCCCGGTTAACTGTGTCTCTGAAAGTCGCATGTGCAGGAGTACTCCAGCATTTACAGAAATCATATGAGCTTGAAAATGGTCTGGCAGCACCAGCAGCCTCCAGATGTACCCCATGGACTGTACTGATGTGTCACCCCACGTGCAATGGCTTGGCACAGCAGAAGAAAGGTAGTTTTGAGACCCCTTTCAGAACAACAGTAAAATAAGAGACTCTGAGGTTAGCCCTGGTCCTTCCCAATTAGTCTGTGTGCTGATTTGCTTCTCTAGCATAGCTTGCACCAAATATCCCGGTGGCTGCGGAGATGCCAGCTGGGTGTTGTAGAGGGGGCAAAAGAAACAACTGAAAGAAACTATCTGAGTTCAGTTTTTGAACCTTGTTCCCCATCATAAATGATACCTGAATATTGCTCCTCTGTCAACTCTAAGGTCCTTTGAAAATGGAAAAAAGAATACAATAAATGCCGAGTTTGTCACTAGGGAGTGTTTTCCTTTTCATAGAACAGAATGGACCATTGCATTGCAAACAAGGCACCTTAGTTGGCCTATTTTCAAAATAAATATTAAGATCCTTACTATCAGTAGTCAAGCTCTTCTGTAAACTGGATGTATTCTTGCCTTAGACTTTTGTGAACACCAGCAAAACACCTGACCCTGGGCAAATATCTATTACATTTGCAATAACTATGGTTTTCAGATGTTGTCTCTGGTGAGATCATTTCGGTATTTGTTCTCCAGGAGAACAATCTTCAGTTTTATGAGAGTTTAACCTGAGAGTACCACATAGAAGAAAACCAGCAAAATCTGGGCTAACCACCTTTCAGTTCTTTGCTGTACATCAGAAGAAAGTTCAACAGCTTCTCTACAGGCATTTTTCCTCTTTTCCTGTTTTGTTTAAATAAAAGAGCATTAAGATTTAATTATGTAAAATGCTTTTAGCCCAGGCTCAGCAGGCATGCAGCTTTAAGACAATGACTATTCTCAGACACTTCAGTACAGAAAACCTGCTCGTGGAAAGATGCACAAATATAACTTTCAGTGTGGTAAGTTCCACATATTACTGTACATGTTAACTTCAGCACGATTTTTAGAATAAAGTTCTAGGGATTATTAGATGCTATTTTACTAAATATCCTCTTACCAAAATATCCTGGTTTGCCAAGTCTAAATATTTAGGGAAGACATTGTAGTTTAATTAAAATCTTTATGGGGAAAAAAATACTGGCCTTGCCTTTCCAGTCACTCAGAAATAAAACATGGTATTTAAAACCTGTCTCTTTCCATCCCAAAACATATGGCTTGACACCATTCTGTTTTGTGAGAATATTTTACAAGTTTGGGGTTTGTTCTAATGTAAAATTAAAACAAATTTTAAAGCCTCGAGGTTGGCTGCAAAGTAGGAAGTGTTGTTCAAATGCCAAATTTAACACCTAGTTTTTGTTACTTGAGTTTCAGGTGCTGAGGTTGCAAAAGCTAGGGGAAACCAATTTTTAGAGGATTTTTAAAATTTGAGCCTCTCCTGGTCTTAAAGCAAGCATCCTGTATTTGGCAAGAACTTGTCACCATTTAATTAATACAGTGTATATGCAACCTGGTGTCATCTGTACAGTCTGGTTTTGGTGGGAGACCTGTGTATGTTGTGTACTGGGAGTATAATCAGAAGGGTTGTGCACGGAGCATTTTTTCAGGTAGAGTGAAAGATTCAGCAGTACATGGAGAGAGAACATTATTCTTGACAGCAAGAAGGGCATGTCTTCCTCCAGAGCAAATACCTACTTAACTATTATCTAAAATATTCTTTCATTTTATGCTTGTTTACCAACATAGAAGCCTACTTGTAAGACAATTTTATGGCAGCAACATTACTTTTTATCAGTCTTTCCGAGCTGATAACAACCTTTTCCTAAAGCTGCTTTAGCAGAGATTATCGACCATGATGAATGGCTCTGCATTCTCATTTCCAACTAATAGCATCCACAACCTGAATGAAGAGCCAAAATATTTTTTTTTCCATTTTAGAAAGTCATAACATCCAAGAAAGCACAATCACAAAGCTCAGTTGTGTCAACAGTGATAAAATGATTCAAAATGACCTGTTTTAACCTGAGGGGTTAAACTCTAAGATCTTAATCTTCAGATGATTTTATTATCTAAATTTTCATGAAGACTAATCATAACAGCCATAAATATGCTCTGAGAAGATACTCCCTCTGTATACATATATCCAATAGGAGAAATATTGTAAAGATTTTTCTCTAAAATTATGCTTTTTATTAAGAGTTGGTACTGGGAACCGTTTTTAGCCTTCTGGTTATTTGGGGATTTTGTTTGCCAGCTGTTCCCAAATAAGAAGAAAATCCTTTCGTCCTTCCTGATTTCAGTAGCCAAATGAAAATCAGTGTGGTGATCAAGATGTAATTCTGTTTTCTTTCAAAGCTTGTGCATTAAGTATTTTCCTCAAGCGTTTCCAGACTGGATAGCATCCCTTTCTGAACATCCCACTTCAGGAAGGGGACAAAAACCACTGACATTTTCCTTATCAGTTCTGAGAGGATCAGCTCAGGATTTTTGCAGTATTTAACACACCATGTGGAGGAGACAGCATGGATTTGGAGGAGGATGTCTACAGATAAGAAATTTCCCTTGGCTATGTTTGCCAAACCACGTAACATGCTGATGACCATTTGCTTTATCCTGTGTCAATATGTTTTGTCTTAATTTTCATGCTCTTAAAGGAGAAAATCATGCTTGAAAAAATGGAGAGTGCGCATTATATATGCTTTATATGTGCACATATTTGCTATTACCCAAGTAGTCTCGTGAAACATTGGCCAGCTGGAACGAAGGAGATGGCGTTGCATAGTTCTCCAACAGTGACCCTTGAGGGCTGGAACAGAGATGTATTAGTTATAGCCAGAAGGGAGCACTTTGTCTCCTAAATCCCTTGGAGTAAGTTGGTTTTTCTTGCCAGTCCGCGATTGATTGAGTCATCACAGGTCAGTGATGGCTGTGGATAAATATTTCCTTTGAAGACGTCAGACTTTAAAAAATAGTACAATAAATTCCCACACATTGAGCTGAGTCAAATTAGCAGGACTTCAGCAGTCACAGCTGGTGTGAAGGGAGCATTTGTGGGACCTGAACTGACACCACAATTTGGAGACCTATGCAAAGTGCATCAGACTCATGTTGTTTTCAAACGTCCTTCTCCTGAGGCATATGAAATAGTTTTGTGTTGGGTTTTTTCCTGGGCTTTCCCTGTCCCCATCTATCCCAAGGAGTCAGAGTCCATGCAAACAGTACCTCAGTGTCTGAAACGTTCAAGATTCAGCTTTATCTGTCATTCAGGACGGACAGGGTGGAGGCCATCAACCCTCTAACTGGACTAAACCAGGTATACAGGGAAGAAAAGGCGTATTCAAACCTCCCCACAGATCTTCACCTTCAGCAACATCATGATGCCTAATGAAAGGATTTGGCTATATCCTGTCAACTCAACATGCAGAATATTCTGTGCAGCATTCCCAGTGAAAGCCTACTGATTTCACTGAAAATATTACAATGGCCAGTGAAATGTAGAAACCGCTGGTGTTGGTTGAGGGAATATCTTCCTATGAATAGAGCTGTCATTCATAGTTGGGAAGGTTCGGAAGATAATTCCTCCTTTAATTTCTCTACATTAACGCCAAAATTCAATATCGAGGTTAGTTATAGAGTAAAAAAAAATAAAAAATAAAATGTTGTTTTTCTAGACCTATTTATTTTAGTTGTTAATGGATTAAAATAGTTCCCAGCTGTGCAAAGTTCTCATTATGTTCATTACTCATAATGCACCTCACAATGAGATGATTAATTCAGCACACTTGAAGGCCCTTCACTGAATGCTGTTGATTAAGCAATTATGTTAATCCACTTGTGTTTGTTTTCTCACTGCTCTGATGATGGTTGGGACCAATTTCTTTGCTGAATTATTCTATGTACATGCTAGAAGTTTTGCTAACATTTTCAAAGGCCAAATCCACCATTTACAAACAATGTGAAGGTGAAAATTGCAGATTATTTGTCTCTAGTGTATTTTGGATTGCTAAGAAAAGTGCTGGACTTTATTTTGATTCCTCCTGTTTTGGGCCAACTCCTGGAGAGGAGTAACGTAGCTTTTCTGTGTCTGCTTTAACACTGAAGTGGTAATTTCAGGCCAAGTAAAGATTAATCCTTTCATTTCATTTGTATGTTCTTGTATTGATTGTATTCAGTAGTTGATTTGATCTTTTGTTTCTGTAAGACTGGTAGCAAAATAGTTTTTAGAAACGTTGTACACATGGATATGCAAGTAACCCAAATATGCCATTTGGAGTCAGAAACCTGATGTCTGCAGGAGGAATACGACAGCCTCTCAATGTGACCAGCACCATGAAAAATGGACAGTGATTCCCCTTACTTGTTTTAGATTTAGTCTGTAATTTGATAGAAAGCAGCAAATGATTAGAAAAGGGAAGGATATTCTCCTACTTTTGGATGAATATTTTTGTCAGTAACAAAAATAGAAAGGGAAATACTGTGGTAGGAGAAATATGTAATAAATTTCAAGAGTCTTTGCTCAGCTTAGTTGGATGGGGCAGTGGTTCTTTAAGTATATTTGTCAGTTACCTACAAAGACATGTGATGGAAATATTTTTGAGCAGCCAGAAACATCCGGCTCCATTCAATATACTCAACTCTCTGGGTGTCCGAGGAACCACCAGCGATCATTTGTAATAGTTGTCGTTTACCGTTCCGCCAGCTTAGCCAGCCACGATCACCAGCTTCAGTGGAAAGGAAAGGAAAGACGGATCCGAGTTATACCTCAATAGACTAAACAGTAACCCCGCAGCAGCGCCCAGCTTTAGGTTGGCTGAAGCATTGGCCGATCTCATGAATAATAGACACATGAAAAATGCTAACAGACTTCCCATCCGTCAGAGCAGCCAAAACCAAGATGCAAAACATTAACACAAGCCAAACCTGCGCAAAACTAACTATCCCAAAAGACCTCTGATAACTTTTGAGTTCCCTATTTGGAAAAAAATATGATAAAGCAGCAGCTTATAGATGCAAAGCAGCAAGATTTAGTGATACCCTCCCCAAAGCTTTCTATTTTTGCCATTCTTTTCCTTAGCTTTTGTATTTAAGTGTATATTACTAACAGTTCCACCAATATTTTCTGAATATAGACCATCAATGACCACAGCTTTTATTTTGGGAGGTCCATTTCCGTAGCAACAGCTCATAAAAGATAGTAAATAAAGCTTAGATCTTTGCAGCTCAGGTTGATATATTATATATTGGTCACTGCAGTGTGCTGACGGCTTTCCTGCAATGTGGCCTGTGTCTTTTTTATTATGTACATTCTTGGTGAGTGTTGGGGAGATTGATCCCATTCTGGTATCCAGATTTTAAAACAGATGTGTGGGGAAAAAAAAGGGTGCAGGAAAGAGGTGCAAAAAATCCAGAGACTCTGAGAAAAAGCCTTTCACGGAGACCTGTTTAGGTTTGTCAAAGAGGACTGAGAAGTAGCATGATAACTTTGTAAAAATACCTTCATGAAAGGAAAGCACCAGTTGCTGAATAAGCCTAAATCTGGTAAGGAAAGGTTAGTGTGATTAGCAAAGGGAACTACTAGGGAAGCAGTAAGTTCTCAAGGTCTTCTTGTCTTCAGGTCAAGAGCGATACCTTTCTAGTAGTGATGTTCTAGCTAGATAGAGATTATTGGTCTTAGTAGGAGGCAACAGGGTGAAATTTTATCTTCCTGATGTCAAACTATACAACCAGGTCTTGCCTTCTAAATTTAAATTACATTCATCTGTCAAGAAAGTGTCACTGAGATGGGGGGGTTTAAAAGCTAGCTTTCTTTCCAAATAAATGCATTGAGGAAGCCTTTCTTTTTTCATAAACATTCTTGTTGAGAATTAAAAAAAAAATCAAATAAAGCCTGAAGAACAGTTGGCAGCCATAGGAAAATCTTTAACATTACTCTAAATGAATACTTTATTCTTTCCAGTTCCTCCAGAACACAGCATTATCTGGTCTCTTCTACTAGCATCACAGCTTAAAGGTAAATCACAGAACAGAATCACTTCTCAGGCATCCAGTACCTTGATTTCCTTCATCCTTCCCCCACCATGAGGTGAGGATTCTGTAATTGTGATTATGCTGAGTGGTTTTTGTTGTTTTTTTTTTTTTTTACAACTGCTTCAAGGAACTGAAGGCACCTAGAGCTTTACAAGGCAGTTAAGTACAGTGTGGAATTTACTCTTAATATTCATCCATATGTTTTATGAATTTCTATATTTGAGTTTAAGCCTTGATTTTAAAGCCAGACTTGTTTTGATTCATTTATGTCTTAAACTCAATACCAGTTTCTATGTTCTCTTATTTTGGGAAACCCAAGTTGAATTGCTTAGCAGAAGAAAAAATGGATCAGAATTCTTTTTTTCTAAAAACGGTGCTAAAATTGTGTAGCCAGCTGTTACTCTGAGACCAAACTCCCATCAAGTTCAGCAGAAGGAGGAGATTGCCATAATGTAACATTAGAAATCATGAAAATCCCAATGGGCATAAGAAGGTGTTGAAGGGGGGTCAAGGAGCATGATAGACATGAAAAGGCTTTTTTGCAGCTGGTTCCTTTCTCCTATCAACTGTACAAAGGCAGGCGAGGGAGAGAGAGGGCGGCAGAGAAGTGAAGCTGGATTATGAAAGGGACACGCTTTCCATCCATGTTCAGGAAACCGGTGAGACAAAAGGCACGCAGCAGCAGCCACATGGCAAGGGGGCTTCAAAAAACAGCCTGCTTCCTCTGTTGTTTCCTCAGAAGCCCAGGATCCATCACTTAGTTTGTTTTTCCAAGGAAATAATTAAAGATGTGGATTAAAAAAAAAAATTAACAAAAGACTGACCCTTCCTTCCCCCCCCCCCTTCTTTCTGCCTGCCCATTTTAAGGGAAATCATTTTCATACCCCCCTTCCGCTCTCCATACACAATGACAGCCCCAATGCTGGAGCAGAGATTGGTTTACATCCCAGTAGAAGGAATACTTAAGGAAACCTTTGGCAGTATTATGGATTGAAGTGCAAGGAGATGGTTTTATCAGGAGGCTTCAAGGCTATTATTGTCCAAATAAACACTTGCTTTGCCAGACATGATCTACAGCTGCTGCACAGAGACCCTTGAATTTCATCTGAATTTCAATCTCCCTGTCCTTTTTGCCTTTCCTACTTTACTGTTTTCAGACCTGAATAGCCTACTGTACTGGATTACTTCATATTTTCCATCTTAATAGGCTTCACTAGGCTCTGACTCCTGACTTCCTGCCCACGACTCTAGACCCCACTTCATCTAGATTTAGGAAGCTTTAACACATTTTGGTGAGGTTTTTTTGTTTGGGTTTTTTTTTTTTTTTTTCCACTTTGCAGGGGACAGGATGCTCCCCCAGACTTTGCTATCGTGATGCAGCATTTCACCGCTGACCAGAACAGTGCTATTTCAGCACAGCAGAAACCCACACTAACACACATCTCCTCACATGCATTAGAGACAAATTGCTTGAATAAAGTAAGAAGCAGCAGAGCCAAACTTTCCAAGAAGGTTGTTAAATACTTATCATTTTCTTCTTTCCTATACCCATGCTGTCTGTAGTCTCACAAACAGACCCAAGGAGTGACAGAGTACAACAGGTGGAGAAGATGTTTCTACAGCATTGCTACAGCTTCAATGAAAAAAATGACTGAAACGCTTTCACTAAAAGACCATTTCTGAGCACTTTCAAGGGCAGAACTGCAGAAGGAGAACAGCAGGAATAAGTGTTTCTAACTAGATTTATTTTTTTTTCCCAGAAATACTATTGCAGAAAGACATCATACCAGTAAATTGGCTGGGAATATAAGATACTTCATCTAATACCATCAAGGATTATCTTCTATTTAGTCATTTTTATTTTCTTCTTTTCCTACTGCCTCTTCCTCTCTTGTTTTAGAAACTTTCTCAGGTTTAAACATCCAAACTACACTCATGGCTTCAGGCACTTTAGCATGAAACATCCTCACTACCAAGGCCACTGTAAATCTGAATATTTCAATACCCTCATAATATATTTAGTCCAGCACCTCCCCTTTGCCCCTGAGCACTGATGGGGCACAGGGACAGACTCTCTCCAAGTTTGCTTGGGCTGATTATTTTACTTGACCATAGTGCAGAGCAGAGATTTCACCATGAGCACTCCTCCAAGGAGCCAAAGCCAAGCAGAGCCCCGGAGCAGGGTTATATTGGGGTTTGGTTTGTAGTGCAGTTGCTCACACCTGTGTGCTCAGGCCCATGTGCTCATCTGGCCGTGAACCAGCTCCAGCTGTGACCAGTCTTTTCACTTACTGGTTTGGCCCATGAGTAAATGCTCTGACCCTTGCTTATAGGATTGTTTGACATTCTGAATAATTTCCTTACTTTAATTGCACTATTTTTGCCAGATACATAAACTATTTTCTATCATAAACACAGGAAAAGCAGTCTTCCAATAAGGGGAATCTTTCTTTGAACCTCCTAAGAATTAGACTAGTAATAGCACACTGACAAATTAAATGCACTATTAATGCTGTTCTAAAGTAGTTAATACCCTCATAATGATTAGAGATGCAGAAAAAGGTCTGGTTAATTGAGCTCCCAAATTTTAATCCCTGTCACAAATTCAGAAATATTTCTAATATTTAAGCTTGAGAGCTACCAAGCTTGGACTGGAAATCTTGTATCCATAGTTCAGGTCTTCTGAACTTTGCCCTAAAGTCAGTATCTTCTTTTACTCTGGGTACTAATCTGAGCGCTTGCCTTCTCCCACCAAGAGGGTTCAGACCGGTAGCCTTGCTAGAGAAGTACAAAAAAAAAGAAGAGCTAAACCACTCGGTTCAAGATATTCCCTGCTTACTTCAGTTTAGAGAACAGATAACACATCCATTTCTGCCCAACATAGAAACTCTCAGTAAAATCTTGTCCTTCACTCTTGCACACACCTACAAAGACGGGGTATTTTATGTCCTGGTTATTGCAGGTGATGTTTTGGAGAAGCCAGCTGCATGGCTTACAGCAAAAAAGCCAAGCTTTAAAGGAGAATTGGATTTTATCTGGTACTTTGGTTTGTTCATGTGCAGCTGAAGAGTTAATAAGCTGGGTTTTCTGTTCTTTGCATTTCCAACCGTTATCCTTCTTTCTGAGTTTCGTGAAGGCAAATTATGTACCCCCACTACATGTCTGGACCAGCAGCGGTTTCTGTAGCTCGCCCGTTAGGATGCAGATAAGGATTTTGCATGGGGATAGTGCAGAGAGACATCCTCCGACGATCAGCTCTTGGGTTCCAGTATGGCTCACTGCTGCAGGAGGCGGTCAGGTCTGAGCTCTCTGAGTGCACAGGTTTTGTTTGTTTTTTATACCTGAAAAGCAAGACTTCATAAGTTTTACCTTTCAAGCCTTAATCTTTAAGTTCCTCACTTTCCACCACCTACTCAAAAACTGAATGCAACATTTCTAAACCACTTCAACTTGATATACCCCATTTAGCTTGCTAAATCTAAAGAAGCCTTTCACAGTTCTCCTGATGATGGGCATCAGCACTAAATGTAGCATGTGGGAGCCCCTTGCTTTGAATTTCCTTGGGGCATAGACAAGCCATGTTGTTCCTACACCTTGATGAAATGATGAGACAAGGAGGAACCTTGTCTAACTGAGCTGACTTTGGGTCTGGGCTTCAAAAGCTGCTGTCAGCCAGGAAGGGGTAGATGTTTAGATCATTAAAATTTTCTCCTTGATTGGTCTGGAAAAATAGAGAGCTTTCCTTTCATGCAAGCAAATGTAATATACATATGCAAAATAAATACGAGTTTAGTTTCTTTTTACACTGCACTATACTACAAATAAACAGACCGGTCCTTCATAGACACACCAGCAGGATTCCTCCAAATGTAGCACGACTTACAGAACTGTAGGACAGTTGTTACAGTCCTTGATTATGTCGTCAGCACATCTCTATCTGTTTTCCCGTGAGATTGAAGTAATTACTGGCTTAACGCATGCCTGTAGTTGAACCATGATCCTACAGATATGATAATAAAACTGTCAGGATTTTTTTATTTGTGCATCTGTTTCCATTTTTAAAAAATACATTCCTGAGATTCAACTATGTGCATGACTTTTATGTTACCTGGTAAGAGGTCAGTTTTCAGTCTTTCTATTAAAAATAATAATTTAGTGCACTACAAGCGAAGATAAATGCATCTAATCAGCTTCCAAACAGAAATGGTATCTATTTTTTTTGTTTTTTGCAGGTCCCTCTGTTAGGGGGTTGCAAGTCATTTGTCTTTGCTTGGTTTGTGGCAAATACTCATAGTAGGATGCTCCTGGTGTTATTCATTAATTCCATAAGCTATTGGTTTCCAATAAAATAAGAGAAGATCCTGAAAAGGTTTTCATTCCTTTTATGGTTTCTCAATGTCTTTGAAATAATCTCAGTATAGGGCTGAAGCAGGGTACAATTTTTCTCTTTTGAACATTGTTTAGGTAGATACTGTCATCACTACGTCTTTTGTTGTATCATCTTGACTTTCTCCCTCCATTTTGGGAGCACTTGCATCTTGAAAACATCAAATTTGACCTGGAACCACAGTAAGCTACATCTGATAACAAGCCTCCATGTACCTGTGTGGTCTGATGTCAGAGAAGGAGCTTGGAAATGGGAAATCAGATGAAATTACATGATTCTTATCTTTTTCCCCTATAGAGGGCTTGAGCTGCTGATTTAGAAGTTGCTTGAAGGGAAACAGGAAAAAATGATTTTTCACTAAATTTTCAGGACTTGTAGCAGATATTAGCAAGGGGCCCTAACATAGTTATTAACTATGCAAGACTATTGTTTATTTTTACACAGGAGCAAGTATCTATGCTTATTTTTCTTTACCTAGCTAAAGAAATTGTATAGCTGTTTGAAAGGGTTAAATAATTTCCTCCCTTCCTGCACTCCTAAGGCTTTTCTTGCGTGTGCGCGTGTGTGTGTGTGCGTGTGAGGTTCCCCACTAACCACGGCTCTGTTTTCCAAAAGGAAATTAAAATGAAATACATCAGGCATGCTGGGACTTCACACTTCAGAGACTTATAAAGCAATATCGCCTGTTTAAATTGATTGTCACTTTAACTGCCCACAGCTACTCCTCAGGAAGGGAGCTTAAATTTTTACTGTTCTTAATGGGACAATATCTCTCTTCCAATGACTTAATTTAGGTTGTGCTGAAACTCCTATGGAAAGCAGGACCATTAATATTTCATTAAAAATGCCTATGATGTCAGGGGTAGCAACAGCAGATTACCTGCCGATCTACAGGAAAACCATCCCCTTCCCCTGGGGATGCGCTGGCATCCCACAGTAGGATGGGGAAAAGGGCATGAAGAATTGTATGTACTCCTCAGCACTGAGTCGCTTTGTCTCTTCGAGGTCTGCGACTTTTCCTCCTGTTTCATCGTTTGTGCTTGTACAAGTATTACTTTCACGATAACAAGCTACAAGTCATGAAAGAGCTGGTGTCTCGAGTATTGGAAATATTACAGATGAAAATGTTTATTGGCCAGAGAGGACATGCGAGTATGGAATTAAGACACTCATTTCTGGATCTCTTTTTCCTCCTGGAATGCAGGAGAACAATGGGCAGGGAGATGTGAAGACATGTAACAGTGAAGCAGTGGTAGCTTTAACAGATAAACAGCTACAGTCCTACAGATATACCGTACATTTGAATGTGTATGGACATTGTACAGCACATCCTCAGCCAGTGGGAGCTTTTATACTTCCCTGATCACAAACTCTAAGGGTTTATGACATCGTACAGCACAAGAGGTTGTGTTTCCAGAGTTTATCTTTAAAATCAGGGGACTCCCTTGGGTAAAAGGAGAACTCGTATTATGAGCTTAGCAAATTAAACTATTTGTTTCTCCACCACAAGAAAAAAAAAAGAAAAAGGAAATGGCAAAAACCCAAATGTCTGTTTGATGATCAGGTTCCACAGGGCACAGGGCTCTGGCACCGAAATATCAGGCAGCCAACCTGGTAAACTGCAGACTGCAGCAATAGTAACAGGAACCTGAACCAAGCTGGGAAACCAAGGCTCCCGACTCCCCAGCAACGTTCTTTCTTAAAGATCCTGTCTTATTCATAGCAAAATGGGGGAAAAAAAAAATTTTGAACTGGAAAAATACCTGTAAATAAATTTTGAAATGCTCATAATGTGCAGTCAGCGGTCAGAGGGGGTGGGAGGCAGTGCCAGGACGGGTGCGGGAGCGCAGCTGAAGAGCAGATGCAGAACAACAATGAGCATGTTGTCCTGCCGCCGGCGAGGGGAGGGATGCTCCTCACGCAGGACCGCGTAGTCTGCTACCGTTAGAGTGAAATACTACTATTTTGAAATATCTGGTCGAATGTTAGATACTTTAGGGACTGCTAAAACCCTAAGGACTCTTAAGTTAGACCTGGCAGTTAACGTTTTATTATTATGGAAGGATATTTTCCAATTTTGAAGTTGTCAGCTTTCATTTCTCTTTGTGGGTTTGACGCACACATCATCTTAGGAATTTATTTGACTGACAAATGCTCTCCAACCCAATTAAGCCATGCACATAGGTCTCAGACTACGAGATTGTGAGTTACTCGCAGTGCTGCAGGATGAGAATTGCATATTAAAATGAAACGAGTAAAGCACCTTCCAAAGAAAGTTGAAGCGAGCACTCGTTGTATTTTAACACAAGATATTTGGTCCCTTGAAACTTGTTTCTACTGGTATTAAGTCTAACTTTTGGGCCTAAACTTGTGTTCATTAAAGTATCAAATATAAATCAATTCAAAAGCTCCCCTTTTCATAGTAATATCTACATTTTTTATGATTAGATATGGCTATTAGTCATCATCAGGTTTGCATTTCCTGAATGTCCATGTATCAAACCACATCCGAATAAGAACATTTTAAAAAGATATTTTCAAATTTTAGAAGCAAAAGCTTTAAGTGATAATTTGTGGGTTGGATGAGGGGTAATATATTGACAGAGAAAGGCTGCAATATTGCAAGCTTTATTATTCTAAAGTCTCATTTCAAAATTTGGGAACACAGTTCTAGTTTATGAGTACAGGGCAGAGGGTAGCTAGTTATAAAACAGCATTAATATAAATCATAGTTATTACAGAAATCGAAAGCACGTTATGTTTAAGGTATTTCTAAGCCTCTAGCTTTAGCGAAATAGGAAATGACATATATATATACACACACGTGGAGATCCCAGAAGAAAAATACAATATCCACTTAAGTGTCAAGGAAGAACGCTGGATACATATTGATATACTGCAAAAGTGAAATTTGTGTGTCAAAGCCATTTGAAAGGAAGCTGAGGCTCTCATGCTGCTTAATTTCCCTGGTTGTTCCCCACTTCTCTTCCTGGATAATCCACTAAGAAATCAAACTCCAAGAACCTGTTACCAGCACAGCACTGGAGTACAATAGTGTTTACAGCACTTTGCCCTTGCCAGGGACTCCTGCAATGGAAATCTCAGTGCTCTGCATATGGCCTGCCAGCAAAACGACATGAAGATTGACCAGACAAACCTCCTAGAATAGTGGGATAAGTGGAAAGGATTTATCCAAACAGGAAACATTCTTTTTCCACTTGTGTGGCTGCTCTTCTTGTCCATTGCTCATCCACTCTAAAGCATATTTACCAGCAGTTCTGAAGCTTCCACCTCTCCTCTGTGCAATTCCTGCTCTCAGTGTCATGACTGGGCAGATGCTGTTGCCTCTTTTCCCACCACTTGCCTCGGGAAGGATCTGTAATGTACTTTCTGGCAGAAGCGTGTTGTGCTGGAGCAGGGAAGATGGGATTCAGCATGGTTTTGGGGGAATACGTTATAAAAATCAGACCTAGACTTCCATACTTCAACACTTGCAATATTGTGGATGTGGAGTTGGCAGCGTATTTATGTGATTGTGAACAGACATATATATACATTATGCTTATAAGTGCACATATATATATGATTATGTATGTGAGCGTATTTCCTTTTCTTCCTGCTGAAATCAGCAAAAATAACATCAGTATTATCTTTTACCTGAAAGAAAACTTCTAGTTCTCGTGGCAGAAAAGGAAATGTCAAAGTTTGAAAGCGTGACAGAAGTATAGGAAAACTCAAAACCTAGAAGGTGAATCAGAACTATCCTAGGGTTGTTTTTTTTTTTTTAAACAAACAGATTGCCAAACAACTTCTGAAGGCAATCTCGTATGTGAGGGGATTCATCCTCCTGACTCTGGAACATTTTCATAGTCAGATACTGGATTTAAATTTGAAACTTCTGGTAGTCCCCTGTTTCATGGCCCCTTAAGTTTTAGTTCTAGGCAAGCAAGGAGCTGTAATCAGGACACTTCACTCAGCATCTGGTCTGAACGACTGAGCCAACAGTGCTGCAGAGACAATGTTCTCTGAAATCTTCATCGAATTCTCAAGATACTGTGCCATTGGACTGCAGGGGAATGGCAAATTACAAAGGGTTGAGAGATACCGGAGACAATGGGGAAGGTTCTCCATAGGGCATCTGCCTTTGCTGCAAACTGTCCTCTGTCCTCCTCTTGAAGAAAGAGAAGAAAAGTAGAAAACATCAGTAGCATTAAAATAATGCTACTCTCCATTCTACGTTATTGCAGAAACGTAATTAAAATCCTAGCTGCTGACTCTTTCCCCTGGGATCAAATTTTTACTGGAAACGAAAAGGAAAGGTGGTTGAACTGTGGAAACATTTACCAGCTGCAGGTATAATACTGTGTCTGTTGTCAGAGTGAACATTTCATTGGTTTATTTCTGGAGGATTATTTAGAGGGTTGTGGTCTTACGTCCAGGTCTCAAGAAAAAAAAATATAGCCTATGAGGTGTGCCTTCTTTCTACAGAATAGTGATTTGTTATGTGTTTGTCTGAGTTAAATATAGCAGCCAGTCATTCTGCACAGTCTGATATTTTATCCCGCTAACTTTTAGAAAAGAAAAAAAAATAAAAGAAGAAATTCTTGTTCGGAGAGATGAAAAAGTCAGCAGAAAAGCCACAGTTCCTAGGTTTGTTTCCAGGCTGGTTCAGGTGCTTAGTGTTGTAATATTCAATAATTAATCAATATGATCAGACAGTTTCAGCTGTATTTTGGTGCTCTCTGTTGATTGTTTTCTTGCCAGTGATAATTCCTGCTCCGGCGAGGTGCCCAGCTTCAGAAACGACCTGTGTTACTTCTTGGGTTGTCTCTTGAAATTGGGGCAGGTGATGGCTCCATTTAGTGTCTGGCAGCGATCAATACCAGATGCCATGGGAAGAATGTAAAAGCAGCACAAGCATGTGGTGGAAGTTTGCCTGTACTGGTCTGTGCCTCCAAGGCGGAGAGGAATTAAATCTTTGAGGGAACAGAATAGTTGTGTGTCATTGAACCCACCTTGATTTCATGGGTGGGAGGAGAAGGATGCAGATGACCCAACTAATGTTTTCTTGTCTTAGCAGCAGGTCCTGTGTCACAGCCCTGGTGCTGCTGCTGGAGGTCGACAGCCGTGGGCATCCTGCAGGTTTCCTGGGTCAGGATGAGAGAAATAATAGAAGTGTTTTATACTGCACTGGTGATTGAACAAGTTTTGAGGATGAAGCCATTTAACAAGTCACGTAGATGGTGCTTTCTTGGTTTTAGCAAAATTTGGGGTATTTCCTTAGATAACTTTTATCATTCTTGAACAGAGATTCAGTTTTCTATAGTTATGAGTAGTTGCTGCTGCTGCAGGAGGCTTCAGTTGTGATTACAAGCTTCACTGGGAAATACCAGCTTAATAGCAGTATCTCTGAATGACATCCAGCAGAGATATTTATTTTTCCTCAACAAGATTTATTTGGCTCCCATCCAGGACTCGGCCTTTTCCCTGCACTCCTTGAATTTTCCTGGAGTTGCCCACTTTTCTTGACTGCCTGCATTCACAGCTCTGGCTTGAGCGCTTGCAGCCAAGTACATCTCTCTGCACAAAGTGGCCTGCCATTCATTTCATATCATTTTGCTTAAGGAAATAGGTTTTATATAATTTCATACCCTCACTATGCAACATATACTGGCATACTGAGGTTTCTTCTTAGATATAATTTCTGCTATCGTCCTTTACGTTCTCGTTACAGTCTGTAATGGGATAAAGACACTTATAGAAAAATACTGCTGACTTTGGGCATGAGACTGTTGACTTAAGCTAGCTGAGTTACATATTTTGGTTTAATAATTGCAACCTTTTTCTCTTGCATCAATTTAGTGAACCCTACTATTTTCTCCCACTGAAGCCCAAAAAAGTATTTACACAGCTCACTGCTCCTCAAGCTTAAACTCTAATAATGGGAATCAGTGCAAAGCTCGTTGATTGATTCCCCCACCCCCAGTGATCTTTGAATCAAGACTATACAGAGAAGACAGTGAGACATTGTCTGTACGTTGGAAGGAGCGAGGGAAGGATGTTTCCTGTCTTTAAGGTGCAGGGATGTACCTCAGCTCACTTCTTTTAAGTGGAAATGATACTGAATGGAGCGATAACGGAATCTAAAATATTTTCTTGGACGTGAGTAGAAGCTAGAAATGCATTTGTATCTATATAAAGATGGCATACTATCAAGAGAGCTTCTGGGCAGAACTGGCACCTACTGTGCGGAGCTGAAGGCAAATGTGCTATTTCCTCTGTTACTTGTCTAAGGAATCACCTCACACGGAAAGATAAGGAGCATTTGGGGTAGGAGAGAGGCTACGCTAAGCCCAGGAGGATCTCCCGAAACAGTTTCTCTGGAAGCAGATAACCTTAGAGCAAACAGATAGACCTCACCAACACCCCCGCAGGCCTTGGTATTACTGTTAGCTTTGGTGAATATATTATTTTCTCATAGCTGAGAAAAAAAATTGGTTCTATTTGTCAAATTTCTCTGGAATAAGGAGGATGAGAGTTTCATGGCACCAGCAATTTTCCTTCTGGTTGCAGACAGATGTGGCAATGGAAAACGAACAAGGGGAAAAAAGAGTTATCTGAACATGGCCTGTTAGGTGTGATTTCTACACGGAAGGAACTATTTTTGTTGTTTTACACTTTCAGCACCAGTTTTCCTTTCCCTACTAAGATCAAGAAGGGCCACTTTATGGGCCTGGTGTTGTTTATGATAATGGTATTCTGGCTACCTAAGTCAAGTCAGAGTGAGTAAGCTTTTCTATCTTTATCATTTATGATTTAAAGTTGTGCTGGATCTCTTGCTTAATCCAGGGGAGAGTACCGTAAGTAGGAACATACTTTGGTTTGCCGTTTATTTTTCTCTGCTTTCCCTTCCCTAATTCAAACAAACCAACATTTTCTTTGATTGGCGCTACTAAATCGAAGGATGGTATTTCTCTGGAGTCTCCCTGCTACTCCTGGTGGGTTGGATGTGGGTTGTTACAATAAACATAATGAGATGCTGGAAATAGCTGGAGTGATACCAAGTTGTGGGCTACTTATTTCTTAATCAGGCTTGTTAAATAAACAAAGCATCAAGGCTGAAAAGTGAAAATTTAATTATCTGTTCATTTCTAAAGCTGCTATTGAATCATGAACTGTGAAAATGGGGG
>JANZLQ010000002.1:36335786-36354502 GCA_026212715.1 Elanus axillaris | reverse complement strand
GGGGGCGGGGAGAAATCATACAATTTAATTTAAAAATGCCATGTATTAGTTTTGGAAAAAGAATCTACTGATGTGGCTTGGAGGTAGCAGTTTGTGAATCAAGAGATATCCTGGCTTAAACCTATTCTAAAACCCAGATTCAAAAACATAATTATGACCACTTTCCTCCTTCACTTACTGGTAGTTTTCCATAGGTTATGTCTTGTTCTATTTGGGAAATGTCTGTGTTGTTGAGGACAATCCATGACTTGAATTTCACACGATGGACTGCAACTCTGAAGAAGGCCTTTACGTACCTATCACTTTGACGTACCCATTGCTCTGGAAGTCATGATGGTGCTTAAAAGAGATGATTTAAGCCTTTTGATTACCTGTGCTGATGTTAATAGTCACGAGTTGCTGGTGGTAAACCTGTTAAAAAAAACAAATGAGTAAAAGTAGCTTCCAGAGACGAAACAATTTGTTTTTTTCTTTTTAACTTTTGCTGAGTCTATAAAGCTGGTGAGGTCATTCCTGAATCTCTTAACCAGGGAATAGACATGCATTCACATGCTGCTTTGTGTGCTTCTCTGAAATAATGGTCCCATATATGCATGGTCATCTGATACCAGGTACAACAAAAACAGTGGTTTACATTAAGTCACTGATATGTATTTCTTTATGTGGTTTTTTTCTTTAAGTTAGATCATTTATCAATGCAACTTTTAGATGACAGCATTAATAAAATCTCTGGAGAAGACTGCAAAATGAATGCCATGTATCTTTCTTAGAGTGCCAAGCCCAGCGTTAAAGCATGAAACATGTCAATTAAACATTTCAGCATAATTTTTCCTTTGTCTTTCATTAACACTCAGTCACAAGGGGAGATCTTGTCAACCCAACTTCTGCCCAGTCCATTAAAGGATGTGTCAGAAGCTCCCTTCATATATGGGCAAGGCCAACAAGAAGTTTGCATCTTTGGATGCCTTTTCTGTGATGCAGTCTTACCGTTATGCCTGATTCCTCCAGACACAGTTGTACTCGATAGTATCTCTCAAAGTTTCTTTGTCAGCTCATCCCCTGATGTTAGCTGATTGTTGGGTTGGGTGTCCAGTTTGTGGTTCAAAACTAATCACTTACTGGCTGTAAAATACAATCTGTGTAATTCAAATTGACAGGGCGTCCACAGGGTGGGTAAACCTCTTCTAGCGGCATCAGTGTCTATTATTTCCTTCTGCTACAATGCCATAGTGATCAGAAATGTTCATGGTTTTTATTCCACTCCACAAAAATTGGATGATTTGGAGAGGAGGGGAAAGTGCTTTATATTTAGGGGCTTTTTTCCCTCTTTCATGGTAAGCATTTACATTTATATATGTATATACGTGCACACACATATACATAAACATATAAATATGTATTGGTTTTGCCCAGCTCTTAAAAATGTTCTGCTTCTGGTGCACGAAGCCACATTTACCACTAGCTGGAGAGAAAACATATTAATATGAAATCAAATATTTGGCTTGTTGAATGCAAGATGTAATTACATTCACTTGAACGCACTTATACCAGGGAAAGAAACCATACTTAGGGGAAAAAAATAATTTTCAAAGGTGTTTTCATGTCTATCCTGGGAGAGAGAAAAAGTGGGGGTGACTTTGCCCTAAATATAATAATCTGCTTCTTTTTAAAAAATATATCTGAAATTTTTTATGCCACAGCTCAAATCCTGTAATTATAAAGTAGCCTTTGCAAAGAAGTTTTTCACCTAATTAGTACATGTTGGGTTCATGGAGCAACTTTTTCACTAAGGATTTAAAAAACTTGTTAGAGAAAACATCCAAAAATAGAGGACTAAAGATTTTGGCTGCTCTCTGATCCCTGACAGACCCCACCTCTTGACTTGTATTTGTTCATAAGCAATTTTAACCACTTTCCAGACTTGTAAGATGAACCTTGCTAAGGACAGGGGGGTGGTTCTTTCCTGGGAGAGCCTTAACTGTAATACGCAGGATGCATGGAGAAGTGGGACAGCAGCTGCTACAATGCACAGCCCATGAAATGAGAACTGGCCGCAGTCAAAAAGTGTATGGAGTAAGTCCAGTCTTGAATAAATTTTGTTAAAAAAAAGTCATTAATGTTTTTCTGAGAGCCCAGTCTAAAAATCTGCTTAGGCACGTGCTTTAGTATAAGTGGTCTGGTAGTTTGTTTAATACTGATAGAGTTTCCCACTTTCCAAAAACTAAGCATATGCTTAATGACTTTGCTGAACTGAAGCCTGAGGTAGGTGAGCTGAGATGAGATATGGCAGTGAAAGCAGATATTTGCCTTTCTAGGTAGATTACTCAATCCGTATCGCTTTCCCTTAGCCCTCAGTATTTAGGTTTGATTTCTGGCTGTAATAATCTTTGGTATCAAACAGAAGCAGGAAAGGTTTTTATTTTCAAACATTTTTGGCCAAATGTTGCCACCTTAAAAGCTACAACTGCATCCCTAGCGTAACCTTGTTCAAAGCAAAGGAGATTTTAATCAGCTCTAAATTTGTCCCTGAAGATTCAGACAAGTTTCAAACAAGCCTTAGAGATGGTGTAACTCAATCTTTTGCAAAATGAAAAATCTATTACATTTTTTTCGGCTGGTTTTCTTCTAGCCTAAATAAATGACTGGACTTCAGGAATCACCCTGTTATTGTTTGCATGTCTGATAAGCCGTGGTGAAGCTCCAGGGTTCCAATAGAAAAGGAAATAGTGCCTGGAAGTTGTCGGTGATTCTTAACTTCTTTTTTTTTTTGTTTACAGGCAAACCCACTTAAAACAAGTCTGAAAATCGGATGAGACTGCCTCTGTGTTTGTACACACAGAATTTCAGTGTTGTTTTCTAAGACTGCATAATATTCAGAAGTAGAGCAGGACAAAAGTTAGCATTATCTTAATTTGTGGGTGCTACCGACGGACAGTTAGCCAGCTCCAATGCTTAAAATCATTGCTTGTCTAATTGCAAGAGAGCCAAAGAACCTCATCTCCACTGCTCAGTCTCACTACGCTGCAGTGTGTATCTTTAGTCAGAGCGCAGAGCTTTCAAGGCTTCCTTTGGACATGTCCCCTCCTCTGAGCAGGCCAATTTCTGCAACACAAAGTAAAACTCAGCCTTATAGTAACATCCTGGCTCTGTTTCTTTTGGGGTAGTCTGTTTTCTCTTCCCTGTGAGTTAAATGGGATGTTCAAAGCCTTGGAAGAAGGACTAAAATAATCAGCAATTTATCTGACAGCTGAGAGTACGCTTTTGTAGCTGTCAGTCAACTTCTGGAAAGCCACAAACTGTAAGACTGAGGCAATGTGCAAAATGAGACACATGTGTGCAAAAAACACTGTCCCAAAGTGTTTTCAAAATGTCAGCATAGCCAAATACACTCAGTATTCAGTGTTCATAAATAAGCTTCAGTTCCTAACTTGGTTTAGGTTTCCTAGCAGCTCAAATAACTCCTGACCATTTCATAAATGACAATCGCATTGACTTCCATGGCCTTTTTATTTAGGGTTCTCGAAAACATTTGATGCATGCTAATTCTCTGAATTTGCAAACATCACCGAGGGAAGGGACTATTATCCCCATGCAGGGATGGAGATAGTATCTTTATGGCTACTTTTATGGCTCTATCTTTACGACTTCAAGGCCCGTCTTTTTTTGCAGCATTTCAGGGGGATAAGGGAGATGAAGCCTGGGTAAAGCTGGAAACTGTGACAGCTGGTAGATTTATTTCTTCTCACTTTTGGTTTGTGGAATTTATTTTCAGGGGTAATTCTGAATTTGGGGGTTAAAAGGGAAATGTTCTATTTGTATGGGTTCAAACCAAAGCACTCTGGACTTCAGTGTAATTGCTGTGTACGTAGCTTATTTTGAAGTTAATATCGAAGTGAGGTATTTCAATGTAGCTGAAACAAAGGGCGTCCCACCTTGCCCCCAGCCAATCATTCCCTTCTCCAAATTAGAAGCTGGCAAGGAAATTTTTTAATTCTTTCCAAATCAGCCTAAAAATGAAAAGAAATTCTGAAACTTCCCAGGCTGCCTGGAAATCAGGTCCAGCCTCGGCGCAGTCCTGCTCCGGACCGCGATGTCTCAGCTCTGCACCCTGCGGTACGGTCAGTGCTCAGGTCCCCGCTGAGATTGCATGTAGCTGTGAAGGAGCTGGAAGAGTCAATATTTAACTCTGCCCTGAGGATTTCTCTTTGCTGTACCAGTCTGCACCTTAGGATTGCAAGCTGCAGGTCCCTGGCTGTGTCCCTGGGTGCTCCCCAGCTTGCCGGGTCACTCGGAGGCAGTGCATTGCTGCCTGGCCAGCCATCCCACCGTGTCCCGAGGCTCAACAACCGCATGAGCCGAAGGTTTGTCTTCACACACACAAAGCAGCCCGAGCGGGACGTAGAGGAGGAAGGCTTTAGCCTTGACATGTCATTCACCTGCAGGCTCGTGGTGCTAAAATAAACCACAGCCATTTTTTGGTTTTGTCTATTTGTTTTTTTGTTTTGTTTTGTTTTTTTTCCTCCTCATTTGGCAGTTCAAGCACTGAATGTGGTTCCCTTCGCTTGCCAGTGTTTGCTAACGTTGGGCCCATCTTGCAATTTCTACTCTTTGTTTTCTTTGCATCCCGTTGCTTTTGATATTGAGCCAAGCTCTCCGCTAAAGCAACCCAAGTCTATCCCCCCAGTCCCACTGAGCTGGCCTTACTGCATCCCTGTGCACAGCCCAGAGACCCAGCCCTTGGTCTCATAGTCTGCCCAGGATTTATTTTAAAACAGAACTGTCTGAGACAGCATTGGAAAATACCAAAATCCCATGGAGGACTTGTTTAAAAACCCTGCAGAAATAATTGCAGCTTACTCGAAACGCTAAAAAAGCGGTTTCAAAAATGCATGTGCATGTTTGGAAATTGGACAGTCTATAATCAAGCAAAGACTCAATGAAATTTTACCTCAGGCTAATATATTTTGTCAATCTTTTTATTTTTTAAACTGTGTCTGTGGCTATTACCCGCTGTCCAAAATACCTCTCATCCTTCTTCATCACGGTGATGGTTACTGAAAGGTACATGGCACAGCGCTGCAGCTACTGTCGCGGCCAGCGAGGAAGCCCGGCTTTTTAGCCTAGTATTTCTGTGCCGACACATTCCTCGTTATTTGCAGTTGTATTTATTACGTGTTATAGAGCATTTCCAGCTTAGACCCAGCGGGCGCAGGGGGAACCCACAGTTGTTGTGTTGGTGTTTGGAGAGGGAATCTCCTCACCTGGATTTTAAGGCCACAAAATTTCACACACTTGTGCCTGTAGTGAGGCCAATAAGTTGTGTTTAGCTAACATCTGTCAGCCAAGACAGGGCTTAAATTAGATCAGAGACTTCAAGAGAGGGAGAATCCACCCAATCTTCAGGTCCTTCCTATAAAAAGTCAATTCTTCTCCCTGCTGAAAAAGGATGCCTTATTTTTATTTTCATTTTGGCTTTAGTTACCTGGGTTTATGCCTTTCTTCAGTGGGCTGGAAAGCCTCTCTTACCGGGTATTTTGTTCCCTTTATGTACGATGGCAGCACAAGTGTGCTTACTTGCTTTGGTTTTAATCTAGCTAGTCTGGCTAACAATGATAAAAGGAATCTGCTAATAAATTCAACAACCTTAATGCACAGAAGCATCCCACATTGACTTTTATAGCCTACGTGACAGTTACTGTGATATAATCAAGTCTTGAGCTTCTGTTTGGCAAAGTACAGAAATTCAACACCATAAATTTTTCACTGAGAAGCTTTTCTTTTCCAAGTTGCAAATCTTCTTATGCCTTTCTTTAGTCTATGTCCAATTTTTCAACTTTTTATAATGCCTTACATCACATAGCTCTGCTTTTAGAACATTAAATATTTTCAATTAATGCATCCTTTAGGTATTTTAGAGATACCTAGTTACAGTAACGATTACTGTGCCCTGTCCCCAAGTTACATATTCTGAAAAAATCTCTCAACAAGAAGGTAAAAAAACCTTCCACCAAAATAACTCACTTTGGCATGATGTTCACCATTTCCAGATTCGAGATTCAGGAAGGTTTCACAATTCTCCTTTAATTGTACCTTTGTTATTTATTAGTTTCCAATTTTCAGCTCTTTGTCACGTTGGGAGAAACTCTTCTCTTCATCCAGGAGAGAAAACCTTCTGGATTCTTACTTTGGGACTTTGATATATCATTTAGACAAAAAGTGTTTGACCTTTAATCCACACAGGGGTAGCTAAAATTACGATAGCTCATGTCTGCAAGTGCTCTGCTTAGACTTTCTGTCTTGATTCATTCATAGATAAAATGACTTTAAACACTTGCTAGTTTCACACCCCCCACCCCCACCCATTTTGTAAGGCTTCACTCATTCATTTTTAAAAACATTTATTCATACAAGTAAGAGTCTTTCATTACACTATGATCAGGCCTTTTGCACATTTTCTCACTTGGAAATTTTTTCAGTCAAGTCATAATGTGAAGTATATTATTATAGCAAGGTCATTGTACTCTCCAAAGCTCCATCTGTCTTCCTAGGTGCTTTTTCAGATTTTGCTTCTACCCTAAAGATAAAATGATTACTTATTTGATTTCCATGGTCTTGGATAAAGGTTGTTGGCCTTCTTCATTACTGCCTTTCTGGCTCCCAATTCACTTACCTCCAGAAGGTCTGCCGTAGTGTGAGTCTCCTTCTCCCCTTGAGCACGCTGTCTCTTTGCTAGCCACGTCTTCAGAAATCCTTCCAATAATGCCTGAAGTTCTGTGGGTCCTTTACATGAAATTTTAGATGGGGATTTTTTTTTTAAACATATAACAAGGTTTTTTTAATGTGTGTGTATATATATATAACTTTAATTTTTTATGTGTCTCAACTTGAGATGTGTGCAGACCCATGAAAAATCTCCATACTGTTCAACTTAAGATTTCTAGAGATGATAACACTTGCATGCCAAAGTTCTTTGCTCGCTTTTTGCCTTTTACTTATTTACCTTCTCTGACTTTTACTTCCATGCTGCCATTAAGATTGCAAAGTCTATTGAGTCCAAAATGGCTCCAGAACATAAACTTGAGTCTTTGGGTAACCTTCGCATCTGCCAAATACCTCATCTTTACTCACTTTAAGTCAGAGAAAACTCTAAATACAGCAGATCATCCCATCTATTTACCTTAAATAAGAGCTAGCTGGACAATGCCTACAAAGAAAAATGTGCTCTGCTCCTTGAGTAACTCAGCAGAAGAATGCAAAACAAAAATTAGTGTGGGAGTATTTACTCCCATCATCAGAGTGTACATTTAGACGTGCCCTACCTAAGCCGCAGTCTCTTTTGCTGCGTTTATAATCTGTTACTGATGGAGGTGCTTTTCATTATAAGAAAAGCTTTAACTGGGTCACAAAGTTACATGGACTCCATATAGTCCGCACTTTTGACTGTATAATCTATATGGAATAGTAATTTACTTGCACAAGTCAGTTCACGTTCTGGATACCAGCAAGGTGGAGAGCAGAGGCAAAGATTTTATGGGCTGAATGAGTCCAATGGGTTTTGCAATATTGGCATAAAATGCGAATTATTTTCCATAGTGAGACACATGTGAGATAGACACTGACAGATATGAGAGGACTTTGGGTGATATCCATCAAAGCCATGAGAATGCCATTCATAAATCTCACTGTAATTTCCTCGAGGGCTGTTGGCTGTTGTTTCATTGGCCTGATGCTCTGCAGTTTACCACTGTTGGCATTTATGCTGTGTATGTAATTTTGAGCTGGATAGTCTTGAAACCATTTAACTTGTGGAAGTAAATTGCTTGGAGCACTATGAAAATATCATTGAGACTGTGTGGTTTTTAAACTCCTTTTCACTGTACTGTGTTACTGAATTATTTCCAGCTGCTTCTAGACACTCCTTGTTGCCTTGCAATAGTAAATCTACATACCCTATGCCATTCAGGTGATGTTTGTATGTCTGGAGACAATAAAAGTCCTCCCAAAGCTCTGCAATGAAATATTATTAGTGGTATTGCTGGGCATAGCTGTCTTTTTATGTTGGGAAACGTATTTACATTTTGTCACACCTGAGGTTTGTTTCAGAAATGCTAAGCATTAAAAGACAGGTAGAGCCTTTTTACCACTTTGTCTCCTACAAAATGTAGATTACCAGCTGACTCAGATGGTACTTCCATATAACACAGAGTTCTGGTAAAACTTCCCATGAAAGAACCAGCTGAATTTAAGGCTGATGCAAATTCCAGGGTTCTCGGAGTCATTAATAACAGACAAAACTGGTGATGCTACACCATCTTTAGGAAGCTGTTGCCCCAAACATTAATTTAGTCCATGGTGGTTAGCCGGGTTCTGGCTACTGACAAAACTTATAGGCTGTTGGCACTGGGGCATGTCAAATATGGGGCCGTGGAAAAGAACAGTACCTTTGTTACCTTTGCTGACAGAGACCTGGTAACAGCTAAAGAAATCCAACCTTGACTTGGCTTCTATGAGCCAAAACATAGACAGGATTTCAGTTCTGCTTCACAGTATTTTGAGCTTTGAACAGACTTTGTTTTGATGTATTTTAATGATAACCTAAAAAGAAAGACATGATGAGCTAAAGGTGTGAAATAAGCAGGGTTAACTCATTTTACTGGATGTGGTCTCACCCTTTACACCAGTCCAAAACTTCTACATGCAAAAATATTTCCATAAAAGTCGTGTTGGTAAAAGTCTAATGAGAATTCAGCAGGTCTCCTTTACTGTTGCTGTATTACTTCCAAAAATAGATTGTTTTTAACTTTTATGAGAGACTTGTTCTAGCTGAATAAAAATAAAATGCCAATGATAATAGGAAAAGAACTGTTAATTGATTTTAAATACTGGTGGTCTTGAACAGTGCCAAAATTAATGACAATGATAATATATTTATGCAGCCCTTTTTTATCCCAGAGCTCCTTACAAAATGACTTACAAATTATTTAAAGAGAAGAGCAGCCAAATGTTGGGTAAAATATGGCAGTTGTTTTACAGCACACGGCAATGCTGTACAGCATTTCAGGATGGTTTTCCAATTGAAACTGCAGGAGGAATATTGGGAGAATGTATTACTGCAGCTGGAATTTGTCCAGATTCCTCGGATTTACACACTTTTACAGTACTTTCTGGGAGATCTTTAAACATCATGAATGCTCAAGATAACCATCTACAGCGCCTGTCTAGTGCTCTTGCTATGTTCCAAATACAGTGTCAAAAATAGCATGCCCAGGATGATACTTTTAGTAACCAAAGCTAGCAGAATATTAATAGATGGTAAAAGTCCCTGCTCTCACAAAACCACTAAAAGCATGTTTTCAATTGCAAGTGTTTTAAAGTGGTTTGAGTCCTGATGACTTGTTTGTACAATGGGAACTTTTAAAACAGGCCTCCAAGACAGCCTGAACCTATTGGTCATCTCTTCCATTTTCTTAAAAAAAGAAAAGATGCCAGCATAGTTATTTGCTTCAGGATGCCTCAATATTTCCTTTTGGAACCATTACTCAGGGAAATACAAGCTCCTGCATGTGTAGCGTATGTGGTACTCGCAGGGGAAGGACGGCAGTGACCTGCAGTCGAGTCTCAGCTCCCAGGTTCTTGCCGTTGCTGATCTGGACGTGTGCCATGCAGAGCCTGGCGCGCCCGCCACGCGTTTCTCTGGCTTTACTTGCGCTACCGGTGGGACGGAAAACTGCCGATTCCTTATCTCCCCAAAGCTGGAGTTGTGCTGATTTCTCCTGATGTAACAGGTGAGAACATTGCTTTGCATTCTCCTGCTGATGGAGTTCACATTCAGCAGTGTGGAGTCGGTCGGCATCCTTGGACTGTGGCCTTAAGATACCCCGTGTGGGTTTGACCAGGGTTGCTGATGGGCTTTGAGCCCCCAAGGAGCTCTTCCTTCTGCTCCTCGCTCCTGCAGTGCTGCAGAACGCTGTATCCAACAGGGCTTTAATCCCAGTCGTGCCAGTGCTGAGCGGCACAAGCCTGTACGTACCCTGGGTCTTCTAAATGTGGTGTTTTTTCATTAAATTCTTCACTTTTGCTGAATTAGCCTTGTTGGACGGGAAAATTTCCCAGCTATCTCCACTTAATAATACAACACTGGTCTACATGTTGGTGAAAGGATGTCTAATACCACCGAAACAGTTTTTCAACTGATGTAAAAGAGCAGGGTTTCCTTGGTTTTTCTGTTCAGACTCCCCAGTTATCAATTTCAACCACACTGTTCCCTCCACCTCTGCCCAAGGATTAAAAAAAAAAAAGTGACAGTGAGCGTAAGGCAGACGCAGGGTCTTCCAAACAGTCTAATCCTCCTCCTGCAGTGTGGGTAATTACGTGGCACTTCTGTTTATTTTAACAGACTCTTATCTCCCTGAACAACTCTGTTAGTGACCTCACTCTCCCAGAGGGCAGCTGTGACATCATCAAATGGCGATACTGCTTCCTGAAAATTTTAACCCCTGTCATAACCAGTTATAAATCCATAGAGAGCCTTTGGGTTACTCCGCGAACTTCTGAGATACCCCCATTTTTCTCTTTGCGGAACAGCGCATCTCTTTTACCTGACTTGTTAGTGCATGTTGAACAAAGCGCGGTTAGCCAAATAAAGTCCGTCTATCCCGGCACCTATTACAAATGTTAAATTCAATGTGCATCATTAACTGGGAGTACATTGAGGATTTAACATTCTCAGTATAGTCAAGTTTTCTTTTTTTCTTCTGCAGCAAAAATTGGCGGCTTGGGAAGGGTGAAACGCGTCCTATCACCTTGATACTGGACATGCTCAGAGCATGACCTTGACCCAGTAATACTAACTAGCGTATTAGAGCCATAGACTTACCACTGTTTAAGAATGAGGGATCATGACTTGGAAATCTTCCAGTTTCTGGGTATGCCACTCCCAGCCTTGATAACTTGGCAGCGATTGCAGTGTTGAAGAGATGCATGCAACCTCTGGTAGAATAGCAATCATTTCTAATAGGAATTACATAGTTTTACATTCCCAAGTTGACTGTGAAGAGCTGGTTTGATGGTATTTTGCATAATTCAAATTACAGTCCTGTTAAGCTCATCTTATACAATGAACTCATTGGCAGTAACATCTGAAAAATAAATAAATCACACCAGTTAAACTGGAAGGTTTGAATTTCATTTTAGAAATGCCAGGCGTGTATTGTTCTGGCAGCCTTTATCCTTCTATCATCCTGAAAGGATCTGCAAAATATAAGTAATGAATTTTTTTTTCTTATACACAGAATGTCAAATAATTTATTTTTAATACAATTAATCAACCTCTGTAGCCTACAGAGAGAATTTTTACATATGGCTGTAGCCAGGTAAAGAAGGGTACAGTATTTTTAGCTGGCTGAGCTGGTAGCAGCGAGGGGGTTTTGCCTTTGCTTGTTCCCTTGTAGTAAATGGGTCAGATTCTTATATCATACATTATCCTCGTGTAGCTACAAATCCAAAGTTAGATATTTTTTTTTATTCTTGCATGATTCAAATAGTGATTCAAAGCGGTAAAGCTTTTGTAGAATGCTATGCAACTACAGTGCACACTTAGAAGAAAGACAAATCCCCAGAAGAAAAATGGGCCAATATGTGTTCTTATAAAGCTTCTTTTATTCATATCAAAACTGTAGATGTTTTGCCCTAGCTTTGTTTAAAATAAATTGGTTCTGTCCAGTTCAGCAGGTGGGTAAACTAAATCAGAATCTATATGAATCACAGAAGTCCAAAGTTGAATTCGGATTCGGCTACCGTTTACAGCTCTGGTGATCACACTCTGCTCCGTGCAGTGGTACAAAAGAAGGAGAACACCTACCCCGGAACACTCCAGAAATTAGATATCCTATAAGAGTATCGGCTCCTCAGTTCTTACAAACACATTGGCTGATTTGGTAATTAAATGTATTGTTGCTCTCACTTTCTGTAAGATTTTGATGTGGTTTGGTCAAGAATATTGGCTTTTGGTTTGAAACCCTGACCAAGGGTGGATGGTGTTAGTTATTCTTGAGTGTGCAAAAGCAACACAAGCTCATTTCAAAGAGCACTTGGCACAGGAATATCAAGTGTTAGTGCAACTTACTCCAGCTGAGAGTCATTATTTCCAGTGGCAGTGGAAAACCATTGAGAGCTCTCATGGGAAATTGTACAAAATGTTATGGCAGGAATAATATTAACCCTTGCCACTGTTTTATGTGAAATTTCCAGTCACGGCCAAACTTTACTAGGAAATGACTCCAAGATTTTAGAAAATGACACTTTTGCCACCCATGATTTTCACGACGTAGGAAAGGAAAATGTTAAACCTGTTGCTCAGTCTGTTCTCCTGCATCCCAGTGCAGGGAGCTGAAAGAGAAAAGCAGTTTCTGCTGACTGCAGGATTTAACAAGACTGCTGGTAAGGAAAAGGCAAGGAATGGAAAAGGCTCCCTTGTAAGGACGCAGCTCTAGAGTCAGGGAGGGATAGGGGAAAAGGCACACTGAAATATCGATGCAAAGATCTAATTTAAATCTTGAAACTTCTGCTTCTTCTCTAGAAATCAATACAAGATAAGGGATTTAAATGCACTGGAAACTAGGTCAGTTATTTAAGTGTTTAAATAAAGAAATCCGACTGTTCTGATTTAAGTTTAGTGTGGGCTTCGACCCATAGACCTGAGTGAGAAGCTCTGGATACATCTGAAATAAATTTGGTCAGTGAATCAGGATTATTCCTACCTTTAGGTGCTAATGAATGATTATAAAACTCCTCGAGAAAAATTCAGATCTTAGGAAGCCCCATCCTTTAAAAGCCCCAGTCTTCTTCCACATGTTGGACCTTAAGGGTTGCACTGTTAAATTAGGGGTCCTCAGTGGAGGGATTAACCTAGGCACACAGCTCAAGATTTAAACAGATTCTCTATGTTTCAACAGAGATTTCTTGTGAATTGTCGGCAAAAGTCTCAGCTCCAGTAGGACGTTATTTTGTGTGTGACTTTTATTTAAACAGCTCTCCTGGAAAAAAAGGCAACAACGCACAACACACAAAACCTAACTGCTTAATGAATGCTTTCTGTCAATAAACATTGTGAAGAACGGCCCACGTATGGCTCTCATGGCATTAATAGTAATGCAGCAAACAGTACTTCACTGATTCCCCTTTGCCAATTCAGCCAAGAAGTAGAAATATGGACTAGAAAATGTAACTTAGCTCAGAGGTAAAAATTAGGCTTGTTAAAAAGTGTGATTGCTGCATTCGGATTTTTCAAAGCAGACTATGGTTACTGTTTAGAAATGCAGACACCCCCCTACCCCCTCCACCACCTTTATAAGCCTGCAGTTTTGCTATCATTAATAAAGCCAAAAGGGAGAGGTGGGGCCACATGTGGTGTCAATACACTTTAATTAAGTGTAATAATTCCCCTTTTCCTGAGGTAGACGTGCTAAGACAGATTTCTCTTCAGAGATTTATGCCTCACCGATGTATTTCTCAGCTTTTCCCTCTGCTTCGTGTGCAGAGCATCAGTGCCCTCTTTGGGAAGACCGAGATTCTGCAGGACTTGTCCAGGGCGATCGCTTCAAGGATTTCTTTCTACACATCCACTCTTTCAAAGTGTTTTTAGAGAGCGAACTCAGCCCGGAGCAAAGAGCCTTTTCAGTTCGAGCTCCATCTCGTAAAACACTTAGGAAAGCTTAGCTGGACTTCAGCTGCTCTCTGGGGAATCCCTTCTCCATAATTAGATCAATAATTTAACTGTGAGTGCGTCCTGGGTGCATTTTAATACCTGGGCAGACATGGTGCTGTCCCTAGACCTTCCGTCAGGCTGGGGCATCCTGGGCCTCGGCAAGATCCCAGTCGGAGCTTTTCCCTGAGCTCACGCTTCTTTGTCGCCTGGTCGGAGAACTGGAATGAGGAGGGCACCCACCAGGACAAGACGTGGTCGTAAACGTGGTGGTCAGACTTGGGCTGGAAAGCTGAAATAGTCAGATCCTGCCAGATGTATTGTGATACAGGTCCTTCAAAAATCCCTGTCTAGATAATTAGGTATTCCATTTGAATATGCGCTGAAATCACCAACTACGGGTAGACCTTAGCTGTCTAGGTTTAGGTCTTTCGGGGGGGTGTGCAGGAAGACCCATCCTTCCTTGAGAAGATAACTTACAAAATTACAACGTGGAATTGGCAAGCTCAGCACCAAAACATAAGACTAAAAGGGGATCGCTTTGTTGTTGTTTCTTTTTAGTGGGTATTTAGGTCTTGTGCGTGACTGCAAAGTTACCGAAAGTTCCTGGTCGACATCTGTGCAGGTCACAGAGGGAAGCAGGCAGTGATGGAGCTCCTCGGAGCATCTCCCGAGGGAGCCCCGGGCAGCTCTGGAGGGAGGCACTGAGGTCTGTTAAACTGAGCTTTCCATGAAAAAGGAAGGCTGAGTGGGAGGGAAGAGATTTTAAAAATGATCAGAAGCTGATAGCAATGCACAAAGCTCTGGATTAAAGGCACTATTGCTCACTGGAGGTCACTTTTCATCCTGAAGGATAATTCTTGCCTGCTGCAGGCTTCAAAACGCCATCTCGCATTCAACATCTGTTTTAGCAATCTCTTCCAAAAACAAAACAATATTCCCCCAGTGATTGTGGTACAACAACACAACCCCCTCTGCTCCCGCCTGATACCGGGAAGTGCCCCGCTGCGCTGCAAACCTTGCCCTGTGTTCCTGGGCTGTATTACCCCTGTACAAGCCAGGGGCTCTCTCACTTACACATTAAATACTTGGGAAGGATTCACCTGGGACCAGGAAGGAACAATTTTGCTGAAGCGAGGAAACCTGCAGGAAAGTACTAAGCAGACAGACAGGGGATTCAGGGAAGAAACAGATCCTGCAGAAGCTTTTGCTTGATGATCAGTATGCATCAGATAAGCAGGAGCTCTAACCTTAGCCAACTTTGGTTATGTAGCAGTTTGTGAGCAGTGGCAGATCCTGATTAAGCCATTGGATGTATAGCTTAGCCCGAAGTTTAAGTTTGCTGAGTCCGTGTGCAGTAGAGCTCCTATGTAGTGTGCTACTTGCAGTCTCCATCTGGGTTGTGCTGTCCATGCAAAATACAGCTAAAGTGCCAAAACCTCTGACTGCAGGAGCAGCTTGTCTCCATGCACAGGAATTTAATTTCTAATTCCAGTATCACCAGAACCAGAGAAATCTGATAATGGAACTGGCAGCATTATTGAGAAAGCGGAATAGTGTCAGATGATGAAATAGGGGAAAAAAGAAAAAGGCAACCAACCAAACAGGAACGATTTCTACAACGGTGTCAAAAGAGGAAAGAATTCAATCCAATATCTGTATATCTCACCAGACAAGAATTGTCAAATCTGTGTAGGAGTGGAAATTTTTGCAGCGATAGGTGTGGAAGAACTGTGTCAAGCCCTCCTTGTACACACTCTTTGGTATTTAATTTCTCAAGGAGCTGAAGGGAAAAGTTCAAAACAAAAAATCCTGAAGAAAATGGCTTTTCCTCCCAGGGCATTTGCAAGCCAGACTTCCATTACAAAAGTCAGCCCCAGATCCAGTGTGGGAAAAGAGCCATTAAAATGTGCATACATGAATTTAGTTCTGCTTATAACAATGAAAAGCCTCTTCTTGTGGCTGCCCTGCACACACACACACACAGCCTGAATACCCTGACAACGATTCAAAATTGTAGAACTCAGCAATTCACCCAGGCTCCTGCTGAAACCGCGTAGCAGCTCGTGACCGGGTCCTGACACACCATACATCAGCCCATGCCCATCTCCACCGGCCAGGCGAAGGAAGGATTAGCGGTGAGAGCTTAACGCAGTGCCCGTGGTTTTGCAAGGGACAGCGTGGGCAGGGAAGCCCTGGGCAGGTGACACTTAGTCCTTCCTCTAATAGGGTCTGGGAGGAATCTCTGCAGACCTGTTACCAGCCTGGGATAAACTGTAGCTTCTGACGATTTATTCCAAAATTCAGCCCATCACTTCTCTTTTTTGTCTTACTGTTTAGAAAAACAATGCGTTTGTACCTCCCAGCCTGCAGCGCAGTACCTAATCCACTGAATAGCACTTTCTTTCAAAAGGCTTTAAAATGCCTAAGAATTTTTCTGCATTACCTTGGTAGAAATTTCACATACACTGCAAAAAATATTATGCTTTATAAGAAACTCATCGAGATCAGTTTGTAGCTTGAAGATTGCATAGTGTATCAGACACATCAGATTTCTTATTTAATATCTAACACCTCACTTAAGTTATATACTGATTTAGGACAACCATGTCTGCATCCAAATGTTACCAGACATGCTTTAGAATTTTCTCTCATATTCAGAAGCTTATTTCTAAGCCTAATCCCACCTAATGCATTTGAATCCAAACATCCCAGGTTAGGTGAAATTCAAGCTTTCCTTGGTGGCTAGAAACAGAAGTGCCCCATGCCTTATCAGTGTAGAAGAGGTGCTTGCAATTTGCAAATCCATCTACAATTTAAACTCACTAGTCATATGTTTTATATTTTAAGTATTACATGGTATTTGTAGCCCTTTTCCAAAAAAACCCGGCTTGCTCGATGTCCTGAGTTTTTGCTGACTGCCAGGGGAGGTGGCCGAGCTCGTACCTGAGCGGCACCGGGAGCCGGGGCCGAGGTTAGGTCGGGTCTGCCGGAGCCCCATGGCCAGCCTTGCCACAGATCTGCGCTATGCTGAACGAGTCCCCGCTGGTTTTCTTTTTAGACTATAGTCACTCCATGCAAGAACTGGCTCTTGCTAGGAGTTTGTACAGCTTTTGACATCAACCACCAAAACCAACTCCTCTGCAAGTAGTCAGGGTCCTGTGTTAGCGGTGTAATGAAAATCACGAGGGATGATATTTCATTGACGCCTTTGAGACTGTTTAAATCACGTGCCGAGGATGTTCTTCAAACACCAGGTTATTACAGGTCTATACGGCAGCTTTGTTTCATTAGAACAACAGAGTGTTAAAATTGCCTTCATGAAATCACCCTCAAATATCTGCACTTTCAAGGACGGGTCCTTGAAAGAGAAAGCAATAATCAAGAGGAAGGCAGCCAGCTATGGCTCAGATTTTATAATGTTTTCCTGCTGTTATTTTCACCACAGGCTATTTTATATTCCCCACCTCTTTTTTTTCTCAGTGAAGCTGCTTTTTAAGGTCACATCTGTTCAGGGCACATAATGATTTTTATGACAACTTTCCAGAGAAGTGGAGAACTTGAATGCAGAGGGAACTGCAATTAGACAGGTACATATCAGGGAGGATTTTTCACCATCTTGAGACATTTTCTCGTGTTGAACGGAGATGATCTATCCCTAACCAATAAATGCCTGACCTAAGATCTGACAGGGCCTGAGTGAGAACATAGCTAAAACCAAAGTGGTAGAGAAACCCAGATGGCAGAGCAATAGTTTATCTGCAAAATGCTGTAGGCTTACCTCTCACTGAAACCCAAGCATTTTGAATGTAGAAAAGTCGAAGCAAGAAGAAATAAGAATATTTTTTAAAGAAGTCATAGGTTTTAAGCGTACCTGTTAAAGGCTAAAAAGAGCCTTGGAGAAGATTAGCAAGCTCTATAGTGGATTGCATAGCATCTCCAGCACTCTCTATGTGTGTTTTTATAGAAAAGGATTGCTCTTTTCTTTCTTGGTATTGTTATATGTTGGAAGCTTCTTCTGCCTTGTCAAGACATGCCTAACAAATCGGAAGATCCTTTTCCTCCTTGACGGGCTCCCTCAGCCATCAAATGACATCACAGCGTGAGGTGGGTGGTGGCTTCGTGCCATCATCATGGTACTATGAGGGCGTTGGGCTGGGGGGGACATGGATGCAAGCAATGGCAGAATTATAAAAGCAGCAAAAGAGGCTGGTTTCGTGTGTTGTGAAGACCCTGGTACTGCAAGGAACGCCTCGGTTCTCTTTTGCTAGTGCTCAGTGCATTGCTCTGTGCTGCCTTTAATCTGATCATGATATTAGCTGATACACTCTGAGAGCAATTTTTTATCATTGCATTTGTAGAACTTTTTACAGGTCCTTTTTGATCTTGGACAACGCACATGTTTGATTTTCTTCTTTATCAAATAGCCCCTAAAACCATTTACAGGCTTCACGGTAAACAGAACCCTTGCTGAGATAAAAGCTCCAAAGTAGAAACATGGAAAATATCAATTGCGGTAAAATTGCTGCCTTTCGGTGAGCATGATTATATTGTGCATATGGTGTTTGTGTCCTGGCCTGCATTAGTGCTGTCCGTGGAGCGGTGAACATGCTTTAGTGCTGGAGCTCCCGTGTTCCATGCTCCGTATCGTCTGCGAGCACAAGGCAATGCATTGGCGTCAGAGCTCAAAGCAACCCCAGTATGATTAGTCATTGAATTAATGCTTTAATGAGTCATCTCCTATGCTGACTACAGGAACATCTCTCCTTTTAGGAGCACCTTATGGGAAACTTTGACAGAACACAAAGATGAGTACAAAACAGTACTCGCAAAACTCCAGGGAGACCTTACAGCAGCCTTTCAGTACTTGAAGGGGGCCTAGAAGAAAGATGAGGACAAACATTTGAGCAGGGCTTGTTGCAATAGGACAAGGGGTGATGGTTTTAAGCTAAAAGCGGGTAGATTCAGACTAGATATAAGGAAGAAATTTGTTACGATGAGGGTGGTGAAACAC
>JANZLQ010000002.1:36316378-36335686 GCA_026212715.1 Elanus axillaris | reverse complement strand
ATCCCTGGAAACATTCCAGGTCAGGTTGGACGGGGCTCTGAGCAACCTGACTGAGTTGGAGGTGGTCCTGCTCATTGTGGGGGGGTTGGACTGGATGCCCTTTAAAGGTGCCTTCCAACCCAAACGATTCTGTGACTCTATGAAAACTGTACTGCAGTAGACCTTCCCCAAGTCTCTGTCTGTCGTATTTTGGACGTGCTTTTGTCCTGGGACTCTGAATGACCCTCCCCATCAGACCTGAGCAGAAAGGTGTTACCCGTTCATCCACAAGCTACAGAAAGAAAGTCTAGCTCTGCTTTTTTCTATGCCTTTTGCCTTTTTATCCAGAATGATTTCCAAATAAATTGCTACCAAACCAGAAAGGTAGCATTTCAAAACCATTTTGTTCTGATGCAAATGACTTCCAAAAGAGCAAAGGAAGAGATTGCCAGGTTATCCTTCTCTGATGCAATGTGTAGAAGACCATATTGTAGAAGTGCTGCATGAAATTATGGCAACTGACTTCTGGGAGCTATACTGGTAGCTCTATCATTCATGTTTAGCCTCCTGTGGGTGCATTTTTCAATTGATATCCCTTAAATAACCTTAATTATGTGTATGTTAAAGTGCCTCATACAGCAGGGAAAATTGAGGAAGACACTTATTAAAAAGAGGCACCAGCACATGTGGTATTATTTTTACAGTCATCCAGTGTGTTGATATAAAGTATTACATTTGAGTCAAACCTCATTTGTGTGAGTAGTTAAAGTGAAAGCCGATCTGTCTTTGCATTGTGTCTCGAATGGCTGTCCAATTAGCGGAATGATTAGCCCGGCTAATATCAACAGAACCATTCCTGTGTCAATTTGACAGTTACATCACCACACAGTTTTCAGCCACTTCCTGAGGGTTTCTGAATCAGACCCAAGAAAACTCCAGCCCTACAAAATATCTCCAAGGAGAAGGCACGTTTCGCAAGCGTCGTCTTAGGAAGAGCCAGAGAACGGTTTCTTATGGACGCCAAATATTTGTGTTGACATTTTTTCACAATTTTCCAATGTTTTTTCTAAACATATGATCTGTTGTTCTCAGCTTCTGCTTCTGGAAAGACTGCTGAAAAATTGTTTGTTTTTACTGAGATTTTACTTGACCTTGAATGCAAGTTATTGCTTGAGCTACTGAACAGCGGTTTATGCTGTTGATATGTTTGCCATAAATCACTGCGGAGGAGTCTTAAAGGTGCACAGGAATATTTATTTGTTTTATTTAAAAAAACCAACCCCAAACTGTTTAAATTCCCAGTCATTAGCAGAACACATTTTTTGCTTACCTAGAAGGTTTACAAATAAATAAGTTCTTTTAAGAATCCCCATCCTTGTTTATCATCTGTGCTTTGTTACTTCTCTCCCTTTTTCCTCTCAAGTAATGCCAGGAAATCAAGTATGGCTCTGTCTTTATCTGCCTCTGGACAAGTAAACTTCTTTTCTTCCACTTTGCTGTAAGCTGATATTAGTTTTTAATACCTCCACCTGCACCTTCCATCACGTTTGGAACTGATTTTTGCAGACTCAGTGGCCGGCCTTCCAGTGGGCTTATAAAGCCATGGGGTCTTCATAAGGTCTTTGTTTTAAAAAAAAGAAAGAGGAAAGAGTCGTGATCTTAGAAGTATTTAAACATCGCTAGGTAAGTCTGATTTTCAGAAAATTTTGAGCATCTCCTTCTGAAAAAATAGATGTTTTGAAGGGAATTCCAGCTGGATATCTGCAAGTGGGAGCGTCCGCATTCCCCAGTTATTTTCTTATATGTATTTGAATCTATATGCATTAAGTGCTATAAGCACTATATGGTGCTTACACCCATTTAGTTGTAAGTGTTTATTACAGGCTGCACACAGGGAAGATACCATGGAAACATCGGTGTTTTTTGAAGACCGGACTCATATGCATCTACGTTGGCTGTGTCTATGTCACTGTTTACGGCAAAGTCATGAGACCTGTGTGACGTCAGGACTCGTTTTGCCTCTCCAGAGCAAGCCAAGCAAAGACATCAGTGGAACGTGCAGCCTGCTGCCAGCCAAGGGGAACCCCAGCAGATGCAGAAGTAAAGGTCTGAAATTTCCCCCATTTCTAGGAATTTAGCATGGGAGGGAATTGTAGCCTTTGAAAATGGCTGAGCAGCATTTGTAGCGGGCAAGCTGCAGGTAACTTTCCATCCATTGAAATGACTTTGGGGTGTTCCATTTCATGCAAAGTTAAATGTTAGTATTAAAGTCTCCTGTGAGCTCATGGTAGTTTCACCGGAAAACCTTCAGGACTGATATTAGTAGCACCTAATTACGTCCAGGCCTGGGGATCCCACTCAGAAAGACCAGCATGCCAAGCCTGAAACACCTTAGTTCTGAAATCCTTTACTCTGATGCTGGGGTCTTTCTACGTGCTTTAAAAAATACCATCTTCTTCTTCAGCAAGAAGATGGGACACGATCAACCTCGCAGCCTGGCTTGGTCCCGCTCGTTGACTCTTTCTGTATATAATTAAAAGCTCACAAATACCGATTTGAACCCAGCACTCTCCTGTTCAAAGGCAATGACCTAGACATCAAAGTTTTCTTTAGCGTTCAGTGTTCCTTTTTTTCCCTCATTCTCCTTCCAGCCCAGAGAAAAGTTCATCACACTAAATGGAACAATTTTAACAGTAATTTGATCGAGTGTTCTGGACAACTTTTTCTGATTGTATTTACACATTATTCTTAAAAGCAGAGTTGCTGTGAAGAGAAATTGGTAATTGTCCTATCCCAAGAATAAACCTGACGAGAACTAACCCAAACAGGGCAGGAATGGTTTTCTAATAAGCGATTCTACAGACATTTGAGAGGTTTTTGGTAAAACATTCAGTAGCTCCAGGAAGTACAGTCACTTCCTTATGGATTTCTAAAAAGTGGATGATAGGCATGTCCAAACCAATGATGGCAAACGCTGACACCACTGCTAAATTTGGCAGTGGCAAATTTGGGCTGGCACCAATGACAATGAGCTATAAATGCTTTTTAAAATAACTTTGGCACCAGGATTGGGGATCTGTTCTAGATTACCATTAATGCTGCTATGGATGTCTGGAATTTCTTCCATGTTTTTTCCTTTCCAGGCTCCCTACTAAGATCCATCTTGGAGTCTGTAATTATTAGCTCTAGAAAAAAACTTTTTAACAGTATTATGGTGTAACAATTTTTTGGATTCTTTTCCACAACACAAACCTGGATCTAATCAACTTCCTTCTGTGGTTATTTCATTTGTATTTACCTTTGAGATGCGGAGTGAAGCCAGAAAGACATGAGGAGTTCTTCCTTCACTCAGGAAAGACAGAGAATGACTGCAGGTACCAATGCAAACCAAATTAATTTAATTTAATTATCTGTAATTTGTCCATATATTACATTTTAGTCAGTGTTCTTTTTATGGGCACCCATCTTTTTCAATTGCAGTGGAATCTTCCCTCTTTCCCCCACATACAAATAAACTTTTTTTTTAAATGTACTTGTTTAATAAGAAATTCTTCATTTTATTTAGCTCCAATGGGTACCACTGTGGGATGTCCTTTGGTAAGACAAGAAGCCAAGAACACAAACTGGGTTCATAGTATGGAATGGTAAAAATCAGTTCAAATCCACGAGATGATTTTTGTTTAGAAAGTTGCTAAATGTGTTTTATTGTTAGGCATCATGCCCTATTATGGTGGAAATGCCCAGGAGTAGTGTGCTTTCCCCTCCATGCCCTAAGCTGACATTGACTGAAATCCTTCCATTAGGGGAGTTTATAACAAGCAGAATTAGGTTGTTGCTTTTAGTTCAAACACATACCCCTTCATTTCCTCTAATTTTATACAATGTAAATAAATACTCAGTGGGGCTTGGAGGCTACTGGAAAGCACTGAATGCTGATCATGTGTTCTAAATAAGGCACTCCCAAAAAAAGCAATGCCTTTAGGCTGAGGAAGGTAATTGTCAGTTGTCGAGGAGAAAGGTCGAGGGGTGCAAGTGGGCTTTTTCCTGTATTTGTCCGAGAGGATAAACAGCAGGGAAGAAATGCTCTGTTAAAATAAAACAAAGCAAAAGTATGAAAGAAATAGATGTCTCCCCTCTTAGATGGCAGGCTTGCCTAAACTGAACCGCTCCATGAAACTGGTGGGCTTTGCTTAACAAAAGAGGGTGCTTTTCTCTGATGAAACTCCTGCCTTTTCCCAAAGCTGCTGCCCTCCAAGAGTAGAAAACCATGGTCTAAAAAGATTTGGTGCCCACGCCAACTTCAAGATTGTTGAAAATGGAGCTAGAAACTGCACGCATTTCTGTCTTACAGTATTAAATCTGTTCCTTTCACTACTAAATAGTTGTAAAATATCCATACAAACAAGAAAAGGCAGATTAAAGTGTCTCACTTGCAACTGCCTTAATAATCAATTGAAATCAGAATGGCAAAGATATTGTCACCATTCAATCTAAAGTGTTTCAAGTCTGAGATTCAGACCTGGGGTCTCCCTTTCTCCATATGAGTAGTTCAGACACCAGGATTTCGGAGCACTGAATACATGTTACTTCTACTCAGCTATAAACGGCTCTTGCTTCTCCCGCTGAAGGGCAAACTAGGAGTGCATTCCATCCTAGAAACTGTAGAGAAGTTATTTGTAGGAAAATTTTGCCCATCACAAATAACACTTCCCCCATCGTGCACTCAAGCTGGCAAAACCAAGCTGAAAAACGTTAAAGAAATTCATACATGTCAAACTAAAGAAAAGGGTTAGCCCAACAGAATAGTGTCTCTATTCTATTCCCATTTGTTTTCTAAATTGTTTAATGTAAGGCACAGCCTTCCCTTAATTTTAGTTTTTTTGGCCAGCTTTAAGAATTTTAAAGAGATCGTAATGATCCCTAAATCACAGATAACTGAACCTATAAAACACGAATTCTGGTCTCCTCATAATGTCATCTCTTGCCAGCTCTCTGTCGGGAATGATTTTCAGTCAATTTGATCTTCAATAAATAATAGCCTAGGTAAACAGGTGAACTCACAGTAGGCAGACTAATCCTCTTACCCCTTCCCTAACACAGATGTCTCCCAGGGCCAGCAGGAGGGACAGTTATGAGATTGGCAGGCCATACAGCTGTGTCCATTGCACTTTTTCAAGGACTTAAATAGCCCTCAAGTGTGATTTTATACTCTAAAACATCCTAAAATATGACCACATCCTAAATGCATTAAAGATTGTTCCAGGGCCCCTGTGGTTAAATGGAAGAACCAATATCCTTGAGTAGCTCTACAAATAGGAAAAGAAAACTACATCAAATGTATAGAAGACTATCATGGTGTATAAAGGGATATGCATATTTTGCTTGGGTTTAAAGAAAGAATAGGGAATCAAATATCTTGCCAGCATTCGGGTTCATTTCTTGCTGTGGTTTGGGACAGAAAAAGGATAATGAATACTGATCAAAATGAGCCAGAAACTATCGTACAACGCCTTAATTCCTAAGACTGTCTTGAGAAACAAGACGACAGACAGATAAATAGACAGACTCATGCTTGCCTAAAGGCATGCTGTTTGTCAAATTTACACCAAGATTTTCATCTGACAAGAACTTAAATTGTCCTTAGATTTTCTTTTACTGCAGATTCAACCCGGAGGAACATTCTCTGTGATTTCCTTGGAGTATCACACTAAAATAACTCTTATTTTTCCCTAATAGCTTTGCTAACTCAAGATTCATCCTGTAGAGCATTATAGTTCCAAAGTATTTCTCGTGGATAGAAAAGATTAATATAAGTGTTTGATCCTTTAAGACAGTTTCAGTTAACTAAAAATCAGATACAGAAAGCTGGTTTCATAAGCTCATTCTTTTCTACATGTATTCTTCGTGTATAAATACATTTCACCTTGTTTTCAACCTAATGTCATTGTATTTGACATGACTAGCTGTTTCTAATTTGAGTTTTACAAAACTAATCAGCAAAGCCAGGTAAAATCCATTCCAAAGAAACAAACTAGCCCTGTCTATCTGGAAGACTCGATGGACTATATGGACTGTCAAGCCCTATAGGATGTCAAACCCCACCGAACAGCTGAATGGAAACAGATGTGTTCAGAACTTGTCCAGGGCTACCTTCAGCATGAATGAAGCAGGTGTTTAGCTATTATCAGCTAAGCCGAAAAACCTGGGCTGTTTTTTCCCTTATCATAGGCTTTCAAACAACACACTTGAAGAATAAAATCAAGCTAATTCCCACTCACCACTTGAAGAGATTTAGCTCTCACTTTACCTGCCTTTCCACCCCATATTCCCTTCATGACTTTCCCCCTTTTTGGTCTGAGCCCCAGCAATTTGCTGCACAAGGTATCCAGCCCAGTAATGGGACATAATCCTGTGCAGTGGATTGGTGGGTAGCACTGGGGAGAAATTTGAACTAGTCTAGTTAAACTGCTACAGCCAGTTATAAAAGCTCTTTTTTTTTTTTTTTTAATTTTCATGCATTAGAATTTGTTCCATATTTTTGTCCAAAATTCTGAAATTTGCCATGGTTTCATCAGCTCCTAAATTTAATTTTGCAGACCCCATACTGTGAGTTGAAAACTCGGTTTATTAAGTACTTTTTCCTCTGCCTCTATAATTGTTATTCCTGAGCAGTGCAGTACATCTGTACTCCCTGGAATCCTTTTTGGGCAGAAAACCAGAAGATTTGACATCCACTGGAAGAATCAATTCTTAATTTCTTGGTTGCATTCTGGACTGGAATTGTTCAACAGGAGAAGATCACAAACTAAGATAGCAAAGGTAAAATAATTGCAACAGTAATAATTCATCCCTAAATCATGAATTAAGTTTTAAACCATAGTCCTTTGAAAGACTTTGTAAAAAGTCTAACTGACTTCAGCTCTTTCTGTTATTTAAATATATATAACATGCTATGTTATTTGTAGTCCATTACTGTGCATTGTACTGAAATGTATCTAAAGGAGTGGTTAAGAGGCCTGTGTGTAATATGGTGCTGGATATCAATAAATAAATTACAGAAGAGTGATATATAATATAATGTGAATTAGATTGGCAGAAGTATAACTGTTATACTTCTGTTGTATAGACTTGCTTTTTTAAACCTGAGACACGTTGATTTTCCTATCAGTTTAATTGGATCTTCACTTAGAAATTTATGAAGAGGTGATAATTTTCTGCTAAGCATTATCAGGCAACTAAAAAAGCTCATGAACAACTTTCTCACAACTGATAGGTGGCTATTTCCATAAAGAAACAGTTTGTTGCTATTATTTTACAGTGCGGTAGCTTCTTTTCTGACTTAAAAGAAGTGACCATGTCTGTTCTGCAAAAGTAGAACTCTTGACCTCATCTGTAAAAGGAAATTATTCTGATCTCTTTTGCATCAATGTCACTAGATTGATTTATTCTGAAGTGCCAGAACTTGCTTGGATTATCAGCAAGAAAGAGGAGGAAAAGGAACGCTGGCCTTGGAGCAAATTTCTTCCCATGGTTCACAGAAGAGCATCCTCCCCATCTGCTTTCTCTTTCATTCACGTATTAGTTACACTATTTCCTGGATCCTGCTTTCACAGTTTCCTTTGCTGTTATGTGGTCGGCATAATGTATTATAATGAAGCAAAGGTAGAAGTAGGCTGTAAACTTGAGCTGGATGAATCTTGCCAGAATTTATCTCCTTGCGAAGTTGATGAGATATCGGGGAGGTCTGGAGCATGGGTAGGTGGCACAGCCCATGTGGTATAATATTGGCCACTGTAAACCGAAGAAATGCAGATAACTTAGTCACTTGTTATTGCTTTTATTCATACATTTTCTGCAGTCTTAAAGAAGGGCATTGTTAGAAGGCAGTCAGCACTGAAACAGATAAGAAAATAATAATTTGTTAACAGATACTCTATCAGGTTAAAAATAATTGGGCATTTTTTTATTATTATTATTCCAGTAATACCCTACTCCCTGTTGTTCTATAGCCTTGTTCCTTCCAGGAAAGTGAAATACTATCGTCCAATGTTTCTTAATTCCTTGCCATAGCAATGAGCATTGAGTCAGGCTCCTACTGAGCATTTCAAGAGCACAGTGATATTTAGCAGTGTCAGCTTTGCTTTCTGCATAATTGCAACTGAAGAGCCTGGTTTTAGGCTGCATCGATACAATCTACCAACAATTTAAAAACCAAAACAAAACCAAAACCTGAATAGTCTACTAAATATCTCCTAAATTCTCTCGGTGCTCCTTGTTTCCGCTGTTCCTACAACGCGCAGCGTGCCCCTTCCTTGTCAGACTGTAGCCCGTTTCCTACAGTTTCTCCTCCCTCATTGAACGGTGTGAGGCAAAGGGCCGAGATGTTCCACCTTAAGAAGGAACAAAGAAGCACCACCAGACCAGCTTTGGCCATGCAACTCCTCGGCTACTCTGAGCCAAATCCCCTTTTGTTCCTCCCGGTCTGGTTTCGGCAGCCAGCTGGTGCATTGCCCATCCGCCACAAGCTCTTGGCATCCTCGCAGAGGAGCGAGGACCATGTGGGGCCAGGGCACAGGAATTTCCATCCCTGGCATGGGAACAGCTCTTGAGGGACCCCAAAAAGGCAGGTGCATCTCGGCGGAGCCGCTCCAACCACAAGCTGGGCAAAGCGATTCCTCTTGAATCACCTTCGGCTTGCCCGTTGACATATCTTTGGTTCAGCTCAAGCTCTAGACCTCAGCGTGCATCTTCTTTTGCATGGAGAACAAAGGCCATTCCTATGAGCTGTTCATTACCCAACACAAGAGCTTTATGCTCCTTGCGAGGCTCAGGACCCCATGTTGGGTAAATGGCTAAACTTTCCACGCTACGAAAGATGGATAAGAAGTGCTGAAAATCGTGCTGGAATAATCAAAGACACCTGTCACTGGTAGAAACTATTTTCTAGTCAAAGCACAGCTTTGGCTAATAGAGATATACGGGATCATCAGAACTGGTCGTAAACCTGAGGTGAGGGTTTCGGTTTTCTCCTTGTGGGCAAAGTGTTCATATATGCTTTCCTCTCATTCAAAAATAGTTCAAGCACTTTGCTGGAAGTATTAAGGAAAATGTTATTTAAAATGTTAAATAGGCTCCCTCCCCGCAAACGTTTGCCAATATTTGCCCCTAAAATGAAAGTTTAGGAGAATTTTGAGGAAATGAAAAATTCATGAGATTTAGCCAAAGGTCTACCTTCTTTTAAGTCATAAATTGTATTTGTAGAACAGTGTCCTAGCCAAATTTGCCTGTTTCTTCATTTGGACTTATTGGATCACACTCACTATTTTTTACTAATTTTTCTAATAGCAGCTAGCACACTCCATGCATCCTGGCACTCCAACTAAAAGCTGCGTTTTACCCTGGGTTTTATGAGGGACTGCCTGAAAATTCCTTCTTTGCAGATCTTGATTTTTAACAGCTCTTTGATTTGTTGCCGTACTGCTCGCTTCTCTCCTGAATTGTTTCATATGCTATTGATTTTCTTCCTCTCTGCTGCAGTAATCTTCTCATCTGACTGATGTGAGATTTCAAGAGCCCTGTGCTGAGGCTTCCTCCTTCCCTTCCAAAAGAGTTCAAGCATCTTCTTCCCCTACCCTCCTTTTTTTTTCTTTTTTTCTTACATCATCCTCATGGCTCACATCCTTTCTCTGCATCTCCCTCCTGATTCATTATGTAACCATGAATCTCTCTTCAAACACAGAACATCTGGGGATGGAAGGAGAAGGGTATAATTACTATAACATGTGGTAAGAACAGCAGATTATTTTGGTATTATCATTGCAACTTCCTTATATTTCTCTTGCTTCCCTTTTGGCATTGCAGATGATAGAAACTAGCTGAGTGAAATGTTTCCTTCCAGCCCTCTCCAGAGGACAGAAGGCAGATTCTTGCCAGTGTGCCGGTGGGCAATATAGAGAAGCCGCAACCACGGTCATTGTTTGAAATGCACACGATAGCAAATGATGCCATAATTATTAGGTGCTAATATCATGGCACTCACTGCCAGGAGAGCTTGCGCTGGATTAAGTGGCCCTGTACTCCTTCGAGGTGAGAAAAAGAGAGCAGAGTTTCCGTACCATCGGCACCAGCACACCTTGGAGCCACCACCATGGGGTGAAGTCCACCAGGAGCGGGTCCATCTTCCCCCCCCCCAGGAGATATCATTTATTAAAGTGAGAGACCGCTGAGATGAAAAACATCCCTAACCCCAGAGTAACTCTTCAGAACTTCTGTAATATTTGATGTTGGTTTCTATCCTGTAAAATAATCAATAGATATCAGCCAGCCCTGAGATGGCATTCTGTATGGATTCCTCCATGCTAAGCCCATGGTGAAAGGTAGCATGGAACAATCTGATGAAGAAGACTTGCATTTGGTGTCATAGCAAATAAACTTTACTATGTAAGGAGTTCTCACTGCTGACGGCCAATGTTTTTTCTGCCAGTAGGGTCTTGGAGATACATCTCCTTAGCCACAGCCGTCGACCCAAAATGCACAGAAAACCTGGGTGTGAGGCTGGTGTCACACGGCATTCGAGATTACTTGGTAATCAGAGAGTGCATCAAGCAGTCTATGAATGGAAAGGAAAATATGTATATTCAGCATTTACATCCTGGGCTTGCAGGGAATTGTCTGTGCTACAGTGGATGGCATTAGGCATGTTGTAGTGTTATTTACATCCACCAAGGTTGAAAAGGGGTGTTTAGCAGACAGCAGGCATGAAATCCTGCTCTCCAACAGCAGTGGAAGAGATATTAATACTCTTCAAGATTAATACTTCAAGGTCAGTAAGCTCTTTTGTCCTGTTTTCATCTTAGTTACGTTGCCAGTAACCTTGACTGGGGCTTTGCCTGCTATTGTAATACAAGTACGCAAAAGTAGTACTCGTGTAAATGCACATAATTTCTTACACTTCAGTTTCCTCACTCGTACCTTTGTTATTTGTCATAGGCATTTGCAGTAAAACAAGTGGTTACTCTCCCTCAGGGCCCCATGTTCTCCTCCTATCATGCTTGATCCCACTGCAGGGACAAGTCGTATGTTGAATTTATGAGACTGGAATAATTTTTGGAAAAGCCCACAGTGGTGCCATAAACACAAGTTCCAGCTGAGGGGGAAAAGAGTCTATAAGTGAGCACCTCTTCACAGTCCCTCGTGCTAGCAAGGGAAGCAAAGGAGATTGATGGCTTATGAGTATCGCTGGCATCTGTGTCTGTATCCTCTTTTGTTAAACCTTGGCAAATAACAACAGGGACTACATGCCACAATACTTAAAGCTCAGTGAATAATTCATACTGAAATTCATGTTAAAGAAGCTGACTGTGTTTCTGTTCATGAATTACCCATGAGCAGATGTCGATTTTCTAAATGTGCTTGTTATTAGAAAGTATTCATTAGCTAATTTCTCCAAATACTCTTTGGCTTTCTCTTTGTTCTGAATTCAGTTTCTCCTTAGCATCTAACATTAAATATTGAACTATTTTGACTTCATGCAAATATCGGAGACTACCATCTTCTGATCTCTGTTTGGAAGTTGCTGGTCTCCAGGAAGAATATTTAGTAAGTGTGGATCCAAATTTCAATTAATATTTAGTATGACTTATTTAATATTAATTTAATATTAAATTACAATTTTTGCTAGTTGTCTCATTTGCCAGATTATTCATGTACTCATAGAAAATGGCCATGGTAAAAGTATCTGCAGAATTGATACCAATCATTGCCCAAATGCAAATATATAAATGCAAATTATAGCAATTTCTTCGTTCTTTCTCATAGCCAAGACCATGAGTAGCATCTGCCCTCTCTCCGCATTGTTTTATTCATCTGTCTCAAGGTGTCAGAAAGCGCTGTACTAAGTCATCATGTTTTGCTTTCTTATCGGTCTTTAAGGGAAAGATCAACTGTGAATTTTTTCAGCAGCGATGCAGACATATCATATCAAATTAACACTGACACCATGTGGGACTCATTGGCCTGATTCATGGGCTGCAGATTGGGGTTTCTTTGCAGTTATCATAATCGCTTCTGCTTGCTTCTGCATCTCTCTCCTCCCGGCCGCTCCAGCCAAGCTCCAGGTTAAAGCCCTGTCCTGGGGCACGCAGGGTTGCACGATACCCTTCTCTCCGGTGTTATTGTTTGAGCCACTGAGATATCGCAACAGCCCATGAGCTGAGTGCTAGCAGGTTGCCTTAACCTTTAATATTTATGCCTTTAGCCTGTAGTGATAGGATGAGGGATAATGGTTTTAAACTGCAAGAGGGTTGATTTAGACTAAACGTAAGGAAGAAATTCCTCGCTGTGAGGGTGGTGAGGCACTGGGACAAGAGGTTTCCCAGCGAGGCTGTGGCTGCCCCATCCCTGGAGGAGTTCCAGGCCAGGCTGGACGGGGCGTGGGGCAACCTGGTCTGGTGGAAGGTGTCTCTGCCCAGGGCAGGGCGCTGGGACCGGGGCATCTTTAAGGTCCCTTCCAACCCAAACCGTTCTGTGATTCTATTATAATGATTTAGAGATTGACCTAAACTGCTGTTTGCTCTGCATTGAAAATGGTGAACAAACTTCTGAGTCGTTTACTGCCTCGTCTCTGCTGAGGGAAAGGTATTGAACAACTGGGAGAAATTAGTGAACTGCTCAGGCATGATACTTAAATCAGCACAGCTGTTTCTGACCAGGCCTGAACACATGTTCATTCTTCTTATCATCGCTGCTATGTGAAGCTGGTCAGGGATTTCATCTCTTAGAATAGATACAAGATGAGAAGGGTGAGCTGAAAGGGGAGAAATACACCCAGGCATGGAAGTATAATGGTCTCTGAGCTGCTTTGCATTCTGTGGAAATCTTTCCATATGGCCTGGGCTGTTTTTTAACAAAATAGTGCGGAGCTGCCAAAGACTCAGAACAGATAAATTTAACCTTGTGTGAAACACGGAGGACAGATCCTTCTCTGGCATAGCTACACTGAAAACCACAGCGAAATGTTGCTTTCCACCAGCTGAGGATCCAGCCTGGAGGATCTGGCTTGGGAGGATGGAAAACCACTACAAAACATAAGCTCTCGGCTTGACACATGTCTTGAAGGCCAATGGTGACTGGCGCCTACCAGCTATACATCTCAAACAAGCCAAAAAGCTGATGAGCAGTGAAGAGACACACCTGATAGGGACGTGACAGCTGGAGTATGCAGAAACATAGGAAAAGGTATTTGATTTGATTTGATCTGTCAAACAACAGAATATTTCTTACGGTAAGAAACATAAACCAAGTCTGTACTTCTCATCAAAAGCAGAAGAGGATTTGATGACAGGAGTGGTTTGCTTGCTTGCTTGCTTGTTCTTAGTTGATTTGTGGCATGAGATTGATGAGTTTCTCAGGTGCAGTTGAATGGAATAGCTGTATAATCCTCCACAACACTATTCATTAGATTTATCACAGAAATGTACTTGCAGAGAAGCAGCAGTGCAAATACAATTACTTCCTCTAACTCACAGCTGCAGATATGGGGTGTGCACAAAAGCGCTTTCCCATTCAAATGTGGGTTTTCATTTTAAATTGACTTTGGGGACAACTTGCCCAAGAAATGACACAATCTAATGACTTTCCTTCATTTTAATTAGATCTCATGTGCTTTAACTATGACAAGGAGATTTCTTGATGCTACTACTCTCCTTTAAAAATGTTAGTTTGCTTTAAAAGTATTGTTGCGATCTACAGATGATGCTGTAAACAAAAAGGAGAACAAAACCCCGATGTATACTGGTGCTTACACATACTGGTCTGTCAAGAGCGTATAATTTGTAAATCTAAAAGACTTTTCAAAGCCACAAATCTCAGTTTCCAAAAGGCTGTTCTTATTAGAGGATAAAACCAGCCAGGACAATGTGGACTAACACCATTGCTCTGCAGGGCAATGTTTGTACTATTAGAGCATTTAACCAAAAAAAGAAGGTTCCTGTCCTTCTACTGCCCGGTTTTCTTCATCCTAAAGAACTTCAGGCTTACCCATGGACCAAATTCTTTAGATTCTTCATAAATTCAGCTGGGCATTTGGCTAGTTTGCAGGGCAGAGAATGAAGCTTTTTAGCTTTTTATATGGGAAAGGATGCAGAAATAAGGTTCTTACCGCCTTGAGTAGACATAACAGAGGAATATGAACCCAGCTGCTAGACTGAGGGTTTGGGGTTTCTTCTTCTTAGCACACACAGGAACACACATTGCAGACCTGCTACTCTTTCCATCCCAAATTATATTACGGACACAGGTGTCTTCTCATAAACCACATGGTAACATATTTCATCTCTTTATTTGCTCTACAGACCCGTTTTCTTCTCTGACAGCAGAATGAGAAGCAGCAATGCTGCACAATGAGTCAACCAAGTGGTTGTCTGCAATAACAGAGGGGTGAATTCTCTTTGGGTCTCAGATAAAGCTTTATCGCAGAAGTTGGCAATGCTTTACAGATGCTCTTTTCCACCTCTTCTCTCTTTTGCTGCAACAGCTTTGTGTTAAAATACTAGTACCAGATTTGGCTCCTGGAAATAGATAGATCCAAGTCATTGGGAATTGGCTTGCACGTACTTGAGCTTAAAGTGCAGCCACTGAAATGCCAGTCATGACTACAGTCAGCACTGTTTAGTTTATCCTTTCAGATCCCTGTAGAAAGAGAATGATTTCTTGTCTTCTGCCCAGTCCATGAGGCTCCAGCATGTTACGATGCCCTTCATGAGTCCAGTTGCTGATGCACCCCATGCTCCTCTCCCATATTAGGTCCTACTCTAAATCACACTCGACCCGGAGCTATTATTGGAAGCGGCATTCCATTACATGCATTTGAACTAAATGTCAAGGCAAAATTAAAACAAAAGCACCATTATAATATCAATCCTATTTAAAAAAACACCCTAAACATTAGAAAGGCCCCAAATCTATTTAAACAAACTCCCACAGAATGCTCATAAACTCGACAGCTGTGTGGAAACTATGCACATCTTTCAGGTAAGTTCCAGGGCTTGTTCAAGAAAGAAGAGATCTTGCCAGCCTGTATTCTATGTAAGTTTTATTGGTCACAGATTTCCCATTAATTAGCAGAAACATCAGTGATCTCGTGGGTTGCTTCTTATTTCTGAGGTGTTGCCTGCTCTCCCTCACTTGCAGAGGCTCCCGATGTTAAAAAGCTGACCTCAGGCTTTGGGGATTCAATAAATCTGTTACCACATTCCTCTGATAAATATTTTCTCAAGCTGTTTAGTAGAACTGAACAGCAAAAGGAACTGCGGGTAGTAAGAGTGGCCAAATAAACATTCACATTAGTGAGTTGATTTTCCAGCGGCATTGGTGCTACTGAAGCTGGCCACCATGGGATGCAGGCTGCCTCCTGCCACGTGGGTGCTCACTTATGCCATTAAAGGTACATTGATGTGTAGGAGATCAAAGGTGACCCAGGAAAACTCATCAGAAAAAGACTTCTGTGAGACCTTCTGTATGAAACAAAGGAATCAAATGGCGCAGGACGCCAAGCAAGGGAATAGCAAATTCAGCCGGGTATCCTGGGGAAATTTCCTTAGCGAGGATGGATGAACAGCCATTTCATGTCAGAAAGAAGGATTTTGGGTCATTTAAAAAATGTCAGGGTTTTTAATATTTATTTTCAGCTTCAGATATGACTCTTCCCTCCCTTATTTCCCAATACATCTCTCAGACTTCCTAAAATCCTGCTCCACCAGGTGCCTCACTGCCAGGAATTCAGTGTGTGTGTACTGGGCATCACAGAGGCAGCTGGGCATCCGTGAGAATGGGTGTCCTTTCCCTGGGCCTGAATGGCCAGGGTTTATTTTATGCTGAGGGGAGGACTGGCTTGGATCAAATTCTTGACAACAATTCTTGGGTTCATTAATTTCTTTTGTACGATTTTTGTAGAATCCAGCCATTGCAGCTAGATCAAACAAGTACTACCAAATATCTAGCACTGCTTCTTTTTAACTTGGAATCAATAGTGAAATTTCAGTTTGACTTGGAGTGGACTACTTAATATATGGAAACAGGGAATTATGAGAAGTTTTTCAAATTTAACTCAATATTTTATCTTTTCTGCACTTTTTTCAGTGGATAAAAAGAACAAAAATAGAACAGGAGGAGAAAATAATCTAAAAGCAACAATTTTTTTCAGTTAAAAAAATTCTGAAGAAAATTACTGAATAGCTTTAATTCAAATTTTAATTTTTGAAATAGAGCAACGCTTGTTTCACTACATTGTGTTTCAATGTGCCTGGAACAGATACAAACCGTTTATGGTTAGGTGGTTAATTATGAATTAGTAACGATTGGTCTTTTGGCCTGTTTGTTGAGATTGTGGAACTTAACCTATCAGGACTCCTTGCTCCTTGGCCTTGTTCAGTAATTAATTTGCCATATGGCTTAGAAAACAAGCAGGATTGTTTCTCTCCCTTCGTAGTGTGGTTTAAGGAGTCTCCATAAAGTTCTTTCAACGTGAGCAGCTAGACATTGCTAGAAGTGCAGCAAATTTCAGTGCAAAACTATTCCAAAAGCTAAACCTATTCCAAAAGTTAAACCTCAAATTGTCAAAGGCATTCCCTTCAGCTAGCATTGCCTTTCTTGCAAACTGTCATAAATAGAAGTCCAGCAAAGAGAGAAGCTGATAAATTAGACATAGATCTATGAAGAGAAAGGGAGCCAGAAACCAATACCTACAAGACATATGTCTTTATTTACTCAAACATAAATCAAACAGAACAGGAACTTCTGCAAGTAAATCGGATTCCATTTGTATGTTTTTCCTGACACATAAATCTGGCTGTAGCAGAATGGCATGAATAATAGAGGAACCAAACTCCCACAGTGACTAATCTTTCATTGAATCTGGACTGATAACTTACCCTGCTGAGCTGGGCTTTGGTGCTGCTCTGGTGAATCACGGGGGATCGCCAGAGGCAACATGGATGTGTGTTTGCTAAAGAGTTTCTCTTGCTGAAGGCAAAATGGCTTGGATGTGAGCTGCTACGCGCTACTGTAGATCCAACCTTTATTGATGTTATTTGCTAGACAAAAAGGGCTCTTTCTTCCGAGGCCCTGAAGAAAGAGTCTGCAGCTGTTTAGGTAGCAAATAGCAAAACGCAATATAGGGCATCTAATGAGAGCAATGCCAAATGGCAGTGAGAAAAAAATAAACCACTTGCAGATGTGTTTGGGCATGAACTTCCCTATGCTAAAACGCAGCAAGAACCAGCTCTCCTCCAAGATGTGGGGAAGCATCCCTGGAAATGTGGTGGAAGCTGCCTTCAGTCTCCCAAGTCCCCAGTTCCCAGAAGGCATATGCCCTCGTTTCCCAGCACTCAAGCTGATAGGATATGCCCAGAGAGCTGCAAAATGATAAGGCATTGTAACAGTTCTTTGCAAACCATACAGGGGTCTTCACAGCAGCAGCTATAGCCATGTGGCTCAGATACAACTCGCCAGGCTGACAATAGTTGTGCTACATCTAATCGAAGTATTAACTACAAAAGGCTTTCACAGCCAGATCGACGGGGCATTTCCAGGAGAGAAAAATCCCCTCTTTCTTAGCTGTATTTTGCTGTCCAAGCTGCTGAGACTGCAAATTTGACCATCTTATAACTTGAAGAGACCTTAGGTGAATCCAGTCTCACTCTTAGGAATGTTATCTTTTCAGTTTTGGCAAACAGAGGATATTTTCATAGAGATTCCTCTTGCTTGCACTAAAATGGAGAAAGATGGAACATGAGAGAGGGTTTTACTCCTTTGGCTGACAAAGTCTGCTTTGAATAAAAAAAATGGATCATGCAAAATATTATTAATGATCAAATCCACAGTTTTTGCTAAGCCAGAACATTACTCAAGGTCATATCCCCTGAAATCTTTCTTTGACTGATGGAGTGGTTTCTTCCAGTTTAAACCCAGTCACAATATTATCCCTAATGTAAACTGGCAACATGGATGTTTTTGCAGTTGGTGTTGGTAAAGCATTCCCAAGAGTGGCAGATTACTTTCCACCATGGAAAAACAAATTCCACCTTCTCTGCCATCACCCCCAATTCCACTCACCTTTTCCAAACAGTACATTCAGTAGGAAATCCTGATGATGTTAAAGCTGCTTCTGCTGAAAACCTGGCTACCTTAATTGGTCCTGTTCACTTGATATATGACATTTTCTAAGTCAAAGTTTTCCTATGCTGAGCATCCATTAATTATGTAGCCAATGAGGCCTTCCTGGTACTGTATCAAATCCATTAAAACCTATCTTGCAGGAATGGAAAATGAGTAAGCAGATCCACGAAGAATAACAAAACAAGTTCCTCTGGGGTGTGTTAAAGACTACCTTAATGCAGTAGGGCAGGCTGTCAGGGCTACAGCAGCAAAGCGCTTTAGAGGTTGGGAGTGGAGAGTGGACTTACAAGCAGCTCTTTTGAGCAGCAGGTTGGCAGAGTTACCTGGAATGAGCGCATACGTTAAGCCTGTTGATGCTGAGTGTCTCATAAATACCCTGATATATAGCAGGAGGAGCACAAGAGTGGCTCCTGCGGAGCAGGACATCGTGGAGGCGAGGGGGGATTCGACGTCTGTGCTGGAAAAGGGCTGACCTGGTTGAGGAAAGAAAGGTTGCAGAGACAAGGGGAGGGAAGGAGGAAATGAAGGGAGCCTTATTTAAAAACCGCAGTGTGGTTTTCATTCTACCACAATTGGAGTTAATGGTTAAGCTCCTCTCAGCTGCAAAGGTCTAGAAGACAGTTGCAAGGTTGATAGTTTTTTAATGACATAGCAAGGAAGCCATCTGGAAGGACAAAGTGCTGCATTATTTCTTGATTTGAATGATGCTAATGTGTTGTTCTAACATAACGTCCAGCAAGTTATGGCAGGCATACTGGAAAGGAGCCAGGTTGGTTTTTCTACCAACGCCTGGCTGGCAAGTTCAGTAGGACATAGAGACAGATTTCCAAACTACACCACACTGCTCTAAAAGATGAGTCTTCCATGGACTTACTAACGTGTAAGAGACTTTTTTTAGGGAATGAAACCTCAACAACAAAAACAACAAAAAAAAAAAAACCACCCAAACCAGATGACACAGAGAATGAGCCCCTTCTGAAGTGACAGGGATATGTTATATTTCATGACACTGTGCAGGACCTGTGACCAATGGGATGGGGAGAGAATCGGAAGAGTGACAGTGAGAAAACTTGTGGGTTGAGATAAAGACAGTTTAACAGGTAAAGCAAAGGCCATGCACGCAGGCAAAGCTGAAGTAGGAATTCATTCCCCACT